>OY728126.1:398228598-399428598 GCA_963277665.1 Viscum album
TGTGTGCAGGCAGGATGATTCCCAAGTGTCTTCGGGATGAGGCCCAGGTGTCTTCGTGCATGGTAGTAGTTGTTCTGGACCAGGTGTTTGAAATTGTGGTTACTCATGGTTGTTTTGGCCCAGGTGTTTGTCAGTGGGATGTGTGGTTGCGGTACAGGTGTGTGCGGGCAGGGTGTGGCAGTGGGACTATGGTAAGAATGGCGGGAGAGGTCCAATGCATAGGATGTTTTCAATAACCTGTGGGGAAGTGGCGTGGGGTACCCAAACATCGATGTGTTATTACAATGAAATTCCTTGACATGTGTTATTTGGGGAGTGTTCCTTGGTGAGGCTTGGGTGGGCAGTTTTCCTTGCTTGGTGTTTTGGGTTATCTCTTTTCTCACGGGGCATTAGAATTCATCCCGAATTGTGAACGAGAGATTTTGGTTTTCCAAACTGTGTATGCTTGTCTTCTCACCCTACATATATAAAACTATTTCAAGGTTTTTATTAGGACTTCAGAGATTGTGCAGGGTCATACTAGTTCAGACGTTGGAACAGTTGATGTTACTATTTTTCTTTCTTTTTGTACTTCCTTTGGGGTTTTCTTCTTAATTTTTTATCATTTACTTTTAGAACATTCATATAAGAATTGTTAGTTTTGGTTTTTCATGTACTTCCACTTGTGGTGTTGTTGGATTTACTATCTTACCTTCCAATCCTTTTGAATAAAAATTTTAATGCCTACCAACTTGTGTGTGATAATAATCCTTAAATGCTAGTCACCACTCCAGGACCTAATTAAGGTGGGTCTCAGGGGTCATTATCACTCCTTGAACTTGTAGAAGGAAGGTTCTAGAAACCTACTGTCCCTTCTCTCATCTTGGTGAAGGAAGGTATGCTAGAATGGTATTAGAGGCAGTGAGGTTGATATATAGGATAGAGTCTGGGGTTAGGAATAATGAGGATTGCATGGGATGGTAGGGAAATAGTGTTGGGTGATCATGGTGCGTGAAATAGGCCAGGGAAGACTGGCTAGGACATGGGATTTTAGGGCCCCCCGTGATTCGATGCAAGGACTCTGGGCCTACCAAACAACCAAGTAAGGCTACACAGATTGTAGGGAAGAGACCCTAGGGAAGGTACATTCATCATGATGACTTTTTTTCTTATGTTTTGTGGGTATTTTGGGGATTTAAAATGAATAATAAGTCTAAGAAAATTTAAAATAAATCATGTGCACTGATCGGGCATAGGCATTCCTTGTTTACTTTGCAGCTATGGAACCCAGAAATTGACCAAGGGTATTGTGGGCATTAGAGGTTGTGGAGGTTGATTTGGATGATCAATAGAGGGTCGTCCAAGAAGAGGAGGGAGATCAATGGTAGAGGATGCTTCGTTCCTTTCAGCGGCATGCCCTATGGATGTACGAGTGTAGCATCTCAGACATGGAGATAGAGAGATGGATAGAGGAGCTGGTGATAGCTATTAGCTTGATCCGGGCCCCGACAGAATACTAGGTTCCTCTGGCTATGTCCCAGATGTGGGGACCAGCTCATCAGTGGAGGAAGAATTATCATGGGAGTAGAGGGATGCTGACGTTATGTGGGCTGACTTTGAGAAGGAGTTCCTGGTGGAATTCCCCTCTTCCATGATGACAGGTGAGAAGAGGCAGGAGATACTCTTCCTCCAGAAGGGGAGCATGTCAGTGAGGGAGTTGGCTATCAATTTCAAGGATCTTCTCCACTTTGCTCAGGGCGTCTTTCTAGATGAGGAGTCTCAGGAAAGAAGTTTGGAAGATGCACTTAGACCTTCTCTTCAGTATGCTGTTACTCCCTTCACCTTACCGACATACTTGGAGGTCTAGAAGAAGGCTGAAGTGGAGGAGAGGATGCACAGGCTGTGAGGTGTACCGCAAGAGGGAATCCAATTGGCCTCATTGAAAGGGAAGGACTTCAGCAGTAAGCCTCCAGCATCAGAGCCCTCTAGGTTTCGACCAATAGGGAGCAAGCCTCCATATTTACAGTTCTGATCTCCCAGTCCTCGCCCTTTCCATTCGGGCCTAGGACCTAGATGCTTCGTCTCTGGATTCCATGGCCACCTTTGGAATCAGGGCCCAGACCGAGTATAGTACAATGTGGGTGGGCTGGTGCCGCACCCGCCCTAGCAGCAACAGTTTCCAGCCAGGCCTTTTCAGCAGACGCTGCAGGGACAACAAGCTCCCGCTCCTCCAAGGGAAGATGTCGTAGGAGGAGGCTGACCTCAGGGTTCTCCTTAAGTACCTCTTCCAGGGCATGCTCAGGGAGGTGGCCAACAATCGAGAGGCATAGGACCTGGGCGTGGGCAGTTGCACGATGTAGAGGCAACAGTTCTAGCATGTCCTGAAGTTGTACAAGGTACAATCAGCTTGTTTAGTACACTTTCCTATGACTTGTTTGATACAGGTTATTCTCACTCCTTTGTTGCACCAAGTGTGTCCCATGATCTGGGATTAGACTCTGAGAGACTTACAGTGCATCTGGTACTGATCATGCTAGAAGGCGTTCAGATCGACTTGCTTTATGTTTGTTGAGGGTGTAGACTGATGATAGGGCCACATCAATCTATCAAGGATCTTCTACTGTTGCCGATACAACCATACGATTTCATCCTAGGAATTAACTAGCTATTATTGGTATGTGTCGTCATTGATTACTTCCGAGGAAGGATCATGTTTTCGGATCTGGGCGGCCAACGTGTAACTTTTATCGGTGAGCGGGGTTTCTAGAAAAGCAGTAGCCGAGTGGAGCCCCTCCATTCATTGATAGCTGAACTATCAGTGGAGTCAGTAGATACATAAATGGTACAAGTTCCAGGGATCTTCAGTGAGTTTATGGACGTCTTACCTGAAGATGTGGCGACTCTACCCCCTCAACATGAAATTGAGTTCATAATATACTTGCAACCTGGTTCCTGTCCGATTTTGATGACTCCATACCGGATGACACCTTAAGAGTTGCGGGAGTTGCAGATTCAGATTGATGATCTGATGAAGAAGGGTTTTGGTTGACCAAGTGCATCACCATGGGGTTCTTCTCTCTTTTTCGCAAAGAAGGCTGATGGTGGTCTCATGCTGTGCATAGACTACAAGTGACTGAATTAGGTAATTATCAAGAACTGTTACCCTATCCTAAGGATAGACGATCTCTCTGTCCAGCTGAGGGGAGCATGTTGGTTCTCTAAGATTGATCTATGATCTGGATATCACTAGTTGAGGGTGAAGGAGGGGGAAATATTGAATACTTCCATCAGATGTATGTATGTACACTTTGAGTTGGTAGTCATGTCGTTCAGTGTTACGAACACACAAGTTGTGTTCATACGACTCATGAACTCCATCTTCCATAAATAGCTGTATTGGTTCGTAGTCGTGTTTATTGACTACATCATGATATAATCAAGGTCATAGGAGGATCATGCTGATCCCCTGAGAATGGTTTTAGAGGTGCTCTGATAGCAAAAACTCTATGGGATGTTGTCCAAGTGCATGTTTTGGGTGCGAGAAGTGCACATCATTGGAAACGTGGTGTCCGAGAAGAGAATAGTGATGGATCCATCAATGGTTAAGTCGGTTGTTTCAGGGGTAGCACCTAAGAGCGTGACTGAAATTCGTAGTTTCCTAGGTTTGGATGGTTTATATAGGAGGTTATTCCCAACATCTCCAGAGTTGAAGCACCTTTGACAGCCTTGACTAAGAATGACCAGTATTTCATGTGTAGTGGGTAGTACGAGGAATCCTTTAGCTATCTAAAGGGGAAGTTGGTTAGTACCCCAGTGATGAGGTTTCCAGAAGAAGGGGTAGTGTATGAGGTGTTATGCGATGCTTCAAGAAAATGCCTTGGGTGTGTGTTGACACAATGAAAAGGGGTAATATCTTATGTGTATGGGAAGTTACATCCCCATGAGCGGAAGTATTCCACCCACAATCTAGAGCCTAGGGAGGTCATGTTCGCACTAAAGTTGTGGCGGCATTACCTCATCGGGGAGTGCTTCGTGGTCTTCACGGATCACAAAAGATTGAAGTATATATTCTCCCAGTGGGACCTGATCTTACGGAAGTGAAGGTGGATGGAGTTCCTTCAGGACTACGACTTAGAAATTTCCTACTCCTCAGGAAAAGGGAATGTGGTTGATGATGCCTTGATCAGTAAGTCATAGAAGAATGCAGTTCGTGAGTCGGCAGATACTAGGAAGGCGATGGAGGAGTTGGATTCCTTGCACCTGGATGTAAGTGAGGATGGTGGTAGAAGTTTTCTATTTCAAATGATAGTGCAATATTCTCTCCTACGGAAGGTGGAGGAGTGTTAGTGGGGAGACATAGAGAGTGATGTAATGCGTGACCGGGTTAACCAAGGCGATGCTCCGGAAGGGTGGACGAAGGAGGGTCAGAATCAGATTTTTTTCCGAGGGAATTGTTTTTTCTGGAGGTGATGCATGAGAGAGTCCTCAGTGAGTTCTAGAAATCACCCCTATCGGTGCACCTAGGAGTTTCCAATATGAACCAGGGTCCGAGTAGTCAGTTTTGGTGGGATAGTGTAAAGCGGGCGGTGGTAGAGTTCATGGACAAGTGCCTAGTGTGTCAGCAGGTGAAGGCTGAACACCGTGTTCCAAGCGGTCTATTACAACCTTTAGATGTCCCCGAGTGGAAGTGGGATGACATCTCTATGGATTTCATCACAGGACTACCCATGGTTCAAGGAGTCTATGATGCTCTATGGTTAGAGATGGACCGATTGAAGAAATCGGCTCACTTTCTGGAGATCAAGGAGTCGGGTGCAGTGGATGCCTTAGCACGGAGGTATAAGGATGAGGTTGTGTGGTTTCATGGAGTTCCGAGATACATAGTCTTGGATATGGATGCATGGATTATGTCTTGAGATTGGAGAGGATTGAGGTATGCTTTTTTCACCCAGCTACATCTTATAAATTCTTTCCAGTCCCAGATAGATAGACAGACAGAGTGCACCATCTAGACAATGGAGGATATTCTATGGGCATGTATTACAGTCTCTGGGGGATCGTGGGTGAGTCACTTTCCTCTGGTATAGTTTCCCTACAATAATAGATATCACTCTACCATTGGAATGGCTCCATTCGAAGATTTGTACCAAAAGAGATGTCGCTCACCTGTATGTTGGACCGAGGTTGGGGAAGCAGGTGTTCTTGGCCCGGAAGTGGTGCATAGCATGACTAAGAAGTATCAGCTTATATGAGAGAGGATGAAGGCGGACTGGGACCGACATAAGTCATGCGCTGATAATAGGAGGAGACTTTTAGAGTTTGAGGTCGGGGACCACGTATTCCTGAAGGTCTCCCCTCGGTGTGGGCAACAGAGGTTCAGTATGGGGATTAAGCTTTCTCCTAGGTTCATCGGACCATTCGAAGTACTATGGCAGGTCGGCAAAGTGGCTTATCAGCTAGTTCTTCCACCATCACTATTGAGAATGCATGACGTCTTCTATGTGTCACAACTCTGAAGGTATCTACATGATGATTCACATGTCCTCGACTGGGGAATGCTGGACATCAAGGCGACATAACGTTTGTGTAAATACCTGTGAGAATAAAGGATCGCGAGGAGAAGGTTCTCAGTGGATGAACCATTCCCTTGGTTCATGTGTTATGGAGGCATGGTGGGCTCAAGGAGAGTACCTGGGAACAGGAGGCACATATGCATGCCTAATACCTAGAGCTGTTTTGAGTTTTGTTTCGTTTCGTTTTGTACTTGTTTGTGATGTAATGTTGACCTTGTTGGTTTATGAAATGTTTTGTTCCCTACCATGCGAATGTTATGAAAATACCTGATATGTGGAGAAGTAAGTACTTGATCCCTAATCAAGAATCATTAAGGTGGATGCGATTAAACCCATGCAATTGAGTCAGTGCCACCCAAAGAGGATAATATTTTGACATGGAGGAAGGAACTCCTGGAACCATGGGTCCATACAATATGGACCTTGAGTTCGGAATGGCTGTTTGATGGTGGTTTGTCCCCAAGGGTTTTTCAGACCCCTCTCTTCTCTTAAGGTCTTGCTTTGATTCTCTAGGATGATAATAGTTCTCCTGGTATCTAATGTAAGGGCCTAGACCCTCATGGTCCATACCATTTCCAAATTCCGGATCATAAAGGTGGCGTCTCGGTGTGAAACTAATTGGTGTGCGACCGATTGGTGAGAAACCGATTAGCAGTCAACTGACTAGTGTGCGACAGATCGACATGCGACTGATCGGCGTGCGACCGATCGGTGGGAAAACGATAGGTGTGCGACCGATCGGCGTGTGACCGATTGGTGTGCAACCTGTAACAACCCAATATTTTATGATATGTATACTTTTTAATTTATTTGATGTCATGTGTTTTATGCTACAACAAAATTATCTTATGCTATATGCAACACAATATTAGCTTGCAGTATACGCAACACTATTCTTAGATTGTGTTACACACACTTTCATGTTCGTTTGATAATAGTCATTCAACGCAACATTGAGTATATATATATATATATATATATATATATTCAATGTATAAATGAAATATGGTTGGATTCTGTTATATGAATCAACAAATAATTCTTGCACAACACGCAGCCCTAACTTGGCTTTCATTACACGCAATCACGACCTTCCTTGATAGCGTGTGTTGTACGCAATACCGGGTTTTACTAAACAATGATATATTATTATAATATTGTTATGAACTAGCAATTATGAATAATATTTACTAAATTTTTAATTTTATAACATTATCATTCATCTTACACATTTTCAAGAACATCGTGTAAGAAAAAAAATAATTTTTCAGGTAAAATAAGTATTTTTAAAAAAATGCAGTTTTGTCGCCTTTTGATGGCGCACCCACGTTAAATCTAGTTGTTGACATGTTTATAAGTTCAATTTGAAAAAATAAAATTATTCTTTATAATCAGGATATAATAATTTACTTTGGGTAAATTATTGATACTTTTATGATAACTTTTATGTTTTGATGAATAGTAAAAATATGCTAATTTTTAATTAAAAACAACTTTTTTCATTGAGATAATTTATATGGTTAAATTATAATATTGAATGCTTTTAAATTTTAAATAGAATATATTTTTACCATTTAATATAATATATTTCATTATCATTGATTTTACATTGAGTTTGTAGGTTAAATCAATTCCATCTTTTGCAATCTTTTAATAAAAAAACTCGTTTTCTTTTAAAAAAGGGATTAATTTTAATTTAATTTCTTTAAATTTTGTTTATTGAATTTGGAAAAATGGATTCCATATTTGGAATCAGTGGGTCCAAATTAGGTTAATAAGAAACATTTTATTTTTGGGCATTATGAATAGTAACTATAGTAAATTTTATTTACCATAGATAAAGGTAAATCGGGTAATTAAGGGTAAATATAAGGTTATAAAATTTCACTAACACATGAAAAAATTCTATTGGATGGATAAAAGTAGACCCATATCACCTAAGGGACTGATTAGATTCATTTTATGGACTTTTGACTATGAAAACAATTTAATTATTATTAAAACCAATCAGAGTGACAACATGTAACTGTCTTAAATCTTATAAGTATAATAATTTTAATTTTGTGATAAATATCATAAAACATCGATAATGAATAGTCTCCAGAACGATAATAAATGTATCTACATCATGATAATTTATTTAGATTTTTTAGGGACTAAATAATTATCATTAATGGTGATACATTAATGATGCAAAAATTATTTATTATGTTAAATATCAGTAATATAGTTTTTATTGAAATAATAATAACCATTTAAAGGCCCAAAAATCTGAACAAAACTTATTGGTAGTATATATCTATACGATAATAATCCAATGACCTAATATATAACAATTTGGAGTATTATAAAAGTGATTATGACAATTATATTATTTTATTTTAAATGATGCCAAAGTTGTCACCTTCATAATTTAATAAATATATCAATTTAAATATTGTGATTTTAAGATGATAAATTCTAGTAAAAGTATTATTGTAAAAGGTAATATATTTATCTTTATCATAGGATTTTAT
Organism: Viscum album; assembly: GCA_963277665.1. Classification (NCBI taxonomy): domain Eukaryota; kingdom Viridiplantae; phylum Streptophyta; class Magnoliopsida; order Santalales; family Viscaceae; genus Viscum; species Viscum album. Next base: position 398,236,667 of record OY728126.1, read on the forward strand.
ATTTAATTTTTATGCAACAAATAAGTATATTAAATAATTATACAAAAATGATGTAGTAATTATTTTATTAAGAGGTAAACCAAATAAATGGTTTTAAAAATAATAAAATAAATATTATATGAACTATTTAATGTGATACAATACTTTTATAGATTGATATGACATTTTATAAATATATTAAATATTTTAGTTTGAACATATCTTCTGTATATATTTTATTTAAATTCAAATAAATGAATAGAGTCAAAATTGACACTATTGTTATTTTATAGAAATAACATATTATAAAATTGTTTAAAAACCACAAAAAAAATTTAGAAATTATTAATTTAAATTTATATGGTCTAAAATGTTATAAAGTATCCAATTATTTTCAATTCACAACAAATAAGTAATTATTTGTTATAATTTAAAATTTAGAATGTTATTACCACAAATAAAATTAAATTGATTTAGTAAGGATAAATCAAGTTGATAATGTTTAAAATAAATTCCTAACATGTATAAATTTTATTGGTTGATTAGATTACAACCCTATAGTATCTAATATTCTAATATGAGTCATTTTTGGAAGTTTTTAAGTGGTTTTAGACTTACTATAAATTAAACTTTTTATGAATTTCAAAGGTGCCCCTCTCCTCCCTTACAAAAGGGTACCTCCTCCCTCCCTTCCTCACAAAAATTTGAGCCTTCAAGATCAGAAACACCCTACCAAATTCTCTTCTCCACTTCCCTAGAAACATCCTATAGGTTCTTCTCTTCTTCAAAGACCAATTTTAGTGCCCTAAGTGGAGGTCTCAAAGAGGCGCTTCAAAGAAGAGGTAATGTCTGTTACCAATTCATTCAACTTTATTTCTTATTCTACATCTTCTTATTTAGTTGTTTCATTATGAAGTAATAACATCAGTATCACTCATATACTGATATGTTATTATAAGTATGAAACAACCCTATTTCACCATCTATCCATCCTACGGAAAATGAAATCACCACACGTGTGTACGTACGGAATATCGTCTCCACGCCATGGTGTAATTTGTTTTTCCAACACCACCTAACTTGGATGGGTGTAATGGTGTAAAGAATAACTATAAATATTTATTTTAACATCATAATTATTATTATATATTGTATCATCCTATCCAATTAAATTCAATAATTTTGGGAATGATATTATTGCTCGTGCGTTCGTACGGACTACCGTCTGCACGACACGATGAGATTTATTCTCCATGTTAACCATTTTAGAATGATTATAAAGTATATATAAGCAGTAATAATGATATATATGACATTATAAAGCCACTGTATTTATTTATATATACATATGTATGTCATCTACTTAATTCAATTCAACTCAATAAGGAAATGAAAACAGCGTTCATGCGTACGTACGGCCTACCATCTCCATGAACGGTGTATTTATTTCCATTTATAGATCTATAATATATAAGTATATTCTGAATATATATTATATATAAATTATGTTTTATATTCTGGAATTAATCAATCATGATCTAAGTAATCATATGAATAATTAAAATTCAAAACACGGACGACAAATGAAACTATTTTACCCAAAACACTCTTTACAATGGAATTAAAAAAAGAACGGGTAATATAAAGTCATAAGTAAACCATATAGGATATCATAACAATTAATATGATTCTGTAATAAGTCAATGAAATTATTTAAATCATTATACAGGAGTTTTGGATACATACGAATCATATCGGACATAAGGTAAGGGATAATTTTGCAAATCTCATTTTTATCCGAGAATGCTTATTCGTAAGTATTTTCTGGGGTTATTTCTATCATCCATGTCCATGTTTTATAAAACTGTCTTCATGTATTTTTAAAGTCCTTTTTACCAATTTTTTACTTTTACTACATGGTTTGTATAGAATCTTACTCTTACGAGGTACTTTTTGACTTTTCCGGCAAAAGTACGAGAAGAATGTTTATTTAACTTATACGACACGAACGGATTTTTACAGTTTCATAAATCCTTATTTGAATGAAGCATACTTCAAAATATTTCATGATTATTTTTAACAAAATCTTTTCCTTTTAAAATATCATGGTGTTTTGTGAAAATAAATTGATTTTGAAGAAGAAAGGATATTTTCCTCAAGAATTCATTTCAAATGTTTTATTAAAACCATTTTCCATCTAAAATGAAATTATTTCATATGTGTATGTGTAAATTTTAATGTCTCTATAATTTACATGGTTCACTTTTCTTATGATGAAATGTTCGTTTGTTTTATATGGATTATAAAATGATGGGATGATGTTTATGAAACCCATATTATTCTTTGGGTTATGATGAATGTTTTATGTTTATTTTGTGGCACAAGTAAGAATGATTTCATTATGAGATGGGTGGGACCTATATCTCCCTACAATTCACTGGGTAAAAGTTTATATCTCATGAGATAGACATGGCTGGAACGACATGTTAAACTGGTTCAGTAATACAGGACTGGACCGAGGAGTGAACTTGATTCAGAAAGGGACTTTGTCCACTAAGATGGTCTTGGCAGCAATTCCATGGCTACTATGGAAATAATATCATGTGCTTAATGGTTTCCACAATAACATGTTTTATTCCCATGCTATTTTATCATTCTTAATGTTTCATTATGATCTATGCCTTACGTACTTCCATGTTTTATGTCATTGCTCAAGATTTTGATGTTTAAACATTATTTTCATGTTTTTAAGTTCAAATGTATATGGTATGTTTTATTTTATCCATGCTTACCCTTACTGAGCATTTGAGCTCACCCTTTTTATGTTTTCTTATCTCTAGGATATAAAGAAAGGATTTAGGTAAGAAAAAAAAGGGGGAGGATCTTTATGGGAGATGTTGAAGATCTTTCACCACGATTAGAAGATTACGTTCCATGTTTCCGAAGATACTGAACTATTACGGTCCTTGTGTGTCTGTTTCTGTTATGTATTAAGTATTCCAAAAAATTAATGTAATGTCCATGTATGTTATGCTTTGGGTCTTTACAGTTGGTATCAGAGGAAAGTTTTAGTCAACCTTTGGAAACTATGATAAGAAAATGTTTCTGAGATCCCTAGAGATATTTCTAAGGTATGTCTAGGGATGTCCCTAAGGATAAGTATACTTATAGGATATAGTCCTAGAACTATGGTAACTATCTTAGAATTTAACCTAAGATGTTAGATATTGAGGGTGATCCCCATTTACTATGTTTTTTCCCTAGAATGATTTTTGCCTCTCACACTATTATTTTTGGGTTTTAGAAAATGGCTGGAAACAGGAAGATTCGTGATAATGGATGATATGACAGACAATGGAATGTTCTTCTTCATGAGAAACCAAATGAAACGTGATTTGGAGGTCCAAACATCGTTATTATTCCTAATCATAAATCTCATAATATGATCAATAATCTCATCTTTGGTAAGTTTCCCGACTCAAATAATAAGATAAAGATGGATTTTCATGATGATCATAGAGGAAAGAAAGTTCAATTTCCCTCATGTAAATCATATGGGAAGAGGCATCGGGGAGATTGTTTCAAGGGAACTGGATGATGCTTTGGGTGTGGAAAAGAAGGACATAAATCCAGCAAGGGCAAAGGAAAATGTTCAACTAACACCATGGACGAGGATAATGGTATTGCTACGACATCAACAATGGTTAAATGTTTTAAATGTGAAATGTACATGCATTATGAAAACCAATGCCATAAGGGAAAGTCTCATGAAGAGAATCAGTATGGCCGTATGGGTAGTATTTATATTGATGATGATGAAGAGACTACAAATTATATGTGAGATGAAAGAATTGTTGAAGCTCAGTCAATGGTTTCAGAAGGTAGTGGAATGATTACATGTTTATCAAGTGTAATGTTGTATAAGTAATATCATGGTACTATGGAATAAAGAGACATATAAGGATTGATATACTGTTGTCTTTCCTTGAGTTTGGAAAGTGTATGATTAATGGTCCAGTATCCATGAAAGGTTATTTAGATATTTTTGGAATGTAGATGATATGTGCATAATGAAGGGATAACGAGAAAATTAAATGTTTGATAGTATTCATGAGCTCATGACTGATATAAAGAGAAGGTTATATCATGGTTTGAGTATATAGAATTTTTGGATTTTGGTATGTGGAAAGAGTTAACTTTTGATAGCATTAATGTTTTCACTAAGGTTTAATGGGTATTAATTTTTCAAGAGAATACATGATTAAGGTATTTACATGATTGGAATTTGACCAACAAGATATATGGGGGATAAATGATGGTATTCACATGCTTGGTTGATGAAATTTCAAGTAATCGTTTTCTTTATACTATGAGCTTGGACTGGAGTATTTTAGATAAGCCTAAAGATTGGAATGGATTATGTTGGACATAAGTTAGTATTGTTTAAGGATATAACTTTTTTTGATATTATTGATGGGATGTTATAGTAATGTAGTTTTCGAAAAAGGACAACCTATAGGAAGGGCGACAACCCATCGCGTCAGAAAAGGCTGTGGGAATCGAACGCACAACCGAAGTGCGACTGACCTTTATCACCTACCACTGGCCTATAAGAATTCCATGTTTAGTAGAAACTAGTTTTATTATATTATGTAGTATGATATATGAATTATAAGTCCATTTTAGGAACCATATATGATGAATCTCACTATAGATCAACTTATGTATATTTAATTACTTTTGATAACCTTTTGTTTGAGACAGATGGAATGACCCGTCATTCTATCACATGATCTGCTAACACTTCACGAATAACAAATTCAACTTTATTTCTTTAAGAGATGAAGTGGAAATTGTTCAAGGCACGAACAATAGCGAGATTGTACCAAAATAAAGTAAGTATTTATTCTAATTCAAATTCTTCAAATTTAGGGAAATGATCTTGAAAACCAAAAATGTTGTCCTAGTGCCCTTATATCCGATGAATCAGATGGTACCCTAGATCATCGCAAATTTATGGCTTTGTGATTGTTGTATTTTTCATATCCATGTTCTCTACCACTCTCCATCAGAACTTGATGGTTAGATTTTTTTCCATGTGCGTATTTTTACCTATGTTCTCCATTGTGGAAACCCAGTGATGAGTTAATTTGGGTAACCATTACATTTCATAATTTAGTTTTCAAAGTTAACTTTTGGTATTTCATTTTACGATGTGGGTTTTAATTAAAGAATCTTTCAAGTAGAAAACCATGCATAACCCCGACGAATTTCGAGGGTGAAATTCATTTTAAGGGGGATAGAATATAACAACCAGGTATTTTATGATAAGTATTCATTTTAATTTATTTTATATCATGTGTTTTATGCTACAATAAGATTATCTTATGTTATACGCAACACCGTATTATCTTGTAGTATACGCAACACTATTCTTAGATTGTGTTACACCCAATTTCAAGTTCGTTTGATAATAGTCATTCTACGCAACATTGAGTGTGTATATACATATATATATATATATATTCAATTTATAAATTAAATATGGTTGGATTCTGTTATATGAAACAACAATGGAGTCTTACACAACACGCAGCCCTAACTTGGCTTTCATTACACGCAATTATGACCTTCCTCGATAGCGTGTGTTGTACGCAATACCGGGTTTTACTAAACAACTGTATATTATTATAATATTATTATGAACTCTCTGTTATGAATAGTATTAACTAAATTTTAAATTTTATAACATTATTATTCATCTTACACATTTTCAAGAACATGGTATAAGAACAAAATAAATTTTTCAGGTAAAATAAGTATTTTTCAAAAAATGTAGTTTTGTCGTCTTTTGATGGAGCCCACAATTTAAATCTAGTTTTTGACATGTTTAGAAGTTCAATTTGACAAAATAAAATTCTTCTTTAGAATCATTATATAATAATTTACTTTGGGTAAAATTTTTTTACTTTTCTAATAACTTTTATGTTTGGATGAATAGTAAAAATACGCTAATTTTTATTTAAAAACAACTTTTTTCATTGAGATAATTTATATTGTTAAATTATAATATTTAATGGTTTGAAATTATAAATATAATATATTTTTACCATTTAATATAATTTACGTAATTATCATTGATTTTACATTGAATTCGTAGGTTAAATCAATTCAATCTTTTGCAATCTTTTAAACAAAAAAACCCATTTTCTTTCAACAACGGGATTAATTTTAATTTAATTTCTACAAATTATTTGAATTGAATTTGGAAAAATGTATTCCATATTTGGAATCAGTGGGTCCAAATTATGTTAATAAGATACTTTTTATATTTGGGCATTATGAATAGTAGCTATGGTAAATTTTATTTACCGTAGTTAATGGTAAATCTGGTAATTAAGTGTAAATATAAGGTTATAAAATTACCCTAACACATTCAAAAATTCTATTGGATGTCTAAAAGTAGACTCATATCACCTAAGGGTTTGATTAGATTCATTTTATGGACTTTTTACTATGAAAATAATTTAATTATTATTAAAACCAAAGAAAGTGACAACATGCCACCCTCTTAAATCTTATAAGTATAATAATTTTAATTTAGTGATAAATATCATAAAACATAGAACATGAATAGTATATAGAAATATAATATAATTTTTTACATCCTGATAATTTATTTAGAATTTTTAGGGATTAAATAACTATCATTAATGGTGATACATTAATGATGTAGAAATTATTTATTAAGTGAAAAATCAGTAATATAGTTTTTATTGAAATAATAATACCCATTAAAAGGCCCACAAACCTGACCAAAACTTATTGGTAGTATATTTATATACCATAATAATCAAATTACCTAATATATAACCGTTTGGAGTCTTATAAAAGTGATTATGACACTTATATTATTTTATTTTAAATGATGCCAAAGTTGTGACCTTCATAATTTAATAAATATAACAATTTAAATATTGTGATTTTAAGATGATAAATTCGAGTAAAAGTATTATTGTGAAAGCTAATAGATTTATCATCACCATAGGATATTTTTTTTAATTTTTATGCAAGAAATAAGTATATTAAATAATTATACAAAAATGTTGTAGTAATTATTTTATTAAGAGATAAACCAAATAAATGGTTTTAACAACAATAAAATAAATATTATATGAACTATTTAATGTGCTATAATAATTTTCTAGATTCATATGACCTTTTATTAATCTATTAAATCTTTTAGTTTGAACGTACCTTCTCTATATATTTTATTTAAATTCAAATAAATGAATAGTGTCAAAAATGACACTATTGTTATTTTATAAAAATAACATATTATAAAATTGTTTAAAAATCACAAAAATATTTACAAATTATAAATTTATATTTATATGGCCGAAAATGATATAAAGTATCCAATTATGGTCAATTAAAAAAATTAGGTAATTATTTGTTATAATTTAAAATTTATAATGTTATTACCACAAATAAAATAAAATTGTTTAAGGATAAATCAAGTTGATAATGTTTAAAATAAATTCCTAACATGTATAAATTTTATTGGTTGATGAGATTTAAACCATATCACATCTAATATTTTAATATGAGTCATTTATGGAGGTTTTTAAGTGGGGTTACATTTTTATAAATTAATATTTTTAAGATTTCCAAAGGTGCCCCTCTCCTCCCTTATAAAAGGGCACCTCCTCCCTCCCTTCCTCACACCAATTTTAGCATTCAAGCTCAGACAAACCCTGCCAAATTCTCTTCTCCACTTCCCTAGAAACATCCTAGAGGTCATTATCCTCTTCAAAGACCAATTTTAGTCCCCTAAGTGGAGATCTCAAAGAGGCACTTTAATGAAGAGGTAATGTCTGTTACCGATTCTTTCAACTTTATTTCTTCTTCTACTTCTTCTTCTTTAGTTGTTTCGTTATGAAGTAATAACATCAGTATCAATAATATAATGATATGTTATTATAAGTATGAAACAACACTATTTCACCATCTATACATCCTATGGAAAATGAAATCACCGCACGTGCGTACGTACGGAATACCGTCTCCACACCGTGGTGTAATATGTTTTTCCAACTCCACCTTACTTGGATGGGTATAATGGTGTAAAGAATAAATATATATAGTTATTATAACATCATAATGATTATGATATATTGTATCATCCTATCCAATTCAATTCAATAATTATGGGAATGATATCTTCGCTCATGCGTACGTACGGACTACCGTCTCCACGACGCGATGAGATTCATTCTCCATGTCAACCATTTAAGAATGATTATAAAGTATATATAAGCACTAATAATGAAATATATGATATTATAAAGCTAATGGATTTATGTATATATATATTTTTACGTCATCTACTTAATTCCATTCAACTCAATAAGGAAACGAAAACAGCGTTAATGCATACGTACGACCTACCATCTCCATGAATGGTGTATTCATTTCCATTTATCGATCTATTATATATATGTATATTCTGAATATATATTATATATAAATAATGTTTTATGTTCTGGAATTAAGTAATCATGATCTATGTAATCATATGAATAATTACAAGTCAAAACATGGACGACAAATGAAACTATTTTACCCAAAACACTCTTTAAAATGGAATTTACAAAAGAACGGGTAATATAAAGTCATAAGTAAACCATATAGGATATCATAACAATGAATATGATTCTGTAATAAGTCAATGACATTATTTAAATCATTATACAGGAGGTTTGGACACATACGAAGCATATCAAACATAAGGTAAGGGATAATTTTGCAAATCTCATTTTTATCTGAGATTTCTTATTCGTAAGTATTCACTGGGGTTATTTATATAATCCATTTCCATGTTTTATAAAATTATTTTCATGTATGTTTAAAGTCATTTTTACCCATTTTTGACTTTTACTACATGGTATGTATGGAATCATACTATAATGAGGTACTTTTTGACTTTTCCGGCAAAAGTACGAGAATAATGTTTTTTTAACTTATACGGAACAAAAGGATTTTTATGGTTTTAAAAAGCCTTATTTGAATGAATATTCCTTCAAATGATTTCATGAATATTTTTAACAAAATCTCATCCTTTTAAAATAGCATGACGTTTTGTGAAAAGAAATTGATTTTGAAGAAGAAAGGATATTTTCCTCAAGAATTCATTTCAAATGTTTTATCAAAACCATTATCCATCTAAGATGAAATTATTTCATATGTGTATGTTTTATGTTTAATGTCTCTATAATTTACATGGTTTAATTTTCTGATGATGAAATTTCCATTTGTTTTATATGGATTATGAAATGATGGGATTATGTTTATGAAACCCATTTTATTCTTTGGGTTATGATGAATGTTTTATGTTTATTTGGTGGCAAAAGTAAGAATGATTTCATTATGAGATGGGTGGGACCTATATCACCCTCCAATGAATTGGGTAAAGGTTTATATCTCATGAGATAGACATGGCTGGAATAGAAAGTTAAACCGATTCAGTAATACAGGACTGGAACGAGGAGTGAACTCGATTCAGAAAGGGACTTTGTCCACTAATATGGTCTTGGCAGCAATTCCTTGGCTACTATGGAAATCATATCATGTGCATAATGGTTTCCACAATTACATGTTTTATTCCCATTCTAATATATCATTCTTAATGTTTCTTTATGATCTATGCCATACCTACTTCCATGTTTTATGTCATTGCTCAAGCTTTTTATGTTTAAACATTATGTTCATGTTTTTACGTTCAAATGTATATGGTATGTTTTATTTTATCCATGCTTACCCTTACTGAGAATTTGAGCTCACCCTTTTTATGTTTTATTTTCCCCGGATATAAAGAGTTTTAGGTAAGAAAAAAAGGGGGAAGCTCTTTATGGGAGATGTTGAAGATCTTTCACCACGACTAGAAGATTACGTTCCAAGTTTCCAAAGACACTAAACTATTACGGTCCTTGTGTGTCTATTTTTTTATGTATTAAGTATTCCGCTAAAGAAATGTAATGTCTATGTATGTCAAGCTTTGGGACTCTACAAAACTGATCAGTGTGTGACCGATCGGTGGGTGACCAATCGGTTTGTGATCGATCGGTGTCTCCCCAATCGGTGTGACACGATCGGCATGTCACTGATCAGTGCGACCAATCAGTGTGCGACCAATCGGTGTGCGACCGAATGGTGTGTCACCAATCTATGTGACACGATCGGTGTCACACAACCTTGTTGATTTTTTCTTCTACAGTTTTTCCCATAGCACTACTTTTAAACCATTTTTATCTTTTTGAAATGGTTCAAGGTCATTTTTAGCCCCATTATCAATTTTTAAATTCCTAAGAGTGGGGCGAACCTCAACGGACCCAGTTGTGTGTCCGTGTAACGTTCCCCTCTAGTTATACAAATTTCTTTAAAGTCACAACTGTTACCGCTTTTCCTAATGAGATTTATTAAATAACAATAAATCATGTTGTGTGTAACCACCCAACCGCATAGCGAAACCACGATCTTACTTTAAAACCACCGAAGATCTTGATATCCAGTAATTCCTAGGCTCATATCTTTTATTGCAAAATCTTTCCCCCTTTTCTTCTTCTTGGCCAGGACCGCTCTTCCCTTGGAGCGTTTGGAGTTCCCTTTCCGAGAAAAGTGGTGCACGTGTGCTGGAGCCCTTACTAGTCATCCTTGGAGTCCCAGACGCTCCTCCTATGCAAGTTGTGCACCCCCAGTTCTTGGCACGTGGATAAAGACATCTATATTTGATCATCCAATAAGGGTTTTACTTCTTGTCTCTTTACTGTGTATCAGGAGGGGAGGGTATTCTATTGTTTCTATGGGATGGATGAAACTAAACATTAATAAAGATAACAAAAGGACTTTTAATGAATGAAGGGGGGGGGGGGTGCGATCGATGTTTCTACTGTATTTTCCTTACCCATGGTTATTTATGTTGTGAATTGTGTGGGCCTATGAAAACTGAAAATCATGGCCATTGGTGGTTTTTCCTTGTGCACTAATGAATCTCTGTGTTTCTGGATAATTACATGATTAAATAACTATACCATGGAAATTGGTTAATCACCTACACTCGGTTGGCTAAATGGATGCCCAGTGAAGAACAATGCTTTTGTGTTTCCCCATGTTAACCAACATAAAGAAGAACCTAATGAATGATGTTCTTGAAACCAGAAGATTCCTTACTCTTTTTTGGTAGTAGGTATGTTGTTCTGCTAGATGCTTATGGGGTGATGTGGATGGGGATGAGATCCTTTGTTGTGGTATGGTTGTTGGTTGTGATTCTGAAGTCATGTGGGGATGTATCTCGAGGCTTGGTTTGGTTCCTGTACTTTGAGGGATCTCACGGATCCATTTTTTGTTGTTGTGACTATACAAGAGAATCAGGTGTGAATTCTTAAATTGGTTTTTGGATGTTTCTCTTTATCTAGCTTGTGGTTATGCCTGTACATTACCTAGTAGTACATAATTCACTTAAATGGGACCACTTGGACATGAAAACAAGAATGGGATAAATGGGGAATTGTTTTCCAGAATGATTCCTAACATGGTTATGGTTGTGGTGTTCTTATGAATGAATAGTAACATGGTGTTTGTGTTGGGCTAGATTTTGGAACCCTAGGATGGGATGCGTGATTTCTATATATAAATTTATTGAATTTTAGATTCTATGTTTCTTATTCACGCCCCACCCATATTGAGCAGTTTGTGCTGAACACTCCCATTTCATGGGGGAGGGTGTTTTTACCAACACTCCTATGAGTGTCTATTTATTAGCTCCTTTTCTTCTCCATTTCCCAAATATCCCAAGACTCATCGGGTAGGCTATGATGGCCTAAGGTCCATTATAGGCCAAGGTTCATTGGTCATTTTAGTTTTGGTGGTTGGCCCAGGTGTGTGTGTGCTGGTTTTTTCCTAAGTGTCTTTGGGATGAGGCCCAGGTGTCTTCAGGCGTGGCAGTAGTTGTTCTGGACCAGGTGTTTGCGGGTGTGGTTACGCGTGGTTGTTGTGGCCCAGGTGTGTGTGGGCGGGATGTGTGGTTGTTCCCCAGGTGTGTGCGGGTAGGGTGTGGCAGTGGGACTACAATATTAATGGCGAGAGAGGTTCAATGAATGGGATGTGTTCTGTCACTAGTGGGGAAGTGGCACAGGGAACCTAAACATCAATGTGTTATTATTATTATATTCCTTGACTTGAATTATTTGGGGAGTGTGCCTTGGTGATGCTTGGGTGTGCAGTTTTCCTTGCTAGGTGTTTTGGGTTATCTCTTTTCCCATGGGGCATTAAAATGCCTCCCCACTTTTGCACGAGAGCTTTTGGTTTTCCCTAATGATTATGCTTATATTCCCACACTATGTATATAAAACTGTTTTCTGGTTTCTAGGAGGACTTCAGGGATCGTGTAGGGTTGTACTAGTTCAGACATTGGGATATATTTTGTTACTATTTTTATTTCTTTTGGTACTTCCTTCTGTGGTTTTCTTCTTACTTTTGTATCATTTACTTTTGTTACATCCATATGAGAATGGTTTTTTTGGATTTACATGTACTTCCACTTGTGGTGTTGTTGGATTTACTATATTATCTCTCGATCCTATTGAATAAAAATGATAATGCTTTCTATATTGTGTCTGATTCTATACCCTTGGTTCTATTTTCCACTCCAGGACCTTTTGAAGGCGGGTCTCAAGGGTCATTATATCTCCTTCAATTTGGAGAAGGAAGGGTATGTCAACCTGATGTCCCTTCTCTCATCTTGGTGAAGGCGGGTCGTGACAGATGAAATAATAACATAACTATTAGAATAGTTAAATGTCCTTTAAGAATAGTAATCTATCCAAAATAATGACAACCCCACCAATTAATATATAAATAAAATCTAGGAATCGTATAAATAAAAATATTATATAATTATATCATAGTATAAGTAAATAAATATTTTAAAAATAATAAATTATTAACTAATATTTTTGTCCATCTTGCAAGCATTTAGGCAATTATTTTGAAGCTTTCTGCATGAGAGACAACTCTCCATCGATGGATGTTAACTGTAAGGGGAAGAAAGTTGTGGCAAAGAATGGGGAGGCTACACAGTGCAAGATTCTGGAGGTCGTTGTGCAAGCTGGTCTGGCCATGGAGGCTTCAGGGTCCAAATTCGAGGGTATTCTTCAGACGAGTGATCTCCAGAACAACGCTCACAAGGTGGAGACTATGGATGGTCTCATTCTTGAATCATCAAGAGATATGAAAATGCATTGAAACCCGACGGTGGTGGAGGTTTCCAATTGGATATGGAAGGATTTGGCAGGTTCTTCTAATTCCTCATCTCAGAAGTAGTCAGGTTCAGGTTCTAAAGAGCAGTACTTGGAGCATAACATGGAGAAGGGGAACACGGTGAAGGTATAGAAGGTGGAGAGAGAGGGGGCTACATAGGGCACGACCAGTCCGAGTAGTGCTGGGGGTCTTAAAGGGTTAGACCCCTCGGAGAGACCCTTCCTCACCCTGACCAACAGATTTGAAGTCTTTTTGGAAGACGGCTTTGAAGAAGGCTTGGTGTCTGGTCCTATGTTAGGTGGTGTTGATAGGGCAAGTGCAAGACAACATGATACAGGAAGGTTGAGGAATGAGGACGTCTCTATGTCCGGTGGAGAGGACACTACATCGGTTGGGTATCTTGCATCAATTGATAATAACAATCCGACTACTAGGCGGGGGAATCTTTCGAATTGTGAGGTTAATGGCCAGAGGAGTAAAGGGAAAATGATTCTGAGGGAAATAAAGAAAATTTCAGTGGTCCAGCCATCCTTTCATACTGTGATATTGTGTATAGTGGGACTGGAAGGCTGACAGAGTGTGAAGGAACACTTTCTGCTACTCCAAGAAGACAAACAAGGAAATACTACTCTTACCTTTCGCGATGGATGTGTACTAGATCTTCCCTTAAACGGGAAAAATGTGTGATTCTCTCCATAAAAAGGACATCTTGATCAAAAAACCTTTCTCAGTACAACCTGTAATGGATCAGAGAGAGAAATTTGAGCAAATAAATTACTTCTTGAGGCGGCATAAATCGGCCACGGAGTGGAAATCAGCTACGACAGAAGGGGAGTCCTATGTGGGATGTGGAGATGACTACGGGTATTATGATATATAGTTCACTGATGTCATGGTTGGTTTTTGGTTTTTTCTAAGTTTGTTTATTTTGTGGATGTTTCCAGTTGTGTCTGGTTTTATTAAGGGTTGTACGGTTTATCACTTTTCTTAAAAGTGTTTGGAAATAAAAAATTACATTTCAGTCAATTCAATGAATTAAATTACAGTTTATTTTCATAAAATAAAAGATTAAATTAATAATTTTTATATGTGATTTTTTGGATACCGTAATTTATTTTTCATATGTTATAAAACCGATTAAAATTTAAAAAAAATTTATATTTCAAATAAATGATTATTTTATTGGAAAAATTAGTGTTCATTTTTATGGAAAAATATTTTAAAAAAATAGAGTCCATTTTAGGAATCTTTATGTTGAGAGATTCTATGGGTGATTGTTTTTGGAATTTTTGTGAAATAAGTGATTATTTGGTGAATAGTGAAATAAGACAGTTTACAACATAAGTTAAATACATGAAGTTTTGAGTCATGGATGGTTTATGGAATAAGTAATAAAAATAATCTAGAAGTATCCATAATTATTTGAATATAATTATTGATAATTGTTCATAATATTTTAATTATTGTGCCAAAATAATAAACTAATCAATATAATATTATGAAATACCTATGTATCCTCTATTAAAATAAACTCTCAACACCTCTTCTCCTCACACCATACATGACTTGAAACTAATTTAATTCTATCCAATTAACATTCAATGACATTTCCTCACATCCAAGAGCTATTGGTCTCAACAAATGACCAAACCGAAGTGTCTTAAAGAGGTTCTAAAAGAGAATATATTCAAGAAGTAAAATACCCCTTTGTTCTATTTTAATTTTTGTCATTTGTTATTATCTCCACACGTACCATATAAAATAAGAACTGATAACTCAAGTATCATGTATATACTAAAATTTTATTATGTTAATGGAATATCATTCATCAAAACTCTTCTCCTTTATTTCTTTTCTAAAAATGAATACATCATATATGATGTGTCGATTCATCACTTTCATGGATGATGAGTTTTAAATTTAAATTATCATAATAAATTCTGAACATAAAACCATTATATTGGCTAAACTAGATTTTATTATTCATATAATAAAATTTTTAATATTTCAGAGATGATTTTATATACATAATATATAACAAAACAATATTATATTGTGATGGATGGAAATCCCGTAAAAAATTGACCAATAAAATTTTCATTAATGTTTAATAGAATGAATCATACACACATAAAAAATGAAATATAATACTATTTTATCATATCCAATTTTATTAGAAAAATATACTTTCAATTATGGATAATTTTTAACATTTTACATGAACATCCCATCTTGTATACAAGTGAACCGATCATGAAAAACAAGAAAATAAACACTCCTGAAATGAAAAAATTAAACTTTATAACTCATAAAAATGGAATTAAAATATCTATATAAAATTATAATAAAAAATAGATGTAAAAGTGGCTTTTAATTTGCTAATTAATTATATAATATGATTATCCATGATATTAATGTGATGAAATCATTCATACATAATGTAATGGGAATCTCTAACACAACACACTTCATTTTGGTTATAAAACATTCATGTCAAATTTTATGTGTGGATATTCTATTAATATTCCTCAAATATAATTTCATTGTTCTTACCCATTATTTTTTGAGTATATACATGTAAACATATTTTTTTATGGAAAAAGATTCCAAATGAAATCATCTTTAGAAAACAAATCATGAATCATATTTGGTTAGTTTTTTCATTACTCTAGAATAATAATTCTTATACCATGATTTGTATTTCATTTTTAATTTGGGAACCCCAAAGTTTTTTTATAGTTATTGTTTGTGAAATTATTATTAAATACATTAATTTCCAAGGGTTATTTTATGAATATTATCTTTATATGATATTCCCGTCATGCATGATTCTGTAAATGTAATGACGTGATGGGTGGGCCCATAATTATGTATCCCTCCAATGAATTTGGTATTATGATGTATCTTATGTGATAATGTTCAATATTCAATAACATTATTATATATTTCTTCAGAATGATGATGTTATGGTTATTCACTTTTGTTATGTCGGAGCATGATGTTGGCATTGTTTACAACTATGGGTGTTATTTCACCGCTAAGAAATGATGTTTTATTTTTTTTATTCCCTCTTTCCATGATTTTATCTATTGTTTTCTATCATTAATTTTTTAATGATCAAATAATTAGGTTTTGGGTTAAATGATTATTCTATCTCATGTTATGTTGATTCATATCCTTATTAGCCCTATTATTGGGATTTTATAGCACCCATTTTTTTTTGTGTATAACCTCATGAGGCAACATGTACTAAGAAGAACATGAGATTTAAAAAGGTAGAGAAGAAGATTTTAAATGAATGTTCTTGTTTTAATATGTCCAACCTTTTTATGGTACAAATTTTTCTAATACCCTAAACCTTATAATATTATATTTTTATCCCTATATTGTTTTTTATCTTTAGAATGATGTAATAATAATGTAATAAATAGTTGGGTATCTATTTAGTACAAAATACACTCACGCATGAAGAGAAAAATTCAGATGATCCAACCCATAATTTATTGGATTTGTTTCCTCCATATGAGTCTAAAATACTGAAAGACATAAAAGATTTCATCCTTGATGCTACCAAGGAAAATTAAATCTTGTGAGGTAAGGCAGGAGTTTTGTGTAGAACATCATCACCCTTATCTAGGCAGATTATCTACCTTATCGGTTATGATCTCTCTAAAAATTAATAGACAACATCAGATTATGTGGGTTGAACTCCAAAAATAATTGCACAATAGCTCAGAAAATTCTCATTAATCAATCATGTGATGAATGTAAGGCACTTGAAATTTTATAGAAGAAGTCGATAGATGAAGGAACAAAGAAGCTTAAGGTAGTTGAATGAGAGATTTCCCTACTAGAAGGGATGGATAAAGATCATGTGGTGGTCATTACTAGTCAAGATATTATTTTTTATAGTATGAAGGATCATTTTCTTGTTGCTGATTCCAAGGTGCATAGGTTAAATCATTAGAGGGTGAATGTCTAGATGAGAAGGGTCGAATAGTGATCATATCATACTAAGATCACCCCATATTTGACTATGAGAAACAAGATATGGAGTTATAGTAGAAAACCATGGACGTTACTTAGTAGAGGCTGGTTTAACTAGAATATTCTATCGTTAGAATTAGTGTTTAAAGGAGTTATAAATGAATGGTTCCAACATTTTGATGATCCACATAAACAATGGTTATTTTGAATGCATGAACATGTTTATTATCACACAGTGAACACATTTATTATATAATCAATGATCAATCCCTAAGATCCCATGATCCACTTTCAATGTGCGAAATAAGGTTCAACCATGTCATCCCTTATTTATAATATTGTGTCATAAAATCATCATGGAATTATGGTATTCAATTTTTTAATGTCTACTGGGAGTTTATACGCTTAAAGGGTTTCATCTAGAGAGAGAGGGTCTCACAATTGATTACATTATTTTCCTACATTTTCTAGGGAATGAATATGGGGTTGGGGGTATTGAATTATTCCAAAAGAAATGGGATCATAGCGTTTGAACCTTAATTATGAAAATGTAAAACACAATGATATTTGTGTGATGAAAAGGGATAATTGAGGAACAAGTTAGAAAAATATTATATATACAATTTTAGTTTGGTATGAGAAAAACAACTCAGTGATAACCATTGACCATTTTGAATGAAGATAACTATCTCAAAATTTCATCCAACTTCATTCGATGTGTTTTCCTAGGATGGATGGTGGGCCGGTTGGGTTATGTGCTATGTCCATTGAAGTTTCCCTTGATATAGAAGAGGATGATGATTAAAATAAGGGCACAAAAATCATGGGGATGATGTGATGGAATATTAAATGGGATTCCATCACTCCTAGAATAAAACATCCATGACTTAGAGCACACATGTGTTATTATATTGGTCTAAACCAATGCCAAACCTATTTTAGAGGGACATATTCATCTCAGATACCGAGTAACGATCAGAGAACATCAATGATGTGGTATATAACTAAAACATGAAACAAAATCTCTAGAAAAGTCCTCAAATCCATTTTATATTCACATCATCTAATTGATGCTGGATATATAGTTTTATACAATATGGTGAGGGGATTTAACATTAAATTTAAATCTCTACAATAAGGAAAATGTATCATAGATTTTAATGTTATGTGATGGTGGTGTGGGAGTCTGTGGGGTTTATGTTCTAAGCTAGTAAACATTTCATTTGGATATGGAGTAAAAATGGAATCCCATTTCAATTTCATGGGGTAGGGTTATGGTTTACTACCATGGAAAAAGGATTTAGCACAATGATGTGAAAGATACCCCCTTGGCCGCATGATCTGAGGATGTGGGAGGGTAGCATGATGAGATTCTTCATCATTATATGCTCGTAAGAAAATGCAATCTCATAGGATCCTACATCATGAAAAAACATGGGTGAGTCGCATGCCGTTTATGGTCTTGATGCTTGGACCATGAGAGAAGAGAATAATAAAAAGGATGTGGCAAACATTAATGAAAATTTTCCAGATGTGAATTGACGGCCTAATGAGGCTACCTGCTACTTAGAAAAAATAATGATAGTTATGAGATAACTATACAACATTTTATGTTCACCTTTCATCGATATATATAAAATGTTTATAGTTACAGAGATTAAATTGATAGAAAATAATTCATTACTATAATTATTCTACCATATGAACCAGAAAGGACATTCGTTGTGTGATGAGTTTAGAAAACCTGACATGAATGTGGGAAAAAATGGAATAATGCCACTAAACACATTTATGTTGTAATGAACATTAATATGGTCTTGATTCTTGGAATTTGATTTGACTCAATGATTATGGTCCTATAGTTTCAACCCATGAGCACCCTAATGTTTATGATATGAATCGAAGGTGAAGTAACCCAACATAAATGAGGTCCAATAGAGGATCTCATTCCATATAAAATATAAGGGACACGTTTCACATTGTTTATGGTCATGAGGCTATCATAATATACTTTTATTTTATGTTTTTAGTGTATGGGACTTGTCGGGAACATAAAATAGATATATGTATGGTTATTGAGTGAGAAACATGACACAAATTGATGACCAAGTGGGGCCAATTCTAAAAAACACATTCCCAATGAGACCTTTATATAGATGGAAGACATGAGTCTTATACTCTAACTCATTGTTTATTGTCACAGTGTTTGGAATATGGGTTATAGATTAAGTGTACAAATCTCACACCATGGGTGTAATTTCTCCTTTTTAATCATATATTTATTTTTCATTTGATTATCTTCAATCTAATTATTTTATTTGGGTAGCAACATAGTTATTTTTATAGTATTTTTACTCATTTATGATTGTTAATCTTCCCATTATATCTATATATACCCTTGTTTCATGTTAAAAGTATTTAATATATTAGGAAGAAGAGTTAACATCATATAATGCACATGATAGGGGAAAATTTGAGTTGTAGAGTCACTCATTTTATTACATTACTATTACATAATATGTAAGATATACAACATAAAATATTTACATTTCCCTGATCCAAATTTTATGTGACTTTTTCAAAGTATGATCATAAATAACATTTACAACGTTAGACATAATAATTAATTTAATTCATTCTTCTCAAGATTCTTGTTGGCTCATAAATTTCCATTAATACAAGTATTAACATGAGGATTTACATCAAAAAATGGGTGATCTAAAATCCTAGTAAGAGGATAAATAAGAACATAAAATAATATAACATTGGGTGAGCATAATCATTATCATAACATTGGTAAATGATAATAACCATGATAAGAACCATTATGAGAAGGATTGGAATGTGGACATGCATAAAAATGAAACATCACAGCTTAGAAATCAACTACTACACATAGTTGTGAACAAGGAAAGCATCATTTTCATGCATATTTCACTTTACTCGTGAGGTTATTCATATTACCCAATGCATTGGATCCCTAAATAATTCTTGGCACACCTATCACATCAAAACATTAACAATTCCACGAATGCCACATAAAACATATATTAATAATGAACAAAAATAACCAATGTAATGGAATGCATTTCATCTCATATGAATACAATCATAAACTTTAGGTTTCCAAATGAAATGGTGAAAACATACTTAATATAAGAATCATCAACCTTGATTTAGTAGAAAGTGGTGTGTTTGGAAAGAAGACTTATTTTTAAAAAAAATTATTTTTTATATACTCAAGTAGAAAACATGAGTATCCCGGAAAAAATAAGATAATTATGAATAATTCTTTTAGAGAAATATACATGTCTAAAATTTTGTGAGACAGGAAAAACTCAAAATAAAGAGAGTTTGGTTCATGAATTCTATTTAATTTAATTCTCGCTTAATTTCATCTATTTTCACCTCCTTAACAATAATATTGTCTTTATTAAAAAAATTCTCTATATGTGAATTGTATTCATTTTATAAATTTTTTTATCAATTATATTCCTTGGATTATATTTCATAATTTTCATCGGTGATATTTAATCATTTTGATATCATATGTTACTTAAAGATTTATCATCTTCAAATGATTTCACTATTTTATTAATTTTTTTTATAAATTTGTATAATTAGTTTTATAAGCATAGAGTACATGAAATTTGATATTAATATATTTTGTATAATTTATATTACCCATGCATGAAGTATGTTTTAAGAATTATATTTTAAACGTCTCTGTAGGTGGTCAACCAATCATTAACGGGATGTTGTCGAAAGGCCATGACAGTGAAGTATGAAATTTATATCTTTCATTAATATGATAACTAAAACTGGTTAACATCATTGTTATAATTTAAACATATCATTTAATCAATTTTTTGTATATGGATTTTAAAGGGATAATAAAAAAAGAGAGAAGATATAACAAAGTATTGCTCTCTTATCAGTGTAACTTATCTTTTAAAAACATTAAATCTATAGATGATTAGAGGTGGATGACTCCAAAACATCCCTCGGTATTATAAGGGGATTGAGTGGGAGTATTTGGGTAGATATTAGGCTTAGTAATGGATGGTAGGAGTGGTTTCTCAAGTGGAGTAAGAGGGGTTATTTATACTTAAAGAGGGAGTATTTTTAGAATAAAATATTAAATAAAATAATTTATCATATTTTAGACATATAATAGTTGTTTTTTGAAAATATAAACCATATATTTGTGTAATATAATTATTTTTAAACATTAAAAAATCTTTATATTTCTAATTATTTAATTTATTAAAATTAAAGTAAAAAGAATTTGAAAAGGACATTTTAATGAATCACTTTGGATTTAGGTATTGGAATATCTTTTCATGTTTAGAAAAATATATTATTCTAGTTTAAGTAACCATTTACTAAATGAAATAATAAATGGCTGAAAATAATGTTCTATAAAGGATTATGTCACCATTATATCATGAATGATGTAATTTAACATATACTAGTTATGTGAAAAACAATATTCTTACTATTCACCCACAAATTGATGTCTTTCAGAAAAATACCAAAGAATCAGCCATGGAAAATTTTGATGTGCCATTAAAAAAAATTAATCCATTTTCTAAAAATAATTTTTTAAATATGATAAATTGAATTTTTATTTAAAATATTAATTTATTTGAAAAAAAATACTGATTTTAAAATTATAACCAAATTTATAACACATTGAAATATTATTTAGGGTCCTATAAAGTATTACTTAAATCATAATACATCAAGATAATAATTTATTAATACATTTAATGAAAATTATTTTTATTTTGAATTATTTAATTATTCATAAAATTGTAGAAAAATATTTATGAATTACAAAAACTACCAACATTTAATTAATAAATATTAACACATTTTTTTCATTTAAATATAAAATTATTACATCGTTATTTCATTTAAAATATTAAAAAAATATTATTTATTCTATAACTAGTGTGGTTATTAATCATTTAGTTGGTTTACTATTCATAAGGGTCATATTACAATTCCTAAGGTTAAAATTCTTTTTCATTGGTATATGTTACTTAACATCCATATATAATTATTATTTCATTAATTATTATTTTACTAAATGTTTATTATGCTTTATAAGTGATTTAATGTGATTTATACTATATTACATTACTATAAGAAGTGATAAATTCTACTGATAAAAGTTTGGGTCGTTACATTCTCCCCCCCCCCCTTTTTGAAATTTGACCCTCAAAATTTTGTTTTATATAAATAGGTAAGGGTAATTATCCCTCATCACCTACTCTTGTTTCTATTTTTCTTCTTAAGACATATGGCTTCTCTACAACATATTGAAAAGGTTATAAGTCTAGTGGCATAGAACCTTATCCCTTTGGTCTAGAATTTTTAATTGATACTCTTCATAAAAGATATTATCTTCAAGTTATACCACCTCTGAGTTCAGTAAATGTGAGCGATCTGGTATGTACTTCCTCATGTGTGATATGTGAAACACATCATTAACATGAACCATATTTTTCGAAAGTTCAAGCCAGTAGGCCATGAATCGTATGTAGACAAGGATATCAAAGGGGCCAATGTACATTGGGATTAGCATCCCTTTCATTATAAACCGTATGACTCCCTTCCATGGTGATATTTGATTGTTCACTTTATCTCCAACATCAAACTCCAAATCCATTTAATAGTTGTCAACATATTTCTTTTGCTATGTCTGAGTATATTTGATATGTTTTTGGATGACTTGAGCCTTCTCTACCATCTCTTTCAAAAGATTAGGTCGAAGTAGCATTTATTAACCAACTTCATCCAAACCGGTTAGAGTTCTACATTTCTTTCCAAATAGAGATTCATATGGATCCATATGAATACATGAGTGGAAGCTATTTTTTATGAGATATAGACCAAAGGGAGATGCTAATCCCATCGACCTTTAAATTCCTAAGAGTAGGCTCTTATCATATCTTCGAGCATCTGAATTGTTATTTCTGATTTTCCATCAATATGGGGGTGATAGGTCATGCTGAAATTTAATTTTCTACTCATAGAAGAAGGAAGAATTCTCCAGAATTTAGATGTGAACCATAGATCATGATCATAGACAATTGGGAGTGGAACTCCATGCAGTCTCACCATTTCCTTCACATATATCGTTGCTCGTTTTTCAAGTTAGAGGTATTCCAAAATACCGATAAATGGGGAAGTATTGGTGAGTCGGTCCACCATAACCCATATTCCATTATTTATTTTGGGTATCTTAAAGTGTTTTGTAACCAAGTCTATAATTTCATTTTTCCATTTCCACATGAGTATTAAAAATGGTTGAATCATACCTTAATAATTTTGTTACTCTACTTTAATTATCGCACATCTCATGAACCTTGAGATATACTCAACAATATCCTTCTTCATTTTGTATAATCAGATGTGTTCTTGGATATCAAAGTACATTTTGGAACTCCAAGGATGGATAGGGAAATGCGAGCTATGTGGGTTATCTAATAGACCCTTCATTATAATAGATGATAAAGGCACAAAAATCCTCATTCCAAACCGAATCACATCATAATCATCAATATCGAACTCTTGTAGATTCCCTTCCTTTACAGAATTCACCTTCTTTTTTAACTCCATATCATCCCTTTGGAACTCCTTAACATTTCATGGATAGATTTACAGACAATCATTTAGGCAAGGTAGGATGTCTTCCCAATCTTATTGATTTCCAAATCCATCCTTTTAATATCCATGATGATTGGGTCTTTCTCAATCTACAAAATGGATAGAGTAGTAGGTTTTTTTCTGCTAAGAGCATCATCTACATTGTTCGCCTTGCTAGGATGATAGTGAATAGATAAATCATAGTCTTTTATTGTCTCAAACTATCTCATTTGAATCATGTTGAGCTCATTTTTTTTGAATATATACTTTAGGATTTGTGAACAATATATGTATCACAATTCTCACCATAGAGGTAGTGCCATATACGTTAAAAGAAAAATCATTGTTTCTAGCCATAGATCGTTCTTCTGGTAGTTCATCTCAAGGATCTTGAACTTCTATGAGGTATAGACTATCACATTATCATTTTTCATGTGTACAAAACCGAATACTTTGTTGAAGAATCACTATATATCACAAAAAATTCACCAATTTTTTGTAATGTGAGTATATGTACAGTGATTTTATGTCTTTTTAGTTCTTGGAAGCGTTCCTATCTTTCATATGTCTAGACATACTTCACCCCATTCCTTGTTAACATAGTTATTAGTCTTTATAATCACGAGAAATTTCTCCCAAAATGTCGGTAGTGCCCAGCAAATCCAAGAAAACTATGGACTTCCATGACACAAGAGGGTCTAGGATATTCATCAATTGAATTTATTTTTTAGGGGCCCACAAAAATTCCCTCACTTGTGATCACATGTCCCAAGAATGATACTTTAAACAATAAAAAGTCACACTTACTAAACATGGTGTACATCATCTCCTTCCATAATGTCTCTAACACAAGTCTTATATGTTTTCCATGATCCTATATTCACTTAGAGTATATGATAATTTCATCAATAAAAAATACTGAAATTTTTTTGAGGTAATGTATAAAGATTCTATTCATAAAGTCATTGATGATTGAAGGGGAATTAGTATTCTTGAATGGAATCAATGAAAAATCATAGTGGCCATAACCTATATGGAAGGAAATATTCAGAATATCTTTCTTCATCAGCATAAACTAATGATATATATAATGAAGGTCCACCATTGAAAAGTATTGAGGTCCTCACAACATATTGAACATGTATGAAATAATAAGAATAGTATAAATGTTCTTTATAGTGATATTGTTGATTTCCTAAAAATCGATACCCAACCGCATTGATCCACCCTTATTCTTGACAAAGAGCACAAGCGCACCCCATGGTGATGCACTAGGGCTTATTAATAATTCTTCAAAATGTTATTGAATTAAATTCTATAACTTCTATATTTAGATATAAACCATCTTATAGAAAAACATTGAGATATGAGTTTCTTAGGGTATGAGTTCTATTCAAAACTCTACCTCACAATATGAGGTATTTCTAGGTAACTCTATGGTAAATACATCACTATATTCCCTCAGGATGGGAATTTCTACTACATTGACACTTTCATTTGACAAAACTATTTGAGAGAGGTATGACGCTTCACGGGAAATATACACCCACAATGTTTAATGATTTTTCAAAAGAGACTCCTCATATTCCTTTAATTTTTACAGGATCATTGGATGGTTCATAATATGAAAATATATTTTATTTTTCCATCAGTTGATATGTGATCGATATAATGACATCCAATCCATTCCCATTATATCATAAAATTCCACCAAAGGATGTATCAAAATATTTTATAGAATAATCTTTCCACATACACCAACATAGTATGATTCCCACACTTGAAATGAAATTATTGTACCACATAGTTGTTTTATATAATCTATACTTCAAGGTTTGGGGAATCGATTCGATAGTATGAAAAACAATTCAACATATAAATGAATACATAGAACCATAATCAATTAAATTTTTTTCCATACATGATTGAATAGGATGTGTACCTTGAATGACTTAATTTTCTTGCTCCAATTCCACAGTAGTGATGACATAATACTTCCATTTCTCTTACGGATTTGTGGTTGATGGACTTGACTACCCTTGAGAACATTTGGATTAGTGCACTGGCTTTTACAGTTACTTTCCCCCTACAATTGTATCATTCGACCATGGGTGGGGCTCTCCTCTCCTCCACCAAAATCTCTGAGATTCTCATGTCTTTTCGACATTCACGATCTTGGTGGCCATCTCTCCCACAAATGAAGCATTTCCCCCTCCCTATGAGGTAGTTCCCATGATGCATCTGACCACATTTTTATCATACGGGTGGTTGAGTTTTTTGTTCACCTTTATTATTATATCCTTCATGTTAAAAGTCCATATTTCATATTTTATCACCATATCCATGGAACCATTCTCTGAACTCCATCTCAACATTGAGATCATATCAAATGAATTATTTATAACTCTTAATGTCTCGAATTTCTAGATACTTTCTATAGTGTGGTTATAAAAAACTAAAAATATTTCTATATTTATATCATTATTGATAACAAAACCTGAGGTGGATCTTGAAATCCTTGGGAAAATTTATTCATAAGTTGTGAAAGATTATTTTTCCTTATATTTATACTATATAAATTCACTCCCTATCATAGTTTTAAGAGTTCAAAGTATATACTTATTAAGAAAAGTTATCTTAATATATTCCCAATCCATCTCTTCAATTTCTTCCCTTGGCTTGGTGTTCTTAATCAACGCCCACAATTTATTATCCTCTTCATCTAGAAGATAAATTTCCAGGTTCACTAAATGCATCTTAGAATAGTGAAGTACACAAAAGATATTCTCCATTGTGTTGAACCATTATTATGTGACTAGTGGATCAGAAGATCCACTAAACATCTATGTTCGTCACTGCATAAAACCAAAGAAATATTGTTTCTCTATATTAGGTTAAAGAGGATGTTTTACATTATTCTAGTTATTGTTCATAAATTAGGGTTTTTAGGTAAGAATCACCAAGATGTTTTGAACTCCACATCCTAAAGCATTGGATAAGTAGTTTGTGTAATAACTACATTATCCCTCTCGTGGGTTATTGGCTTGGTTTCTCATGGTTCCCATCGTTTTCAAAATAAGAATGGCTATAATACAACATAATTCAAGAAGTCATTAAAAATAATTTATTCCATTGCAAAATTAACACTAAAATAATATCTTATGGGATCATTATGATTAGAATTTATTTTTATGTGCTTACATATACATAGTCTCAAACTAATGGTTTTCATTAAGGTTATCTAATCATAATCCTCAGATTATCTAAACCTTTCCCTTATTCCAAATGTAGCAACCTTACTTTTAATATATTAAAATTAAAGGATTTTAACGATTAAAAAAATAAAATAATTATATGACTAGGATCCAAAGGTGTAGTGTTTGGGAAAAACTAGGATCATATATTAAATTTACAACATAAATTATAAAAATGTATTTATTTCCTTCTATATATTCTTATTGGATCTTGAATTCTCTTTAGTACAAGTAGTCACCTGAGGATATACATCAAAGAGGGGTGAGCTAAAATCCCAATAAAGGGATAGATAATAGCATGAAGCAATATTAGATGGGTTTAGAATAGTCATTATCATAACATAAGTATAAGATCATAATCATTAGAGAAAGCATTAAGATAATGGTTGGAATGTGGAAATTCAAAAAAATTAAACATCATGTATTAGTGGTAAAATATCAAAAATATTTGTGAACAAATAAATCATCAGGTTGCTACATATATTACTTTACTCATGAGGTTCATTATATTACCCAATACATTAGAGCACTATATATTTATGAGTGCACCTGACACGTCATAACATTAGAATTGCCATGCATCCACATTGAAGTTTTATTAATCATGAAATAACCCATGGAATGAGATGGGTTTTATCTCATAAAAATAGATTCATAAAATTTGGGTTCCCAAATAAATGGGGGAATAGATAACTTGATATAAGAATCATAAACAATGAGTTAGAAGAAAAACATGTGTTTTGAATGAAGTGTTTTTTTGGAAAAAATTATGTTTGTCAAAAAGTTATGTAGAAAACATTTATATCTCATAAATGATATTATAATGATGAGGAAATAATTTTAGGCAATATCCATATTGATAATGTTGTGAGAGAGGTAAAACACAAAGAAAGAGAGTTGGGTTCACGAATTCCCATTACCTTAGTCATGGATTAATTTCATCTCTTTTGCACCTCTTGAATATTAAACATGTTATTATTAAAAATTGTTCCAGGAGTGAATTGTTTTAATTTTATAAAATTATTTATCAATTATATTGATTTTATTATATTTCTTAATTGTTTTTGATGAAATAGATGTGTTTTGATATGATTTTTTACTAAAAAAT
Organism: Viscum album; assembly: GCA_963277665.1. Taxonomy (NCBI): domain Eukaryota; kingdom Viridiplantae; phylum Streptophyta; class Magnoliopsida; order Santalales; family Viscaceae; genus Viscum; species Viscum album. The sequence continues at coordinate 398,264,969 of OY728126.1, forward strand.
TTCTTACCTTCCAATGATTTCACTATTTTATTAAAAGTTATTTATAAATTAGTATAATTGTTTCAATAAGAATACAATTCTAGTAATTCAATATTAATATATTACATATAATTTATACTATCAATGCATGACGTCTGTTTTAATAATTGTCTTGGAAACTTCTCTGTAGGTTGCTAACCAACCTTTAACAGGACATCATCAAAAGAGCAGGAAAGTGAAGTATGACAATTATATTTTCATTAATATGATAATTAAATAACGTTAAAATAAATTATATAATTTTAAATTAATATATGATATATTTTTTATCATATGGTTTTGGAAGAGATAGGGTAAAAATAACAGTGAAGATGAAAATATAGAAGAATTAATATAAATGTACTCTCTCCTCGTTGTAGCTTCTCTTTCACGAAACTATTACTCCCCTAGTGATTGGAGTTGGAGGACTCCAAAATGTCCCTAGGATTTATTAGGGGCTTGAGAGAGAGGATTTGGTTGGATATTAGTCTTAGAAATGGATGAGAGGAGTGATTTTATAAGGGTAGGGAGAGGGGTTACTTATGCCTTAAGGTGGGGTATTTTCAATATAAAATATAAAAAAAATATATGAATCATTATATTTTTAATAGTATTTTCATGAAATAATAAACCATATATTAATATAATATAATATAGTTTAGACTCTAAATCTTATTTATAATCTTGATTAAATAATTTATTAAAAGGAAGGTGAAAAGAAATAGAAAACGATATTTTAAGGAATCACTTTCAATTTAGATTTTAGACGTTTTTTGGGTTTATAAAATGAGTTTATTAAATTTTAAGGTTTAATAAATTAAATAATACATCTCTAAACCTAAAGTTATAGAATTGAATATTTCACCATTACATCATGAATTATGTAATGTAAGATATAACACTCATGTGAAAAAAGTATTCATACTATTCACCTAAAAATTAATGTATTTTAGAAAATTACCCAAAACATCACCCTTGAAAAATTTCAAATTGATGATTTAAAAAATGTACAATATTTTATGAAAATAATTTTTTAAACATGATACATTTTTTTAATGAAAAAATCTTATATCGAAAAAATTTACTGATAGAAAAATTATAACTGATTTTATAACAAATTGAAATATTATTTATGGTATCATAAAATTTTATTTAAATTATAAGGCTTAATAATAGTTATTTATCTATAAATTTTATGACAATATGTTTACATTTAATTTATTTAATTATTCCTAATATTTTAATTTAATATTTTTGACTTACAAAAAATACGAACACATAATTAATAATTTTTAAAACATTTGTATACTTATAATATGATATAATTATATCATAATTTCATTTAAAATATTCCTATATTTTATTGACCCTATAATTGGTGTGGTTACTATTATTTATGTTGGTATACTATTCATAATGGTTGTATTAGTATTATTATGGTAAAGTTACTAATTCATCATTATAGGTTACTTAACTATCAGATATACTTCTTATTTCATTAATTCAATATTTATTGAATTATTATTATTGTACATAAGTAAGATTATGTGACTTATACAATATTAATCTAATATAAAAAGAGAGAAATTAGATTGATAAGGTTCTGGTCATTTTAGAAGTGGCCAAATTATTAGGGTATCGCATAAACCATGCCAAATTTGTGAAATGGGATGCAATATCATCAAATATGTTATAGTATAAAAAATATAAATGGTTGATCCATAATTTTATAACTATAAACTAATATAAAATTATATAACAACATTACATATTTAAATAATAGGTTTTGATAACAAACAAGGTTCTAATGAGGAATCATTTTTAATGGGTCTAAAATATTAATGTTATATTTGGGATAATTCAAAATTATTTTATTATTGTAAAATACTATATTAAAGGATATTTAATTTTGAACTAATTTAAAATAAATTTATCTTCCATATAAATATAAAATGGAAAAATATTAATTTTAAAACAAACACTATTTCACCGTAAAGTACCATAAAGAACGTCAAACCCCCATAGATGGAATTTTTATTGATAAATATTATTAAAAATATTATATGTTGAAAAAATGTAAAAAAATGGATTAAGAATTATTTCATTACGATAAAAAATATATACCATGTGAATTTTGAGTTATATTATTTAGTATCAAATGAAATAGGGAATCAAATTCATTAACGGTTAAGAAATGATAAGAAATATTGAAACAATAAGACTAAAAAACAATTATTCAATTATATATAAAGGGGGTCGTCATTGATTATGAATATAATAAAATTTACTACCAATTATAAATAAATTAATTTTTAATACTAATAAAAATAATAACAATGTGAATAAAAATTGTCTTTTTAATGAAATGATAATTAATATAAAATGAGTAAAATCATTAAATTTTTATTGATTTAAATATTGTAAATAAAAAAAGTGATCAACATATAAAAAAAAAATAAAATAAATTTAAATTGAAAATAAAACATTTTTTAACAACATAAAATGCTATTTTAGTAATCATAAATGAAGAATTTTTAATTTTGTTTGGATTTTTAAATTTTATTTTATATAAATATATCAATAAATAAATTAATAAATATCAATTTTTTTCAAATGAAGTAATCCAAGATTAATATATCTATAAGATAAACGAACAATAATCATAGTGTGATAAATATTCATAAATAAGAAACAAATTGAATTAAACAAGATCACATCATCATAAGTGAATTTATCCATAATGTTATTAATTAATAAAATAAGAGTTCATTCATTAGGAAAATTCCATTATAATTGTAAATATTAAATTTCAAATATTCTACTGGAATAAAATGATGGAGTGATTGGAATCCTAAATCAAAACTCACCTATATTTTTTAATTTTCCTGACATGAATATTATTTCTGTAGTATGAACCATCTCATAGCCTGATGAATGAATCCAAAATCAATATTTTGTGGATGAAGTATCTAAATGAATCCATTTTTTTTACTTATATCCGTGGATAAGACATGATAATATCACCAATATCATCTCAAATACCATATAAATTGTCAAGGAATTAACTTGGAAGTTTCCAAAATTTATTTTTTATCTTTTTCTAAAATCATTTTTCCCAAACCATCTCAAGTTGTAGATCAACCAATATCTTTTATTGATATACTAAAATTTAATTCAATTATAAAATCAATCTTTATCATATTAAAATATCCCAAAAAATATATAGATATAGTATATTATCATCATTTAAATTCATATCTAAAAAATAATGGATGTTTTTACCCACTATAATATAACTTATAACAATATATTTCATGGGTAAAAAAAATTAAATATATTTTTATGTTGTAATTTTCATACTGATAAATAAATTTCCGAAATAAAACTTATAATTTTTATTATAAAAAAACATATATACTTTTAAAAAAATTATTTTCATTAAGAAATTCCTTGAAAACATTTTATTTCCATTCACATCAAAAAATTAATTTTTCTAAAAAAATGATTCTTGTTTTCACGTAATCTAATGTTAAAATAAATGAATATTTTTATAAAAAAATTAGAGAAATGTTATTACTCATTGTTGGAATATATTGCTTCACTAATGCCAATATCTTCCCCAGAACCTTAAAATTGACAGATTCCCCAATGTTAATTATTATTAGTTGTGTATTTAGTCATTAATATTCAAATGTGAATTAAAATTTTAATTCATTAAAAGAAGAAAATGAACTATTTTCTAACATTAAAAAATATTATTAGTTAGGAAATACGGTTTTAAGTAATAATCACATACAAAAAATTTCAAATTAAGAGTATTGTAAAATTTTCTATTTGTTAAGTACACACTTTTCAACAAGAACATAGAATTAGTAATTTAAAATATTATTTACAATAAAAATATAATCATCATGAAATTTTACATGTGATGGAGAGAAAATTACTGATAAAGAGTAATTACTAAATTATTTATATAGATAACACATTCTCAAAATGTAAACCCGGATAATTCAATTATCTTAACATATAATCTAATGTAATCAATATTAACACCACAATTATAGTTTGATATTAAACATCCTCATTTTAAAATAAAAATTAAAAAATGGCCCATAACTGATGTTGATTTTGGAGGAAGTCATATCCATGTCATTTAAAGGACTTTATTATTTAAAATCATTATATATAGTGAAATAAAGTCATAGAATGTTAATAGAATTAAAAAAAGATATATCAATGTTTAAGGGTTTATTATATATTATAATTAGATAAATAAAAAATAACTTGTTAAAAACATGGTTATCCACCATGTATCAAAAATTCTATTGCCTCTAGTAAGAGTAGATGTTCCATCCAAGAAAATTTATAACAGTATCCACTCACTTAGGTCATACCTCTATATAAAACCTTATTTCATATCCATAACCCATAAAAAACATATTTTTATTAATTATAAAATATTACTAAACTATTGAGTAATACCTAAGAATTACAAAATATACTAAATCATTTGGAGCACAATTTTCTTGGAAATAGTTTATAACAATATTAAATTTTAATTATTTTTATCCAATTCTTATTTCTCCCTGTGAAGAATATTTTAATCGAAAAAATTCTCCCATGCTTTATAAATCTGATTATTTTCATAACACTATTCAAAAATTTTATCTAACTTCCATATATAAATAAATATTGATTAAGTATTATATTTTAGATGAATATATATAGTCACTATAGCAAAAAAAGAAAAATTTTAACAATATAGATGTATATAACATGATTTAACATACAACATACTTAAATTTAAAACACCAATATGTGTTATATTGTTTATTTAATTACCTAACATGACATTCAAAAATTAAAATCACAAATCCTTATAAATTTTTTAAATAAAATTCTTGAATTTGTTTTAACACTCAATTTGAAATTTCATCAATCCTATTATATTATACGTGATATATTGTACCATTTTTATAAAAAATAAATATTTATCCATAAATGTAGTGAATTATAGTTCATCAAATGAAATATATTATTAATTATAAAAAATATTAGCATGAAAAATATATAAAAAAATCAACATAGTGTTTATAGAACAAAAAGTGTAACATCCTAGTTGTAGTAGATATATTTTATTTGTATGATTTTGAATTTGAACATTTTATTTCACATTACAATTTATGTAAATAATATAATAGGATATTGTAAATTTTAAATAAAATAATATGATAACATAAAATCGATTTTTCTATTTTACTAAAGAAAAATAAATAAAATATTTAATATTATACATATTTGATTGTGGTTAAATAATATGATTAATTTATCATAATAATGGGAAAAATAATGTACTTATTAAAACATATTACATTGGATGAATAATATAATACATAAAATATGCACGATGTATGTTAGAAATGATTTAAATATATATATATATATATATATACATGAATACTAGTTATGTTCCACCTATATAAATATTAATTACACAATAATTGGATATAATCAAGAAATTATAAAAATTATAAATATTGATTTATAATAAATTGTAGACAATTTATTATAAATGATTAATAATTAATCATCAAGTGATAGTAAAATTAAGTGACTCACAAATTCATTATTTTAGTTTTATGAAAATATATCTTATATTGAATGAATTGTCTTTTTAATTCATTATTTCTTCAAATTTTAATTTTTCAATTTTCACAGGGCATCTATTAGTAATATTTTCATTATAAATAATAATCATTTTATCATGTTGTATATTTTTATTTAATATTATATAAATTAGTTTTATATAAATTGAATAACCAAATTCATAAATAATTTTAAAAGTATAATTTTATCTTACTAATTAATTTAGCTTTTTTATATTTTCTCATTTTTTCAATTTAATATTAATATATTTTTTGGAATCTAATTGATAAAATAATATTATATATATATTTATATAAATATAATTTTAATTATTAGTAATGGTATGTACCTTAACATGTTATTATATAAATATGTGAACTTATATTGAATCTGGAATGCATCATACGGTAAAATATGTTTTTAAAATAGTTTTTTAATAATAAAAGAATATTTTCATATGAATTTATTATATTAAAAAATAATTCATTAATAGATTAAAATATTATTATTATATTAATAAACTCCTACAATAATCAATGTCAATTCTTTAATTTTATAATAATTAATTTAAAAAAGATATGAAACCAATTTTTTTAGTGAAATAATATTATATATAGTACATATTATTCATATTAATTTTTTTTTCAAATTTTTATTATTATTATGATAAAATGGTTTCTATTTATTGATAAATTATTTACAAAAAATGGTCACTAGAATCATAATGTTACTATTTTGAAAAAGGATTCATCACTTTAAAAAATTCTATAAAGAAATTATTCAGAAGGAGAATTTATCATAATTTCAATACGAATTTAAAAATTTGGATTATATATTTCAAATAATGATGGTCAAATTTATAACATGTTAATTTATATATATATATATTATATATATTTTTTGGAACAAATAAAGGGCGCAATAAAGAAAATATAACAACATATGTATATATAATTAGGAATATAATCATCCTATGTAGTAAAATTTTCATAATTTTGGCTATAAAATGTATTTTTGGGAATCAAGGGATTTTTTGAGAAACTTTTGGGAGTAAGGTATTACTTTTGATAATCGTCAATTTATTTCATGTGATTTAACCAATCACACCTATAAATACCCACTAATAATTATTATTACAACACATGTACTATTTTATTTATATCTCCATGTCTCTCCAAATGAGTCTCTCTCATATCTCTATATTAAATCATTTATATTATGTTATTAGAGGTTTTGGTTTAATACAATAATATTATGTAATGTAAGTGGTCCAATTTCTCTCATTTAATTAGAAATTGTATTTTTTTAATATCTTAAAATGTTTAATTAATTTGTTTACATTCATCCCATTCATTAATATTAGAATTCATTTCTTTTTTTTACAATAAATATTGTTCACTATCTCTAATTGATCCATTTTTTCTAATCAATTAACTTTCCCAAACCCATACTTTTATTCTACTCGATGTCCATTAATTTTGAAATTTTTTTTATAACAAATAGTTTTAATAAGGTATTTAATGATATTATATAATTTATATTCAAGTTTTAGTCATCCATTTTTTTAATATGTCTTTATTTTCTAATCATTAACTCTTATAATTTCCCTTTTCCAAAGTAGATACCATGTCTAGGTAAGGTTTCTCAATTATCAATCATCATTTTCTATATTAATACATTTGATATAATTTATTTTTATATTCTATAGTTAGTTAATATGCTCCCATTTATAATATATTAACATAATTTTTTTATTTTACAAGATATATTATTCCTTCAAACCAATTAAACTCATTTTATAGTGTCATTACAATTACTATATAACAAATAAAAAATTTCACTCTTCATTTATAATTTCTATTTTTTTAGAATATCATTGAAATTCCATTTAAAAGTTTAATATGTATCACTTTATAGTATATTAACCCCATTTATATATTCTTTATGATATTATTCATTTCACATTATTAATTGTATTATTTTGACACTAACATGAAAACGTAAGTGTCTATTTCTCTCCCTTTCATTTAGAATAATTGTTCTTTTGTTTACATTTTCATTTACTTCATATATCATATTGATATATCATAATAATATATCATTTTAACATAAATTTATTTAATCATTACATATTATATTTTTACACTCATTATAAACTTGTAATTATATATTAATATAATGATGTTTTGGTTGATATTTTTTTTAAAGTGAATTTTTTTATTTAAAACCTTTTTAAACCATTATTCATATGATTCTAGGATTTTTATATTTATTATATATATTTATTAACATTATTTTTATTTATCCATGATATATCATTCAATCCCTCATCTTATTCCCCTTTTATATTGTTTTTATGTCAAAGTAATATATTCATATTATTTTCCCTTTTATTTTATATTATGAAAATTTTATTTCAAAAAGTTTTAAATAAATATTTTAATTATTTTTATACTATATTATGTTGAATATTATCATCCATTCTATTTATTATATATTTTATAATTTCAAATGATTCACATTATTACTTTAATATATTATACTACAATATTTAAATGATAAATAGATTTTATCCCTGTTTTTAAAATTTATATACATGTGTGGTGGTATGGAATTGGAATATCATTAAACATATTTTTCCTTCATTTTCATTTTCTTTATTTATTTTCAAATATTCATGATTATAAATTATTTTAATAATTATATTACATGTACTTCCATCATAAGAATAATATTTTTCATCACAATAATTATATGTCATTATGGATAGATATATGTGGAATGTACTTCAAAACGGTAATTTTAGGATAATGAGGGTATTACTCAGTCTATTTTTATTTCCATATTAGTATTCCATTATTTATGTTTTATATATAATATCTCTAATAGAATCTTATATTTTCTATATTCTATAATAGTTAAACACTTAAATGTTACATTGGAAATCAATTCATACAACCCGTTCAAAACCACGAACCAACTGTAATGTTTATCCAATACAATTTATTTTGAATACTCAATACGTTATGATTATAACATAATGGTATTCACATATATATCCATTTCATTTATTTAATATGAAATCATATTACAATGTTCATATATCATTTTATTATATATTGTTTTAATATCATATAGTTCATTATTCTAATTTAATGGTATTCACCAAAATGTTATATAACATTTATTGAAAAAGAGAATATTTTTAGGTACCTTATATCATTTAATTCAATATATTTTTCATATCGGGTACATATTTATGTTAAATTATTCTTTTTCATTGATATGTTTTTATTATAAAATTTATTGATATATTTTGTTGATAAGACTACATATAAATTTTTATGATATGTTTTTGAGAGCCCTATACATAATTATACTATTTGAAAGGTATTAAGATTTTTAAATATACCATTTATATGATTATGGATGACATATAAGTCCTTATAGCAATTATTTCTATATTGAATTCTATTTATTATGTAGTATATATCATTTAAAAGGTTTATTTAGAAAAAATATATTGAATATGATTTATTTAAATATCCTGAATCCATTAGTATTTTTATTTGATGGGTGGGTATTAAAATTATATAGTCCCTTACTGAAATAGTTGGTCTCAAGGGAAAGCTATATTTTATTATCTATATATTTCAACCCTTTTATGTTTAATTTTTTGAAATTAGGACTTGAAGATATGATTATGAGTTTCAATATCATATAATCCCATTCGAAATAATGGTACTTTATGATGTGATTTTTGGGTCATGTTATAACTCATTTGTACACTAGTAGGGCTCATTAAATAAATAGTTGAGGTATTTGGTGTATACCTACCGAATATATATCATTCATTCACACATGAAAATATATATATGTTTATGATTTCAATAATAATAAATTCTCATCATTTAAATCATTTTGATATCATATAAAGATATCTATATGACTTTTTAATTATATTTTCATGAAATCGATGGACTATATCTTTTTTATGTGTCCTATTTTGTTTCACCATTTAGTAATAAAATATCCATGTATTACTTAATATATTACGTTTCCATATTACCTATTTTTTCACAATACCATAGAAAAAATTAGAGATCAATGATATCTTAATTTTCATAATTTTATAGGTAATAAAGAAGAGTATTATGTCAGCAATTCTAAACATCGCATTGGTTAATAAAATAAAATATTTACAAAAAAATTAAATTATACATTAGTTTATAATAATGTGATTTAATGATCATATATATGTATATATTTCTATGGACTAATAAAAATTGGTTCATGTGTAGTTGTTCAAATAATTTTTTTTTCTTGTAATGTACAAACAAGTGGATTTGGTTGATTGGTGTCAAATGAGGAACCCCAGATCAATACTCCTAAGTTCAAATCTAGAAAAATATTTATTAAAAATACTATTTATGTTATCGTGAGGTAAACATACTTTTTTATATTTTTAATAAAAGATAAATATTACATACCACTAAAAGTAAAATTCTAGAAGTACTTAATTTTTCATCTCTTCGAGGTCTTGTTACACAAGTTAATTATTTCATAACACATAGGAATAATTTTCAAAAATTGAGCCACACATGAATCATTAAAAGAATAAATATATGATATAATATTAATCATAAACTATGAAGTGTAATAATATAAAAGGGGTGATATAAAATTCCCCAAAACGGGAAAAGATCATCATAAATTTATCAACAGCTAGATCATAGATATATGAGAAAACATTTAAAGGGGGAAATATAAAATAAAAATAAAAATAAATAATAATTGTTCTAAATTAGTTATAAAATAATTTAATATATATCATATTGACTAAAATATACCATGACACAAGTGTGTTGGTAAATAAAAAAGTGATTTGTATCATAACCATAGGTATGTTACAAACAAATGTGACATGTCATTGATTCATAGAGTAATAATGTATTATGACACAAAAGTAAGAATACAAAAGTTTCCTATTATATAATCATACTAGTATGTACACCCAAATTTGTTTTAGACAAATCTAGGAAATTACATCAAATATTTTTTCAAAAATACATCCATGTAGATTTTTTATGTTGTGACCCAATACCAGTATATAGATGATCTATTTTTTGAACAAATCCAAGCTTGTTCACACATCAAAATCTCATGAGATATTTAGAAATGAAAAATGGATTGTATAGATATATATATTTACTATACGTAATAATTAAATATGTGTTCCATAATATATAAATTATTTAACAAATTGTGAACACTAAAGGTAAGAAAATGCATTTCATTAATTATTTCTTAAATAACCCATTGAATGAAAAAATATTTTAAGAATGTTTCTTGATGGTATCCCCAAAATATTCCGCTAAAATAATGGTTGACACCAAAAATTCAATAATACCAAAGTATTATTTCTTATGAAAATTTTGATGGTGATTAATGAATAAAATTGCAAATAAATAATTCAAAAGGATATAGAAAAGACAATCGTAGTTAAACCATGAATGATATTTCAGAAAACAATTCTTAACATTGTTAAGAAATTAGAAGTTATATATCACATTCATCAACCATTTATAATATAGTGAAGTTAAAATATCGAATAAATTTTATTTTTTAAAAAAATTAAAAAAATATACCATTTTAAAATATAGTGTTAATCCCAATGAATCATGGTACTATGGCTAAAATAAGTCACAATTAAACGATTTAAAAAACTCATAATATTTCTACACAACATTTATGAAAAACCAAAATGTATAAATTTTAAAAACATTATTTATAAATGGGGAATGAAAATATAGTAACAATTTGAGATAACATATAATTGAATTTAATCATAAAAAAGACGACATTACTTGGAAATGGAAATATATACAAGGAAGAAAAAACATCATTAATATAGAAGATAATTATTCTAAAAAATAATACATATATATAAGAATTTATATCATCAATTTAATTATTTGAATAAAAATATAACTCTCAAATGATATAGAATGAAATTATACATCGTCATAGAATATATGGAAGCCAATTGTAATATAGTTATCAAAATGATATCATAATGACTCAATAAATGATGTTAATTTCAAATGAACATGCACCATAAATCCTTTTAATTAAAATGTTACTTAATATCTTATAAAATGTATATAAATATCATAATCACTAATTATATAGCCTTATGATAATATATTACATTTTATATGGTCATTTATAAGCATTTATCCCAATATGTTTTATGATTATAATTTATTTTCATTATTTAATTCAATGATTATTTTGATTCATTTTTTTGTATATGTTTCATGGTAAGAAGTTATATTCAAAGTAATTTTATTAGTGTTCAACATTACTATATTATTCAATATATAATCTTCATTGTTTTTAAATAATTACTAGAGAACCATTTTATTTAGTAAAATAAATGAATATGATTCCATAAAAATTAAATTATGATGAAGTAGTTTATAAGTGTTAATGATAAAAATGTTTTATATTAACAATTATATAAAATGAGTAAGGACATATTTTTATATACTAATATTTTAAAATTTATAGACAATTAAAATTTTCCTTAATATAAATAACCTATATCAAATTAATTATTCAAAATATCTATGTTTAGTTGTTATAAATAGTGATATTCATCATTTTGTATGTGGTTGTTCGTATGTAGGCTCGATTAATTCTTTAATTTCATATAAAAATAATATGGAATGATGGTATGCGATAAAATAAAATTTATTATTTTTAATTTTTAAATATTCAACATAACAATTCATCTTATACATCTTATTTATAACCATTAATTATGGTGTTAAAAATTTATCCATATTTCATTGTGGAGGTGGTATTTCATTTGTATGCATAATTGTTTTTCTTAGTGGATGAAAAAGATTTAATAATAGTTTACTAATTAATAAAATAAAATTATATAATATTAATAATACTAATATCATTATGTCAGCATGGCTTCAAAATGTTTGGTATAGGATCAATAAGATAAATATACAATAGAGTAAGAAATACTAACATTGAGAACATCATTTATCTCATGGAATTATCCTTGGAAATGGAAGTGTTAGGAAAAATAATTTATTCAAGGGGGTTTATAAATTATATAAGATTATAGTATTAGAAAAAGTTTGGAGCTTAATGTTGAGATTTAGGGGGATATATGTTACATGATGATTTGGAAGGGATCCCCTTTTTTTATTTGAAGAGAAATGTAATTTTTGAAGTACACATTAAATTTCCATTATGGTATTAAAAAATTAATGGATCAATCGAAAAATGATGAAAATAATGTAGTTCAATAGTAAATTATATGAAAAATATCATCCAAACACACAGAACCAAGTTTTTTAAATGTTTTAGGCCTTTAACAAATTCTAAGACTCTTTTTAATCATTTAACTTTTACAATGGTAAATAATTTCCTTAAAAACTCAAATAAATTTTAATTTCAAAAGTTATAATTTTAAGTATTAAATAACAAGATACTGATAGATTTGAATTGGGAAAAGATCAATCATATAAACAATCTATACATGTTAATTTTAAAATTTAATAACATGACAGATAAATAAATATTTTAGAAAAAAACTGTTTTTCACATTTACACATATTATGTTTTAGAAATTGTGAATATTATTAATTTAAATATCATAAATTGGCCAATAATAAAATAAATATATGTTTTATTTATTTTAAAAACAATGAGAAACATTATTTAGGAACACAAAAATATATTTAAAAAATGACTAAATTATTTGGTAAATATAAGAAAATGTTACCTAAGTTCTAAAAATTACAAATATGTTTTCCATGATAGAAATAATATTTGAAATTAAAATATTTAAGCATATATTATTTATTTTATTCATTTAAATTATTTATAAATTTTTTATTAATTATTAAATAATTTTTAAAGTCCTGAAATTTACTATTTTGATAAAATGTTTATTTTCCCATATTGTCGTAAAATAAAACATTTCACAAAACTCCAAAAAAATACATTATATGTTAATTCTGGCATGAAAAATTCAAAATTAACATTATTTTATAATATTGGAACATCAAAATTTAGAATACAAATCAGTAAAATATACTGAAATATGATTTTAGAGAAAAATAATCATTTTAGAATATTAATCCTTCTTACTTTTATTTCATATAAATATGAAATTATATTTGTTTCAATATTATTTTTGTATTAATAATTTATCTTATCTATAAATAATTTATTTTATTCAAAAAATTCATAAATAAAAATTTGAAAATAAATATATTATTAAAATTTAATTATTATTGTTAATTTTAAAAATTCTTTATTAAATAAATGATCTTTTTCTATCATATATATGAAAAATAAAAAACCACATAATTATTTCAATCTAATATCTAGTTAGATTAATTTTTAATATAATTTTCAATGATATAAAATTGCGTTCATCTCTAGTGGATGTCATTGGATATGACATTGACAATATAGATCTCGTTGAAATTTCCATGAGATTGAATTTATATTGAATATAATTTCATTCATAAAAAAAGTTATAATGTTCACCTTCATATTTGTAAAATAAAAATACTAATGAATCTATATCCTTCCAAATTTTGTAGAAATTACCTTTCTAAGAGATACATCTACTACATGATTACATTTTATATGTTTTTTCAAAGACTTCATGGTATAGTTACATCATTTTAGGAACAATATTTTAAACATTGAATTGTAAAATATTATTTTTAAGATTTATTTTAAAGTATCACACATTCATTTTTGTTCTGATTTTCATGTTAATCAATCCATCTAACATTGTTATAATTTTTAAAACAATTATATATTCAAAAAACATGTGGACTTATATTCTCCCACACCGTAAATTAAATTTATTTCAAACATTTCTATTTATCACTCAGTAATGAGAATATCTATTGATAAAAAAAGGATAAAAATGAATAAATATAAGAATTTTGGATACATATCAAGCCTTCAATCAAATGAAAAATGTATTTTCCACGAAATATTATTGTCTCTAATATGGAGTTTTTCTAAATTCATTATACATAGAATTTATCAATATTCATTATCATCTTCCTTGGTAAATAATTATTTCTTATAAAGGGTTTACATTATATTACATTAATTAATATACTATCATAGGTTGATATGAAATTTTATTTCCTTTTTCTGAATAACAATGTTTCCACATTTTTATAGATAAAATCCATTTCAAAAAACACAATAAATAAATTTAAAATATGGATAATAAGACATTCATGAATTATAATCCAACAAATATTGCAGATGATTGTAATACAATGGAAAAAACATTGAAAACACCAAGTAACATGATTTCAAACATTACTTTTTTGGGAAAACATCTATTATAAAAGACGTACATAAATCTAGAATAATGAATATGTGTGTAATGCCCCAACCTAGGTGCCACTCAATAGTTCCTCGAGCCTGTTCACCACATGACATTAAGTGCACCTCCCCATATTCGAGGGACATTTGACTAGTGTCAAGGTTTTAGTATGTAAGTCATAAGGATATTATACCATCATTTATGAGATTAAAACACCAGTGTAAATAATTATATAAAATCGGAAGAACATATAACCATTACATAACTCATGTCTCAAGAGAATCAATCAAAAAAAAATTACTAAATTGAAAGGAAAAAATGTTATTATAATATATGTCTCACGTTAATATAAAGATGAAAAAAATATAGACACTAAAACTCCCCAAGTGGTTCATGAACCATCTATGTACCCCTCATCCATTCTCCATCCAAAATCAGTAATCCATCCTAGGTCCATTTACCTAATCATGCTCTTTGATAATATAATCTATTCGGGTACCGATCTCGAAGATGGAGTAGGGTGTGAGAACAACTCATTAGGCCACCACCAATGGTGTCTAAAATAATTCTCGTTGTGTGGTAGTGTATACTGTTCTATAAGAAATATGTAAAATGAATAAATAAATAGATCTTACATTATCATTTATTTTAACCTATCTAAATTAACTCCAGGGTTTACATGGATACTTGTACATGAATACTAACATCATCTCATAAAAGATCATATGTTTTCCCTAGGTAATATCATATTTTAATACCTTCTTCTTACATAAGCATAAAGTATTCAGAGGTGCTATTATATCATCATACCTGATTCGACTCATGTTGATGATTGTATATTCTCATGTGAGGTTATACATCAGAGTGTCATTATTTCAATTTATTGATTTCAAATTTCTATGTCACAATTACAAAGTTACTGATATCATAAACATTATTAATATGGCCATGTTACCATGCCTACTTCTTAATAGAATGACTATTTTACTATTCTATTTTATCATAAGTATAATGACCATTTTACCATATATACTTCTCAATTTAGAGTGATCATGTTCCCATTCCTTTTATTCATATGTATGATGATCACGTTATAATTTTACATCTCAATTTCTAATGACCATGTTCCCAATATTTATCAAATAATTAATTTACCCTTTAATTATCCACGAAAATCCCATTACTAATTCACCAATTAGTTAAATACATCAAATCCCATAGTTAACACAACAATGACCTAAAAAACTCAATCACATTAATTTATATATTAATTAATTAACAAATTTCCCAATTAATATCCCATAATAAATTTTTCATAATTAATTATCTCATTCTAAATTTAAACTCTTTGTAATTAATAACACAATTATATATCTAGATCATAATCTCAATGAACATAATTAATTCACAATTAATTATCTCAACTTATCCATTTCAATACCTCATAATATATCACCTAATTAATTATCTAGATTATAATACCTAAATCTCATAATCAATTTTTGAAATTAATTATATAATAGGGAAGACCCATAGTCTCATGATTAATTCATCAACTAATAATTTAATTCAATAATGCTTCAATAAGTCAACTGGTTGTCCTAGTTAACCTTATATAAGAGTTAATTTCTAAATAATTATTGAAATTCGAATTTTTTTTATATATATCCAAAATCTATGACTATGGGAAATAGATTTTAGACCACCTAACATTATTCATTGATGGATGTTTTCTTAAAGAAAATCCCCAATATCTGAGTAGTGTAATGACATAGATATGTGTTCTGGATCAAAATCCCTAAACAAATATCAAGATATAAATATCTAATCAATCTAGATATAAATAGATAATCCAAGATCTAGATCTCACCAATTAGGTGGTGGTATAATGAATCATATGACATCTTCTATCAAAATATCAAGGAAAGAGATATGAATAAACAGAAACAACATAGAGATGAAATCCACTTATTGGGAGATGAGTGGATTTCGATTCGTGATTTTAATCTCTAAAAATGGAGTTTGTATGGCCATGGAATCCCTCTGATTTGATGGTAGAACATTTCCTTACCATTTTGAAATAAAAATAACTAGGTAGAACTACATATTAGGTAAAATAGGTCATTGAAAGTTTAAATCGAGTGAGATCCACAATTTTAGGATCTCACTGGTGGCCCACAGATAGTTTAGTCACATAGTAAGGAAAACCATGCTCTATCAATGCATTAGCCACTACATCAAGGGAGCCTCACACAGTCTCCTTGCATGGCCTCCCAAACTGTACTTTAACCATGCTGATGTTAATGTCTTGAAGGTCTAGAGATCACATTGTTTCTCATATATAGCTGCATGGTTTTTTCGAAAGCTCCTCTAACATTACAAAAGCCGTTTTCTTCCAAATTTTTTGAATACTCCACAAAAATGCACCCAAAGTGACAAATACCATCAAATTTTATTAATTAAAAACAAAAAATACTTGACATATAACCTAAGATAAATCTAGAAAAGGTCACGATTTTACAATATCCCCACCAAATAAAATCTCATCCGCAAGTTGAACCTTAAATACATTCTAAGATTAAGAGCCAAAATGATTAGGAGATTGATCCCTTATATAAGCTTCTATTTCCCATGTTTTTTCTTGAACACATCCTTGTTTCCATAACTCATGATCTATCAACGCTTTATTTCCTCACAAAACCTTATCACTATGATACAACACACTTATTAGATGATCCTCAAAGGATGCATCTATGTCATGGTCAAAGTTATCCACATTGATTAGATGATAAAGGTCTGTGTGATATTAATAATGTTGTGGTATATGGAAAAAATCACCCATAGTGTAATATCTATATGGAAGACCATATCGGTGTGCTACGAGCCCGATTATCTCCACTATCTCAAAGGGTCCAACAAACCTAACACCAACTTTCCCTACATCTGTATCATGAGGTGACCCAACCTAATCGACACCAGAAGTAACACATGATTACCCTCTATAAACTATAGGGTCATATTCTTATATCAGAAAATGAATTATATTTACTCTGAGTCATATCCATTAGTCCTAAAATTAACTATACCTTTTCTGATGTCTCATACATGAGACTCAGTCCCAATAACTTTGATTCACCGTCCACCATCCAACATAGAGGTGATCCACATGGCCTACCACAAATAACATCATATTATTCCATATTTATATTTTTTTGATAACTGTTGTTCTAGGAGAACTCTACTAATTAAAAGTTTTTTCCATGATCCACTGAAGTTAATCACCCATTCCTGTAGTATATATTCATGAACTAGTATAGTAAAATGTGACTTATCATCTATCAGTGGGTGGAAAGCCATGATCAATAGTACGAATGTTCCCAAATATTTTTAAAATTACTTAAAGAAACTTTTAGTAATGTGATAATCATGATATGAAACTATAGTCTATGACACTCCATACTGACGAACTATCTCCCGAACATACAGCTCTCCCAACTATTCTACTGTAATAGTTTTCTTTTTTGGTATGAAATGGGAAACCGTTGATAGTCAATCCCAAATTCCCAAAATGGATCTATTATTCCTATGAATCTTCAAGAGAACTACCAGAAAATCCATTTCCACTTCACCCCTCATAAATTCCTTAAAAGGAAACAATTGTAGTAAACCATCAAGTTTTTAATGCTCCACCTTTAATTACTAACAGGTGAAGCATCTCGTCACAAACCCATCTATCTTATTTTTCTTCATAACCACCAAAACAATCATCATATATTATGGTACATTTTGGTTCCACCTATGTAAAGCTCTCATTTTGAAGAATGAAAATTCCACATGAGCTCCTCCTACTTGGTCGTAGGGTCCATAACCCGATTATTCACATAGATGGCCTCATATCCATCTATCAACCATTCCGAATATGTCTCATCACCTTCAAAGCATTAACTAAAGGATAATAACTCTAGATACTCATAATTTCTATCTCTGATCTATCTCAAAAGTGTAGAATCTACTCCAACTAAATACCGAGTCATCTAATTCGAACTCTCCTTAACCAAAACATGTATTTCATCCAGCATGGTCATCATTGTCTACTATAAACTCAACTCCTACACCATCAACGTCTAATTTTTTCAATTCAAGGAATCAACCACACTATTTACCTTCCCGTTTGTATATTCTAGTTCAAAATAAAAATAATTCATATACTCAACCCATCTCTGATACCAAATATTCACATCATTTTGTGAAAATATAAACTTCAATCTCTTGGGATAAAAATAAATTGTAAACTTTTCTCCCAAAAGATAGTGCCTCCGAAACTTAATATCACAAATACATTCTCCCAACTCTAGGTCATGTGTAAGGAAATTTATTTATTGAGGACTCAACTGCTGAGACCCTTGTGCCCCAACTCGATCCCGCTACATCAGCATAACTCCATTTCCAATCCAAGAAGCATCACAATAAAACGTATAATCCTCACCAGACTCATGTATGGTCAAAATAGGGTCTTATGTTAAGTGTTTATTCAACTCCTAAAAATCTATCTCACAATACTCTTACCATTCAATCATTGCACCATTTTTTGTGATGCATCAAAGTGATACTTATAAATGGGAAAAGTCTTTATTAAATCAGTTTTAATATCTAGATAATCCTAGGAATCATTAAATATCAAAAACATTCTTGGGCTGCCCCCAAGAAAACACTAATTGATCCTTCTTTTGGCCCACTAACACACCTTTCTCAAAGATGATATACCCCATGATGGGTACCTGATCAATCCAAAAAAGTCACTTATATAGCTTTTTGCATAACTAATACTCTCATAGTGTATTATGGATGATTTTAAGATGTTGGAAATGATCATAATGAGTATTGGAGTGGAAGAATATTTTATCCATAGACACCACCATAAATTGATCTATATAAGGATTAAAGATATTTTTCATCAACAAAATAAACATTACTAGTTCATTCGTCAACAAAAACAGCATTATGAAAAACACATAAAGTCCATACATGCTTCTAAATGTAGTCCTTGGTATATTAGAAGTCTATACCCTCGACTGATGATACCCTGGTCTCAAATAATTCTTTTAGAACACATAATATCCCTTAAATTGGTCTAAGAGATCATCTATATGAAGAAGAGGATATCAGTTCTTCATAGTATTTTTGTTCAACATCGGATAATCGACACACAAATGTAAAATCTTTTTATCATTATTTGTGAACAAAACATGTGATCCACAGGACAATGTACGTGGAAGGATAAAAACCTTATCCTTTAACTCCTCCAACTGAATATTAAGCCCTTGAAGCTCTTTCAGTGCTATTATTTATGGTGAAATAGATATTGGCTCAGCCCTTAACATGAGTTCAACAGTTTATTACACATCTCTCTCATGTGGTATCCATAATAGGTCTTCTGGAAAAAAATCCTGAGATATTTCCACTACTGGGGGTAGGAAATATTGAATTACACCCCTATCATCCAAACAAGGACTAGAAATTTGGTCAATGATCTCTCCCAGTTTTTGAGTAATTGGCCCCGTTCAGCCTTCCTGAATATCCCACTCTCTGTGATGAATATATTGGTCACCCATAGGAGACAAAATAGTCTCTCTCCTGCTGTAATAATCAATGTGGTTTTTGTTATGTGATAAGATAGTCTATACCCATAATCAGGTCGAATCTGGTCATGTCAATAACATATAAATCCCATAGAAAATAGTATTCCCCAATGTTTAGTGAACATCCTTTTCATAGACAGATATCTCTAGACTTCACTCCCAATATCTTATCTATAGCCATTACACCACCCACAAACTCTACCACCAGGATTAATACATTAACTTGTGTTACAGATATAAACGAATGAGAGGAACCCCTATCAAACAAGTAATTAGCTAATATAGAAGCTACTTGAATAGTACCTATTACTATCGATGGTCCAACCCCTTTATCTAGAAGTGTAGGTTATACATCATGTTACTATACTTCACATCTTCCCTATGATTTTGTATAACTCTCCTGAGTAGCACCAATATATTGATGCAGTGCACCTTCCTAGAATCTCCACATCCACTACCTATATTGCCTCTACCAGTAGAACCCCAACTTCCAGCAAGACACAATGTAAATCATTTTCTTCACATACATTGACTCTACCCATCTGCTCCTTCAGTATGATTCTATCACTGAGACCCACTCAATTACTATAGATGTCACATCCTACCACATGATTTAAACTCTAATGGTTTTTAAGAACAATGTCTATGATGTTGTCCCGCCTAACCACACTAATGACAGATCACCCAAAGAAGGTGCCCTCCTAGTGACCCTCCTTTTTGTGTACACTTATTCCAACTTCCTTGGATAAAGTTGTTGTATTGGTGCTTCCTACACTCAGAAGAAACACCTCATGATCATCCCAAAACAACTACCACTCCAATAATGGAGTCCTCTTTTTGGATCCCATCAACTACAAGTGCTTGATCCACAACTTCTATAAATTTTTTCATCTTGATGATATTTACCATGGACATAATCTCACACTTAAGTCCATCATGAAAACAATTCATTGTAGATGCATCATATTCATGATAATGTTTTAGAAAATAATTTGATATCTTTGTTGAATATTGTATACTACATCACCGACACTCTCCCCTAGGTCATATGACTGAACTCAATAGATTTGTCTTTTCTTAGTGTCTCTGGATGAATTTTTTCACAGAAACTCTCTAAGATGTCCTACTATAACATACCGTTAGTCTGTTCGATTCTCACCCGAATGTCCCAACATAGCTTCTCTGATCCCTATATCAAATAATAAGAAAACAAGACCCTAATCTCAGCCGGAGTCACCAAATTATTACATATTTTCAATATGGACTCATCCCAGAATTTAGCACCCTCAAGTACACCCTCTCCAGTAAATGTTAGAGGGTGATGCATCTAAAACTCCATTATTAAATGACACATACATTTCACAACTCTCGTTGGGTCTCTTTATACAAATTTCGTTAATTGATCAATGTTCTACTGAAATTATTCCCTTATATATTCATCTAACATGATTAGTGCCTCTTGTTCCCTAACAATAAAAATAATTCCTAGAAATTCCCCTCAGTCATAACCTCATCAAGTTTCATTGAAGAATACAATCTACAATTCCAAAAACACATCTCATGTCTCACAACATAACCTTATAACATTTTTGTAAGAGGAAATAATCACAAAAATACTTATTTCCCCCACCTCGCCACATGGTCAAAAATGACATGTTATCACTACCCTTAACAATCAATTTCCTAGATTATGATTAACAAGGGTAAACACACTATTATAATTAATTTTATGATTTAGAAAACCAAATATTTTAATTTAGTATAATTTCAACAAACTTTTTCAATTCATGTTAGTCACCATTTTTCATTATAAAATCACAAACATGGAAAATAGTTCAAAATTAAAAATTTACCCATAACCCATTTTCTCGTGTGTGCTTAAAAAGATACGTTATACAATAATAATGTGTGCCTAAAATGATACATGTAGACTAAAATATCATTCCATTATTGCCCACGAATCTAAACTAAAAAATTCTCATAAAAAATAATCATATCACAACACAAGTGTGTCACCAAAGTTGAAATATTATTCAATTGTAATGAAAAACAATAAAAACTTCAATCCCACCCTGAGTACTGTAGTTTTCCCTCATACATATGTCTTTAACTCTCATGAAAAATTTCATTAAAAAGCATTGAAATTTTCTAGTCTCCCATTTACCTTTCCCAAAACAGCAAGGCAAAAGATAAAGAAAGAAAACTAGACCTCCAATACCACTTAGTAACGTCCCGACCCAAGTGCCACTCAATAGTGCCCTGAGACGGTTTTTCCACATGACATATGGAATGCCTCCCCAAAATCTATAGACATAAAACTAGAAGTGAGGGTCTAGTAATTTAGATATAGGGAGACTATATCCTCATTTTCCAGAGTAAAAAACCAATGGAAATAGATAAACACATGCATACGAATATATTACCCGAATAATAATCATTTTCTAAGAGAATCAAACACTAAAACAATACTCAAATAAATTGGAAAACATTCTATTCCAAATTATGTTTCATGTATATATAAAGAAATTGAAAATAAAGTCCCTAGGACTCCCTAAGAAGGTTCTAAACCATGAATGATCCCCTTATCCTAGCTCCATCCAGAATAAAAAATTCATACTGAGGCCTTTTCCCTTATCCTTTCCTATAGAAATATAATATATTTAGGTACCGGTCATGAATACATAGTATATTGTTGGTAAAGCTCTATAGAACACCACCAATGGTGTCTAAAAATATAGCCAAAAGATAGTGTATGGAGTTCTATAAGAAATAATTACAATGAAAAAATAACTAGTTATTACATTATGATTTATTCTTATCTAACTACATTATCTATGGGGTTCCCATGGATACCCATACCTCTATTATAACTTCATCCATGCTATATCCCAAAGTTTTCTCTATGTAATATCATATCTTAATAACAACTTGTTTCTGAATCTCTATGTATTCAAAGGTTCTATGATATCTCAGGTCCTGATTTGACTCATGCTAGAGTTTTAATATTCTCATATTAAGCCATAAGTCGACATTCCATTATTTTAATTATATAATTTTACATTTACAAGCCACATTACCAAATTTACCAATATCATAATTGTATGTAATATAGACAAGTTACCATGCTTACTCCTCAATATAATGACTATGTTCCCATCCTCATTACTCGTAAGTATAAGGACCATGTTACCATTTATACTTCTGAATTTAGAATGACTATATTTCCATTTTCTTTACTAATATGTATGATGACCATGTTACAATTTGTTAAATTAAATTTCGAAATACCATGACCCCATTATTTATCATATAATAAATTTACCAATTAATTATCCACACTAATCCCACTACAAATCAAACAATTAGTTATATACATCATGTAACATTCCAGGTAAATAAATAATATAACATTTTCATATTTATTAATATTTTAAAATTCAATATTAATTTTACTTTAAAGGGGATTCTATGTTTGATGTCATACTTGATAAGAAATAATGAGTTTCTTTGAAATCTTACGTTGTACACTACATTGAGTTATACTGAAAAATAATAACATATGGTTATTTTAAATGGCAGTTAATGTTTAGCCATTGTAATGGCGGGAATGAATGGAACTAACTATAATATGATTATACAGGTTAGGAAACTGTTTTTACATTTATCCATCTAAATTTAGACGCTTAAAATTTGAATGAATCTAATTTAAAGCATAAATTATATAGTATTCATTAAAAAGTCCATTTACCACCATTTGATAGTGAACCCTCATTAAATCTAGTTTTTGTCACTTTTATTTGTTCTATTTGACAAAAATAAAATTATTCTTTAGAATTTGGAAATCAAAATTTAAATTGGGTAAATTTTTTGTTTTTTTCTGATAAATTTCAATTGTTCATTAATAGTGAAAAATACTGTATTTTAATTCAAAACTTCCTTTTCTTCTAACTTATTTATATGGATAGATTATATTCATAACTAGTTTTAAATTTAAATTAGATTATATTTTTACCATTTAATCCAATTATGGTAATTATAATAAATTTCCTATAGAAATTGTGCAAAAATAGGTGTCAATCTTTTGATAGTTATTATTTTTAAAAAACACGCTTTTTTGTTTTGACAGTGAGAATTAATTTTAAAATAATTAACCCAACTTCAATGTTTTTAATTTGGTAAAAAAACATCATTTTTTAATTTGTAATATCAGATATATCTTAGGCTGATTTTTTGGTATTGTTCTGAAAAACATCAATTTTTGATTAATAATGAAACCACTAAGTAGATGTTAAAAACTGACTTTTTCATTTAAATGAAATTTTACCGCTTTTGTAAATTGAATTTAGAAAATTTGAAAATTATTGTTTTTATTAGTATGTAAAATTTGGTTCAAATATATGAAAATAATTTTTGGTAAATAGTAAATTTTGACTTTTACTTACCACGATTAAAGGTAAATATGGTATTTCAAGGAACAAAGAATATCCTAATAATACAAAATTATATTTACACTTGTCCTAAAATTATTTGATGAGTCATGTACGACCATGGGCATCTGTGGGTCTATTTTGGGACCCCATGGAGCCACTTAAGAGTGATAATGGCACTTTATTATAATTAACTTAAAGTAAAGGCAAAAATGACATAAAAAAATATCTTTTTTAAATAGAATTTTACATAAGGTTATATAAGTTATTTTTTTACTATAAATATTCATTGTAAAGCTAAAACGATTTAACAAATCATGTTAGTTTTTTAATAATTTATAGATATCAAATAAATTAAATTATTTTTGACACAATAATGATGCAATGTTTATATCATTAATAAATGATTTAAATAAATAATATTATAAAGATTAAAATAATATCTATAAACTATAAAATTATTATTGGGGGATTTTATTTCTATCATTTGTCCTATTATAATTGACCTTAATGAGTTTTGTACTTTTAGAAAAATAATATCATTATATAATAAAATAATATTTTCACACTTTCCTAAAGAACCCCTCCTCCCCCTTATAAAAATCCCTCACTTCTAAGCCATTCCTCACAAATCTAAAGACAATTGCCTCATCAAAAATCTTCCCAATTAAACTCAATACAAAACTATATTACTCATAGAAGCCTCAACATAGGCATAAGTCACATCATGAAATTCTTTTGGTTCAAAACAAAGTGAGTTACCTGATTTTAAGGTAACGTTTTATCTTAAGTTATTTTTTTCATTTTACCTCTCCAAACCCTAAATTCTTTTTATTACTTTAATTTACAAAAAATATAGTATCATAAATATACATGGATGTTTTTATGAGGAGTATTTTAACTATACATACACAAACATATATCTAATTGGTAAAGAACATGTTGTTTCTGTGGATGGAAAGCTAACTCCTCATAAAACGATGATTGTTCAATTATCTCTTACCGCCTCTTATGGTGGCCATAATGATGGAACTATATTTATTTAAGATATATATTATTTTTGTGCTTTCTTTATTATTTTTTATTTTTAATTTATATGATACCTTTATATATTCCATTATGAGTAAACATTATAATTTAAATTGAGTATGTCTGGACTACTGCCCCCTCAAAGTGATATGAATCGTTCATACAACACATGGGACATATAAAGGTTAGAGTTATTTAAATTATATATTATATTATACTGTAATTATAATATAAATATGTATAATTATGTTTTCATTCAATTATAATATGAAATAGAAATGAAAGAAGCATTCATGCATACGTACGACTCAACGTCTCCATGAAAGGTGTATTTCATTTCTTATCTCCAAATGTTATTTAATGTTATATATATATATATATACTTTAAATATATGATATATATGATATTTAAATTATGAATATAATTCTGGAGATAATGGACTCTGGACCACAAGGATAACTAGTAATTATAAGGTGTTCATTTTTGACTCAAGTATCGAATATCGACAAAGGAACCATTATTAACTTAAATGATGACATAATGTTTATAACATTTTAATAAATGATGTAAAAATAATAATAAACATGAAAAAGTTTTATGAATAAATTATAAATTAACTTAAGTTTATTATTCAAGAAGAACAGGGAACAAAGCTGTCAAATTGGACACGAGGTAGGGGATTTCTTATCTCACTTTTAATTCCGTGAGATTTCTTTTGTTCACCACTTATTTAACACATGAGGTGTATCTTGTACTGAAATTTCATATATATTATAATGATTATATTTATATTCATGGTATTCTAGGATAAATTTGGTTGTTATTACCATTTTTTCATATGACTCAATTGATTACAATGTGGTAAGAGGTTTTTATCTCAATTTTATTTCGGGGAGATTCATGATATATTGGCCACTATTTCCTTTTGTGTAGTGCATGTACTACCCATTATTGAATTTTTTGTGTAATATACTTTAATTTATGTGTATTAAAATATTCATTTTTTGATTATTCATTCATGAGGTGTATGTTTCATAAGTTACCAAATCGGTAAGGGAACCTTTCACCTTACTCTTTATTCAAAGACTTCTTCTTTGTTAAGTCTTTTAATTTAAATTATCTTATGTTGGGATATGTTGTCATATATCCTTATTTTTGTAAATTTTATTTCCTAAAGATGATATATCCTTTTATATCTCATCAACTCATTTTATGATTTCTAATGTGATGATGTTAGGCTGTCAAATTTCTATAAGAGAACTTCTTACCATAATTTCAATTCTTTGGGTTAAAGTGATACTTCTTGATTCTGTCGTACTATGAATATGTGTGAATTTCCTCTGATAATTTTACACTTAATATCCAATTATATTGGGTGTATTATTATTTTTCACACATAATTATGTAATTTATTTATCCTTAATGTAAGGATACCATCTTTCGAAGGGATTTCATCTCAATTTACATTCCCTTGAGACTTCATTGTTGTTATGCACCAATTCAATTATATATGGTTTCCATACTTCATTTTGGAATATTATATCATGATTAACATTATTCACATGTAATTATAATTTTTTTAGGAATTTTTTTTTCAATTATTGTATTCATGCATCTTTCATTTGGTTAAGAACTCCTTAACTAAAATATTGTTCTAAAGATTTGTTATTCTAAATATATTTCATTAATTTACATGTTTTAAAATTGATTTTAATGATTTATTTATATGGACATTAATGTTTAAATTTTAATATCTTTAAAAGTTTCAAAGTGGTATGGGTCACATTGATTCAAAAATATATTTATTAAATGATTTAAATGGTTTTGAAAATGGTATGATAAATAATTGATTATGTCAATATCTTGAAATAATATATTTTGATAACAATGTAGAAATGTTATATTGTTTTATGTTTGTTTTATTTGTTATGATTATGTTATGGTTCTTCGGAATTGTTTACGTATATGGGTGGTTCCATGATAGACCTAGGGTAGGTGAGACTGAGATAGCTCTCCAATGCATTGGGTAATGTGACAGAGGTAAATGTTAATGTTTCTCCTAAGATATTTAGGTAATATACTGTGATGGGTATTCCAAATGAGAGTCCCTATGTAGTTGTGATAGATAAAATGTAAGTATGTTCTGAATGCCATAAGTTACCTTTATGATTTATGATTTATGTGTGTTATTCATAAATATTATGATTTCATAATGTATGTTATGATTGAAATGTATTGGTTTCATTGATTTGTTTTTAATGATTGGCTAATGTTTTCCTTCCTTATTGTATAACCCTTACTGATCTTTTTATGCTTATCCCATGTTTTTGAAATGTTTTTTACAAGACATAAAGATGAATAGGTTCAAGGATGGGATCAAGGAAAATTCATGATGTCTAAAACTTGGAAATAGAAATTTTTTTAAGAGTTTTTATTTTGTGAAAAAATTGGAAACTGAGTAGAAGTGTCTACTTTGTAAGTTATGAGATTTAATATAATATTTATGGCCTAATTCTAAAAAATCTAAACCAAAAAATATACTCAATGTGAATTATTAATATAATTCTGGATTATGTAATGTTTATGTATGGGCCATTATAGTTAGTATAAGAGGTCAGTTTATATAACTTTAGAGGTTAGGGTGTTATTTAAGCATAAGTTACATAACAATAATGATTATAATATTAGAACGAGCCATAGTTTTTTAAATAAATTTAATGAATTTATGTAAACATGAATAAGTATATCTTAGTATTTAAACTCCTCATAAGATATTATATGTTGACTTTACATATATACTCACACTGACCTTTTTGGTTTTAGTAAATGGCTGGATCTACCAGGCACTAAAGTAACAATTAATGTGAAAAAAACTATGACAATTTTCTGAATGAGCAGCTAAATGAAATGGGATCTGCAATGAGAACTCTTGTGGTTATTCTCAACCAACTAACTAGAGTCATTATTGACCACCTGAACCATAGATATTTTTACAGGGCATCATATATTTGAGAAACAAATCGCTATGGAAGTTCATGTAATAATCATAAAGGTAAGTATGTTCAAAAACCTTTGTGTCAAGGACATGGATAGAAGCACCTAGTAAAATGATACAAAGGGACTAGAAGATGTTACATATTTGGTAATTAAGGACATAAAGCAATAACCTGTCATAGAAAAAGGAAGCATCTAGATTTGTCTAGAAAAAAAAAGAAGTTCTTTTCGAAGGATCAATTGAATGTTTTAAATATGGTGCTCATAGTTATTATACAAATAAATGTTCTATGAGGAAGGTTCAAGAATGGGATTAGTACGAACATACTAATATATTTGTAGGAATTCCTAATGCAATTCCAACTGAAGATGAGAAAACTGAAAGTGACCAATGAAAGATATGAATTATTTTTTAGCATATGTTTTGATATTATTGAATCATAGGATGTGATTCATGATTTTATTTATAAGAAGTAATTATTTCAGAATAAGTTGGTAAAAAATATTAAATGGATCATGAATAATTTTTAATGAGTAATTAGTAAACATGTAAGGGGTTCAAGTGTTATTGTTGATTTTAGGATGATGTAATGCTTAAAATTATTAAGGATCTATTGATGATGGGATTACATTGGATAACATTTTCAAGTATGTGTAACCATGTAGTTTAATATTTGAAAATGGCATTCAATAAATAGTTATATTTTCATATGTGGACATAATTAATATGCTTAGGAGTTCATATGATCTTCGGTTTTTTAGGCAAATACAAGTTATTATTTTATGGGATGAAAATGTGAGTTATGGGATAAAATTTGTGGAGTAATGGTCGAAATATTATTTTGGACGAATATATGTTTTTATTATAGATATAATGTGATTTGGTTCATTTATGAAAAATAATTAACCAATCATACAGAATATGTGATTAGGATTATTACACTTCATTATGAGACTTTAAGTGTAGTCGATGTTTTTGAAGATAAATGTTATGATTTTTTCCATAGAATATGTGATCAAATCCTTTTGAATTTTGGAATTCTATATTAGTGTGGATTAGATTGATGGATTTTAAGGACAACTGTATATTGAATGGTATATTTCGAACTTTGGTGACTATTTATTGAATTTTGGTGATTAAGAGTAGTATTTTTTTAATGATTATCCTTTTGGGGATTATCTGATCTTTTACAAACTAATTTTGGTATTGATTGATGTATAATGTCAAGAGAAATATAAAGTTATTCTTTTTTGGATTATGTGATTCTCTAGAAGTTGATTTGATTATATTTTATGTGACCAAGTCATCTTGAATAGTCATCGTTTAGAGAAAAAATGTGTTTGTGGTAGAAATTTTGTAAATAATGAAAAGTCTACATGCCATGTACGTAAGTTTCATTATATTCTTATTCAAATATCATAAATAAAAACTCCAACATTATGAAAAGGAACATAATTTTTTTTGTCTTTTTACTTTTCTTATTTGGAATCTAGTGTCCATTTAACCCCTCACAAATTTCTAGTTTTCTAATTGTTAACTTTCTTTTAATCATTTTTTCTATCACTCTCCATCAAAACATGGCACATAGTTTCTCCTCCATAACCATGTTTTTATGGAATCCAAGTATGGGTTATCTCGAGTGACCTTTTTCATTATATTTTATTCATTTAAAATGATATTTTTATTGAATCTTTTCAATGATGTTTTCAAGCCCAATTTTAGAATTCCACAGATGAAATTCACAATAGGGGGGAAGGATGTAACATCCCAGGTAAATAAAGAATATAAAGTTTTCATATTTATTAAAATTTTTTATTTAAATATTAATTTTAATTTAATGGGGATTCTATGTTTGATGTCATACCTGATATGCAACAACTGGTTTCTTTGAAATCTTACATTTCACACTACGTTGAGTTATACTAAAAAATAATAATATATTGTTATTTTAAATGGTAGTTAATGCCTAGTTATTTTAATGGTGGGAAGGAACTAAAATAACTAAAATATGATTATAAATTCATGTAAAATGTTTTTACCTTTATCTAATAAAAGTTAGAGGCTAAAATTTTGAATGAATCTAATTTAAGCATAAATACTCTAATATTCATTAAAAATTAAACTAACTGCCTTTTGATGGAGAACCATATTTAAATCTAGTTTTGGATAATTTTTAAGTTATACATGAAAATATAAAATTCTTCTTTAGAAGTGGGTTATCAAAATTTACTTTGGGTAAATTTTTGGTATTTTTCTGATAAAATTCATTTTTAATGAATAGTGTAAAATACTATCATTTAGTTCAAAATTGCCTTTTAATATTACATATTTTTATGGATAGATTATATTTTTAAATGGTTTTAAAGTCTAATTAAATTTTATTTTTACCATTGAATCCAATGTTGGTCATTGGAAGAAATTTCCCTTCGAAATTGGGCATAAACTATTGTCTATCTTTTGATAGTTATTATTTCTTTAAAAAACACACTTTTTGTTTTGACAACAAGAATTAATTATCAATTAATTAATCCGACATATATGTTATGAATTTGTTAAAAGATTCATCATCTTTTAATTTTGAATATCATTTATAGTTTAGGCTGAATTTTTGGTATTTTTCTGAAAAACATCAATTTTTGATGAATAGTGAAACTACTAAGTCGCAGTTAAAAACTGACTTTTTCATTTAAATAAAATTTTCATGATTTTGTGAATTGAAATTAATAATATTGGAATACATGGTTGTTATTATTAATTTAAATTTTGTTCAATAATATGACAATAATTTTTGACGAATAGTAATTTTTGACTTTTATTTATCGTGGTTAATGGTAAATAGGGAAATTTAAGGGAAAAAGAATATCATAATAATACAAAATTACCTTAACACTTGTTTTAACCTTCTTTGATGAGTCATGGCCGACCATGGGAATCCTTGGGTCAATTTAAGGACCCCATTGAGCCACTTAATTGTTATAATGACACTTTATTTAAATTAACTTAAAATAATGGCGAAAATGACATAAAAAATATCTTTTAGTAAATAAATTATTCCATGGGGTCATATAAGTTATCATTTTTATTATAAATATAATTTATATTGATAAATATATTTAATACCTCATGGTATATTGTTTATAATTTTTAGACAACAACTAAATTAAATTATTTATGACATAATAACGATGGAGTGTTTACCTCATTAACAAATTATTTAAATAAATAAGATTATAAAGATTAAAATAATATCTAAAAACTGTCCAATTATTATTGGGTGATTTTATTTCGATTATGAGTCATCTTATCTTTGATCTTAAAGAGTTTTGGATCTTTATAAACCGAAAATAATTATATAATAAAATAATATTTTCACCCTTTCCTATAAAATCCCTCCCCGCCTTATAAATGTCCCTCACTTATAACCTATTACTTACAATTCTCAAGCCCCTTGTATCAACCAAACTCTACCCAATTAATCTCCATACATCCTTATATTACACCTAAAATTATGACCATAAGAATATGGAACTTTACGAAATTATTTTTGTTCATACCAAAGGGAGTTACCCGATTTTAAGGTAATGTTTTCTCTTAAGTTCTTTTCTTTTATTTTAATTCTCCTTCACCAAAACTCATTTATTACATTAATTTATAAAAAAACCTGTATCCTACATATTATAGGATATTTTTAGGTGGATGATTCAAACTACACATACACACACCTCAATGTAATGGGTAAAAAAACATATTGTTTCTGTGGATGGAAAACCAATACCTCACAAAATGATGATTGTTCAATTATCTCCTAACGCCTCTTATGTTGGCCATTATGATGTAACTATATTTATATATGATATATATTATGTTTTTTTCTTTATAATTCTGTATTTTGAATTTATATCATACCATTATGGTTTCTATTATGATTAAATGTGATAATTTCATTTGACGAATTGCGGACTACCGCCCCCTTGTGATGTGAATCGTTCATACCATATGTGGGATGTATAAAAGAAAGTGTTATTGATATTATTTAAGATATAATATTTTAATTATAATAAAACTATGTATGATTATGTTTCCATTAAATTAAAATATAAAATAGAAATGAAAGTAGTGTTTATGCATATGTACGACATACTGTCTCCATGAACGGTGCATTTCATTTCTTATCTCCAAATGTTATTTACTATTATAAATATATATACATACTGGATATATATGATAAATATGATATCTAAATAATGAATATTATTCTGGACATAATGGAATCTTTACCACATGGACAACATGTAATTATAATGTGTTCATTTTTTACTCAAGTACCAAATATTGACAAAATGACCATTATTAACATAAATGATTAAATAATGTTTATAACATAGTAATAAGTGATATAAATGGAATAATAAATTTATAAAAAGTGTTCTTAATCATGTATAAATTAACTTCTGTTTATTATTTAGTAAGAACAAATAACAAACAAGTCATATCGGGCACGTGGTAAGGGATTTCTTATCTCGCTTTTAATTCCATGAGATTTCCATTGTTCACAACTTATTTATGGCTTGTTGTGTATTGTTTACTTCCATTTGATATATATTATCATGATTATATTTATATTCATGTTATTATGTGATTCATTTGGTGGTTATTAACTTTTTTTCACACATCTTTATTGATTACAATGTGGTAATAGGTTTTCGTCTCACTTTAATTTCAGTGAGATTCATGCTATATTTGCCACTATTTCCTTTTGTGTAGTGCATGTACTGACCATTATTTAATTATTTGTGTAATATAATTTAATTTATGGGTATTTAAATCTTAATTGTGTGATCATTCTTTCATGGGGTGTATGTTTTGTATGTTACCAAATCGGTAAGGGAAGGTTTCACCGTACTCTTTAGTCATAGAGGTCTTCTTTGTTAAGCCTTTTAATATACATTATCTTATGTTTGGGTATGTTATTATATATCCTTATTTTTTAAAATTTTATTTCCAAGTGATGAGATATCATTTTCTCTCTCATAAAATCAATTCCTTATTTTTTAAGTGACATCTTTAGGCTGTCGAATTTCTATAAGAGAACGTCTTAACCGAATTTCAATTCTTTGGGTTAAACTTATACTTCATGATTATGTCGTACTATGAATATGGGTGAATTTCCTATGATTAATTTACACTTAATATCCAATTATATTGGGTTTATTACTATTTTTCAGACATAATTATTTAATTGAATGATCCTTAATCTAAGATTACTGTCTTCATAAGAGATTTCGTCTCAATTTACATTCCCTTGAGACTTCATTGTTGTTATGCACCAATTAACTTTTATAGGGTGTATATACTATCCTTTAGAATATTATATCATGAATAAATTTATTTTCATGATATTATAAAGTTTTTATGAAAAGTTTATTCCTCAAATATTTGTATTCAAGCATCTCTCATTTGGTTAAGAACTCTTTAAATAAAATATTGTTTTAATGATTTATTATTTTAAATATTTATAAATAATGTCTATGTTATAAAAATTGTTATAAATATTTATTTATATGGTCGTTAATTTTTTAAAATTTTAATTCCTTTAAAATTTTCAAATTGGGATGGCACACTTATATTAAAAAATCGGGTTATTAAATGTTTTAAATGGTTTTTGAAAATGGTTTTATAAAGAATCGATTATGATAATATCTTGAAATAATATATTGTGATAGCAATGTGGAAATTATATCTTTTATTTATTATTATTATATGTCTTATGCATACTTTATGGTTCTTCAGCATTTTTTACGTATACGGGTGGTTCTGTGATAAACCTAGGGTGGGTGAGCTCGAGATAGCTCTCCAATGTATTGGGTTACGTGACAGAGGTAAATGTTAAGGTTTATCCTATGAGATTTATGGAATATACGATGATGGGTATTCCAAATATGACTCCCTATGTAGCCATGATAGCTAAAATATAATTATGTTATGAATTTCATAAGTTACCTTTATGATTTATGATTTCTGTTTATTATTCATAAATATTATTATTTCAAAAGGTATGTTATGATTGAAAAGTATTGGTTTCATTGATTTGTATTTATTTATGGGATAATGTTTTTCTTCATTATTTTATAACCCTTACTAAGATTTTAATTATCATCCCATGTTTTTGAAATTTTTTCCACAAGACTTAAAGATGAAAACAGTCATGTATGGGATTGAGGACAAGTCATATTGTCTAAAACATGGAAGTAGACATGTTTTTTAAAAGTTTTTATTTTCTGAAAAAAAGTAAACTGAGTAAAAGTGTCAACTTTGTAATTTTTGAGATGTAATGTAATAGTTATGGCATAATTCTCTAAAACTGTAAACCTGATAAGATCCTCAATGTGAATTATTCATTTAATTCCAGATTATGTAATGTATATGGTCGGTTCCTTATACATCAGATCTATTAGGTAACATAACAATTAAATAAAATCCTTATTCCCATTAATTAATAAATAAATTAATTATCTAATATAACAATTAATATCCTATTAATAATTTTCTAGTATTAATTATCTCATTCTATATCATAACTTATTATAATTAATCCCATAATTAATAATCTAGATTATAATCTCAAAGCATATAATTAATTTACAACTAATTATAACAACATAGCTAATTAGAAATCTCAGAATTAATCCCATCATTAATTATCTATATTATATTCCCAAAATTTCAAAATAAATTTTCCAATTAAATTAACTAATAGGGTATCCCCTTAGTCTTACGATAAATTATTCAACTAATCATTTAATATGATAAAGCATCAATAATTCAATTGGTCAACCTAAATAACCTAATTTAGGAATAAATTTTAAAATAATGCTAGAAATTATAAAATTTTGAATATATGTATCAAATCCATGAATATGGGAACTATATTTTATACTACCAACCTCGATTCATTAAAGAAAATTTGCTCAATGGAAATACACTAAATCTGAGCAGCATGACAATGTAGATATGAGTTCTGGATCTAAATCCATAAACAAAGATCAAGATATTATATCAAATTAATATAGATATAGAAATAAAATTATAGATATATGTCTTAAAAAATAAATTTAGATCTAAGGAAACATAGAATATATTCATTCAAAATATCAAGGAATGATAGGGGAATGAATAGAAAAAACATGGGGATGTAATCCTCTTATCGAGAGATGAGTGGATCTTCAATTTGGGCCTTTGATCTCAAATAAAAAGGTTTTTATGGCCTTTGAATCAATTTGAATCGATGGTAGAACCTTTCATTTACTTTTATAAAGAAATATCCAGAGTTTGGGCTCTATAGGAGGTGAAATGGGTCATTAAATGTTTAAAATAAGTGAGATCAACAATTTTATGATCACACTATTATCATATGAATGGTTAATTCCCAAAATTAGGAAAACAATGTGAAAACTATTCATTTTTCCACTATTTTAAGGGGGCCTCTCACAATCTCCTTGTATAACCTCCCAACCCATTCTTTAACCATAAATAAGCTACTACCTTAAAAGATCAGAAAGAACACAATTACTTCTAAATAACCACACGGTTGGTTCAAACCATGATCCAACTGTGCAGAACCACTTTTCTCTAAAAAATTATAAAACTTCACCCAAACACATCTAAAGTTAAAAATCCCATAAATTTTACTTTTGTAAAAACAAAATGCACCAAAAATCATGGCCGATATAACTCTAGAAAAGGTTGGGATCCAACAATATGTACCATGAACTTCTTAATAATATCAATCAGCTTCAATATTAGTCATCACATATAATTTTCATTATTACCATATACTATAAGGTTTTTGGTGTTGATTTTCATCTTAATTCCTTGTATTAGTGCACAAATTTCTATAGTTCCCAATTTTTTCACATTGAAAATATCATATTTCAATTAGATCCTTTCAAAGAATAATATTTTTCCCTATTATATTTACTGAACTCTTTAATTTTACATCACAACTTGTTTCTCAATTTCTTACATTACTATAAATAAAAAAATATTATTGTCCCATTTATGAAATCCCATTAGTCCCACTTCCATCATTTTTAAACTGAATGAAGTATATTCCTCAATATTTCATCAGTTTCATATCTATAAATTCCATGAAACACCAACATTATCATCATTGGTTGATTTGGTAACTCAAATATGATCACATTATAAAAAAATCTATTGATAACTAGTTTAGAATATTCATAACATTTATTACACCATCTCACATCTCATTAAGTTCCAATTTGTGAAAATCTTAAAATTGACCATATCATCCATTATTAAAATGGTTCATTGGGTCTTCATTGATTACTAACACCCAATGGAGTTAAAATTATGGGTGAACAATTATAACCATAATATAGATATTGTATGATAATTAAATTTCAAATTTAACCACATTTTGTCTTAATATTTCTATAATCATATTATTTAATTATTTTATTAGGCTTAAGTCAGTATTTTTTTCAATATAATCTTCATTATGATATATTACCTCTATTATATTTAATTAATTCATAATCATCCTAAATCCTTTATACTGGATCATGAAGATAATCTTATTAAGAATGTCATATCCCTCATGATTTTCTATATGAGTTTGATGTCTTTACCCACAAATTGTGCATTGGGTAAAACATTTATAACAAATTCCACTAGAAATTTCATGGTTTTTACTCTATAGTGTACCTATACCATAACCATATCCAAATTTTAGATTATATATATAATGATGTAATTTCTAGTAGAACCACATACTAACTACCTCATGGAAACATATATCTGTTATCATATATCTTGAATTATATCTAAGGTTTTCCATAAATATCCCTCATATTAATCCATAAAAATAACTAAATCAATACAAAAAAATAACTAATGTTTTTTATAATTCAAATAGTGTAGCACTATTTCCAATCTCTCAAGTCCAACAGTAATAACACATTCATTTAATAATAAATTTTATACAAAATGAGAGAAAAAGGTGTTTTTTATATCAATTAAATAACATAAACATTAAATCTAAAAAAAGAAACACATTCCAAAAAATGGACGGCTTAGTTTTTTAGGACTATATATTGAAGAATGATATTTTACATTTACATTTAACTTTTATCTACAATTAAACCACAATGGAATTCTTTATAGACATTACTTATGATATAATCATTATGACAAATGAGGAAATGTGAAAATATAAAAATGGTGATCTGTAAAGCTCAGTAAGGTTGAAACCTATCTACAGTACATCAATAGTAAAATCATAAGAATGTAACAAAACATGAAGAGGTGGTAAATACCTTATTAAAAACACCATATAAAAATAACCTATCAAAAAAATGAATACAATATAATATGTAATCTAAAAATAAAAAAACGTACAATAACATTGGTGTGTGAGATATTAAACATGAGTCCAACATATAACATATAAACACCTAAATTTTAAATTTTAAATATCATTGAATGATATAAAAAAAATTATGGAACAAGCCTAATAATAGAATAACATCATGTTTTTAATAAATAAAATTTTTTAAACACAATTGTGTTGTAAAAAATACAATCTTCTTAGAATATTATGTTATGAAAAAAATATAAACATTTAGAAGATTAATATTGAAAAAAATCCATGTTTGTTCCCACTATATATTTTGAAAAAAATACATTCATTACCATACTTTATTATCTCATTTGATATAAAATCATACAAAATACATTAAAGGGTAATATAGGGCCTCTACCATCATCATCCATAGATATTTTGTGTAATATGAAATCCATTAACATATCATGGAATCTCATTTAATGACTATGGGTTTCAGTTATTACATAATTTAGATCCCTAAGAATGAATATTTCGTTTCACAATATTTCTTGATATATCACCCTAAATATCCTAAATAATTTCAGTCGATAACAATCCAAATAAACTCTCCCCAAAATGTAATTTGATAATAAAATTTTGACAATGATTCATGAAAGATAATTTCTAATGGGACAATCATTTATAGACACAAATTAATATTATAGTAAAACCATAAAATAATTTTTCTATAATTTTTTTATCATTTCTATTAAATAAAAAGATGCATACCAAATTAAAATTATATTTTTACACAGGTGAATTGAAGACACTAAGAAATTATTTTATTTTAAAAATTAGTATATTAAACAGTGTTGTGGAAATATACATAGGTTTTCAAAAAAAAATTTGGGGTGGAAGATATAACATTGAATTATAAAATGATGGGAAAAATATTTAATATTATTCAAACAATTTGTTCAAAAACCAAATCATAAAATTAATTACATATAAAAATTAATAAAATGGAAACAAAAATATGAATGAAACCTAATATAAAACTATATTTGGTTTCAATATAAATTTTTCTATAATTGGTAGGAATTGTAAATATATACAATGAGGTGAAACCATCCTTAAATATGGGTGATGTAATATTAAATATGATATAATTTTCAGTAGAAAATTATATCATGGTAAAACCTAAATTGGACATTTAGAAATATACTTATTGATAATAATTTATCATTTCATTGTATAATATATGAAGACCATCCTATAAAATCGTATTATAAAATGAATGATAACGACTCAATAAAAAATTTGAGCAAAGAAGATCCCATTTCCTGAGTTATTGCATAGTCAAAGG
This sequence comes from Viscum album, assembly GCA_963277665.1. NCBI lineage: Eukaryota > Viridiplantae > Streptophyta > Magnoliopsida > Santalales > Viscaceae > Viscum > Viscum album. The sequence goes on from OY728126.1 coordinate 398,304,827, forward strand.
TTCTATTACCTATTGTACAATGAAAATAACTATATTAACCATTAATATGATATCTTTATACCAATATATTATCTTTTATACAAATAATTTATAACCATGTATAAAAAATATTTTATAGTGCAATATTTTATATTCATTTCCATATGTTTGTATTTTTTTCATTATTTATTTCTAATACGCTTCACCATGATGTGGTCGATTATCACTAGTTTTTTCAATGATTATAATTCCTTGATTACCCAATATTGAATAATTGTTTTTGAAAATTCTTACATAAGAACCATTTTATTAGGTGATTGTTATCAATATGGTTTGAAAAAAATTGCTTAATTATTTCTACATTGTTCAATAATGGAAATGTGGTATATTAATAAATATTTTTAATATTAATAACATCTTTCCCTAATATTTTAAACATAATAAATATATTTTTACTACATTTTTTAACATTATACAACATTAATTTTTCATTCATGATATACAAATTGTAAAATAACTCACACCGGTCATGAAACTGACATATATGAGAGAGTTCAATAAATAGTTAACGAGTATTTATTTTTTTATAATGAAAATAAAACATTGAAAATTTTCTAAAATTTCACCATTATTTAAATTAATTTTTATAATCTTACATGTATGTTGGAAGATAAAAATGAAATTCATTGTTTATGGAGGCCTTAGCAGATACACATGCACAATTGTTGATTCCATCTCATAAGGAATTTTATAGAATACTGATATATTATAAATTATCAATTTAGAATTATAATTTTGAAATATTTAACATATTCATAAATAAAATATATAATTGTTACAAACCATTAATTCTGATATTGAATAATGAACAACATCAGTTTGTAGAGGTGGTAGTCCACAAGTACACATGATCGATGTTGTTTTGTTTTTCTATACTGAAATCGTGTATTGAATAATAATTTATCCATTAATATTAATATATTATGGTATATGAAATATAATAATTTAATTTTTTTAGGGTGGATAAAAGTATTTTTTATGTGTATGATGTATAATAAAATACTAATATGTAACAATTAATCATATTCTGATCATTGGATTTCTCCTGGAAATTACTAGAGAAATGGAGCTCATGTGATGAGTAATTTAGATAAGATGCTTATAAACATGATATAGGTTTCATTTCGGATAAAATTAGTTGCGTTTAATGATAAAATTATAAGTTATATTTTTAGTTATAGGTGGTTGAAGTTATCCCCTTACATAAGTTAAGATAAGCGAAATATTTGAAATACACATTAAATTTTAATAATGGTATGTAAAATTCAATGTAAAATAATAAAAATTTTCAAATAATAGATGGGTGGTGGGTTTTCAAAGAAATATATCATCTAAAAAAATGGTGGCATGTCATTAAATTTTTTTGGTTCTTTTATACAATGTCAAACTCTTTATACCTATTTTAGTTTTACCATGGAAACTAATGGTTTAATCCTCAGTAAATAAGTTTAATGGAGAAAATTAAAATCATCCTTATTGATTAATTTTTAAATTTTGTTTTTAAATATCATAATTATTTTATGATATATAATCCCTATGGTTTAGAAATGATAATTTCCTAATTAACATGAATCACATGTTTAAATTTTTTGAGTAAAAAGTGTTTAAAAAGCGTAAATTTTATGTGTTGGCTAAAATATTAATTGTTAATTATTTTCTCAAACTATATTCATAAATTAAAAATTAAATATTCTTTTTGGAGTTTTCAATGAAATAAAAAATTGAATATTAGCATAAAAATATTTAATTGAAATAAGAGACTAGAAAATGTATTCAAATTGTATTAAAATGTGATAAATTATCTAAAAATTAATCAGTGGTTTTATTATCTCAAAAAATAATTTATAATTCATAATAATATCCCTTAAAAATATTTTATAAATTTGTAATCCTTTCAATAATAATGATAAATTCTCTAAAATTAAAATTAAATTTAATATTTTATTTTTAACTATTCACTAAAAATCCATTATTTAAAAAAATTCAGAAAAAAAATCATCAATTAATAATATTGAAATTATTAATAAAAAAATAATGATAGTTTTTTCACATTAAAATTAAAAAATATAAAAAATGACATTAAAAGTTGGTGAAACTTTTTTTATAGAAAAGTATAATTTTTTATAATCTTTACAATTATTAAATAGATTATCTATTAATTAATTATTATATAGTGGGTAATATGTTATTCATATAAAAATACATATTATCTATATTATGTTTATTTTTATTAAATAATAAGCATAATAATCCAATTTAATTAGAAAATGCATGTTTAAAAAAATATGTCCTTAGAAATCGTATCTATGCATTGGTAAGGAAAAATTATTTATAAAATATTTGAGATAAAAAACTTACGACATGATTATGTCATCTTAATTATATGACAATTTCTATATATCCATGTATAATCAAAGCATAATGAAATATCTGGAGGAATTCATATGGGGTTATATAAAATCATGGATCTCATGGAAATTTTCCTGGATTAGAATTTTTCCCACAATGATTTGAATTATATAATATTTTCAGGGAGTCAGGATTGGGATTGGACATAGAAAAATCCTATGGAAGCTAAATCATTATCATGATAAAAAAATATGAATTTTTATAGATATATTCAATAATCAATTACATTAACTCATTTTTGTTCCTAAATTTCAAATAATGGTTACTTTTTTTAAGGAAAATTATTTTAATGTATTTATTTTAATAGTATGTTTTAATAACTTTATATTAATTCATCACCCTTTAATTCATTTTCTACGATATTTGTTAAACAATCAATCAAAAATAGTTTTAATTTAAAAGAAGTTAAATATTCTATAGTCATGGGGAGATATATAAAGTGGTCATGGTCTATATGAACGGTTTTTTAACATTTTGAAATTAAATGCTAGAAAAAAAAAATCCCTTTTAAATAGCAATAAAATATATATAAATATATATTTTAAGTATTTTAATTTATATGTTGAATATTTTTTTTAAAAATATTCCATTTATAGAGAGCTTTACAATAAATAATAGAAAATTATATGTTTTATTATTTTTTATAATCATCCCAAATTTTCATTTTATTATAGACATTTGAACAAAATAAGAGATATTGGGTAAATAATCAATGCGAGGAGAAATGTAATGACAGATATAATAAGACATCAAATCTGATGGGATTAGGAATCGTAATCATTGTTATGATACTCTCTCAACTAACTTTGGTTCTGAATAGAATCAAGGATTAGGAAGAGCGCACAAACCCACCTAAGAGAGAAAAATATACAATAGCGTCCTTAATGTGACAAGGGACCCCTAAATTATAAGGATAATATGATCCCTTAATCATTGAAAAAATGGATCATCTCATTTAATAAGATCTTATATAACCTTAAATGATCTATGTAATAGAAGGTTCTACTGGATTTTTATCGTATAGAGGGAGAAACTGAATTGTGGTAGAAATTGATCAAGAATATGAATCCTAAAGAATATATCAATGTGATAGAGTGAAAGGAATTTAAGAAAATGTTTTCTAATAAATATTTTCCTCCAACTCTCTAAAATATAATGGAAATGGATTTCCCCAAACTCAGGAACATAGATTAAGAATCTTTTGGTCATAAAAGGAAAACTACAAAAGAATTGCATGATATGGCTCAGGCTTTATTATTACCCCCATATAATTAGTTGACCACTTTTTTGGTTGGATAAAACCTATTATAACAAATTCCCTAGTGATATATGACATTTATTTCAATGAGAAACTGTCTTACGAGCCCTCAAAGTCAAAATAGATATTGGAGAATCCTAATAGTATTATAAAGATAAAAATTAGACGTAGAGTTTTTTATGGGGTCTGAAGGATAAATCTAATAGTGCTAATACTTTTTTGGAATCCCACTAGTCAAAGGTGTATAAATAATCTTCCTAGAAATTTCCTACGGGGGAGAAATAAATTATTTAGGTTCCAGGAGGAAGGAAACCAAACTAATAATTTCCGACAGGGGAAACCACCTAATGTGATGGAGGAAAAGTATGCTATAGTCAACTCATTGTGAACATATCATTAGTAAAACATCACAGAACCATGTTACTTATGAAACCAATTCCATAAGACAAGGGGTTCTAGCGGAAACCAACATCATCCAAGGTAGTAAATATTTTTTTCCCTCACTACCACATAAGGGAATGTCAAATATGAAGTTGTTATTGATACACTTGTTATTCATTCCTGAATTGTGAAAATATATTTTTATTCTATTTCTCTCCAATCCTCCATGTCGTGAAATTTTAGTTGAACTACTCAAACACCACCACAAATCTCGAAAGAAGAGATGTTATTGAAAACAAACAATGGGAATAAAAATTCATTCCATGTATACAACTCCTCATAATCACAATTTATGTGATGAAATTCAATGTGAAATGTTTCAAAATTCCTTTTTTGAATTTGATTCAATTCTATGCATGGATTCACATTCCCTATATATTAGAAAAATAAACATTTTTCATAAGGAAATTACTCTCTATATGGTTAATCAGCCCAAAATTTTGTACAAGTTTAAGGAGGATGAAGAGTCATCATTAATACCACCATCTAAATCATGAAAATTATTTCACTAAGAGAAATAATATCTAGCTAAAATGATTATGTCTAAGGAAAGTACTATCCTTGAAGAAATTTCTATGGTGAATGAATACATTGAAGATTTTTCGGAGGTATTTCGTATTATACCTCCTTGGAGGGATGTTGAATTTGCAATTGAGCTATTACTAGGGGTGTTTCCAATATATAAGACTCCATATGTGATGGTTTTTTAGATAATGAAGAGAAAAATAAATAAATACATGAGAATATGGATAATGGGTTTATACGCCTGATTGCCTCACCATGGGGCACACCAATCCTATTCGTGGAGAAAAAGGATAGGTTAATGCACCATTGAATTGATTATAGTGATCTCAAAAATATCATGATAAATTACAAATATCATCTTTCACTGATTGATGTATTATTTGATCAACTATGTATAGAACTATACTTCTCCAAGTTGGATCTTATTTTGGGGTATTAGTATGTAAGGGTGGGGAAGGATGAAATCTCCCAGACCGCATTTCGTATAAGTTACATTCACTATTATTTCATATCGATTCCATTAATACTCACCAATTCTAGAAAAATCATGATTTATTTGATGAATAGAGCCTTTGGATATTACCTAAACAAATTTTTAGTTGACATTATTTATTGAAACATAATATACATCAAAATCTAGGAGGATCGCGAGGAACATTTAAACACAATGATAATGACCTTTTGAAAGGAGAATATTTATTCAAATTACATAATGTGTGAGTTCTGGTTGATGGTATTATCATTTATAGGGCATATCATGTCATGAGATGGGATAAATATGGATCCATCAAAGAAAAAATAAAACAAATGATGGTAGAGTCAACATATAGGAAATATATCTATAGTTTACTTGGGTTTTTATGGTATTATTTTTGATTTGTGGGAATTTTTCATGATATTTGAACCCTCTCTTAAAGATAACATGTAATGGTTTTATGTTTTTTTACAGTGAAAAATGTAAAAAAACTTTATGGATTTAAAAATAAGTCATAGCACTGCCCATGTGCTCACACTATCCACAAGTGGATCATGTTTCATAGTATCCAGTGATGTTTTATAGAAGGAATTGGGTTCTGTGTTAATTTGTAATGCAATGGAATTTCATATTCCTCGTGGAATTTAAATTTTCAGGATATTAACTATCCCACACCTAATCTGGTGTTGGATGTTATGATCTTTTCATTGAAAATCTAGTGACATTATCCTTATGGGGAGAATTGTGAGATATATACTAATAAAAATATACTAAAATATATATTCACCTATAAAGATATTAATTTCCTCAAAAATAGAAGGTTATAGCTGATCATGGACTACGACTACTCATTTCACTACCATCCTTGTAAAGAGAATAATGTGGGTGATTCTCTATGTAGAATGGATCCAACAAATTTTATCATTAATGAGAATTGAGAATGACCCAGTATTCTTATAATTGAAGAGTATGGATAAGTGAATCCTAAAAGAAGGAACATAATCAATCCTTTCAAAAATTATTTATAAACCATATCTTATTAATAGATTAAATATTTCTTAGAAAGATGATGTGGGAATTCACAATATTGTGGAAACTTTTAATAAATAGAAATCATCATATATCAATGTTAATGAAGAAGGAATTGTGAGATTTTTGTCATCAATACATGTTCCATAAACTACTACATAAAATAAAAAACAATTGGATGATTAACATATTATTTTGTTCTTAATTCACCCAGGAAACAAAAAGATGTATTGATATCTCCCAGAGCACTATTGGTGAGACAACATGAATAAGGATATCACTGGATATACATCAAAGTGTTTGGTATATCGTCATTTGAATGCTAAAAGGAATAACTCTAAGGGGATGATGAAATAGTTACCCATACCAAAATGGAAATAGGAAAACATTAACATGTACTTTTTCACCAGACTCCTGAAGACAACCAACTGAAACACTACTATATGAGTTTTTACGAATCATCCAACAAAGATTTCACAACCCATTACGATTCAGGAGGATTTATCCCTAGATCAAATTGAATTGATATACATCAGAAATTTGGTGAGGATGCATTGAGTACCACTATCAATTATGTTCGATAGATATTTCATATTCACATCTATGACTCATAATAGTCACCACATTACACTAAAAAATAATCTGAACATCAGTTTGGCTTATCTCCCTAAAATGGATTTCTAGTGTTACCAAACTATCTAAACACTTTAGGATATGATGATAGCATGCTCAATTGACATAAATGAAGTATGGTATTGTTATTATCCTCTGGTTAGGTTCTCTTACATTAACAGTTTCCACACGATCATATAAACGTGTTTCTATTAAGCACATAATGGGAAAAGGTGCAGCATATGTGAATTTTAAGATGATTTTGGAGAACAAAAACTATTAGGCCTTGCAACGGTTGATGAAATACTAGGGAATGTTAATCCCATTCAGCAACATATCAAATCCACATAGAGTCGATAGAAGATAATTGATGATAATTGTCAATGAGACATATATTTTAATGTTGTATACATGGTATTCTTCCTCATATTTTAGTGGGAAAATTGGGTGAGATTTTTGAAGAAGGGAATGATTAGTGCATAGTACATTGGCCCTTTTGATAACCTTGTTCATATCATAGTGGTGGCCTATTGACTAGATCTCCCAACGAACCTATCTCATGTACATGATATATTCAATATATCCATATGGATAAGGTACATGCCCAACAAATCACATGTACTCTATCTAGAGGTGGTACCATTGGAGAATAACCATTCCTTTAAGAAGAAACTAGTGATGATTTTATATCATAGAGAAAAATATATATGAAACAAGATAATAGACATTGTCAATGTGTTATGGAGAAACCAAAAGTTTGGTGTAGAAATCTGGGAACGAGATTAAGGGATGAAGAAGAGTAACTGTCACCAATTTTAGTGTGGGAAAAGAAATTATTGATGGTTAAATTTATTAACAAGGAATATTGTAAAGACTCAAACTTTTATAAATAAAATTAACGTTTAATTTTTAATAATTGTACTATTATATAATATGACTTTATCAAACACATTTACATAATTTTTCCCATTATTCCCAATAAAATTAAAATACAGTTATGTATCATTACCATTGATAATATTGCCATTGAAGAAAGACAACATGATTTTTATAAATATAGGGGCTTAACAAATCAAATTTCCATATTCAAGATAATTAATAGCCTCTACTAGTATGATCATAGCCTATGAAGCCCATTTATAAATGATTTTTAGGGAGTTAGTATTTAGGGATTTTTCCTTGACCAATCCCAAGATGAGATCCATTAACTTAATCTATAGAGAAACAATTTACGGGAAAAATTCAAGATCATCAAGATCACCGCCCAAACTATGTTCTTAGAACCTCCCCAATATGTCCCACCATCACACAAATTACCCTTATTGGTATTTCTAGTTTATTAAAGGGATATGTAACAAGACACAAAAATATGAGTATGTGTATTATTTTTTATAGAATAATGAATATTTTTCCATCATATTATTGTTACATCATAAATTAATTTTTTTTTGATTCAATAAAATTAAAACTATATAATTGGTTATTATTCATATTTAATTTTGAAATATATTTTGATTAATTAGTGGATCACTAAAATAATTCATATTTAAAGATATTTTTTATCGAATATTTTTTATTAAATATAAATGATTATATAATTTTAATGAAGTCCAATGTAATTTTTATACATATTCAAAAACATTTATTGTAAAAAACCCATCATTTTCAATAAATGTTTGTTTTTATTTTAAAATAAAAAATTCAAATATTTAGGTAATTATTTTTTAAAAATTAATATTATTTATTTAAATAAGGCATTTAATTGATCCAATTTTTTTTCCTAATTTTTTGAGACAGTCAAATTTTAGGTTAAAAATTTAATACCATATAAATATACATTGTGTTTTATGCCATCACAATGACCAAAAAGTTATTTAATAAGAAATATTAATAGTACCAACGAAAAAATATAATTTTTTAATTTAAAATAATGTGATTATGTGTATATTTTATTTATTTTGTTATTCCATTATGAAACCCCCAAGATTTATAATATATTTTAACATTTTCAAAACATTTCTTTAAGATTTTTCTCACATACTCATAAACAAGGGAATTGTTTTTAATTTCATCACTTTTCCTTCTAAACTATTAAATAACACTCCCCTTTTGTAGATACTAGGGTAAAAAATGATGGTATAATTTTTGGTTTTGGATATTTTATTATGTAGAAGTGAAAACCAAAATAATAAAGAAGTCTCACACTTTTCCTATATAAACCCATTGAAGATCCTATTTCTCTTCACTAAAATGATGTTTTGAAATTTTTACCCTACCCTCCAATCCCTAGGGTCCTCCTAAAGTGCCTCCGTGCTTCGAAGAAACCACTCCCAAGCATTTGGAGTCATACACGAAAGTAAGGGATCATTTACTTTCCTTTTGTATGAATAACACCTTTTATTTTATTTTGTTTACTTTTTATTTTATTATGATGTTATATGATATTACATATTATTATTTCTATAAATTTGATGAATAAAGATTGAGATAATTCTTTTAATATCATTATTCCAGTCATGAATATTTATGCAAAGCCATTATCATGTTAAAATTTAATAATTATTTTTTTCTCTATTCATGTTTCTTCATTAACTTATGCCTTGTATTTAAAATTTCAAATGTTGGGATATTATTTTACATGTCCATATAATGCCAATTTGATATCTATATAATTAAATGCCTATTTTTCTATCATCAACCATTTTTATAAATTTTTATATAACTTAATTATGGTGACAAATTTTACTGTGATTTTCTGTGAAGAAAACAATTTTGAAGTGAATTCCTACCCATAATTCATTCAATGTAATTCATTTTATGGACATATATTTATTTATTTGGGATATATATCTATAAAATCCATATTCAATAATCTTGGAAAATTTTATGATGATGAAATTATCTATAATGTATGATCTATGTGTCACACTTAAGCATCAGAGTTATATGATTATGATGGTTGTGCCAAAATAGTGATCCAATGCATTGGTTAATATTGAGTATAATGATAAGTCATGTTGGGATAGGGGTGTAACTGCTCCCATGATGGTAATTTTACTACCATAAATTATTGGTGGTTTAGAATTGACCTATGATCATGATTTATTGGTTTATGTTGTTTTCACATTTCCTATGTTTTGATAATAATGCTACATCATGTATTATTGTTCGTATTTAATTTTTTTGTCATTGACATACTTATTTTATGACAATCCTATTCTTTATTACATACATAAACATGATTTATTACCCAAAAAATTCATATTATACAACATAAAAGATATAGATGTCTACTGTATTTGGGGATTAGGAAAATTACACAACAAAATAAATCATAGAAAAAAATATCTTATTGAAAACAATTTTTACATGACCACTACATTCCCCCATATTTAGCACTGCATATGATAACCTGAGGGCATGCATAAAAAATGGTGAGATATAAATCCTAGTAAGGGAATAAACATTATAACATAATGAATATAATACATGTTGGAAAACCGTTATATCAATGGAGAAAAAAAATAAACATGAACATAAAGGCATGAAAAAGTATGATAATCACAACACGGAGATGTGGAAACAACAGTTAACATAGAATTAGCATGATCTAAGGCTCATTCCACATGGGGCATGAGTAAACCCTCAATGCACATGAAGCACAATTAATCCCTCATTGAACTTGAATTAGTATTAGTCAACACCCATTGCACATGAAGTATGATGATACTATACATTACCCAAAGGATTGGAGAACTATGAGGGTGAACCATTCTTAATCATTTCATTTCATTCATAAGTGTGCCACATGGATCATAAAACATGAATTCCTTAAATATCGTCATTTATTTGCAGATAAATCAGTGTGTAATTCATAAATTAAACTCTTTAAACAATAATTAAATGTTCATAAAGGTGATAACCCTTGATAGAGAAATGGGAATGGTATTCATTACACAATGACTTTGGCTTGGAATATTGTAGTTCAATTTTGGCAGCATAACGGTGTGACATAAAAACTCATAAAAATGGTGGATGAGAAAGAAAGGGGTATCTCATCATATTTACATTAAATGTAAAATAATGTGTTTATATATATAAATGTCCCAAAAATTGTAATTGAATTTAGATTAATGATACAATATAATTACTTTAATGTAAATGAATAGAGCGAAATTCCTTACAGAATTTCAGCATGGTAACACATGTACGTGTACATGAGAGGCATTTAATGAGAGATAAAGAGGTATCTCATTATTCAAACATAAATAATAAAGTATGGCAGGGGGCTAAATAATACCCCCAAAATTATAATTGAAAATAAAATATCATACCTATATTAAAAGCATGAATAAAAAGAGAAAGGTAGAAATCCATTACATGGAAGTGTAATCCCAAAGGCATGGGAGAGGATTGAGAGAGGATTCTTGGGATCTTGGAGAACCTTGAGAGAATCATAGAAAGATGGGGGAAGATGTTGGATGAATTCAAAAAGGCTTTTAGCGAAGTGGAAGTGGGAGCTTGGGAGGGTTTATATTGGAAAGGAGAGGGAATTCTTTATTATTTAGGTTTGGGACACTGCACATTAGACTAATAAAAACCCCAAACCATACCATGGTTTTTCCCATTGTTTTTTTCCAAATGGTAGTGTAATAAAATATTTTATAAGTCCAATGGAAGAACCTCTTAAAAATGTGGATTCTTTTGTAGAGGTGAGTCACACTCTCATGAAAAACAATTTAAAAAGACAAAATGTTTTATAAGCCTTAAAGGGTCCACTAAATCTTTGTAAAATAAATAAAATAAACACAAAATTACATTATTTTAATGGTAAAACATATATTTGAATAAAAGTATTTTTATATTATATTATTACATCAATATTGGGTCATTATGATGTCATAAACCACATTATATATTTAAACGATATTTAATTTTTACCAAAAAGTTCGACTGTCTCAGAAAATTATGAAAAATTCACCATTGGATTCTTTCGATGTCATGATTATTAATATAATATTAATTTTTCTTAAATAGTCTTTTAAATATGTGATTTTTTACATTTAAAATAAAAAATGACAATTATCAAAAATTCATAGGTTTTGACAAAAATAACCATCAAACCTTAATAATAATTAAAATTGAATTCGTAAAATTATAAGATAATTTATATTTAATAAAAGTTAATTTAATAATAATAATAATAATAATTTATAAAAAATTATTTAATTTAAATATTCATTAATTCATCAAAATATATTTCTTAGTTGAATACTAAGTAAAAATACTATTTGCGTTTTAAATACTATTTACAAAGTAACAACAATAAAATGAATGTATATTAATTATTATATACAAATGTAATGCATATAATCATAGTACTATGGTCTTGTTACATAACCCCATATAACACCCGCCTAAGATCGAAGGATAATGTGTGCGATAGTGACAGACTCTTGGGGTGGCTCAAATAATATCACTTAGGTGGTAATCTTTATTAACATACACTTCTCCTGTAGTCAGTTCTGCTGATGATTAACTTGTCCAAGCTCAGATTGGTCTTGTCAAGAGAGAATCCCAATTATTCTACCTCCTTTCTGAGCTCTGAAAAATGGGCTTCGTATGGAGAAATTCTACTGGATGAGGTCATCGCTTCCTTTGAATAAGTAAATTATATTTTTCAAAACCATATCTTTATACTAATCATTTTATCACTTTTAAATGGATATATTAGAAATGATCACAATTCGTAACTTTATTTTAAAAACCAAAACATAGAACCAAATAAGTTAATATATTTTACATAACTATAATAAGACATTTAAATAGGCCAAGATGAATTTTCATTAATAAATTTTTGGGTCATTACATTCATCCCCCCTTAAGAAATTTTACACTCAACATTTCTTTTTCCCATACTAAAATAGATATGGATAACTCTACTTCATTAATTCTTCTGATTCCCACCTCACATCTTCTATCTTATGGTATTTCCACTACATTGACGAGGATAATTATCTTATTTCGTAGAACTATTATCTACTGTCTACGATCTTCACAGGTTTCTCCTCGTAAGAAAGATCATCCACTAACAGTACTTCCTCTGAAGAGAGTACATGTTAAGAGTCTGGTATGTACTTTCTTAAGAGGGATACATGAAAGACATCATGTACTTTTTCCATAGTAGGTGGATGTTATAGTCAATAGGCCACATCCCAGACACGATCTTGAATCTCAAAGGGGCATATGTACCTTAGAATAAAATTCCCTATTATTCCAAACATCATGGCCTTATTACATGGTGATATATGTAGAAATACCATGTCTCCAACATTGAACTCATGGTCACATCGATGGTTATCCACATAACTCTTCTATCTACATTGTGCTGCCTTGATATGCTACGGAATGGTTTTCACCTTCTCCACCATTTCTTCAACCATTTCAGGTTTCAGAAGCTTATGCTCACCACCTTCATCCCAACATGTTGGTGTTCTGCACCTCTTACCATATAGGGCATCATAAGGTGCCACTTGGATGCTCGAGTGGTAACTTTTATTTTCGGAGTACTCAACCAGAGGAAGATGTTGATCCCATCCTCCTTTTAAGTCCAATGATCACACTCTAAACATTTCATCATGTTTTTGGATAGTCTACTTGGATTGACCATCATTTTGAGAATGATAATTTGTACTAAAGTTCATCTCATTATACAAAGAATGATGATGACTATTCCAAAACATAATGGTGAATTTGTGACCTCAATCAGATACAATTGATAGTGGTACCCCATGCTGCCTTACCAAATCTCTGATGTATATCGGTGTTAGTTGATCCAATGAAAAATCTTTCTGAATTTCAATAATGTGTGAAAAATTTGTAAGGTTATCCACAAAAACCATTATTGTATTGTTGCCATTTTATTTTTTTGGATGTCCGGTAAAAAAGTCCTTGTTAATGTTCTCCCATTTTCATGTTGGTATTGTAAATGGTTTCATCATCCAGTTAGACTTTTTCCTCTCTTCATTCACTTGTTGGCACACCAGGCACTTTAATGTATACTGAGCGGTCTTCTTCTTTATATTATCCCACCAATAATGCTCTCCAATATCTCGATACAGTATTGTGTTTCTTAGGTGAAAAGAAAAATTTGAACTATGTGCATTATCCAAAAGTTCCATCTTCTTCTTCAGACATGATGGAAGACATAGTGTTTTCAAAAATCTCCCAATTCCTTCATCATTGACATTTAATTTCGGGGATTTCTATTTTCTGATAGCATTAGCTTTCTTCTAAATTCCCACACCATCATTTTGATCATCCTTTATCTTTTCCAAAAGAGTCGGTTGAGCTATAATTTGTGAAGGGATTTATGATGTTCCCTTCATTATGATTACCATGTCCATCTTCATCATGTCTAGAAAGGTTGGATCGTTTTCAATTCCCATCAATGATAGAATCTCTCGATCATTTCTACTTAGAGCATCCACCACTTTTTTCAATTTTCTAGGGTGGTAATGGATTGAGTAGTCATTGTCTTTGATCAGATCTAACCATCTTCATTGGAACATGTTCAACTCTTTCGTTGTTAATATATACATGAGGCTTTTTTTGGTGTGCATATATTTCCCACATCTCCCCAAAGAGATAATGAAGCCAAATTTTCAAATAAAGGATCACAGCAGCCAATTGTAGATCATGTGTTGGATAATTCTTCTCACGAACATTCAATTCCCCTGTTGAATATGCAATGAATTCTTCATTTTTATCAACACACATCTCATTCCCTTCTTCTAAGCGTCACATAATACCACAAGAAGATCTCCACATGATGGTCAAGTGAGAACGTGCAGTTTGATAAGCCTCTTTCTCAACTCTTTAAATCTTTCTCTGCATTCATCACTCCATGAAAACATTACACCTCTATGAGTTCACTTGGTAAGAGGGTTGGACAATCGTGAGTAATTTCTCACAAATCGTCGATAGTATCTAGATAACCCTAGAAAGCTATGGATATCCATTACCAATGTCAGCCTCAACCATCCCTTTATTGAAGATGTCTTAGAGGGATCCAAAATTATCCCACTACTTGTGATGATATGGCCCAAGAATGAGACATCCTTCAACCAGAACTCACACTAGTTGTACTTTGCAGAGAGATTCTCCTTTCACAAGGTGTCTAGTACAATTCATAGATGCTTCTCATGATCCTCCTTGGTTTTGAAGTATATTTTAATATCATATATATATACTACCACAAATAAGTAGAGGAAATATTTAAAGACTCCATTCATCAAGTCTAGGAAGATTTCTAGAGCATTATTTAGTCTGAAAGGCATTACTATGAATTCATAAGGCTCTTACATTATACGAAATGAAATCTTGGGGATATCATCCTTCATCTCCCTTACATGATAATATACGACCAAAAATACAGATATGTGAAGTACTATGCTGCATGAAGCTGACTGAAAAAGTTATTTTGATTTTGTTGATCTCATGTTAATCAATGCAAATACGCATTGAACCTATCCTGCTTCTTGACGAACAAGACTGGTGCACCCCATAGTGATGCACTTGGGCGTACAAACCCTTTATCCAAATTCTCTTATAGTTGTTTCTTTAGCTCATCAAACCCCACAATATCAATTCTAAATGGATTCTGGGATATTAGAAACGCCCCAAGTATAAGGTCAATTGAGAATTCAATATCTCTTCTAGGAGACAGACCATGCAAGTCCTCAGGAAACACTTTGGCGAATTATCTCACAATAGGCATGTATTCAAGTATGGTTGATTCCTTAAACACAACCATATAAGCCAAATACACATTCTCATTGGGAAAAAATATCCATGCTTGAGATTATGGAGATAAAAAAATATTAATCTCCCTCCTTGCAATTGTACAAAATCGGTAGTTTATTCTCTACATGGAGAGTGATTTCCCTTTGAAATAAATTTATGTTGTCTCTATATAAGGCCAGCCAATCCATGCTGAGAATTGAATCAAATTCCACCATAGAGAGTATAATGAAGTTCTCCAGGTAGTTCAATCCACAAATTAAGATAGGGGATGATTTATATTCATGGGATGCAATGATTTCCCCATATATCATAATCACCAACATTTTTACTTCCAGGATTTGTGGTGGTGTTGGGATTATTCTACCAAACTCTCATGATATAAAAGAATGCATAGAAACAGAATCAAAATGTATGTTCACTATTAATGAATGAATGACAAGTTTACTTTTCACCACTCAATTTTCAGGGTTCACTTCGGTAGTAGTGATGGAAAAATCTCACCCTTTATTCCTTGGAGGTTGTTGGTTTCCTCTGAAAACCCTTGGATTAGGGAACCAATTTTCAAGGTTCCCTGGTACAATGAAGTTGAAGAAATGAACAATTTGTTGAGGTTCGAATGGACCATTCCTCTCCTCTATTGCAGCCATGAATTTTTCTTGTCGGTAGTTAACAGCTAGGTTCCCATCCCTTCCACACCTTAATCATTTCCTTATCCCCTTCAGGCAATTTTCAAGGTGATTCTTTTTGCACCATTGACATGTGGGGTGCTGGATTTTTTTTGCACCATCATATTTATCCCATCAGACTGCCACATTTAAATTCCACCTTATGCTTCTTATCTCCATGATACCGACTGATATTCACCAACCTCCATTTTGACCTTGAGAGAATATAAGACAATTTTTTCTTAGTTTTTGATGTCACGGATTGCTAGGGCTTTCTGCAGGCTAGGTTTCAGCCCACCAAAGAAGCCTTCATCCTTGAATTCGGTTGTAACGACAATGCCGAAGGTGTATTGTACATGAACTATAAAGATTTCCTCATAAACTTCAATGGATTCATAAACTTTTTGATTGAGGTCAAGGAAGTCATGTTCCATCCTAAGATGAAGGGTGTGCAAAAAATATTTATCAAAAAACAACTTCCGGAAATCCTTCCATTCCAAGGCCTCGATATCCTCCTAAGGCATTGTATTTTTGATCAATGTCCACCATTGATCAGCTTCACCCTCCATATGATAAGCTTCTAGGATATCCTTCTCTTGTTCATAATATTTAAATATGGAAAAGATATTTTCAATGGAGTTGATCTGTTGTTCTGTGATTGAGGGATCAGGTGATCCATTAAAAGTAGGAGGCCTTTTTCTCATGAAGCTCTCGATAGCAACTTGTTCTTTCATTGGGTGGGTTGGACATTCCTCATGACCCATGATTCTATTAAAATCATGAGTTAAATAAGATATTCAGTTGAAAAAGATCATCATTCCTACTCTCATAGGATTGGGTATCTCATTAGAACAATCATCACAGTGGTCTTCGCATCATTTGTTAGCTCGAGTCCTCCTATTATTGGCAATCGCATTGAATAAAAGTAAATTTAGGGGAAAAACATAAAGGGTAAAATATATGAATTATAAATAGCTATTTTTTCTTTAACTTATGAATCTATAGGCTTCCATCTATGTTATTCATGATCTAATTTCCAATGTGTATACTTATAAGAATTTTTTTAAATTACCTTAATAATGGTTAATATTAAGCGTGTTAATTTAACAAGCATATCCCCAGGGAGTATCATAACCAAGAGTGAAGCAAGGCCCATTGTCATGTACCAGGATACCCAGAGTCAAGCCAGAAACTCCTTGTCATAGTTTTCACTCCCAGGTACATTTTTGCTAGAGCCGCCTCAACCTTCTCGTTTCCAGACATGGTTGTATTTTCTTGATAAACCATTTACTCAATACTCACCAGAACTTAGGGATATTTTTTTATTATACTCAGTTTTGTCTATAAGGCTTCATTATGTTTTTCTGATTCTAATCCGAAAAATAACTAAACATATCCTCTGATACCAACTATGACAACCATGTTCATTATTACATACTTAAACATGATTTATTACATAAAACATTCACTTGATACAACATAAAATATCTATTTGTCTAGTGTATTTGGGGATTAGGAACATTACAAAACTACATAATGCATAGAAAACAAAATCTTAATGAAAACATCCTTTACATGAATACTACATCCCCTCGTACTTAGCATTACATAGGATAACCTAAGGACATGCATAAAAAAGGGTGAGCTATAAATCCCAGTAAGGGAATAAACATGGAATAACATGAGGAATATAATACATGTTATAAATTAGTCATATCAATGTAACACAAGAGAATAATGAACATAAAGGTATGATAAAGCATGATAATCCTAAGAAAGAGATGTGGCAACAACACTTAACTTGTAATTAGCATGAGCCAAGGATCAATGCACACGGAGAATGAGTAAACCCTCATTGCACATGAAGCACGAGTAAACACTCATTTAACTTGAATTAGTATGAGTCAACACCCATTTCACATGACATGTCATAATACTATACTTTACCTGGTGCATTGAAGTGCTATCAGGGCACACCCTTCTTAATCGTTTCATTTCAAGAATAAGTGTGCCACATGGATCATAAAACATGGATTCATAAAATATCATCATTTATTACATGATAAAAGAGTGTGGCATTCATTCCTGAAACTATTTAAACAATAAGTAAATGTGGATAAAGTGAATAAATTTGATAGAGAAATGGGAATGGTATTCACTACACAATGACTTCATCTTGTAAAATCACGGTGTTATTTTGGAAGCATAATGACGTGACATAAGAACTCATAAAAATGGTTGATGAGAGAGAAAGGGGTGTATCATAATATTTACATGAAATATACAGGAAGGGGGTCATATAGATACATGTCCCATCAATTTTAATAGAATATAGATTCATGGTACAAGATAATTACTTAAATGTAAATGAGGAGAGAGAAATTTCTTACGGAATTTTATTATGGTAAAGAGTATAAATGGTTGGAATTTAATGCGAGATAATGGGGTCTCTCATCATTAAAACATAAAGAGGGCAGTATGATGGGTGCGAAATCATACCCCAACTTTTATAATTGAAAATAAAATGGCATTACAATATTACGAAACTTGGATAAAAATTGAAAAGTAGGAATCCCTTACTTGCCCGAAAGAAGCATCCCCAGAAGAGGATTCAGATTAAGTGAACTCACCAGAGCCAAGACAATTGGAATTTTCAGAATTAGAGGGTATGGCTATGCCATCGGAATCAGCATGTGCTTGCACATGGTGCCTAGCCAGACGACCATGTGAAGATGGAGAGGTACTATCATGATGCAGACACTGGGGTGGGGCAGTTCCTTGTAGATAGTCTGGTTTAATTCCCTAAGACCTTAGGGTCACGTAATATCCTAAGACAACAGACCATGTAATCTCTGAGCCTATGGGCCTTCTAAGGGTTACCCCTCATCCCTTGAATGGGGGGTTATCAAAAATTAATAAAAATGATGGAATACCTTACTTGTAAGTGTGATCCCAAAGGCATAGGAGAGGTTTGAGAAAGGCTTCTTGGAAGAATGGGGTGCCTTGGGTGGATTCTAGAGAGAGGAGGGAAGATTTTTGACTAACTCCAAAGGTTTTTAGTATAGAGGAAGTGGGATCATAGGTGGGTTTATATAATAAAGGAGTGATAATTATTTATTATTTAGGTTTGGGACACCACACATTAAACTAATCCAAACCAAAAACCATCCCATGGTTTTTGCCCAAGGTTTTTGACAAAGGGGAGTGGAAAAAATAATTTATAAGGCCAATGGACGAGATCCTTAAAATAATAGGTTTTCATAGGTGGAGATGAGTCACTCTCTCAAGGAAAACAATTTAAAAGGAATAAATTTTTTATAAACCATTAATGGTACACTAATGCATTTAAAAATATATGAAACAAACCCAAAATCACATTATTTTAATCATAAAACATTTATTGGATCGAGATAATGTTTATAGTATTTTATTACATCACTATTGCGTCATTATGTTGTCATAAAACACATTATATATTTAAATAGTATTTAATTTTTACCAAAAAATTCGACAGTCTCATTAAAATTATGAAAAATTCACCATTGGATAACTTAGACATCCTGAATCCACAAATAATATTCACTTTATCTAAATAATTTTTTAAATATTTAAATTTTTCTTTTAAAATAAAAAATGATTTTTATAAAAAATTCATGAGATTTGACAAAATAGCTTTCAAACCACAATAAAAATAAAAATTTCATTCATGAAATTATACGATCATTTATATTTAATAAAAAATAATTTAATAATGATAATAATACTTTATTAAAATATTATTTAATTCAAAAAAATATTATTAATCAAAATAGATTTCATATTTGAATATTAACTTAAAAAACTATTTTATCTTTAAAATTTATTTACAAAGTAATAATAATAAAATTAATGTATATATTTATTATATACAAATAAATGAACATAATAATAGTACTATGGTCTTGTTACATAAACCCTTATATCACCCATATAATACTGAAGCATAAGTTTAGCGATGGTGATAGACATATGGGGTGGCTTGGATAATATCGCTCGGGTTGTAATCTTTATTAACTTACACTTCTCCCATAGTCAGTTTCGCTCAACCTTAATGTGTTCATGCTCAGCTTGGGATTGGTCAAAAGAGAAGCCTAATGATTCCACCTACATTTTGAGCTCCAACAAATGTGCTTTGTATGTGGAATGTCTACTAGACGAGGCTATCACTTCCTTTGTCTGAGTAAATTAAATTTTTTAAATCCATGTATTTATACTAATCATGTGATCACTGTTCAACAATTATATTAGTAACGATCACAATTTTTAATGATATTTTAAAAACAAAAACAAAGAACCAAATAAGTGCATAAATTTTACATAACCATGAGAAGACATTTAAAAAGACCATGTGTAATTATCATTAATAAATTTTTTGGTTGTTACATATTGTATAACATTTGTAACTTATTTAGTGTTTATTCCCTTAATAGGATTTATAGCTCACCCCTTTATTTTCTATGTCCCCAATTAATCCCATGAGTTTTCAATTTTGAAGGAGTTTTTTGATAATGTTAAAAAAGTTTCAATAAATAATTATATAGATGTTTTTTCTAATGGTTTTGTATCCCATGATAAATATGTTGTGTTATGTACCTAATTGTAAAATAAACTAGACCTATTAATGTTTTCGGCTGTATTAAGTGTGATTTTATGTAATAAATTAGGTTTTATTTTCTAAAAAGAGAAAGGTTATTATATAAACCATAAATAAAAAAATAACAATTAAAAACCATATATCAAAGAATCAATTCTCCAAAACCGGTTATGTTCCCATGAACAAATATAATTAACATTCCACATCATAATAGTAAAAATTTTCAACATAGATCTCCAAAATAAATGAACCCTAAAAATCACAAATATGGGTCCTATTTTAATGTATGGTCCTCTCATATATTCTTTTTACTTAATCCTAAAAAATATATCTAGAATAGGGCCATTACCTTTATCCTAAATGACAATAATGAGGACTTTTAGGTACAAAATTATTCTAGAGAGGGGGTGTGTATGCAACTTTGTAGGCCACACAAATGGTGTGTAATGATATAAATTGTGTTAATTTTTTAATTATGGAGTAAATATGAATAATAAACCAAGAATAAATTAAAAAATGTTTAATATTTAATACTAATCAATTCCAACCACATTTTCTATTCAGGTAAATGTTACATCTAATGCCATCAATCCATCATTCTCCCATACCAGATGTCTAAACATTTAAAAAATGGGTTTAACACATTCCATCACAATAATTTTTTTTTTTAAATTCCACTTAACAATGTTCCTCTAAACATAAATCTATATACTCCTACCATGGACATATACATCAAATCATTTATTATTAGTCAAACATAAAATCCATGCAGTACATCCATGGGGCCTATAACATCAAGTAGAACTGAACCAATACAATATATACTTATTCCATTATCCAAACCATTATATTTTTTTATCTCCTTCAAATTATTAACATTAATTACCTATTTATCAACATTAATTACTAGGGTAATCCATCATATTAAAAAATATTCACATTGTTTATAACCTTCATAATCATACCTCCTTTCTATGACTAAATTGTTTTACAATTTATCCATCACAAAAACCATATAAAATTCTACTAACCCATTAACAACAAAACCATTAAACCTTTAATTTTTTACACTATATAAACATAATATTCTCCTAACCAATTTAAATTCCCATGTAATCAAAAAATCCCAAAATACCATTATCACATTCCCAAAATAATGAAAATTGGTTAAATCTCATAAACCCTATCCCTCATCATGTGACAACTAATTTCAAAATTTTCAAGGGAGGGAAGACCACATGGGAGGATTTAGGTTAAGCCTGATAATAATCAACAAACCCAATATAATCCATAAAGTTTCCCATAATTCATTTAATTTTTAAATTAATTTTCTTGAAGAAAGTATCAATTTCATGGAAAAGAATTGTGTCAGAACTACCACTTTTACATGAATAATATCATGACAATTGAAGAGGGGCTGTAGACCAGCTACCACAAGATTGTAAATATTCAATCAATATAAAGTGCCCTTGATTATAAAAAACAAATATCAAACCAAAACGTGAATAACTCCCTTGAAAAGGTTTCCTAAGATTTAGATAATGTTAAACCAAAAAAATACAATTTTTAAAAAAATTTAGAAACAAGTGTAATGGTAAACTCATTTAGGGATGATATTCTCAGTAAACTACTCTCCAGATTACTAAAAATATAATTATATTTATCCTTTAATTATTGGGGATATTTTTAATTTTGAAATATTTTGATAAATAATGAAATTTAGTAGTAATTGGGTGAAAAAGTATAAATCTCAAGGGAAAAAATAGGAATTTCCCCTATTTTTTGAGGCACATGGTTTGGCTCTATAGTTTTCCAACTCATATGCAAACCATGCAGTACCCTATAACCATGATGGATCTAAGACACAAAATTTGGATGAAAGGCCACATTTTTGTATAAAAATTGTGGAATTCATACAGTCACTTTTGTTTAATAGGGATAAAGACACACTATATAATGGTCCATAAGGCAGGGTTAGTATGAACTATGATCCGACCATTCACCATGCACATCATACACTCTTTCATCATTTATTTTATGTTCTAAATCACATGGCCACTCATATGACCTTCTCTATTCTTAGGAAAAAAATTTAAAAATCATTTTCTATAAAGGATTTTTTTTAAAAATCAAACAAAAGCATACCCCATCAATGTTAAGTTCTTTTTATTGGGTACTCATACCATAGAAGAAAAATGAATATATAATTAAGTAAATAGATTTTTTTCCATTATATTATAATATATATATATATATATATAATGGGTTATCCTTCAATTAAAATATTTTGGATTAGGGTAATCAAATTAGATAGAATAAATTGATATATAGTCATGATGATAGATTCATTCAGTCAATTTTATTTTATAACTCTTTATTTAAATTTCATTTAAAAAAGAATAATTAAATATCATGTACTCAACCCATAATGAATATAATAATTTTCATTCATGTCAATATATTTTTCATGCCAATGAATTAATATGAAGTTAAATTTGATTACCATTAAAACATATTAGAAAAAATTATTGATACATAATGTAAAAAATATGTACCCTTATCTAGTGAAAAATATAATAATGTCTTAGATTTTTACATGTATTAGTTTTAAATATTTTATGGAATTATTATGAGACCATCCTTTTTAATGGCCTCCAATTCTGAGGCCTGGTGATCCCGAAATGATGGTTTGAACTTTTTTTAAGTTAGGTGAGTTGGCGTGTGTGCACGGCTCTGGTAGTTTCCAAATAGATGCTCAGATTAAAAATCTGAGGGCACCGTTGCATCCAAGACAATGTTTTACCTAAGAGTGGACTTAACCTCGACTAGTGCAGGTCGAGGGAGAAATTTAGTTTTTGGACATTTTTAGTAAAATATAATAAAATAAAATAAAATAAAGAAATGTTTATTTTATTTTATTTCAAAAAATTCACTGCAGCACAACTACATGGAAGTTGTCTCAATAATTATTGTCATGCCATAATGACTCTGAAACAACAGCACAAACTCATTAATGTCACAGCGTGATAGAATGCTGAAATGTGTTACCTCCTTTTAATAGGTTAATCAAATTTTAGAAGGGGGGAGAAATTAAGAGAACTTTTTAGAACTTTAGAGAGTCATCTCGGTGAAAAATTTCATCGATAAAAATTGTGATTCATTTATTCTAATAGAGTTGGAGGATCTCGATGATGACGACAGTGGATTTCCTTCATTAGTAATTCATCCATTCTCGAGGTAAGGGTTGTTTTTTAGATTGTTTCTTCTTCATTTTTTAATTAAACGATGAACAAAGATCAACCAATGATCTAATTGACCCACGCATCATTGTTATTGCCAGAGGTATTTTTTTATCGTGTTACATCAGGGAATTCCTTTTGTCATGTTTAATGTTTCAATTTTCCCTTTTCAATATTTCTAACAAGAGTGGAATAACGCCGTGAATGATGATGGTGGAGGTTTAGTTCTCTTATACTATATTTTTTTCTTCCTCCCTCATCCCCACGTTCTTCGCGTTCAACAGGGGGATATGAATGAGGAATCATTGCATACCTATTTCTTGGCGCAACAATCCCAAAATAGAGATATAGAATCGTGATGATCCATTGGAGGTACGACAAAAATTGCGGCAAAATAATTGACATGGTTCTGGATTTCTCATTCTTCATGTGTTCTTCATGATGGTAAATATTAACATGTTTTCAGGGCCGATCGGAGGCTCAAAAACCATGGAAATGGCCTTTCTGTGTTAGGGAGACCATGGATCTGGTGTTTCGTTATAATCTTATAGTCGGATCGAAGACCAGAGGAGTACCTAGGGCATGATGGAGTAAGTCCACGATTCAAGAAATTTCTAAAACAGACAATGTGTATCCTGTTGAACATGTCATGGAGACCAGTGACAGTGGCTATGGTTTGCATGTTGCACGCAATAAAGAACACAACGTGCCTCTGGGGAGACACAACATATATACCCCACCCAACAGTGGCTGGTGTTTCTAGAGACATGAAGCGTAGGCATGGCATGTGACCACTATCACATGACATGTGGGTCTACACATGCATCTCTATATGTATCTCGGATGATACAAAAACATGGGGTGGAGTGCACACCATGTACTCCACCACGTGGCCATACGATTCCCATAACACAGGTCACTCCATGTGCTGATTATATGAGTTGGAATACAGGGGTTGAAGTCATGTACGTGCATATAAACATCTTACACAGAGTGGACCCCAGATACAATGACATGGCATGTGATCTTTTCTACATGCCGTGTTGTTGTGTTTTACATAAAAATCCTTACAACATAAATTTTTTTACAGGAGTAGCACCCCGGGCCAGAAGACACAGAGTGTGACACTTCTATACACTATGTACTTCTTAGTACATGGCTTGGTCTTCTTGTCCACCATTTCATGGATAGATTATGTTTGGGTTAGTGCCCCTATTTATCTTTCCTCTAATGGTCAGGTATCGTTTCTGTTAATGGGAGTGTGACCTCTTCTATAGGACATTTCATGATAGATTCAGGTTTTGCTCTGAGAGGCCCGAAGTGATATCCTATATCCATTCTAAACCCTATATAGATTCAGGCATGGATGTGGCTATTCCAATAGGACGCTTAACCTATACATAGAAGGTGATTTTGGATATGTCACGGTATCCGTCATGGCCCTAGAAGTGGTCCTCATCTATGTATAATGATATTTTCCCACTCGGGTGTACGTTCTCCCAGAATGAGTGTATTTATCTCTCGTGACCTTTCTCAATTAACAATACTTCTGGGATGGACTTTATCAGTACCATCACACTCGTGGAGTGAGTTCTCGAAGATGAGTTCTTCATTGAACCTTTGAACTGAATCCATAGTGGCGATATGTGGTGGTGTGACTTGTCTCTGGACTACGGGTCTGAGTTTTGAGTATATCTGATTGTTGTTTCACTTTATATATGTTCATTAGACATACACTATGTAGATATGACTATAAAATTAATTTTTGTATGGATTTTTGGTTTTTGGGGTCCTCTATTGAGTATTGTTATACTCACCCCTACATGGGCTTTGGTCACACGTGTTGTGTCTTATGCAGATGAGTGGCCTTTTGATGATGTCCATGTCGTACCAGGACAAGACTGTGCTTTCTGAGATCCCTATAGGCTGAGGTGTTCCTACAGAAATGAGTAATAGGCCTATAACATATTTGTGTTTATAATTGGTACATTTAGTTTTTAAAATATCTTTTTTTGGGATTTTATTCTGGCCCAGTTTTACCTTCAGTACATTACTTTCCATCACACCCAGTTGGTTGGTTATAGTTGTATGCATAGATCTTGTTCCTTATTGGTTCTTTATTTTTCATCATTTGGGGGCATGGAGATGTGTTTGTGTGTTCAGGTACACATTAAATGCCTCCCATGTTATTGATATGCATACTGGGTGTTATTCTCCACCCCCTAGCTTATTAGAGGAGCTCTTCGCAAGTCGCGGCATGGGCCCCACTAGGATGGGTCATGATAGAGTGGTTTCAGAGGATGGTTGGTTCTACCTTAGGAACAAGAGTATGTGAGATTGGTTTGTGGAAATAGTGTTAAGTGTTCTGAGCTCATCTTTCAGAATAGGGACTCCAGTGTTGGTGTGGGAAGCCGATGTATAAATACACCCGGACTCTTATAACCTTATTTTCAACTTAGTACATAAAAACACTAATTTCGTGGATATAAAAAAGTGGTACATGCATTATAAGAGTGGGTTGTATTTTCCATGTTCTTTTTGTCCAGCATCTAGATATACTTGTTTACTATTGTACGTCTTGTTTCCTTAAAGGATGACTCCGCGATACATACCTACTAGGATTTAGTATCTCGATCATGAGGATGAACCCCTCGGTGATGAGGCATCGATACAGGAACCAGTTCCCCTAGCATTACCTCCAAGATGTGTACCTATTATCCCACCACCAGTGGAGCAGTGCATGGTACCTGTAGTACCGACTGACAATGGGTGCATGATGAGCATAATTCATGAGTTATGAAGACACATACCCCATAGGATCCAAGAAAATCCTGAACCTCAGGCGGGTGAGGACTAGATAGAGTTGGTGACCTGAGTTCTCTATCTACTGAGGACACCAGTGCACCAGATGGTGATCCTAAGACCATGCCTTCTTCAGGGTTCAGCGAGACGATGTTGGAGTCTGACCACTCCGACCCATGATAAGGAGACTCTTTCTTGGATTGAGTTTTAGTGAATCTTTATAGAGGAGTTATTTTTAGTTATGTTGAGGGTAATGCATATCGAAGAGATTATTCAGCTCTAGTAGGGTAGTTTGACGGTAGCTGACTATTCATTAAGGTTCACCAACATCTCCAAGTACTCGATTAGTATGGTTAGGGATCATTACTTCCAAGCTCGGACCATTGAGAGAGGTCTATGATGGGACATCCGAGAAATTGATGTGCCTATATGCATTTAAATTTATGCTGGAGTGCTCGAGTGGGCCTTCGTGATTGAGAGCTTCTTAGACGAGAAGAGACATCCAAAAACAGTCATTATTATGAAGACATGTGCAGAGACATCGGCAGCAGGGAGCCGATGCCAGTCATTGGGATCAGGATATGGGATACATCATAGGAGGACCCGGGAAAGTGGATCGACAGTATGGGGATCTCCGGCTAGATCCAGTCAGCCTAGGGATAGCCAATGATACTCATGAAACTGTAAGGGTTGTCTCGCTAAAGACTGTCCAACCCATCAAGTAGCTGACATGGAAGCAATGGATGGACCACCTAGGCAGAGGCATATAGTGAAGCAGACAGACCTGCTAGGCGACAGATGTGGTAGAGGAGCAGGGAGAGAAGAAGGTGGTGGGAGACGATTCGATATACTCCCACCACCACCACCATGCGGTCTGCACCAGGCTCACGGAGCTGGGGGATAGGGGTGGGGACAGCTGTATGATGTTGGGGAATTCGACCTAGGGACTCGAGTGATTATCCAAGGTATGTTTTGTTTCATCTCTAACTTAGCTTCCATAATTATGGACAGAGGTCCCAATCATTCCTTCCTCGCCACATGTCTTGTGCAATACCTTGAGATTCTGGTAGAGACGTTGACATGAACCTTAAATTTGGTGGAAACCTAAGAGGAAGGAATCAATGATAAGTCACCTTTGAAGATAGTGTGATATTACCCATGGATATGAGAATATTGGTTGGAACCTCTTGGTGGAAGTGTCAAGCCCTTATGATGTCATTATCTGTATAGATTGGCTATCTTCGATCCATGCCCAGATTGACTACTTTAGGCAAAGAGTGTAGCATTTCCACTACAATGGGATGGTATTTTCCATTGTCAGTGGAATGGAGACCCAGGCAACAAAGAATGAGCGCATGCATAGGAGGGTGCAGCCGATCACTCATGATTTGGTTAGCTTTATCTTTAGAGTAGCATATTTGGTGAGAATCCAGTTCCTAGTAGTAGTGGTAGAATATGAGGATGTCTTTCCTAGATATGTTATAGGGATACCTTCCATCAAGGATATAGACTTCTACATCGACTTGATGCCTAGGATGGCATTGATATCCTCACAAGCATATTAGTTGGGTCCTACAGAGCTGTGTGAACTAATGGTGCAGCTACAGGATTTGCAGAGGAAGCGGTTTCTAAGACCCAATGTTTCACCCTGTGTGGTCCATGTTTTGTATTCTAAAATTTTGGATTGGGGTTTGAGGTTATTTATGGATTATTAGTTCCTGAATTAGGAAATAGTGAAGAACAAGTATCTGTTACGATGAACAGAGGCCTCTTTGATCAGCTGAGAGGGGAAGAGTGGTTCACGAAGGTTGACCTTCATTCTGGTAACAACCAATAACAAGTATGGGACAAGGATATAACGAAGACAACATTCAGATGCCTCTACGGACACTATGAGTACTTGTGGATTTCTTTTGGTGAGATGAACACCCCCGTAGTGTTCATGGGACTTATGAACCGGCTCTTCCAAACATACCTGGACTAGTTTGTAGTAGTCTTCATCGACGACATCCTTGTGTACTCAGTGTTGGAGGAGGAGCAGGAAAGACACATGCAGATGGTTCTAGACATACTCCGAGATCACCAGCTTTATGGGAAGCTTTCGAAGTTCCAGTTTTGGATTCAGGAGTTCCAATTTATGGGACATGTGATCCCAACAGAATAGAGTAATTGTGGTCACAACTATGGTGGAGGAAGTTTTAGCATGGAAGCCACCATAGAGTGTAACGGAGGTGCAAGGATTCTTTGGGTTGGCATGATATTAATAGGGATTCATTCTTTATTTCCCCGAGATATCATCACTGATGAAAACATTGATCAGGAAGGGGAAAACCATTCTATGGAAGGAGATGTAGCAGCATGTTTTTGAGTAGTTGAGATATAATTTGAAGAGCGCCCTGATCTTGAGATTTCTAGAGTAGGGTGTCAGGTAAATAGATTTCTACAAAAAATCAGGGACCAGGCTTGGTAGTGTTTTAATGTAGGGATAGGTGGTGATTTCTTATGGTTCATGCCAGCTATGAACACATGAGTAGAACTATGTGACCCAAGATCTCGAGTTGGCCACAGTAGTCTTCGCGTTGAATATGTAGAGACAATATTTTATGGGAAATCAGTTTATCTCCTACTCTGACCACAAGAACATAAAATACATCTTCTCACAAAAGGAAATGAATTTGAGACAAAGGAATTGGCTAGAGTTCCACCCGGATTATGATTTTGAGACCATCTATACTCTTGGGATGGGGAACAAGGTTGAAGATAATCTTAGAAGGAGATCAAGCTCGCAATTGTTGAGTGAGGCGACAGAACAGTTGAGATCGTTACTATTATCCTTCATGGATAGAGATGATTCATCTTACATTTATTCAATGGTTTTCACCCCTCCACTATTAAATTGAGTTAGGGAGGCACGATTTAGGGATGCTTACGGTGAGAATTTACATGATTAGTTATCCACTATACTTGATCCAAATGGATGTTCTCAAGGTGCAGAGCACATTGTTATTTTTAGAGGATGCACTATTGTACTAGTTTCATTATAGGATGAGGTCCTAAAGGTGTTTCATAAACCCCCCTTGGCATTATATCCTTCCATGTAAAAGATATACTAGGATCATTGATGGTAGTTATGGTGTTTATCCATAAATAAGGAAGTAATGGAGTTCATTTCTCGGAGCATTATGGGCTAGCTTGTGAAGGCTGAGCACCAAGTTCCAGCAAGGTTAGCTCACCCCTGGATGTTCCAAAGACGATGTGGGATGGAATATCAATGGAAATTGTGACAGGATTACTATTAATGTCAAAGTGGCATGATTCCATTTTCTTGATCATTGAACAACTCACCATGTCAGACCACTTCCAAGATATCATGGAGAAAAGATTCGTATAGAGAATGGGGAGACTCTACGTGCATGAGATATTTTAGTTTCATAGCATCCCATGGACAATAGTCTCAGATCAAGATTCCCACTTCACATCCTGGTTTTGGGTTGGATTGCAAAAGGATTTTGGAACTCATCTACGCTTGAGTAGAGTGTTCCATCCCAAGAAATATTATCAAATAGAGAAATCCATTCATCTTCTGGAAGATATGTTGTGGGGATGTATCATGGACATTGGTAATAGTTGAGAGGACAACATACCAATAGAGTAGTTTTCATACAATAATAGCTACTCCTCTACCATTGGTATGGCACTATTACTGGATTTATATGGGATACCCAGTTGGTCACTGCTTTACTGGACCGACCCTGGAGCGTCAGCACTCATTGGTCCAAACATTTTGTGAGTTACCACCAAAAAGGTAAAAATCATCTAAGATCAGATGAAGAATACACAAAATCGATAGAATTCTGATGCTGACAAACTATGAAGACCTCTGGAGTTCGAGGATGGGGACCATGTCTTAATTTAGGTCTCACCTCGATGAGGGTTACAATGATTAGTTCGTGGGTGACAAGCTATCTCTGAGGTTCATTAGAGCTTTCCATATAATGCACAAATATGGCATGGTGGCGTACCTATAAGCTCTACCACCGCAGATGCACCGAGTTCATGATATCATCTATGTGTTGTAGCTGAGGAGGTATGTTCAGGACTCATCACACATCATCGAATGGGGAGAACTAGACATCGATGATGGAGAAACCATTTTTGAGTACCCCGCGGAGATATAAGATCATAAGGAGATGATCTTGCGGGGAAAATTAAATCCCTTGTTTTGTGTCTAGTGGCATCTTGGGAATATTCAAGAGAGCACGTGGGAGCATGAGGCTCAGATCCATGACTAGTACCCACATCTTTTTGAGTATCTCTTGTTTTGGCTTTTCGAGGATGCAAAGACCTTAGGTGGGGTGAATTTAATTTATCGGATTTTTCATATATTATTTTTAAATATTATATAGAGTTAATACGAGATGAGCCTTTTCTATTGTGGGCAATTCATTAGCCCGGTGATTCCAGAATTGTGTTTTGAACTTATCTTTAATTACGTGAGTTGGTCAGTGTGCACAGTTTTGGAATATTCCAAATGGATGCTCGAATTAACATTAAGAGGGAGCATTTAAATCTAGGATGAAAGATTTACCTAATAACATGACTAACCTTGACCCACACAGGTTGATGGAGAAAGTTAATTTTTGGATGTTTTTCGTAAAATGAAATAAATAAAATAAAATAAATAAAAGTTTATTTTATTGTATTTGGAAACATTCGGTGCAGTGCAATGATGAGGAATCGATTTATATAATTAATTCAACACCATAATGACTTAGAAATGACATTACTGACTCATTAATGTCGCATCATGACAGAATGCTGAAACGTGTTCCATCCTTTTAATGGGTTAATCAAATCATAGATGGTGGGAGAAATTGAGATATCTACTTTGAGGATTGGGCAGTCCTCTCAGTGACGAATGACATCAATCCAAAGTTTGAATCGTTGCACCAATAGAGTTAGAGGATATCAATGATGAAGGAAGTAGATTTCCTTTGTCAGTTATCAATCCATTCTCAAGGTAAGGGTTGTGTTTTCAATTGTTTCTTACACGTTATTTATTTAAATAGCGAACACATATCAAACCATGAACAAGATTACCCACACATCTTCATTCTAGTCGAAGTGATTTTTTTATCGTGTCTGTTCATGGAATTTCTCCTTTCATGTTTAATGTTTAAATTTTCCATGTTCAAACTTTTTAACAAGAGCGTATTAACGACGCGATGAATGACTGCATAGGTATGTTCCTCCATTGTTGTTTTGTTTTCATCCTACATTTTTTCGACGTTCTTAACAATTTTCACTAGGATCTGAGCGAGTAATCATTTCACGCCCATTTCATGGCATAAAAATCCCAAAAAAGAGATCGGAAATCATGATGGCCTAGGGGAAGTGTGCCGGTGATAGCAGCAGATGAATCAACATGGTTCATGAGTTCTTGTTCTTTGAGCATTCTTCATGCAGGTAAATCGATATGGGTTTTCGGTGCTAATCGGAGGCACAAAACCCACGATAATGACATTGAGGTGTTGGGGAGACCTTTAATATAGATTTTCATTGCGATCGGACGACCGGATAGAAGACTAGATGAGTACTCGAGGTGCGGCAGAGTAGGTTCACGATTCTAAAAATTTTAGAAACAAATGGCATGTATCCTGATGAACATGCCATGTGGACTGAACTTGGTAGCTAGGGCTTTTTTGCTACACACATTGAAGAACTCAACATGCCTCTAGGGAGACACGACCTATGGGACCCACCCAATGGTGGCTAGCATCCTAGGTGACAGGAAGCATAGACATGGCATGTGACCAATGTCTCGTGGCATGTGGGTCCTTACATGAAGCTCAACATGTATCTCAGATGATATGTAGACATAGGGTGGAGTACACTCCATGTACTACAATACACAACCATACAATTCCAGTAACGTGGGTCACCCTGTTTTCCGATTACATGGGTTGGAATACATGGGTTGAGGCCGTGTATGGGAACATAGCCATGTACATGAAGCAGACCCCAGATACATTGACATAGTGTGTGATCCTTTCTACCCGGCATGTAGTTTCATTTTACACGAAAAACTTAAGACACGGGTTGTTGTATACAGGAAGTACCCGGGGCAGAAGGCACGATGTGTGAAACTTTTACACACCGTGTACTTCTTGGTACAAGGATTGAACTTATTTACCACATTTTCTTGGACATGTTTTGTTTGAGTTATTTCCATTTTTTTTCTCAATCATCTGATGGTCATGTATCATTTCAATTCATGAGATTATGATCCCTTCAACAAAAATTCCAAGATAGAGTCAGGTATCCCTCAGAGAGGCCTAGAATGAGATCCTCTATCCATTCTTAACCCTACATAGAGTCATGTATTGACATGACTATTCCTACAGGATGATGATCCTATATATACTTCGAAAGTGAATCCATATGTGTCGTGGTATTTTCCAAGGCCCTGGTAGTGACCCTCATCCCTGTATTGTTATCTTTTCCCACTCAGTAGTGTATTCTATCGGAATGAGTATATCTATCTCTCGTGATCTTTCTCAATGAACAA
Source organism: Viscum album (assembly GCA_963277665.1). Classification (NCBI taxonomy): domain Eukaryota; kingdom Viridiplantae; phylum Streptophyta; class Magnoliopsida; order Santalales; family Viscaceae; genus Viscum; species Viscum album. Next base: position 398,338,327 of record OY728126.1, read on the forward strand.
TGCTTCTCATATAGATGTTATCAGGACCATCAGACTCATGGAGTGAGTACTCATAGATGAGTGCTTCTTAGAACCTCCAAATTGAATCCCTAGTGGCGGTATGAGATGGTGTGACTTGTATCTATACTACGGGTATGAGTTTTGAGTATATCTAGATTGTGCTTCTCTTGTGATATGTTCATTAGAAAAACACTACAAAGATTTGACTATACCTTTACATTTTTATTTGCTTTGTGGTTTTCGGGGTCCTCAGTTGAGTATTGTTATACTCACCCTTGCACGGGCTTTTCCCACATGTTTTTTGTCTTGTGAAGATGACCAACCTTTGGACAGTGTACAAGGAGGACCAGGTCCAGAATGGACATTCTATGTTCTCTATAGGGTGAGGTGTTCCTATGAAAATGAGTAGCAGTCTCAGTACCTCGGTGTGTTTATAGGATGGACTTGTAGTTTGTAGACTCTCTTGTTTTTATGGGCTTGTATTATGGCCCAGTTTTACCTTGTGTACATTACTTTCCTCCGTACTCTGTTGGTTTGGTTTAGATGTACGCATGCATCTATTCCTTTTTTTTACTTTTCATCATTTTTGGGCTTAGAGATGTGTGAATGTGTACAACTACTTTGGACATTCCTCTAGTGTTAGTGATATTCCTACTCAGTGATAATCACCATCCCTTGCCCTATTAGAGGCTGGATTGGGGAGTTGCAGTGTGAGCCCCACTGGGGGGGGTGTCAAGAAAAATCTGGAATTGTAGTTATCATTTACATAAACTGAATAATATGGTCAATGTTTATCAAGAATAAAATAAATTTACTTTGAATCAATGGTACCCATATAAATTTTAAATAAACTCCCTCTAAAAATTTGGATTATCTGATAAAATATATTTTATAGGAAATAGGGAAAAAATTCCATATGAGGAACTATCTATTTTAGTATACATTGATGGAAATGTGATCTTGTTTGGAAATTATGTTAAATCATCTTGAGACACGATAGAGGCTCCAATAGCTATAACAAAAACCTTTTTACATTTTCTATATACGTTCTTATAAATAATGTATCTATAATCCCACACATACATGAAATATAAGTGGATTGTTTTTATCCTTTGTGAATATAAAATTTAACAATTATTAAAAAATGATGGTCAATAATGGTTTATAGATTAAGTGTAATGTTAGTGAAAATGGTTGTAACATTCTTAGTATAACATAAGAATAATATGTAAAATGAACTAACAGATATATTTTAGTATACATGTAATCCATGAAACATACAATATAATAATTGGGTATATAAAAATTTAAATGGGAGAGAAAAATGACCCATTCATATATGTGGTAAAAAATATAGAATAAGGGAATAATTATAAAAATTGAATAATCAACTATGTAATATGAATTAATATGATGATAATAAATTTTAAATATAATAATTTTATCCTATAAAGCTATATTTATATTTTTATTAGAACCGAGTAATCACAATTGCAAATGAATTGTGCTAAATAAAAACCCTTTCCATACTTATGATGCATTGCTTAGAATAGGACAATCTAACCACTAAAACATTACAATATTGAAAAAGGAGATATGATAAAGACTCTATTGGTGAGATATGAATATAATTTTTTTGACCTTGTGGGGAAGAAATCCGAAGTGGTGTTGTGTATTTATATGTGTGATGTGTTTAATTTCTTGGAATAAATCAATTAATATTAAAATTTTCTATTATTATATGTGCAACACTACAATATTAGTTACACATTACCACTTTTATTTCTAAAATTTAATGTTTAGAGATAAATTTAGACTAAGGGAATCCAATTGATCATGTATGGACATGGTTACATATATATGATATCATATTTACCATATGCCGAAGTGTATCACCATATTTAACTATTTTTACCCATGATTGTAATATTTATACCCCTACCTAATTTCAAAATCATTAATCCACATATTTAATCATTTTTTATAAAATGAAGATAATAAATATGACAAAATGTGATTTTAAATAAATAATTCAAACAAAAGTATCAATAAAATGAACAATAGTCAATACATGTACAACACTATTCAAATGCCTAAATTAATTATATAAATAATTAATTATCAATATTTGACTTTAATTTTATGATAATAAACATCTATGTATGTGAACATACTTTACTTTATGTTTATTTAAAATTTTAGCATATTGTTATTTCTATTTAAAATAATTTTTAACCATTTAAAAAGAAAATTTTTCAATACTTAAAATTAAAAATTATATTTTTTATTAGTTTCTTATTTTACAAACATCGATTTTACAATTAAATTAATTATAAATTACCAAAAAAAATTTCTGTTTAAAATATATTTTCATCCTAATAAAGAAATATTATGTTTTATCATCTGATAAAAAAATAGTATATGGCATTAAAATATATAAAATGGAAAATTTTATTAAATCAATGGTTAATGTTCTATAATTTCTATAAAAAAAATTACTATATAGTGACTATACATGTATTCTTGTAGGTAAATTACTAATATAATGATTATATGAAAAAAATTATAAAAAATTACAATGGATTTCCTCAAAGAATCATGATTTTGGTAGAAATTTATTTTATATTACCAATTTATAAAATAGATAGTATTTTTTCTTACGCTTTCACCAGGACCTACATGCACATCACAATTGCTGCATGTGATGTCTTTTTGTTGACCTGTTTTCCTACTTTGAAAAGGTGGGTTGATTTCATCACATTCAATGGCGATGTCTTATCCTTTAGTGAAATGGGATAATGTGATGCAAGTTCATCCATCCATGGATTCCTCTATGGAACTCATTTCATAGATTGATTACCCCTTAGAGATTAAGTCTTATTTGTGGAACTCATTCTTATTTCTATCTCTAGGTGGACCCAAGTTAATTAAACTACTCCCATATTGGCTGGGCAGCAATCATCCGTCTATAGTGTAGTCACATAGGGAATTTCTCGGCACGTCTAGACATTTGGTGAATTGGGAAAATTTAAATATTTTTCCTTAATATGAAATATCATATGGGGAGTCTTAGGTGTGTATCAAAAGGAATCAAATTTAAATTATGAGGTAATTTAATCATTAGGTTTAATCCTTCCATGTATTTTTACATTAGGCATACCATATCTTTTTCATGGGGTAGGTGTTACAGATAAGGTATCATGTTCTACAGCATGTATAGACAGATAAAGGAACAAGTTTAAAATATTGTCGATAATGATATTGTAATTATGGTTTGGATAAAATGTGGATGTGTACCCCATAGTAGATAACACACATGTTTAACATTTTATGGGATCAAGAACCCTAATAGGAGGATCATGAGTTTACAAGTGTGGAATATTCTCCATATGTGATGAATCAAAAATGCACATCCCTTGTGGGGAAGATTTCTCACATGAGTTTAGGGAGTGGATCAAACTCACTATGTTTCAGATATATAGTTTACCATTTGTGGATTGTATTCCCTATGGAGGTGGATTCAAGAGGTTCATTCCATGGAGGGAAAACCTAAATAGTTATTCCTTCATGATCTAGTAACATTTGAGGAGGATTTTATAGGTGATCCCCTATATGGTAACCCTTGTATTGTTTAAAATTTTGAATCAAATTCATTGTGAGGGTGATTCAGAAGGGGTATCCCTTGGAGGGAACATGTGGATAAATTACATGTTTGTATAGAATGAATTGTGAGGATGATCCAAAAATGTGTGTAACGATGAGGGAACACATGTAAAAATTTCCATTTTTTAATCAAAATCATAGTGAGGAGAATCTAAGAGGTGTATACATATGAGGGAAGATGTCACCCATGAAGAGTTTAACAATGGATGGATTCAACACCCTATGGAGATGAATCCTGGACATGGATGTATCGGATTCCATATGATGTGAATCTAGGATTTGATTCCACTGGAGGAAATATTTCACACATGAGTAGACCAATGATGGGATAAAACATCAAGAGGGTTTCATATGTACCTTCTTTTGAAAAAAGGGATCAAAATCTATGTAGTTTGATACCACATTTTTTGGTCAAGTGAAATGACTGATCCATACATTTTAACGTAGCGTGGTATGGTCACTCGTGTCATGGAAGGATAGTTGATGAAGTATGGTGTAGGTATTACGAATATAATATTACCTCCAAAAGGGGATCAATATTAGGGGAATAGTGTTGTGATTATGCGTGGAGGATTCTCATGTGCTTCTATGAGAAAAGATGATGTGTTTGGAGAGTTCATGTAAAAGTATCTCGGGCATTGCTTTATGATGTGATGGTGTGGTTGGGGGATTACTCTTGGAATATTCCCTTTGTAGGTTTGTCATCCCATGGTGATGCATATGGTTAAATAGCATGATGATCATACATGGGGAATCACATGCTCATCACATGGGGAAATGATATAGTTCTATGTTTCTTGTTGAGGATGTTGTTGTGTAGTTTAATGTCATAAAAATAGTCCAATGGTATAGGTAGTTTTAAATCATGTATCTCAGATATGGGGGGAATGAATCCTCTTCCCTAGGGATTACATGACCAAAAATAATTCACATATGGTCTGAGTTTGGTATTGTAAATATCATGGAGGAGTGATCAATCAAGAGGTGCACGTTAGAGTTTCTAGACTTAGAAGAAAAAGGTGTTAGAGAACTTGCGAGTTGTTACAGCAAAGGTATGTTATGGGTGTCCCAAATAGTTTTTACCCTAACAAGTATAGTACTAGTAAGGGGATGATCCACAGGGAAAAAGAAATTATTTTTGTCTTGCTTAACATAGTTTGTATTTTTGTTTTAATGAATTTTATTATATTTAATGTCAATTTTTGATGTTTGGATGAAAAGAATAATTGGTTTAATGTTTCTTTAATAAATTTCTTAATGAATAAATGTAAATATAGGAAAAAAAATTTTGATGCAAATAAGGAGAGATATGTGTTGGTGTTATGGATTTATGAGAAGTTGATTATTAAATCAAATTGCTAATGAGGTTGTGGTGTTCAAAATAACCCAATACTCTGGATTTCAATTTGTAACCAGGTTTACTTGGTCTGGTAAGCATTATATTTAAATCTAAAGAAACTGAATCCTTGGTCGGGTAGTTAGTGTTTCAATGTTCTTTATTTGGCTTAGTTTATTTATAGTCAATGAATATTTCCAATGATCATTAAAATGTTCATTGTTATTCTTTTTTTGAATCGCTAAAAATTCTGCCCTTGGCCTCATTTATAATTTTTAGTGATAATATGAAGTGATTTCAGAATAATATGAAGAAGTTATTAGAACAAACATGTTCATAGAAACTAATCTAAATTACAATCCTTATATCTCCCAAAACCTCAATTCACTTGTTATTTAGTTACACATATAGGTAATGATAAGCACAAAACCCTTGATACCTGATTCGATAATTCCTTGAATCTTCATAGAGGCAGTGACTCTTGGGTAGAATGGTATAATGACGATGTAGAAAGATTTTGGTAGAATGGTAGCAGAGCATCTTTTTTTAGACCTTCATCACATTCTCTCCAACCCTTCACCCTTTTTTGAACCAGAGGAAAAGGCCTCTATTTATAGAAAATATAACTACACAGTGTGTGGAAAAAGTACACGGCGTGTAATTTTGTCAACACGCTTTTGTCCTTGTTTTCTCCACCAGTAGGCAGCCTAACACACCGTATTTTACTTGGAACCTAGAGCCTCCTGGTTGGTAGATTTAAATGGTGTGTAGCGCCACAATACATGTCACGTAGTCTCATTTTTTTGGTGACAAGCTTCTTCTATAATGACATAAACTACGTGTATAGGTTGAACACGGTGTGTCCCCATTAGTCGGCCACATGGGCATGTAGACATCTTCTCATCCGCAAACTACTTCTAAAACGGTATACATGGCGTGCATAGGGTGAACATAGAGTGTATACAATTCTGTTTACTTGAGAATGTACTTGTCTTAGTCAATCTGTGCCTGAGTCGAATGTACATGGCGTGTGTATATGTACATTCCATAAAGTTCTTAAATTTTGCTCAGTTCTCCCTCATTTTGAGTATTTGGCCATAAATCTCTTGATGATGAACTAGATCACCAAAGTCAATATATTATTCCACTAAGCAGTAAGTAATTTCTAAAAAATTGTTCTTATTTTTAATAAAGTATGTGAAAATGTATACAAAACTCAGGTGCATCAAAATCCCCCATATATAGTCATTTTCTTTACCTTGAGATAATCTCAACATCTAATTATGAGAGCCTATATTTTGAAAATAAAAGAATTTAGTTAATCATAAATGTAAATAATAAGTCATAGTAGAAGATTATAATAATCTACAAAATCATTTCAATTCAAGAGATATTCTAATCATGCCTCATATACAATTCAATTAACTACATTCATCTTTCTTTAAAAACATGTTTCAATATTTCAAAAATAATCAATCCACTTGATGATATACCTTACCAATAATATACTCTGCACTCAAGATATTTTAAAGTAAAGTTATGCTCAATCAAAGATATATACACTCTATCCATATGTTTCTAATAAATATAGTTCTCTACTTCAGAAAATTGATTTACAAAAATCATGTGGACTTTTCAATAAGGATCAGGTTTTTCTATGGTAAAAGGATGGTAGGTATGGATGTAAAAAATAACTCTAAGTCTAGAAAAAGAAGGATAACTTCTTAAATAATAGTGCATGATATTTGATGTTAATCACAATGTAAAAAAGCATCCTCATCAAGCTTTATCAGATGATTTCATCACCACCGTCTCCTTTAGTTAGGTTGGTAGGGTTCACAAACCAACAAGTGAGTGTAAAGTCCCTTTGTATGTACCATTTTTTTTGAACAAAGGGAACCTTTTAGAATTTCAACAATTAGTGGTTTTGAACCCCTTGTGCCCCTAATGATCAAGAGGCTCTCCTCCATACTTAATTTAACAACAATACACAAAAGATTTCTATGTGTTTTTAATCCTTTATTTTACGATCAAGTAAATAATCATGAAAAATCATATATGATTTCGGGTTGTAAGGGAAATAAGATTTTAATATGGCTTCCTATAAAAGCTATTCGTGGTTTCTAGGGGCTTCACTAAGATAAAATGTAGGGTAGGTCTCAAGATAAAGGGTATTAAACAATATAATGGCATAATAATTTTAATGTAATTCAAAAATTCCTCATGTTTCGAAAAGAAAAGATTCAAATTATGGTAGTTATGTATATTCTAAGATTCACTCAAGAAATAGGGTATTAAAAAGAATATGAAAAAGGGTTTATAATAACACTCATGAGTGGAAAAAACATGTAAAGAGACAATCAGGCCGTGGATTTGATATAATTGATTAGTTTAATCTATGTAATTATCCAAGTATTACATGTTGTAATTTAAACTATATCAACAATCATTTTAAAATACTTAAGAACAAAAATAAGCATGCAAATTTTAAAAATTTCCCACTTTCAGATTTATTATTTAGAAATATGATTAACCAAAATGTATTCACATTTTAAAATATATCTTCCAATAATGACGTCTCCTAGAATGATGATAAGGGAAAAGACTAAAGTGGTTGAGAGACTCCCCCATACTTAATATCGCACGTGGTCTACCGAGTGCCAGAGAATGTGAATAAGGGAATGTGGGGACACAAAAGTGAACCATAAATAGGGGAAGTAAGAAATAAGTAATCTAAGGAAGAAAAAAAATCATGGAAAAACGTGAAAAAACCATACATCCTACGTGTCTAGGCGCTGATAAATGAGTAGTGATAGAGATGGATAGTTCATAGAATTCTAGTCTTCCAGTGAGGGTCATGGAGAGAGAAAATTTCACACATACATAACATACACATGAACAATATATCACAAATATATATATAATGAAAAAGATGTGTCAAAAAACTGGTCAGGGGGTCACCTCATAAGAGCCATCACCTGCTATAAAAATAACTCGTAGAGAAGGATCAGGAGCCCTGGAAACTAGAGGCTCATAATCTTCATGTAGAAGAGAAACCATAGACGTAAGAGCTGCAGGAGTGGGACTCATAATAGGATGCCCTTCATCACACACTAAACTTGTAGAAGTGGTGGCAGTAGTTGGGCCCATAGTGGGTATGAGAACTGAATCCGTGGCCAGTGCAGTAAAGTGTGGTGGAGCTGCGGAAGAAGGGATATGAACTGAGGTAAAGGCAGTGGGAGGGGGTAGTAGTATAACATTATTCTAAAGAAGAAGCCCCAACATCTTCCCTATTCAATCTTGATGTCGATCGAAACGAACCACATGCTTCTCCGTCGTGGTTAGGCGGAGGGGAAAAGAGAGATCGACTAAGGGTGTAGGGATGGGGTAGAAGGGGGAATATAAGAAGGTAGGCTAGAAGAATGGGGGTTAGAAGAAAGGGGTGGGGTGGGGAAGATGGAAGGGGAGGAGAAGGAGAAGCATGAACCATGGTAGGGGTAGGACGGTCAGCAGGTGGTCGGGGTGGTGTATGGTAAAGACATAAGCACCCCCTGCTTCCATACCAAGCCAATGTGAATAAGCATGAGATAGTCCATCTATTGGGGGGAACCAAATAGGTCATGGGGAAGATAAGGCTCAAAAACATAGAGGTGGTGGTCATGGAGAGTGGCATAAAACCCACCGTTCAGGTTTCACTAGCGGCTGGTAAACATGGCGTGGAAATAGGAGGCGGAAAGGTAAGGGAGGCCCGGGTAGTCCAACTAGATAACACAGGTCTGGAGATCTATGTCACAGCTGGTCATGACCGCCATATCCACATGGAGGGGGAAAAATATGGGGCTAAAGAACCGGTTGGTGATGCGATGTATAAGGTCCATGGTGATGGTACACTTCTGAAAAGTTACAGTATAGTGGTGTTCAGGCCCCGCAATATCCCGACACATAGCAATGAGCTGAGAGAACTCGGGTCGGGTCAGGGTGGAGACAGGGTTACGGGTGGTGGGATGAGGATAGAAATAATACCATCATCCAAACTCAATCACAGTAAGGGAAAAAGGATGGCCTCCTAGCCGGAACCAGACCACTGGTAGTGCATCACCAGGCATCTCCTGGTACTTAGCTCTGTCAAACTCAAAACAAGTGGAAAACTCCAAAAATAAATCTATGAATATAAGAGTGCTGACTTGGAGCATCGTGAGTAATGAAATTTGCCTGAGAAGATCCTCTAACTCACCCCAGATACCCTGTTGTTGTGGGACACTGATGTCAAGAAAGTGGATTCTCAGTGAGATCGGGTGGTGAGAGAAATGTTATAGCATATCGTGTGTCAAATTAGTGATGGAGAACACCATGAAAGGGTAGGGAACACCGGAAGGTCTTGACCTAGGTGGAGGTGCAGCAGCGGGAGTTGGATCTGGGGGCAGAGTGGCTGCAGCAGACGGAGGCTTGCTGGAGGGGGCAATAGTTGATGGACCAGCTGCAAAAGAGATAGTTTAGGTAGAGTGGAAGCTTGTGGGGAAGTAAGGGTGGAGCTCGGAGGCTCAGTGATGGATGGTGGTGGTGCGTCCATAATAGGACCAACCTCTATAGAAAAAGACAGTGTTGGAAGGATGGCCAGCAGAGGAGGCAGGTACACTGGAGAGTCTGGATCTGGTGACGTCGCAGGCCGGAGTTGGATTAGATGAAAAATAGGCCTCTTACCCGCATTGGTGGAGGTGAGCTGCTTCCCCCGTGAATGCTATCTGTCTACCATTCCCTAAAAAACAAAGAAAACCCAAAAAAAGAAAAATAAAAGAAAGACAAAAAATAGAAAACATGAGAGAATTGAAAAATAAAAAAGTACACGACATGTGTATCCAAATTACCGGGTGTGTAGTGAAAGAGTGTGATAATCCCTTGTTATATGGATAGACACTCCGAGTGAACATGAAATGAACCAGGGAAGGATTCATGATGTGTACTGATCATACACGTTGTGTTTGTGCAAAGTGGTCCTGCTCGTGTGTTGGAAAAGACACAACCACTGTTTAAGTAGTTTTAACAATACAGGTTATGCCGTGTGAGAGGACAACATGGAATGTTCTTGAACAAAGGGTAAATTTCCATGTGCAGTTTTATGCATGGGTAGGCTGAAGGAAATTTCGTACACGGCGTGTACAGAATAGACATGCCATGTAAGTGAACATAGTGTGCGAGGCCATGTTAAGAAGGTTCCCATGCAAGATAGGGGTTGGTACATGGTGCATATCAAAAGTACACACTATGTATTTTTAAATCGTGAAACATTCAGTGTGAATTCATATATAAAACAACACGGCGGGTGTTCTTCAAATTGTTCTCTTATATCACAGAAGACGAATGGTTGGATGATCCACAAATGAACCTAAACGCTTATGAATACAATAAATAAAGAGTTTAAAAGGGAATACCTAGTCCGAGGATCACAATGTAGTAAAAATCATAATATAAAACGCCCTAAATTAGTGAATTTGGGAAAGGGGAGTGTGTCGTATGGAAAAGAAATAGGGATTGGGGAGGGCTCTGTGCTACACGAGCTGAATCTGGGTGGTCCAAGGATTTTATGCCCGAGGTACACGACATGTATCTCCGGACTACACGTTGTGTATCACATTTTTCTAAAAATAATATATATATATTATAATAATATATATAATATTTAAAAATAAAAATAAAAATAATAGATATATATATATATGTACATAATGTATTAAAAATAAAACTATACATGTAATGTATCTAGAAATACATGTCGTGTATTTTAAAATTGGAAAAAGATAAGTACAACCTTTGGACTGGTGTTTGGGGCGAGGTTTGAACTGGCGATCGGCCATTCTGAAAGGAATCCCTCAAACACTAGAGAAAAGGTTGTACTACTACTCCTATTAAATATTTAAATGTAGTAATAGTTAAAAGTACTATACTACATGGGAATAATGTAAATGTATGGGGTGGGGTTTTTAATTAGACAAAAAAAAAAGGATGAAGCAGGTGGATTAGCTGAGTTCGAACCTGTTGAGTCAATAAGGTTTTCTTATGACTTTTCCATTCATTCATGACTGGGGAGATTTTTGAGTCAATATGGTTTCCTTATGACTTTAACATTTCTTCTTTTTTTTTTAAATCACAAACACCTTATCATAAGGAAAATTTCATTTACCTTATGTTTTACTTTCATAGTGTAAATTTTCCTTCCCCAAGAAAATTTATCCTTACCGTGTTTTTCATTGATTCATTTTTTCTATGTTTAAAAATAGGTTTCATAACCAAATCCTTGAAATCATATATATTCATAGATATAAAAAATTCTCTTTTTAGGATATGAACTCAGGTTCTAAGTTCTTTGAATTCATTCTCTGAACTTTTTTATGTTATAACTACGAGTTCCATAAATTTAGACTCCGAACATTTCTGGGTTCTGACTCCAAGTTCTCTGAATTTAGACTCCGAACATTTCTTCATTTTGACTTTGAGTTCTCTGAATTCAGAGTCTGTTATCTTATGAGTTATGACTCTAAATTCTCTGAATTCATACTATGAACTTTTAAGAGTTCAGGTTCCGAATTCTTATGAATTCATACTCTGAATTCTGGTTACAAATTCTATTTAATTCTAACATTGAATTCTTCTAATAAATAGAATCGGAATATCCATATATTATAGACTCTGAATAGTTTTTGGTTAGACTCCAAAGTTTCATTTTTTCTTACACTCTAAAAATTGAATTTGTTAAAGAAATCATATTTTTTCTTACTCATGTTTTGGTTATAAAACAATGTCATGCATTCAGTTACTAACTAATCGTTTCTTGAGTGATATGTGTAAAGGTCCCTCCAAAATTCAAGGAAAAATATGACCATTGGAGGATGGAGTTGAGCACTGAAGTCTTTCCTATAAATAAGATCTCATTTGAAAAAACTCGATACTGTTCTATGACTCTAGGGATTAAATGATGCTGAAGTGACTTCTAGAGGGAGAATCTCATGCTCTGTGCATACTGATCAACTTGTTCATAATTGCATCATGTGACTCTGAATGTTTTTGAGTACATTCATGGGATTTCGGGGATAGTTAGATAGAGGTGCCAAATAACTTGAAGTTGAGGACTTCTAGGGATAGGAATATTAAGTGGCTGACTACCTTGAAGTTTGAGAGATTGCAGGGATAACAAGAGAGACTCTGATCTTCATATTGAGGTCTTACCCTAGTTTGGGTAAGACATAATTTCTTGAAATTATAAATCAAGGGACCTTTATCCAAGGTTGTTGGATACCCTTATATTTGGGTTAAAAGATTTACTACTTGTTACTCGTGTTGTTTCATGTTTTCTGCTGTATTTTGTTTTTTGAGGGAAGTATAACTATCTTATACTACCATGTACTTGTATGATAATATAATGAGATTCTATATGCTTTAAGGTAGAATCATTATCTTTTTAAACTTATGTTAAGATTTATTTCTGGAACTACTTTTCCGGAATTTCATTCTCGTAATCATATTTTCGCAATCAAGCAAGATAGTAGAACTTAGAGGTTTTGTGAAATTACTTTTTTTAACCTTGTCAACCAATATAAAGGTTTCCAACCAACTTTAAAATTTCCCGAATAATTTTTAAAAAATATTATTCACTCCCCCACTCTTGTATTTTGAGCATCTGCATCCTTATTTCGATCCAGCAAAACCTGGGACATTTCGATCCAGGGCTGAGACTCTGCCAATCTAACAACTTCATTAACATGAATGAGTTTATGCAAAAAAATTATTTTTAGTTTTTGAAGGAATACATGGTACACATGATTTATATCAAAAGACACACTGTGTGGTTTTATATAAAAGAAAAATGATGCAAATAAGGCGGAATTTAAGATTTGAATCCAAGTCTTGGGAAGCTACATTACGATCCTAGAAAACTGATCCATCACCATCATGGGTTTTTTATAAGAATATATATATAATTAAACTACCACACATGCTGTGTAAGAAAACATGTGGATAAAAAGGGTGAACCCCTTGCTTAAGGTAGGTCAGGAGAGATTCTAACCCGTGATGGCTAGAATAAACTTTAGAAACCTTACCATTGACACCAACATCATCCCTATTTATTACATTGTTAAAAAATATATTTAGAAAATTTTGAAGTTAAATGAAAAGGAATAAGTACACACCATGTATATAGGTGGTACACAGTGTGTATCCACTAGTTTGCCTACCATAAAGCACCTTTATTTTAGGTCATTGGCTTGACCTACTTACATCTGCTTACCAGAGTTGTATGGTGGAAAACGTTTCCACTATGTCATCCATGTGATGGTAAGCTTTCAAATGATGTTTGTTCACATTGAATGGTTTACCATCATCCCTAGAAACTTCCACCACTCCATGATGGAATACGCGTATAGCTTGGAATGGTCCTAACCATCATGACTTCAAATTCCCTGGGAATAATCCAAGACGAGAGTTAAAGAGGAGTACGTGATCACCGGGTTGGAATGATTTTTGTGAATTAATACAGCCATGAATATCTCTTGTCTTCCCCATATATATCTTTCCATTTTCATACACCTCTAATACGATTTCATCATGTTCTGACAGTTGGAAATCTCGCTTCTCTTTAGCTTCCTTTAAATCAATATTCAATGCATTGACGACCCAGTTTCCTTTATGCTTCAATTCTACTGGCAGATGGCACGACTAGCTATAGATGAGGCAAAATGGGGAGATTCCTATTGGTGTTTTGAAAGCAATTATAAATTCCCACAAAGCATTATATAACTTATTGGACTAGTATTTCCTTGAAGTGTTTTCTGTTTTCTCTAGGATCTTCTTGAGCTCACAGTTAGAGAGCTCCACTTGTCCACTGGACTGGGGATGATATGGTGTCCCCATATGATTCTTTACTCCATACATTGATAGTATGCCCCTCATCAGTGTGTTGTTGAATTGGGTACCTCTGTCATTGATCAGTACTCGGGGATCTCTGAACATACTAAAAATATGTTTCTTTAAAAATATAATTACTACCTTGGTTGTGTCATGCGTTGTATTATAATCTTCCACCAACTTAGTGACGTAGTCAACGAAGACCACAATGTATGTGTTCTTGAAAGATGGGGGAAGGGTCCCATGAAATCTATGCCCTAGACGTTGAAATTTTCATCTCTAGGATGGGGTGTTGGGGAATCTCAGCTCTATGTTCCACATTTCCAGTTCTCTAGCATCGATCGCAGTATAAAACAAAGGCCCAAACATATTTATGCATGGCAGGACATAAAAAAACCCAGATTATAGGATCATTGCAATCATACATTTGGGTCCATGATGTCCCCTAAATGGTGAGGCGTGACAAAATTTTAGCACTCCATAAACATTATTTTCTTGAATAATCAATAGATCACCCCATCTCCCCAAGATCAAAATAGAAGAGGATATTCCCAGAAGTACATCTTCACACTAGAAGGAAACCTCTTACTTTGCTGGAAAGGGAGGTCGGCGTGAACGGCACATGTAAACAAAAAATTAGCAATATCATCATATCAAGGTCTATGTGTTTCGGTAATTGAAAAGAGGTGCTCATCAGGGGAATGCTCCCTGATCTCTCAATCTTACTTCTTCTCCAAATGAGGAAGCTCCAAGGGGAGAGATGATAAAAAAAAATATTTTCTCTCCCATTCTTGTCTCGAATCTCTAGATCAAATTTTTATAGGAGAATCACCCAACTGATCAATCGAATATTCTCATCATTCTTGTTTAGTATGTACTTTAGTGTTGTATGGTCAGTATAAACAATAACTTTATATAGCACTAAGTAAGAACAAAACCTGTCAAATACGAACACTGATGCTAGAATCTCATTTTTTGTGGTGGAGTAGTTCATCTATGCCCCATTGATCATCCTTCTAGAATAATAGAGAGGTTAGAAAATTCATTCAAGCCACTAGCCCATGACTGCTCCCTCTGCGTAGTTGTTGGAATCACACATCACTTCAAATTGTTCCTCCCAATTGGGAGAAATATTTACTAGATATTACACCAGGTTCTACTTTAGGTGATCAAAATCTATGGTGAATATCTTATCGAACTCAAATATGGCATCCTTGGACAGAATATTAGTGAGGGGCTGGGCTATTTTTGAAAAGTCACAGACAAACTGCCGGTAAAAATCAGCATACCTCAAGAAGCTGCAGATGGCTCTAATGGAAGTCAGAATAGGAAGTATAGAAATGAATTCTATCTTTTTTGGGTCCACCTTTATCCCCTTCACTGAAATTCTTTGGACAAGGATGATTTTACTTTTCACCACGAAATGAAACTTTTCCCAGTTCAAAACCATGTTAGTGTTTTCACATCTTTCCTGAACTAGCTCCAGGTGCTGCAAGCATGTTGTGAATGTTTTTTCGTAAATAGAAAAGTCATCCATGAATACCTCTAGGATCTATTCCGCTATGTCATGGAAGATATCCAGCATAATGTTCTAGAATGTGGAAGCGGAGTTGTACTTTCCAAAAGACATCCTTTTGTAAGAAAACGTACCATAGGGGAAAGTAAATGTGTTTTTCTCCTGATCTTATTGAGCAATGGAAATCAAGTTGTAGCTGGAATAGACATCAAGGAAGAAATAAAAGTTGTTCTCCGCTAGTCTCTCTAGAATTTGATCCATGAATGGTAGGGGAAATGATCCTCCCTTGTAATGTCTTTATTTTTCCGTTAGTCCACACAGACTCTATATCCCGTGATTCTATGTGTGGGGATGAGATCGTTCTTAGCATTTGAAATCACAGTGATAGCCCCCATTTTGTGTACCACTTGTAGGGGACTCACCCACAGACTATCCGATATGGGAAAAATTATTCTTATATCCAACAACTTAATCACCTCATTTTATACAACATATTTAAATGGGGGATTCATGCGTCACTATGGTTTTCGAGACTGCTTTACAGCTTCTTCGAGTAGCACCTTTTGGGTAAAAATGTTATGGCTGATGCCATTCAAATATTTAATTGTCCACCCAATACTGTGCTTCTATTGTTTCAATACATGCAAAAGTTCATCTTCTTCCTCCTGTGATATTTCTTCACATAGTATGACAGGAAATGTTAGATGGTCTTTCAAATACCCGTACACTAGAGAATATAGGAGAGCCTTTAGTTCAAGTTCAGGAACCATTAAAATCGAAGGTGCAAGTGGTTTCACCTTTTCCCATTCCAAACTATCAAGAATATCTTCAAGTTTCCAATAGTGGCCGCCCTAACCTTATAGGAAATGCAAGCCCTCTGGAACTTCACCAACTGTAATGTCTAGAACTATAAGGTTATATGAGGTAAAAGAACATTCCACTTAATTCCATTTTATGCTCTAGCAATCATCCATGATGGATGATGCATAACATCTATCATTCTATGACAATGATGCATGCTTGACGGATTTGAGGACATTGTAGGAGACTCTCTCATCTCCTACCAGAAAAATTAGCTCCCCTTGATGCACATTTATCTATATATTCCTAGTTGTCAAGAAAGGCCTTCCAAAATTGAGAGGTGCCTCCTGGTCATCCTCCATGTCAAGGATGATGAAATATGTGGGAAGGATCAGCCTTCCATCCTTGAATAGCACATCCTCCAGTTTCCCATTTTAATATTTGGTGGATCAATCAGCAAGTTGAAGGGATACTTAGGTATGCCTCAAATCATTGATCCCTAGATTCTTGAAAACTCCCAGGGGCATGAGATTCACACTAGCCCCTAAGTCACTGAGGGCCTTCCCAAACTCACATGGTTCAATAGTTCATGGAATAGTGAAGTTATCTGGATCATTGAGTTTGGGGGAAATAGAATGCTGGATGACTACAGAACACTCTTTGGATAGTACAATGGTTCCCATATCTTCCATGTTTCTTTTGTTGGAGAGTATTTCTGTCATGAATTTTTCACATTTAGGCATCTGTGTTGTGCCTCTATAAATAGAATATTTATGTGCAGTATCATGAACATGTCCATGAATTTGACGAAATGGTGGTTGAGATACCTCTACTTCAATCCCTCTAAAAAGGTTAAGGTAGGATCAAAGGGTTTGACAACTTCTTTTACTTTATACTGTGAAGCCTCCATCTGGGGATTTTGGATAAAGAGGGTTCTGTATAAGTACCTTCTTCATCAACATGGGGTGTGGATGCACATGGATGATCTTGTTGGTTCTATTTTGGTATCTTCTTTCCACTTCATAGCATGACAACATGTGCCTACTCCCATAGGTTCTTCTCAGTGTTACCAAGTAGTGTACTGGGTTTCCTTCCCAAGAGTTGGTTTTCCAGCTGGCTAATCCTATTCTCCAGGCCTCAAATTGAAGCCTCTTTATTTTAGAACCGGGTCTCAATAGTAGGTATAAATTTAGTAATGAGATCTACTAACCTTGAGGTGTTCTTTTGCTGAGGTGGTTGTTGAGCTAGTGGAGGTGGTGGCTGTCGCGGCTGCTGTGGGTGAGGGTTTTGATACCCTTGTTGCTGATATGAGCCATGTTCGGGATGGTGCTGCCTTGGGTGCTGGTTTTGATAAAAAGGCTGGTTGTAGCCGGGCGGTCGCTAGGGCGGATGATTCTGCTGTTTTTATCCCCTCCCTATGTTTTCTTGACCACACCATGTTGGTTTCTCATACTTCTGGTACTAGTTTGGCCCTCATTTTTTGGGAAACATAACTCACCTAGCTTGTCGAATGGCTTATTGTTAAACCCGAGCATTCTCCCATGATGAGGTTCTCACCCCATTAACTACACACCAGATCGTTTTCTATAAGTAATTTGGATGTTCCCTTTAGATTGAGTGCATCGATCTTTTTAGACACAATGCCCAACTAGGATCTAATAATAGTAGTAACATCAATGTTATGCATACCTCATTTTTGTGTGCACCGCTTGAATTTCCACTAGAAGATGATGGAAGACATGTCTCCTAGTAGTTAGAAAAGATCATTGGGGGATTTCCTCATTACTGTACCTCCAGCAGTAGTATCCACCACTAACATTGTATTTTTTGTCAATTCTCTAGATAAGGTTTTGACCTGCATCCAAAGTGGGAGTCCATGGTGTGGGAATTTGCACAACATCTCCTTGAATTTCTCCCATGATTCATACAATGACTCCGAGTCATGCTGTTGGAAGATGTGTATTTTGTTCCGCGGAGTAACTATCTTCGAGGGTGGGAATTATTTAAACCGGAACCCCCGGTCGAGCTCCTCTAAGGAAAGGATGGATCATTGTGGAAATCCATTGATCCAGTCTTTCATCTTATCCCTTATGGAGAAGGAGAAGAGGTGAAGAAAAACCTCATCTTTGGACACTCCGTGGTAGCAGAACATGTCGCAGACCTCCATAAAATTGGAGATATGGGAATTGGGGTCCTCCCTGGGCAGGCAACTAAAGTGAAGAGTGCTTTGGATCAGTTGCATAATAGCAGGCTTGTTATCAAAGTGTTGGGCCAACACCAGTGGATAGACGATGCACGTGTCTTCTCCATGGATAGATGTTAGGCCGTATTCTATGATATTACAGTGTATAGATGGATGATGAGGGAGTGGAGCTCATATATATTGTTATTCTTGAGGGGAGAAGTATATCCCCTGACCTAGATATAAAAATGGCATCTGCTCCTATTGGAATTGTTTGAGCTGCTACGGGCCATACTGGGGAGCAAGTGGAGCTTCTTAGTTTTGGTTGTCATTTGCTCCTAACAGTTGTCCAGATCCTTATAAAACAACTATATTTCCTTCCTTTCTTTGCACCAGTGTAATGATTTGATTGTGCTCGGTCAAGAGTTCTCTTTGGTTCCTCAGAAATGTTCGTTCGATCTCTGGGTCAATTGGGAAAACCCCTGATGACTCAACGATATTGGAATGTGTGAGGTAGATGCTCATACACCTAATGACATGCACAATAAAAAACACACTAACGTACATGTAGAAATAGAATGATAAAAATAAAAGATATTGGAAAAAAGATTCTTGAGAATTTATGATTTTATTCTCTCTAAAATTTGATACAAACTTAATTAAAACAAGAACAAAAATAAGTTTTCTTATCTTCCCCAGCAACGACGACAACATTTGGTGATTTGTTTCAACGAAGGTATGTTATCGGTGTCCCAAAATGTTTTTACCCTAATGAGAATCATACCAGTAAGGGGTCAATTCACAAGGAAAAAGAAGTTTTTTTTGTCTTTATTAACTTAGTTTGTATTTTTTTAATGAGGATTGATGCATTTAAAGTCAATTTTTTATGTTTGGATGAAAATAATAATTGGTTTTATGTTTATTTAATAAATTTCATAATTAATAATGGTAAATTCAAGAAAATATGGTTTTGATGCAAATATAAATAGAAATTTTTTGTGGTTATGGATTTATGGGATGTTGATTATTAAATAAAATTGCTTATAAGGTTGTGTTGTTCATTATAAACCTACTCTATGGATTTAAATTTGTAACAAGGCTTTTTTCGTCTGGAGAAAATTATATTTAAAGATGAATAAACCAACTCCTGGGTCTGGTAGTTAGTGTTTAACAGTTCATTATTTGGTTTTTTCCATTTTTGGGTCAATGAATATTTCCAATGATCATGAGAATATTCATTATTATTCTTCTTTTGAATTTCTGAAAAATCTAATGTTGGTCTTGTTTAAAATTTTCAGGGATATGATGAAGTTATTTAAGAAGAATGAGATGGTGTTGTTAGAAAAAACACATTTATAGAAAATAATCTAAATTAAAATTCTAACATCTCCCACAACCACAACACACTTGGTATTTAGATACAGATATAGGTAAGGATAATCACAAAACCCTCAATACCATATTTGATCATTACATTAATCTTCGAGGAGGGATCCACTCTTGGGTAGAACAGTAAAATAAAGAATTAGAAGGATGGTGGTAGAATGGTTGCATAGCTTCTTTCCTTATGACCTTTAACCCTTTCTATCCACGCATTTTCTCTTTTTTTGAACCTGAGGCCAAGGCCTAAATTTGTAGAAAATTTTACTACACAGTGTGTGAAAAAAGTACACAGCCTGTACTTTTTTCAGCGTGTTTTTTTCCTTCTTTTCACCGCAGGTAGGCGGCCTAACATGTTGTCTTTGACTTGGAATAGGGCCATGCTTGGTAGGTAGATATACACGGCATGTAGCACCGCAATACATGGCGTGTAGTATCATTTTTCGGCCACCAACCACTTCTAGAAAGGTATGAATGACATGTATAGGTTGATCATAACGTTTCCCCGTCATACAGCCTCATGGGCACGTGGACTTCTTCTCATCCACCAACAACTTCTATAAAGGAATACTAGACGTGTATAGGGTTAACACAACATGTACCATATTCTATTTAATTGTGCATGTACTTGACCTTGTCAATCCATGTCTGAGTCTGAGTGTACACGACGTGTGTATATGTACATGCTATGTTGTTTTTAAAATTATCTCATTTTCCCATGTTTTCTGTATTTGGCCATAAATCTATTGAAAATGAACAAGATAACCAAAATCAAAGTATTTTTCCACTAAGTAGTAAGTAATTTCTGAAAACTTGTTCTTATGTTCTGTAGAGTATGTGAAAATGTATACAAAAATCAGGTGCATCAAGAACCTATGCTCAAAATCACGTGGTAGGTCTGGATATCAGCCCTCACATGCGGTGAAGTGGGCTTCATGAGTTGGTGGAACTAGTAACATAGAGACTTGATTTGTGTCTAAATTAGATTTAAATTAATTTGTGGGACCTTGGCACTCAAACATTATGAAGGGGTGTCAGTGGATGGGAAGAAACCTGTAGAGATTGATGATTGGGGTTTCACAAATATTATGGCCTTTTTTAGAAGTTATTGTCAATGACTAGTTGCCTTATAGAGTTCAACGGGTCTATGAAGTGGTATTATTTGTGAAAAAATGTTCCTCTTCCTCGATGGGATGTCCTGATTCAGGAAAGGAATAGTTTGCAAAGGATGAATGCTTCATGGAGCCTGATGTTACTCAGAGTTGATTTCTCCTTCTCAAATGGAATGTGAGTATGAAAAATGCATCTCTATTTTTATATAGGTTATCAAGACAAATAGGGTGGTGGATTTTTTATGATTGGATACCTCCCGCAATACATTTTTCTTTCATTCCAGAAGTGATGGGGGGTTTTCAAAACTATGGAGGATTAAAAATTGGGGGTAGTTGTTGAAATTTGAATGGTTACTGACCATCCATAAAAGTCTTTCAAAATGGGGTATTTATAGGAAAAGGGTTTCAAAAATATTGATGGTCAACATGATGCTTTATGAGATTTATGAGTGGGTATGGCTTCACGAGTCTTAGAGACATGTTCATGGAGATACCATCCAACCTCTGCGCATTCATGGAGAACTCGGTGGATTAATGATTTCATACAGGTACCATTAAAAAATTATGTGTTTTATTAAGAGATATAATTTTCTCAAAAGCCTCAATAGCTCCAACGATTCAAAAATCTAATTATCTTAATGAACTAAACCCTTAGAGGCAATTTTGGACATTTTTCAATCATATTATTCTAGAACCAAGTGTTCCCTCCTAGAATAATCCCATGACATGCATATTTTGGTCTCAAAATATATCCCCTATAGAATAGGATCCAACTGGGATAGGGAAGGTCACATTCTAATGCATAATCACCCAAAATAGGAAATCAAATATCGTTTGAAAATATTTTTCCTAAGGCTTATTCATGATAATTAATTGAAAAATACCATGGTTGACCATAGACATATAAATAGTAGAGGGGATCCCGAGTGTGACCACATGACTCTCGCAAAACAATAATATAGTGATACTTTTTTTCAAGGCTCACATCTATCATAAGTTCTTTTTTATCTGGACACATGTTACTCATAAATCACACCAACCCTCCAAGCCTTTCTCTATGAATGATTTTTAACTAAAGAGACTATGTAAACCTGACCACCGTGAACCATATTATCACGAATTCCCTCTATGATAATCTTTCATGATCTCAACTAGAAATAACATTATATAAAATCATATTTTCAATCAGGTAGTCGACAATTCTACCATTAATGTAGTGGAATTAGATGGGAATATCATGATTGGGGATTGAGTTTGAAGTGAATCACACCATGATTCGATCAATTCACTTCAAAAAGAGCCCCAAATGTGCACCCACTATACAAGAGGATGCCTTTCTATGGAATCGAGCTATGAGATAAATTGTTTGACCCCATAGTGAGAAGGTATGAGCTAACCTAGTAGTTTATGAGCATTCTTACATAGTACCAATTGAACAAGGACGATACATGCCACATTTTAAGGATTGTTGGATAATTAAAGAATACACTCTCTAGTTCCACATAAAATAATTACAGGGAGAATCTAAAAGAGGATGCCTCCCAAATATAGTATTAGATGATCCTTAAAGTGTGTTTGGTGTATTTTCTCAAATTATTTAATTATAAATAGGACCTGTTCTAGGGAGGATATTTTAATAATGAATGGGCTTGGAACTATGGAGCATGCATGTTTTATGATGATTTTTAGGAATTGATTAGATAAATTTCTCTCTACTTGGTATCATGGGCCTCACACAATCCAATTTACTACCACCAATATGTAAATCCATGGCTACTAAGTAGGTGGTCATTGGGGACCAAGTCATTCCATCAGCTTCATGGGGAGTTCTGCATTAGTCTATTGAATATTCACCAAATCATCTGGATCCCAATCCATGTTGCCATGTATAATGATTTCTGATCTTTATATAATGTGTGGGAGCACTAGGAAAAAATGTCATCCCCTATGAGGTCATTTCTGCTTCTAATGTAAGGAATCAATGAATATAGGTCGATGATGAAGGAATCCCATTCAAGAAATGATTTTTATATTTCATTAATGATACAATATACAAGATTCAATAAAGCCCATTCACATTACATGGTAAATACCATCACTGTTAGGATAAATCATATTAGATAATTATACACGGGGGATACTAGTATTACTTTGGATACAACATAATATTTGATGCATTAGTGGTTATGCTAGAAGGATTTATATGCTTAAAAAATATAAATATTCACACTATTACTTTTAAAATCATGTGAACTAATTTATAAACACAAGATTTAATTGAAAAAAATTATTTTATAATGGATGAAAAAACCTCCGAAACAAACTAAAACATTTTCATTATCGTTTTAACTAATAATTATGACTCAAATAAAAATTGATTTAAAATACTATTTAAATATATTTATGTTCACTAGTAACATATAATTTAAATTCTATATAATTATTTTCATTTTATATTTACTTTTATAATTTTTTATAAGTGAACTGATTATGAAAACCTTGAAGATGAACACTCCATGAAAGACAAAAATAAACTCTATAACGCTTCACAATAGCCATAAATGAACTTAATAAAATTTTAATAAATAAAATTAATGTATGAGAGGTTTATAATTTAGAATTTAATGAATCTAATTTTATTACCCATGATATTATTGTGAAGAAATCCTTTATACATAATGTAAGTGGATTCTCGAACTCAACACTATTTCATAGGGTTACACACCTTTTATGAAAACATTTCTGTGTAGATATTATTTTAATATTCATAAAATATAACTTCATTTTTCTTATCCCTTCTTTTTAAGGATAAAAATGTTTTTAACTTAGATGTTCGATAAATATTTGAATTATCCAAAAGAACTATTCATTCCAAAATACATGTTTACTCCTCTTGAGATAATTTCCACTTTACTCGATATTGTTGATTGTTATAACAATTACGTTTTTTCCATTTTCATTTGAGATACACAAATTTTATTCATGAATTTATTATTTACAAAATTATTATGAAAACCATTACTTTCCATGGATTATTTTAGGACCATGATATTTATAAGTTTAATGAGGACTATATAATTATATAAATGTTATGATGTGAAGAGTGGTCCAAGAATTTTATATCCATCTAATGTATTGAGTAATATGATTTATTTTATTAGATAATGTGTAATATTCTTGAACAAGATGAGATACATGTTCAAATTAACTATATAATTATCATTCAGATAAGTTATGCGTGAACATGATTATATATATTCTCAAAAACTAAGTGTGGTATTTGACCACTAAAACATGTAGTTTTATTTTTATTCATATACCCATTCTGAAAATTTATCTGATATTTCCTATCATTATTATGATAATTATATTATTATTAATTCATAATAATTATTGTTATCTTCATTAATGTCATATTGTTTCATTTCCTTATTTACCCACCTATTGGGATTTTATGTCACCCATTTCATTGATGTATATACTTTGGTGACTACATTTAAAAAGGAGTAAAAAAACATTTAGAATGATATAGAAGATTATTTTAATTATTTATTTATGTTTTACTAGGTATAGGATTGGTATGGTCATAATTTTTTAGAGATGATAAAAATTTGGATCATGGATTTCTAATTATATAATGTCGTTTATCATAAAAATGTTGGAATAGTCATGTTAGAAAATGTATGTTTGATATAATTGGAATTAGACAATGGTTTCTCTAATTCCAGATTTAGTATTACAGAATGTTAGTTAAAAACATGGGATTAGACTAAAAATAATATGCTTTGTTTGAGAAAAATGATTTTTATAGGGAACCCATAAGATATAGATTTATTGCTAATTTGATAAAATGATAAATTATTTTTGATTTTTAGAATTTATGTTTCTTTAAAGATTTTATATTTTATAAAATGGTGGAAAATAGTGGAAACCAGGCCAATAAATCATGTGAGGTAAAAATAAGTGATTTTTATAATTCCATTCGCAATTCCATTGAAGTTGGAGTTCAAAACATTATGGTTATTCTTACCCAACTGTCTCAGGCTATGAACCAAAAAATGAAATATGGGGATTGTATACCTTTAACTAGGAAGAAAATTTTATTCATTTAGTCATTTACGATACAATTACCAATGACATGTAGTGGATCTTCTAATCCACTCATTTGGAATAGTGGGTTAACTCAATAAAAAATAACATTTCAATTATCCAATATTGTATGAAGGATAATGTGATGATGGATATCTATCATTTAGATGTAAAACTTGATGAATGGAGGGAATTGATAAAGATCACCCAAATAAAGGAATAAATAGAAGAAATATTGGGGGTATTTCAGTAAGAAAATATCTCTTAAAAATTATTTCCCTTTAAAGAATTGGACATATATAAGGAGTTATTTCATATAGTGGTAGAAAACGGAAGGAGATCTATAAAATCTTTAAAAAAACCTCATAAGGACTTTAGGGTATTGTTTATGTTTTGTTATTAATAATGAGAGTGATATTGATATATTATTTAGTGGTTTAAAACCACATATAGAAAAAATATAGATATCTATAATATTGGGAGTTATGATAAAGTGGAATAATTATATCTATATATAGAGAAGGATTTTGGAGAATGATACCATTATTATGAACAACAGAAGACCCGAATGGACTTTCATGGTGGTGGGTAAAATGAAAAAGGTATATAGGGTAACCCACCACCCATATGTAAAAATTTGGGTAAAATATTATTGGTATTTAATCAAAGTGACGTGGAAATGAATCATGTGTAGGAAATATGGACACCAATATCAGAAATAATGAAGAGACATCAAGAAGTCAACTAACATGATGGCGGAAATGAGTTAAATAGCCATGGTTCAATTCTTCAACTATAGGGGGTAAGTAAAATATGAAATCTGGTGAACTAAATTACAAATCCTTAAGGATAATCATCATCAGAACCCACCAAATCCATAGTAGAATATGAATTCTTATTCCATCACTACTACTAAAATGTACCAAGAAAATGAAACCATACAAGATACACTACATTTTCATTCATGAATGGAAAAATCATTATTTAATTCTGGTTCTATGCATTTCATAAAATTTTAAAATTTCGGTAGAACTATTCAATATAAACCATGATACATTGAAGTATAGATAACTATAAAAAAAACATAGGGGTCTTATCATTGCAACCCAAGTGTTGTACTCTTCTCATGTTAGCATATGTGGATGGATTCTTCCAGCAAATATCATAGTACATCCCCTAAGGGAATTCAATGATATACTCATCATTGACAGGATCTAGTTATATAGAGAACATGTTAATTGTCACGAAAATGAAGTATATTTTTATATTCCAAACCATCCAATACTCCTCTACCAATTCATGGAAGACTACAAATCTCACATGGAAAATCCCTCAATGGTGTGGGTGTTGATTCCCTAAAAATAAATATGCTTCACTCAAATGACTGATTTAAAAGAAGGTTTCAACCTAGATGAAATTATCGTTTTGGGGGAATACAATGATGTAGTTCATGAAGAGTGACCTATACTTCCACTATATATAAGGTATATTTCTACATAGAACTCATATCCGTAGGTACCCCTATCTCAAAATTCCCTTACATAGTGGCCCTGATCGAACAATAGGTGTTAAAAAAATAGTATCAAGAGAATTTGGCGAAACGGTTCATACACATAAGTGAATCACCATGGGGTGCACCAATCATCTTCATAAAGAAAAATGATTGATCAATGCCGAAATTTATAGAATACTAGGATCTAAATATGATCACCATAAATAATAATTATCCTATTTCATGGATTGGTGACTTGTCTGATAAACTATTGTGAGATCAAAACATCTCAATAGTGAAACTTCTATCTGGATATTATCAACTGAATATGAAAAATGAATATTTAAAATAGAATACATTCCATAAATGTTATGATCACAATATTTTTATAGTTATTCTATTAGTACAAACTAATTCTCTCGAAATGGTATTGGGGTTAATCAATAGAGTTTTTATACATTACCTTGAAATTTTTTTGGTATAGTTTATAAATTATATTATCATCTAAAATAAGATAAATGATTTACATCAAGAATATATTAGGATGGTGCTAGTGATATTAAGGAAGGTTAAATTATACACCATTTCAATAATGTGTGACATTTAGATGAGGCATGTCAGATTCTTGGGATATGTGATCACCAATGGGGGAATTTTCTTAGACACTTAATAAAGAACGGAAATTGAGGAATGTCCAAAAAAACTAGTTTCATGGATATCCACAACTATCTAGGATTATCAGGGTATTACCAATGTTTTCTAATAAATTTTCCATTGTTTTCTAGTCTAAAAAATAAATTAACTTTAATAGGGGTCTGTTATGTTTGGATGGAATAATTTCAGGAAAAATTCAAAGAGCTCCAGAATAGGCTAATCACAACACTTGTACTGAGACTAAAAAGAAGTGGATCATTTTTTGTGATATAAAGTCATTATTCAAAGAAGTTTCATGGTTTTTACTCATAAAAAATGATATAGTGTTAGAATATGCCTCATGGTAGTTGAATTTACATGTGAAGAAATATCTGATGCATTTCTTGGAGATAGTAGCTGTATTTTTTCCATTGAAAATCTGGAAGCACTACGTCTATTGTTAGAAGTGTGACATATATTATGATAATAGAAGCCTATAACATATTTTGACACAAAAGGAGATCGAAAAATATAAATGAATATTGTTAGAGATAATCAAATTAAATTATTACTCTAATCACAATCATCATTGGAAGGAAAACAATGTATCTTATACTCCTAATATAAAGTATCATTCTATTATATCTATGAGGTTTATTGAAGAACACCCTATATTTATGGATATGAAAAGAGTGGGTTATGAAATTATAATGGAGAGGAATAAATATCAAATTTACCAAATTATTACTAACCATATATCCAAGAAGATATCAAAGAGGCATAAAGGGATGATCCTGAGTTACAAATGTAGGTTAATATAGTAAGGTATGGAAAAATACAAGATTTACAAATTGATTATGATTGTGCGATTTGGTTAGGAATAAATCTATGGTTGAATTAATTAATTATATAGGTAAGGATATATTGGATAATGCACATAGCTCACCTATATCTATCCATACAACAATTAAAGAGACGTACTATGATCATAGAGAACACTTCATGTTGGATTACTTGACAAAGGAAATTTTAGATTATATCTCAGGTTGATTGATATGTGTGCATGTTAAAGAAGATTTAAAGAAGTACAATGGAATAATTAAAACATTTTATATACCCATTTGAAAATGAGAGAATGTAACTATGGGATTTTTCACTGGTCCAGTGAAGACATCCAAAGGGAAAAATGTGATGTGGGTTGTAGGGGATAGACTCACCAAGACCACCCCCTTTATCTCTGTTTGGAATGATTTCTAACTTGAACAACAATCCAATATATATGTGAATGAAGTGTTGAGGTTTAAAGGGGTACCAATTTTTATCATCTCGGATCAAAATTCATGGTTCACATCAAAATTATGTGGATTTATTGACATTGAATTATCTACTGAATATAATTTCATCAAGTCCTATCACCCACAAACTGATGTCCTATCAGATAGGATTATTATGACACTCAATAACATGTTGAGATCTTTCTCAATGTAATTCCAAGGTAGATGGGATCAAGACCTCCAATTTTTGAGTTATGACACAAAAATAGTTTCAACTTTATTATTTATACTTCTCTATATGAAGCTCGGTATGGGAAGCGATACAGAACATCATCATGTTGGGATGAAGGTGGTAAAAAAAGATACCTGGATCTGATATTGAAATAGAGACGACTAAATAGTTTCAAACTATTTAAGATCACATAAAAGATAACCAGAGTTAGAAAAAGAGATCTATTGACAACCATCAACAGTATTTGGAGTTTGAAGTTGGTGATAATGATTTTAATTGAGTATCACAATAAAAGTGAGTCTAGTAGTTTCGATAGAAAAAAAGCTTATCCCAAGTTAAATTGGCCCTTTTGAGATCCTTGATCACAAGGGAGTTCTAGCCTATCAGCTTTCACTTCCACCAAATATGGATCAAGTTTGTGATATTTTATTTTTTTCTCTCATACAGAAGAACATATCTGGACTCTCACATGTACTAAATCTATAGGTGCTACTACTAGAAAATGCCCTCTTGTAAGAAGAGATGACACTCAAGATCTGTGACTGATGATACAAAGTCTTATTCATAAAGCAACCCATATTTTTATAGTGTTTTGGAAGAATCATAATTATTAAGATGAGACATAGGGAATGGAGGAAGTGATGAAGAAGATGTACAGTCCCATGTTCCCATCTTATTATGTAAAACAAAATTTCAAGGATGAAATTTCAATAGGGAAAAAATATAACAACCCAAAAAAGTATCAATTGATTTTTTCCTCTACATAATTGTTTTATAAAAAACATATATAACATAGAGAACCCAATAAAAACATTATTCTCATAAATAAGGATTAAAATATGTTATTTTTAAAAAAATTAAGGAACCAATACCGATGGAATAGTAACATAACTGTTGGAATAGTATCCTAGCCATTTAGAATAGTAATCCATCAAAAATAATGACAACCTCACTTATGAAAGTATATAAGAAATTTTGGCATATTATAAATGAAAATATGATAAAACTATATCAGAGTATAGGAAACTAAATGTTTTAAAAATAATAAATTATTAGTTAATATTTTATAAAGTGGAAAAGTTAATATACCACATTATAATATATAGAATTGTTTAAATTAGATTTTACTTTCATAAAATCAAATCATAAATTTGTATTTTTTATAAGCTAATTTCTTGAGACCTTAATTTATTTTTCAAGTCTCATAAAGCTGATTATAATATTAAAGTACATATATTTCAAATAAATGATTATTTTATTGAATAAGTAATATACCCATTTAAAGGAAAAAATTATAAAAAAGGAGTCCATTTAATGAATCTACATGTTGATAAATGGTTCGGGTGATTTATAGGATTTTTTCTAAAATAAATATTTTTTTTGTGAATAGTGAAGTACGATGATTTATAGTATAATATAAATACAATAATTTTTAAGCCATGGATGATGTATGGATGAAGTAAAAACTATAATCTCTAACATTCCATAATTATCTTAATATATTTAGTGATAATTATCAACACTATTGGAACTATTAAACCAAAATGAAAAACTAATAAATATAATAATAATAATAATAAATACCATTCTACCCCCCTACAAACACCAACCCTACAACCAATTCTCCTAACACCATAAAATTCTTGTAACTTATTTAATTTTACCCAATTAACTTTTCAAGACTCTTCCCCACATGTAAAAGCTGCTGGTCTCAACAAATGACCAAACCCAATTTCCTTAAAGAGGTTCTCAATGTGAAGATATTCAAGAGGTAAAATGTTCTTTCATTCTATTTTAATTTTTTGTCTTTTCTTATTATCTCTGCACCTCCCATATCCATATAGGAATGATAAATCAGGTATAATATATATACTAAACATTTATTTTGTTAATGTAATATCCATCATCAAATATCATTTTATTTTATTTTGGTTCTAAAATTGAAAATATCATCTATAATGTGTCGATTCACTACCTTCATAGATAATGAGTTTTTATTTTCCACTACCACATTAAATTCTGGACATAAATCCATTATTATGGTTAAACCATATTTTAAAATTCATTTTATAATTTTTTAATACCATTTAATATCATCTAATTTTATTAGTAAAATATATATTCAATTCTGTAGAATTATTCTTATATTACTTGAACATTCCAACTTATATACAAGTGAACCGATACTGAAAACCAAGAAAATAAAAACTCCTTAAATTAAACCATTGAACTTTATAACTCATAATAATGGAAACAAAAGATCTAATTAAAATTATAATAAATGAAATACATTTAAAATTGGGTCTCAATTTTCTAATTAATGAATTTGATTTGATTTTATAGGATTTTAATGTTATGAAACCATTTATACATAATGTAATGGGATTCTCGAACCCAACACCCTTCCTTTTGGTTATACAACATTCATGTCATATGTTATGTGTATAAATTTTTTAATATTAATTCAAGTATAATTTAATTTTTCATACCTATTATTTTTGAGGATATACATGTTTTTAATATAGTTTTATGATTA
This sequence comes from Viscum album, assembly GCA_963277665.1. Lineage (NCBI taxonomy): Eukaryota > Viridiplantae > Streptophyta > Magnoliopsida > Santalales > Viscaceae > Viscum > Viscum album. The sequence goes on from OY728126.1 coordinate 398,369,471, forward strand.
AAAAATTCCAAAATAAATCTTCTTTCCAAAACACATCATGAATCCACTTAGGATAGTTTCTTCATTAATCTTGAAGAATGATTCTTATAAAAAGTATTTTTTCCCATTTATCATTTGGTAACCCCAATGAAAATTTAAAAATTTATGGTTTATAACATTATTATGAAATCTATTTATTTCCATGTGTTATTTTATGACTATGATCATTATAAGTTAATCCTATCATGCATGACTATGTAATTGTTATGACGTGATGGGTGGGACCTGAATTATATATCCCCATAATTCCTGGGGTAAGGTGATGTATCTCCTAATATAATGATTAATATTCATGAACATTATCAAATAGTTTTCAAAATTATAATGTTATGGTTATTCACATATGTTATAAGTGAGAATTATGTTGGAATTGTTCAAAACTATGTGTGGTTTTTCACTGCTATGACATGATGTTTTGTCTTTATGCATACCCACATACCATGACTTTATCTAATGTTTCACATCATACATTTGATAATGATAATATAATTATGTTACGAGTTCAATGATTATTCTCACTCATGTTATATTGATTCATATCCTTATTCATTGTTTTATTGGTATTTTTACTCACCCATTTATTTTGTGTATATCCTCGGGTGACAACATGTGCTTACGAGAACATGTGATTTAAAAGGATAAAGAGGGTGATTTTAAATTAATTTTCTAGTTTTTTTATTTACATATTTTTATGTTCCTAATTTTTCCAAGACACTAATCCATCGAATCATGGATTCGTATCCCTATATTTTTTTATCAATAAAATTATGTAATAATTATATAAGAAAAATCAAGGTATCTATATAGTTCAAAATCCACTCACACCTGAAGAGATACATATGGTGGATCCAAACAATAATTTATTGTAGTTGTTTCCTCCATATGAGTTTGCACTGCCTAAATACATCGATGATTTTTTCTCAGAGGCTACTCAGGAAAATCAGATCATGTGATGTAAGGTGTGGAGGATTGTGCATAATATCATCAAATTTTCTAGACATAATATCTTCCATATTGGGAGTGATATCTCTAGAATTAACTAGTCATTGATGGAATATGTGAGGTGAAATCCAGAAATCATTACACAGTATCTCAATACATTTTCATTGATTGATCCTATGAATAATGGAAGGTACTTGACATTTCCCAGAAGAAGAACATGTATGAGGGTTCAAAGCTTATTAAAGTAGTTGAATGAGTGATTTCCTATCAATAAGGGGTGGATCAGGATCATGTGGTTGTCATTTCTAGTTAGGTTAATTTTTTCTTTTGTATAAAAGATATTTTTCTGGTGGCCGATGCTCAGGTGAATAGGTTACATACATGGTGGATGAATTTCGGGATGAGAAGGGACAAATTATGATCATAACTCAATAATTTTACCCCAAATTTGACGATGAGAAACAAGACATGGTGTACTGGTAAAAAAACAAAGAGTCACTTAGTAGAGGCTGCTTTAGCTAGAAAGATCTATCTTTTGGTACAATATTTAAGGGAGTTTTAATGTAAAGATTCTAACATGCAGATGATCTACTTAAACATTGGTTTGTTTGAATTCATGAGCATGTTTATTATCACTCTATGATCATATTTATGAGATAATAAATGATCAATGCTCAATATCACGTGATCCATACTCAATGTGAGAAATAAGGGATAGTTATGTGATCCCTCATTCATATTACAGTTTTATAAAATCATCAAGGTATTGGAGTTTTCAATTTTTTTTATCACCACTAAGAGTGTATACACTTTAAGGGTTGTGGCTAGAGAGTAGGGGTCTCATAAAAACTTACTCTCTTTTCCAACATGATCTAGTGCATAGATTTTGGTTGTTATAAGGGTATTGAATTTTTACCAAATAAAGGGGAACACAGAGCATGAACCAAAATTATGAAAATTTAGAACATAATTATATTGGTGTGATCAAACAGGATAACAGGTTATCATGTTCAAAACATATTAAACATACCATTTTAGTGGGGAATGAGGAAAATAATTGAGTTCTAACCATTGACTAGTTTAAATCAAGAGACCAATCTCAAAATTTCATGTAGAGTCATTCGAGGTGTTGGCCTTGGAGGGTAGGTGGGCTAGTTTGGTCAGGTGATATGTATTTTAGGGGTTCCCCTTGATATGGATAATGATGATGATTGAAATAAGAGAAATGTGAATTGTAGAGATGATGTGATGGAAAGTAAAAATGGATTCCATCACTCCTAGAATAAACCACTGAGTCATAGAGAAACATGTGTTGTTTTATTGGTCTGAACAAACACTAAACCTATATTCCAAGGGGAGATTCACCTTATAAATTGAGTAATGATCAAAGAACATGAATGATTTGGTATCTAACTAAAACATGATGAAATGAATTCTATGGAAAGGGTCTTAGATGCATTGAATATTTACATCATGCAATTGATGATAAAAATGTTATTTTGCACCATAAGGTGTGGACATTGGGAATGTGGTTAAAATGCCTACAATATGGAAAATGTATCACACATTTTAACATTATGTGATCGGGATGAGGGATTGTGTGTCATTTATATTCAGATCAACCCAACATTTTATTCTCATAATGAGTCAATATGGAATCCAATTTCAATTTCATGGGGTAGGGTTACAGTATATTGTAATATAAAAGGGATTTAGCACAATGACATGAATGATACCCACCTGGCCACATGATTTGAGGGTGTGGGAGGGTAGCATGATGGGATAATTTCTTACTAGAGTCTAATAAGAAACCTCAATCCTATAAAAACCTAAATTAGGAATAAAATAGGATGAGTAACAAATTGTTTAAGGTATAGATGCTTGGACCATGAGAGAAGGAAAAAATAGAAAGGATTTGAGTGACATTGATGTAAATTTTCCCATTGTGAATTGAAGGGATAAGAAGGCCTCTTGATGCTGCCGAAATATATCTGAGACATCTGAGATAACCAGAAAAAAATTTATGATCATATTTCATTGATCACAACTCATTATTTAAGGTTATAGAATTCGGTATAAGGGAAAATAGTGTATGAATTTAATGATTCAGCGCTAATAATGATAATGGGAATTCGTAGTGTGATGAGTTTGGAAAACCGGCCCTAATTGAGGGACAAAGATTCCGAATTCCACCAAATACATTTATATGGTTTTGACCATCATTTATGGTCTTGATTCTTGGTACTCGGTTTGTCTCATTGATTATGGTACAAGAGTTTCGACCTAGGAGCCACATACTTTATATTTAATGAAAATAATGAGTAGTAACCCAATATGAATGAGGTATAATAGAGGATCACATGACATATGAAATATAAGGGACTTTTTTTACAAAGTTTATGGTCATGAAGCTTTGATCATAGACTCTTATTTTATGTCTGCAGTGTTTGGAACTTATTGGGAATCTGCGACAAATATATATAGGGTGACTGAGTGGAAAACATGAAACTAATTGATGACCATGTGGGTCTAATTTCAAAAAACACATTACCAAGGAGAACTTCATAGAGTTTAAAGTTGTGATTCTAATGCTATAACTCTATGTTTATGGTCATAGATTTTGGACCATGGATCTTAGTATAATGCATAAAATCACACACTGGGTGGAATTTATCTTATTTAATCATACAATTATGTTTCATTTTATTATATATAATCTCATTATTTGATTTGGACAACGTCTCTGTTATTTTTATAGTATAGTTAAGCAGATATGATTGAATAATATCCCCATGGTAGCAACATAGACCCTTGTTTCGTGTTATCAGGCTTGGAAAATGGGAGATGATAGTAAATATCATGTTGTGCATATGATATGGGAACATTGGATTTATAAAGTCCCATATTTTATTACATTAATATTAAAGCATTTTAATGGTAAACAACATAAAATATTCACCTAACCAAGATCCAAAGGTTTAGTGTCTAGTTCAAACTAGGATCATACATAACATGTACAACATGAATAATTAAAATTAATTTAATTCATTCTTCTGTGGATTTTAATTGTCTCCTAAATTGTATTTTGTAAAAGTAGTCACCTGAGGAAATAGTTAATAAATGGGTGATCTAAAAACCTAGTAAGAGGATAAATAATAACATGAAATAATATAGCATGGGGTGATAATATTAAATATCATAACATAGATACAAGATCATAATCATGAGAGGAAACATTAAGAGACGGATTGGAATGTGGAAATTCAAAAAAAATAAAACATCATTTCTTACTGGTCAAATAACACACATAGTTTTGAACAAAGCTAGAATCATTTTCACGCATATTTCACTTTACTCATGTGGTTATTCACATTACCCAATGCATTAGAGCACTATAGAATTCTTGTCAAACCCATCACATCATAACATTAACATTATCATGCATGACACATAGAACAAATATTAATCACAATCATAAATAAACCGTGATATGGAATGGGTTTCATCTCATAAGTATACATTCATAAACATCATAATCCCATATGAAATGTGGAATACATATATGAGATAAAAATAATCAACATTGACTTTGAATAAAATGGTGTTTTTTGAATGAAGAGTTCTTTTAGAAAACATTATGTTTGTCATAAATTTTAGTATAAAAAATTTATATCCCAGAAAAGACAAGATAATGAAGAAGAAATAATTTTTAAGAAATATCCATATTCAAAATGGTGTTAATGATAGAAAACTCAAAAAAGTAGAGTTGGGTTTATGAATTCTTCTTACCATAATTCCTGGTTAATTTTGTCTTTTTTTCACCCCCTGAATTATTAAAATATTTTAATAAAAAAATGATCCATAAGGTAATTATAGTCATTTTATAAAAATATGTTTCTATTAAATTCATTGGATTACAATACATAATTTTATTAATGAAATTTATGTGTTTTGAAGAAATATTTTACATAAAAATTTCTCGTATTGCAATGATTTCACTATTTTACAAAATGTAATTTATAAATTATTATAACTATTTCTAAAATTTCTGAATAAATATAATTTTAAATTAATATATTATATATAATTTATACTATCCATGCATTAGGGCTGTTTTAATAAATATAATTTTATATTAACCAACCATTAACATGACTGTGTCGAAGGAGTTGGGAAGGAAAGTATGAAATTTATATTTTTCATTAATATTATAATTAATGTAAGTTCTCATCATTGATATAATTTTAACTTACTATTGAATCAAATTTGTAGCATATGGTTTTGAATGTGGGAGGAAAAAAAGATAGAAGAAGAAGAAAAGAGAGAAAATTTAATAGAGACTTACTCTCTCCTCGGTGTAGCTTCTCTTGGATGAAACTATAAATCTATCGATGATTGGAGTTAGAGGAATCCAATACATCCCTAGGTATTCTACGGAGCTTGAGAGGAAGGATTTGGGTAGATATTAGGCCTATGAATGGCTAGGATTAGTGGTTTTTTAAGGGGAGGGAGAGGGGTTATTTATACTTGAAGAGGGGGTACTTTTCGAATAAAATATTCAATTAAATAATATATCAAAGTGTAGATTGTAATAGTAGTTTTTTGATAATATAAACCATATATTAATATAATATAATATATTTGAGAATTTAAATCTTAATGTTCCTAGTGAGAGTATTGTATCACTGAAAAGGTGAAGGGGTGAATTGGTGATACTCCTTTTCTTTTATGTTTCCTTTCAATTGAAACTACATATGACTCATACTAGTGATTTCAGATATTTTTTGAAAATAGACTCAACACACCTCCACCTTATCAAAACAATTTACATGATTTACTATTCAATATGAATATCCATGTCCTTGGTATAGGATTGAAATGATACAATACAACACAATCCATTAAAAAAATCCTTGGATTATAATGAGTAGGATGTACCCTTATACTTGTGTAGCACTATGAAAGAACCCAACAAGTGTGTGTGCACCCTCTTATCACAATAGGGTAATATAATGGTTTTGTAAAAAATCATGTTACATGTTCTTATTTTCAATTAAAAAAATATATTCAATTAAAATACAATTCATCGTTTACTTACCCAGAAAAATGGTAAGAACCACCTAGAATTTTTTAGGAAACACTAACTCCAATCATTTTTGAGTTTTATTCCTCCGAGTATGATTCTTACAAAACAATACACTCAATTATATTTTATGAGAGAACAAAATTGAAATGAATTGGAACAAAATTAATCCCTGAGTATGATGAAACTCAGTATGATACTTCTTAAGTATGGAAATCTTTAATAGGGTGATACCCAGTACAGAAAAACATGATCCGATTAATTCAGCCAGTTACCAAAACCATCCAAATAAAATACCCATCAAAAATTTATTCAATAAAACAAATAGTATCACATTCTCTCACTGAAAACTATGGTCTTATCTCTCTCCTGAAATGAACAGTATGACTTTACACAAAGTACAATGTACTTTTTTCCCTTTTATTGGTGACCCAAAACATGTTTAGGTAGGAATCCCAAAACACATTCCCACTCACATAAATTCTCTGAAATCTGAATTTCTCTTGATATCATAGATTAATTACGACTTCATTAATGCATCTCAATTATTCTTGTAACATCCACTATATTCACCTATTCTTCTTCAAAGTTCATTTTCAATTACTGATACCGATTTAAATTGCCAAGAATACATGGGTTCAATCAACTAAGTATGATTTTTCATGATAATTGCTGAATACAATTCTCAAAATTGATTTGAACCAAAATAATTAATATAATTGTTCAAATAACCATAGATAAATTATTCAAAAATATTTTTCATGACTCTTTTAAATTAAAAAACTTTAGAGACTATTCTTCATTCAAAAACTAGTGCATAAATCATGACTATCATCATGACTTTGATTTCATTGAGAATCACCTTTAGCATTTTCTAACTTTGATTGGAAAAAATTGTAACTTTCCATTCATTCCAACAAACTATTTTCTTCACAAAACACTTGATTCACATCAAATACAAACTTCTTGTCCTCCTCTTCTATTGATGGCACTTGTCCCTCATTGAAATTTCATATGAAGAGAATACTAAAAAATGACACTTACCCCACTTGATAAAGTTATTTGAAAACAAAAAAGAGTATGATGCTTTTTGGATAAGATAGTTTCTAGTTAAGACCATTTTTTATTACGATTATTCTAGATATGAATACATGTTATGATTGTTTGATATGATACATTAAAATATCATAACGATCCATCTTCTATGTATGATCATTTCTTGGGTGTGAATATTTTCTGGTTATGAACATTTCTGGGTACAATAATTTCCTAGGTACGATCATTTTATGGGTACAATCAAATACAATCTGAAAATGATGATATTCTTGGATATGATATAATAAAATCAGAAATGGATGATATACCCAGATAGGATACAAAACAATCTGAAATTGATGCTCTTCCCAGATACCATACAATACAATCTGAAAATGATGATATGTCAGGATGCAATACAATATAAAAACAATTCATTATTGATCAGTATCTTCTCTTCTATTTCTCCCAGATCTAATCAATTTCAATCTGATAATGACGATATTTTATTGTTACCATGTATATCCATTCACTTTCACCCAGATATGATCATTTTACAAAAAACAATCAGCACTATCTCTTACTCTTCTATCAGCACACCATTTCAATCGGCCCCAATTTTCACCAGTGTCACCTTTCATCGACATCACCGTTCATCGACACCTCATTTCATAAGTACCACTTTTCATTAGCACCATATTCCCTCAGCAGAACATTTTATCAGAATCAATTTTCAAAACTTATCTATTTATTTTACTTCCATCCAGAATTTAGTTGTATTGAAAACCAATCGATAGTGTCTCTTTCTCTTCATATTGTTACATATTCTTCAATCAGTACTACCTCTTCAATCAATAAATGATTGTTTTGAAAAACATATCAATAAAAATTATTTTTCTCTAACATTTGGATATGATAAATCTGAATATGATTAGGTTCCGAATGGCAACATCTATTTCACTCTCCCTCTCTTAAACCAAGTGTGCATCACAAGTTCTCAATACAACTCATGATTTATATGAAATACAAATTATCCAAGCATCGTCACAATTAATTCCATCAAAGTCATAATGACTTTGATTCTCCATAAAAACAAACACCTCATTTTCATCGTATTCATAGTGAATCTGATAACCATCACATTCCAGCAACATGTTTTCACATTCTAAGCCACTTCTTCTCATTAAAATGAAATTTTATAGTGATTCCTATTTCTATCAATACCACCAGTAGTACAATTGTTTCTAGAAAAAAAATGGAACAAAAATACATTTGTCTCTTCCAAGGAAAAATTATCACCCAAAAACAACAACTTTCAATCCCTTCTATTCTAAATTATCATTCATCAAAATCCTTTATTTCTTCAACATAACAATAAATTGACATTAAATAGAACCAAAAAATATCTTAGGACTAAAAAACAATCCCTTTGTATTTTGTATCAATACTCACATCAAACACTTAAAAAAGAATTTGTGGTATTGTTTCTTATCTTCCTCCCCTTAATTCTTTTGCCTCTCTCCTTTCTCTTATCTCCCCCTTATTGAAAACCAAATCCAAAGGGACATAATGATAAGTTTATCCCTTATTCAGAAATGATATCCACTTAATGAGGTTGGGAATTTTTTCAACAAGGGTATCAGATGATTTTCTAAACAAATAACCTTTAAATAAAAATTTCTAAGTCTACATCGGCAAACCCATTGTAGAAAAAAGAGTAAATAATTAAGGTGATCAAATTTGTCTCTAACACAACATTAATGTAATACATTTTCCATACATACTTAAACATTATCATGACTTTGGAAAACCTTGATGAAATTTTTCTTGGAAGGAAGTAACCCTCACCCATCTCAATAAACACATCAGAAAGTTCATATGTTTAAAAACAAAACATTTCAAAAAAAACTTGTGCACATCCTCATTACATTATTTTTCATGAAAAGTAAGAGAATCATCAATTCCATATTCTTTATTTACACTCCTTCAATTCCAAAAATTTTATAAAAACTATTCAAAGATATTAGAAATAAGGAGGAACCTCAATTGTTTGTTAAAAACAACAATTGGACTGAGAATCCTCTCTCAGTATTTCTTTCTTCTTATCCTTCATGGATTTTTTCATTGGATATGTTTTCTTTCTACTGTTCATCCTTCTCAGGTTATTTAACAATTATTGAATATGGTGATGAGGATGAAAACTTTTCTTCATCTTCAGTAACATCCCATTTATAATATTTGTGTTCTATGTTGTCAATTCCAATATTTTTTTATTGAAATATAGTCAAACAACTTTTGATATCATTCCCTTCTTACTCATCTTCACCATCTGTGGATAGATTTTGGCAGCATTTCTCATATCTTCAAAAGTATGCTTCATCTTATCTTATTTCATATTCTTTTGTGATTCTTCTAATTTCCAAGTGAGGACAATGTTTTCTGCCAAACAAATATGCACTCTTTATTTTCAAATATATCAGAACATTCATTATTGACTTCCACAACAACAAGATTATGAAAATTAATAAGAATATTTTATTATGCTAGAAACCAAACAAGACATCCTCTTGCAAGGTGTCCAAGTTTCTCACGTCTTTCACAAATATATTCCGATGGATGGAACCTATTTTCATTTTTTACATCATTATTCTCATATTTATTCAACACAATCTTCTCAGAATTTTTCTTTTAAGAGAATTAACTCCCTCTAAAACCATTGTTGGGAAAAATACCTAAGGATAATATAGCATCTTTTTTGGGATTGATTGTGTTTGTTGAAAAAGCATGTTTCCATGGTATATTGTCATGTTCTAGAGATGATGTAGACAATACATGTTGACAAAGAACCATGACAAAGGAATGGATGATTTGGAGGTGGTACAAAAAGAGAAGTACAATGTGGCATCGTTTTCTACTGTTTTCCAAATTTATCGGTTCAAAAATTTGGAGATTGGCGAGCATTTTGAAAAGTGGATATCTGTGAAGATCTAATTTAAATATCGTAAAGGGATGAATTTCATGATGATAGGCTTCATGGGTTGGATTTTGAGAAGACCAGAAGAATTTTAATGGTGATGCTTCGTGATTACGATGAGCTTCGCGAACGAAAGCACTGAAAATAATTGTGGTAGCAAAGGGAATTGCGAGGGAGCAGTGTGGAAAAGGCGTGAAGTAAATGGAAGAATTCCTTGTGATTACGACAAGCTCCGTGATAGGAAAATTTCCGTGGTGCTTCGTGATTTTGAGAGAATTTTGGTGGGAACTTTAGAGCTTCGCAATTTGAGATGACGTGGTGTTGAATTCGCGAGGAAGGATTGAGGGTTGGTGGAATCACCGATAAATATGCCTCAACCCCTACAAGAGAAATAGAGAGAATTTTCAGAGAAAATATTTTTTCTCTTGGCTGGTGAAGGTGATTCACGAAGGTAGTGTGCTTCTAGAAAGAGGAGATTCGCTGTGACTATTCTAGCTTTCCGAAACTTGTGAGCTCCATGCTGGCACACTGAGCTTCACAAGGGAAGTCTCTCTATGACAACATGAGCTTCATGATAGTGCGTCACGAGAGTGCTTCATGAGGGTGATTTGTGAAAAGGTAGGAGCTTCGTGAAGGCTTGTTTGAGCTTCATGAAATTGGGATCCTCGCAAAGTAGGGTGCATTGCAATGGTATTTCCAAAGGAATTGATTAGTGTTTAGGGGAAAAGGGGTTTTCATCAATGTATGTAAGTTTTACATAAATATAGAATCTACATACAGTGGAGGATGCATTCATTAGTGATAATGAAGATACCTACAAGTCTATAAATAGTGATTCGATCTTATGAAGAAGCAGTGAGCTCACTTCAGTTGAAAGAGAAGTGAGTTCTCAAATTGTGAGTGGTTGTATACTAGGAGGGACAGTGAGTCTTCTTTTAACTTGTAAACTATAGTGTGCTTATTGTGGAATTCGTACATTGACACTCTGAGGGTGTATGATCCTTGATCATATCCTAGTGAGGGTGAACAAAGTAAAAATTAACGTGTTCTATGAATTCTTTGAGGATTGTTTATAATCTACATCTGGAAAGAGAGAGAATAAGGTTTTGTCTAATAGAAAAACAAGATCAAAAGGGGCAGTCGTTTTAATCTTTCACACCCTGATTCACCACGCACTCTCTGGGAATCTAGACTAGTGGACCTAAAAACTATGACATCCGTAACCAATGGAATAATAGTACTATTTTTTTTAAACCAACACATATTCTTTGTTTGTCCAAATCCACCACAATACCACTAATATCCATAATAGGAGTATTTGCCACTGAAAATCTTATATTGTCCAGAATTGGGAATGTGTTTCTCAGCCACCTTATTATCTTTCTTATCCAATCCACCAACCTTTCTGTTATTAATTGGGTTCTTCCTTTTTATTTGTACAATATCAGAACTAGAATTATTGTAATGATTTATATATTCCTAAGGTTTCAAAACATTTTAGTAATGATGGTTCTTTGAGACATATAAATTCCCAAACATGTTGCTATTTCCCACATACATTACATTCCCAGCTTTCTATTTTTTAGAAACAATTCCATTCTTCTTCTCACCTTTTGAGGGAAATTGTTTTTCAGCCGTATCAGGATTATCAATAAAAAGATGTCCAGTAATTTTAGTGTTAGAGTATTGGAAACTTTTAATTCTCAATTCACCTTTAGATAACTTTTATTGGAAAAGTCCACACTCTTATTTCATTTCCTTCAGATTCACATCCATATGATCATTAGCACAATTTTATTTTTCATGATATTTCTCCAAATCAACAATATCTTTCTCTATCTAATCCTTCTCTTAAATAAAATATCCTTGATTGTGTGTTGAGAATGATTCAACTTCTAACTTTTGGTTTCTCCATTCAAGCCTTAATATCATTCTCAAGAACCCTTTCAATTCATCATTAAAATTCATCTCATGTAGAGTATCTTCTTCATCAAAACTGCTTCTTTTGAATTCATCATCATTCATTATTGCAAAAAAATTATTTTCGCCATAAATCGTAATGGACTTTCCGAATTCATCTTCACTTTATACTTCTTCTTCAGCACAACAAATTTCATTAATAGAAGAAAATTATTCATTAACTATTTCAATGAAGATGTTTTCTTAACCATAATTTAAAAAATACTTAATATTATCTTTGTTATACAAAAATCCTCTCCTTTTGGATTTGGATAACCTCTTATCTTACTTCTTGGAATAGAATTTTTCTCAACCACCTATTTTCTTCAAATATCTCCTTGACCATATTTCTTAATATTTACTTTATTTTTCTTCACTTTCTTCCTCATTTACTATTTGAGGACAATTGGAAAAAATATTCCCAATTTCTCCACATCCAAAACATGTTAAAAGAAGTTTCCCTCTATACCATCCTAAAACACATTTTACATTCTCAGAAAAAAAGGACAAAATTAAATCATGATATTTACGTACCTCATTTTAGGAGTCAGAATCTACAGCTTCTTATTCTCCATGAATATTATTTTTTTTATTGGAAGGGTTGAATTACATTTCTCTATCAAATTTAGATTGTAATTTCATATCATTGTCCCTTATCATTTTATAAGTAATAAGATTTTTATGCAAATAATGAAGAGATTATTTTTCATGATCTCTATCTCCCAATTAAGAATCTTTTTCATCGAAAATATTAGGAAGGATTCTCAAGATATTTTCAACCACAATAAAATAATCCATCATTTCACTAAGACATTTGATGGTACTTACCATGTCATTTACCATGGTAAAGAAGTCCCCAAAATATTCATGATCAACGATCTTGAGAACTTCATACTTCAATATCTATATTTGTATCTTTTACTTCTTCACTTTTTTATTACCTTCTTATATGGTTTTCAATTTATCCCATATGCCATTGGATGTGGAAAAAACATTTACTCTCAGGAATATACTTTTATAAACTGATGACAATATAGAATTATTCTCACTTCCATCATTCTTAGGGTGTCTCTTGTCAATAGTTATAAGTGGTGTTTTTTCATCAATTAGAGGAAACCCAACTATTAATGTTTCAAGAACATCATAAATGAAATACATGAGATATGGAATAATTATATCTTTCTAGATATGCTATTTATTTCAATAAAAGATCGGAATTCCTATACTTTTCACACAGTTCACGTTCTCCATTAGTAATAAATAGTAATGGGAACTTTGCTCAGATATGAATTAAACGTCCCCATTCAATTTATTGTATCACTAATGGGGGAAAGGGTAATCAATCATACTATTTCACTTTTATGTTTCTTTTTATTTGAAATAAAATGTTCCTACTTTCAGTGATTTCAATTCCCCACTAAATAAAAACTCAACCCTTATCCATAGGAACACAATGATTGTCAAGGATCAATATAAAATAAGAATAGGTACGTCCTTGGTATGATTTGCACATGATCAAATACCATAAAATACCCTAAAAACAATCCTTGTATTAAAAAGAGAAGTATGTAACCTTGAAATCATGTATCACTATGCAACAATATCACTAGTTTGTGTGCACCCTCTTAGCCTAACAGGTTAATACAATTGTTTTGTAATAACTCATGTTACTTGTGCTTCTTTTCAATTCAATAAATGTATTCAATTTAAATACAATTCATCAATTCCATAACTATAAGAAATGTAAGAGCCACAAAGAATTTTTATGAATCACTAATTTCGATATTTTCTATATATGATTCCTCCGATTTCAATTCTAACAAAACAGTACACTCAGTCTAATTTTCTGATAGAATACAACGAAAAAGATTTGACACCACAATAATCCCTAACATCGATGAAAATTAGTATGATATATCCTCATTTCGGAAATCTTCAATATGGTGATACCCATTATGGAAAATAATATTCTATTTAATTCATCCTAATACCAAACACAACCAAATACAATCCCCATCGTAAATGTATCCAATAAAAAACAAAACAACATCATATTCTCTCACAGAAAACCCGAGGATTCTCTCTCACATGCAATAAATAGAAAACCTATACACCAAGTAAAATGTGCTTGTTTCCATTTTATAGGTGACACAAAACATGTTTATGTTGGAATCCCAAAACACTTCCCCACTCACATAACTTCAGCGAAATATACAGTTCTCTTGAAATCTCAAAGTAATTATGAATTTGTTAATAGTTCTAAATTCTTCTCAAAACAACCAAAATCATAACCTCTTCTCTTTATAACCTCCTTTCAATTTATGGGACCAATTTATATTGGTAGGAATGCATGGGTATAATCAAATGAGTTTGATTCCTCATGTTCATTATTGAATACGATTCTCAGTGTAACACCCCAGGTAAATAAAGAATATGACATTTTTATATTTATCCATATTTGTGAATAAAATATTAATATTACTTTAAAGGGGATTCTATGCTCAATGGCGTACCCAATACGCAACAACGAGTTTCATGGGAATCTTAAGTTGCACTCTAAAAATAAAATAATATTATTTTAAATAGTAGTTAACGTCTAGCCGTTGTAATGGTGGGAATGAATAGAACTAACTACAAAATGATTATATATGTTTGTCAAATATTTTTACTCATTACAATAAATGTTAGAGGATTAAAAATTCTAATGAATCCAATTATAAGCGTAGACATTTTAATATTATTTAAAAGGTAGATTAACCGCATTTTGAAGGTGAACCTCTTTTAAATGCACTTTTTGATAAATATATGTGTTATATTTGACAAAATATAATTCTTCATTAGAATAGTGACCTCAAAATTTACTTTGTGTAAATTTTTGGTATCTTTCCGATAAAGGTCATTTTTTATGAATAGTGAAAAATGTTGTATTTTAATTCAAAACCACTTTTTAATCTAATTTATTTATATGATTATTTTATCTTTTTAATTATTTTTAATGTAAAATTAGAATATATTTTTACCATTTAATCCAATAGTGGTCGTTAGAATTAATTTCACTTTGAAATTGGACTTAAACTTGTGTCAATCTTTTGTTACTTATTGTTTCATAAAAACACGCTATTTGCTCTGACAACGGGAATTAATTATTAAATTAATTAATGCTACTTATATGTTTTGAATTTTGTAAAATAGTCATAATTTTTGAATTTGGAATATCAAATATAGCTTAGGGTGAAGTTTTGGTTTTTTTTCTAGAAAACTTCAATTTTTGATGAATAGTGAAACCTCTAAGTGGTACTTAAGAAACTAATTTTTCGTTTAAATGAAATTTTACCACCTCTGTATTTTGAAATTAAAAAATCCTACATACATGGTTTTCATTAAGAAGTAAAATGTGTTTCAATGGGATTAAAATATTTTTTTGGTGAATAGTAACTTATTAAGTTTATAATCGCGATTAGAGGTAATTAGTGTAGTTTAAGGTAAAAATAATGTTTTAATAATATGAGATGAGCATAACACATGTCCTATACTCATTTGATGTGTCACAGACGACCAAGAAAATCCATGGGTCAACTTGGGGACCCCATGGAGCCACTTTGGTTGGTAAATGACATAAATAACATTTTATTTAATGTTAAAGTAAAAATGACACAAACATGAGATGTTTTACTAAAACAATTTTTACATGAGATTTATACAAGTAATATTTTTTACTATAAATATTAATTAGAAAGATAAAAATATTTCCTACATCATGATATTTTTTTTTATAATTTTTAGACATTTAATATATTAAATTATTAATGACATCATGATGATGCAGCGATTACCACATTAATAATGGATTTAAATAAAATGAAAAGATAATGTAAATTCTATGACCTACACATGTCCAGAACCTATTGTATGGGAATATTTCGAACCCTTGTCACCTTATCCTAGAATTATATCAATTTGGTACCTTTTAAAGCCTAAAATAATTTTAAAATAAAGGAACATTTCTTTCCTTTCCAAGGGTGCCCCTCCTCTCCTCTTATAAAAGGCCCCCACCTCTACCCCCTTACCCACACTTCCAATGCCATTGGATCGGCCAACCCCTGACCATTTTGTATCTCCACATCCCTCTCTAACTTCTTGAAGCCTCACTTTGGGAATAATTATTCCCAAGGAATCCTTTGAACTCAATCCAAAGGGAGTTACCCGATTTTAAGGTAATGTCTTCACTTGAGTACTTTTGTTTTATTTTGATTTTCCAACCCCCTAAACACTTTTTATTCATTTCTTTTGTAACAACTACAGAAACATAAATATACTAGGATGTTGTTATAAGAACTATTCGAGCTAAACTTACACACACCTTCGTCTGATGGTTAATGAACATACTCTTTCTGTGGTTGGCGATTTTCTGCCTCACGAAACGATGATTGTTCAATATTCTTTTAACAGCTTTAAAGGTAGACATTATGATGTCACTGTATTTTATGTATGATATATATGGTATTTATGTTTACTATATTCTTCTGTATTAGATATTTAAAACATACCTTTATTCTTTTCATGTTGTGTAAATGCGATAATTTCATATGAGGAAGTGTGGGCTACCGCCCCCTCAAGTGATGTGACTCGTACATGCAATACATGGAATCTATAAAGAATGAAATTAGTGAAAATTTGTGAACTATATAACACATATATTATAATACAATTATAATATATATATATATATCATTTATTTTTTATTCCATTAATATGACAATGAAAAAAATGAAAGTAGCGTTAATGCGTACGTACGACCTACCGTCTCCATAAACGATGCTTTTCATTTTTTATCTCCAAATGATATGGAATATTGTAAAATGAATATTTACTGGATATATATGATATTATAATCATTAATACTATTCTGGAAATTATTTACTTATAACTACATGGGCAATCATTTTTCAGACAGGTTCATTTTTGACTCATGTACCAAAAATCGGCAAAAACGTCTGATATGAACTAACATTATTAAAAAATTATTATAACATTATAATATTTGATATGAACTGAATAATAATCTATAAAGAGTTAATTATGCAATTATAAATTGAACAATGTTTATTATTCAGGAATATAAAGAAACGAACAAGACAAGTCGGACTTGAGGTAAGGGATCCTACTGCTCCCTTTCTTTTTAAGTACACTATTTTATGACATTCCTCTTAAGCTCATCTTTCTTCTTATTGGGATGTTCTTTTATATTAATCTTACTGTAATTTTTATGTTCATATGATTAGAGACCCTATTCTCTCTCATTAATCCATTTTTAAAGTATTGAGTGGTGCCATTAGGCTGCCGAATTTTCATAAGAGATCTAACCTCCCTCTATCTTTTTAAGTACTCTCCTTTATGTCACTTCTTTTAAGCTCCTATTTGTTATGTTTGGGGATGTTATTTTATATTCATCTTGCTGTAAACTTTATTTTAATATGATGAGAGACCCTTTTTGATCTCATCTATCCATTTTTGTGAGTTTTATGTGGCACCGTTAGGCTGTCGAGTTTTCGTAAGGGATTTTTCTTCTCACTTTTATTCCCGTTAGATTTATGCTACATTTTCCACAATTTCCTTTGAGTGGTGTATGTACTGACCATTATTCTACTCATTGTGTAATATAATTCCGTTTATGAGTATTTACATCAATGATTTATTGTCCTTCTTTCATGGGGTGTATGTTTCGAAAGATACCCAAGTTGGTAAGGGAACCTATCACCCTCCTCTTTTTAAAAGACTTCTTTTGATGGGTCTTTTAATTTACATATTGTTATATTGGGATATGTTCTCATATATTCTTATTGATGTAAATGTTATGTCCAAGTGATGAGATACCCTTTTTTATCCCTCATCAAGTCATTTTGTTGTGACGCCGTTAGGCTTCTAAGGGAACTTCTGAACCCAATTTCGATTTCTTTGGGTTCAACATGTAGTTATTGAATATGTCATCCTTTGAATGTGTGTGAATGACCTTTGATTATTTTACACTTAATATCCACTTATATTTTGTGTATTCGTTTGTCACACATAATTATGTAATTGATTTATCCTTAAACCAAGGATACCATCTTTGTAAGGGACTTCGTCTCAATCTTCATTCATTAAGGCATATTTTGTTTTATAAACAACCTTCTTTTATACGGTGTATAAACCCCTTTGACTTTTACGTTTATCCAAAAAGGAATCTTTTTTATATGAACCGTTTTATGAAATGATAAAAGGGAATTTTTTTCTCGTACGTATGCAGCGACAACGACTTCTACACCTCCGTGACCATTATTTGAGTTTCAGCTTCCTCTACAAGACATACCTTCTTTTTAAAAGAAAAGTAAATACCATGTTTTACTTTTCTTTTATTTTGGTATTGAAAATGGTTTTCATAAGGTTTTCTATATCAATTTGTTTTATTGATATCTTGTGATTGAAATGTGGAAATGTTATGTTTCTTTTATGCATGTATTGTGTGGTACGATTATGTTATGGTTCTTGGGAATTGTTATGAAGATGGGTGGTTCCGTGATAAACTAAGGGCGGGTGAGCCCGATATAGCTCTCCAATGCATCGGGTAACACGATGGAGTGAAACGTTAAGGTTTCTCCGAATAGATTTAGGGAATATACTGTAGTGGGTATTCCAAACGTAACTAAGAGGGTTACTCCCTACGTATAAATGTTATGAATGCCTCAAGTTACCTTTTATGTCTTTTGATTTCTATGATTTATTCATGATTTGATGAGGTATGTTAATGTGCCTATGTTTTATGGGTAAAGTATGATTTCATTCTTATGTATATATGAACTCCTGTTTCCTTTCCATATTTTTATATACCTTACTGAGCTTTTTATGCTCATCCCATGTTTTTTTGAAATGTTTTTCACAGGTCAAGGGAAAAGTACATGACATGATGATAGTTTCAAGGATGTGTCAATAAAGAATCCATGTTTTATTTTAAATATGTTTCCGTTGATGGGAAAAAATGAATACTATCTTTTATGTAACCACTTTGTTTAAATATGGAATCTAATGCAAGTTTGATGATCTATTTCTCTAAAACTCTAAACCTGAAAAGATCCTCAACGAGTAATCTTGTGTTAACTCAAGATTAAGTAAAGTTTAAGGCTGGGGCCTTATAGTTGGTATCAGAGGTCGGTTTAGACAACTTTAGGGATTATGAGTTTTTTTAAACACATGATTAGTCCCTATATCTATTATTTCAGTTAAATCCTTACTTTATAACTTTTTTAGGTCAAGTAAAGTCGGTTACGAATGGAAGGAGTAGGATCTCAAACGATATTCCTATCACTTCCTGATGACATGCTTGCAATAATTATTGCAAAGTCATGTTTGGATGATTGTGAAACTTTTTCTAGCATACAACTCACTTACAAGATGTTGTTTGAGATATCAAACACCTCCACTATACCTCGTTATCATCGTGGATCATGGGTTGTTTTTAGACAAATACTATTTTCAAAATATTCTCATATTTTCAAGAAAGGAAAATATTATCAAGGTATTTTCAAATATTTTACCTTATCACAAAAATTTGAAGTATATTATGATTTTAAAAATGGTGCAGAGGAAGGAGACCCTTGCGCAACCTATTTATATTTTCTTTTAAAATATATTCTCTCACCACATACTTATGGTATTTTAAAAGGACTAATAATAGAAAGTTTCTACTCAAATTCAATCCGACTATTTTATAGAAATCATGTTTTATCAGTTGTTTTGGAATTATATGTAATTCATGATTATTTTCCAAAACTGTTTTTCTGTGAACACCCATATGACCCATGTTGTACAAGGTGTATTTGGATGGAGGAAGCAAATGATTTTGAAATATCTCTAAATCATTGTTGAAATGCATGTGACTTCTACCTACGTGAGCAAGATAACGATGAAACCGAGTGGAAGCCATGATCAAGTTATGATGTTATTCATTTTTGGAATCGTTTTATTTTATCTTATGGTGGTCAAATAAGACTTCAAGAATTAAGATGTTCAGATCGTAACAAATTTGGATGAAAATGTTAGGTATATAAAAACTATTGAAGTTAAAACATGTTAGGGTTATTTTTGGAGTTTTATAAAAAGGACAGCAGACAGACCGTGTGACAACACGTCGCGTTGGACAAAGCTGCGGTAATCGAACCCACAACCAAAGTGCGACTGGTATTTATCCCCTACAAGTTGACTACCTGAAGTCCCTGGTTAGTTTAACTAATTCTTTTTTGTTAGATGATCTTATGAATCTATAATGAGCTGATTCTGGGTTATTTATGGAAATTATTAACCTATCATGGAGGATATGTGATTAGGTTAATTACTTTTCAATATGAGACATTTAGAGCAACTGATGTTATTTAAAGATAAGTTTTAATTTGTACCTTGGAATACTATGTGACTAAATCCTTCAAATATTTGGGTTTCAATACTAGTTTTGTTTACTTTGAATAATTTTATGGACAAATTGTTAATCGAATGGTCCTCGTTGAACTTTGGGTTTTGTTGGACAAATTTTGGAGATTAAGAATAGATTTTCTTTTTATAAAGGGTTATCCTTTTCTGGATTATCTGATCTTGTTCTAACCTTTTTGATTTTGGTTTTGGTTAAAGTCTAAAGACATGGGAAGTATATAGTTCTCTTTTTTGGATTAGGGGATTTTCTAGATGTTAATTATAGTACTCTTAATGTGAACAAGTCTTCTTAAATACTCATCTTTTGGAGAAAATATGAGTTTGTGTAAGGAATCTAATAAAAGTTGAACGTCAACATGATAAGTGATTATGTTTACTTATCAATAATTTCCTCAATAAAAAGTAACTTCAAACAAAAATGTTTTCTATTAACTTTTCTTACTGGGGAATCGAATACCGTTTAACCCATCACAAGTTTGTGATTTTCTTGTGGTTAACTTTCTCCTAAACATGTTTTCTATCACTCTCCATCAGAACATGACCATATGTTTTCTCCTCCATGTCCATGTTTTCCTACATGGAATCCTAGTATGGGTTATCTCGGGTGACCTCTGTACTTATCTTTCTTTATTTTAAAGTGATTGTTTTACAGACTCTTGTTCCGATGTGGGACTTTTAAGGATGTTCGAAGCTCAATTTTAAAATTGCGAGGACGCAATTCCCAAAAGAGGGGAAGGATGTAACACCCCAGGTAAATAAAGAATATGAAATTTTTATATTTATCCATATTTTTGAATAAAATATTAATATTACTTTAAAGGGTATGTTATGCTCGATGGCGTACCCAATACGCAACAACGAGTTTCTTGGGAATCTTACGTTGCACTCTAATAATAAAATACTATTATTTTAAATAGTATTTAACGCCTAGCCGTTGTAATAGCGAGAATGAACAGAACTAAATAAAAAATGATTATATATGTTTGTCAAATATTTTTACTCTTTAAGATAAATGTTAGAGGATTAAAAATGCGAATTAATCCATTTTTAAGCGTAGACATTCTAATATTCTTTAAAAGGTCGATTAACCTCCTTTTGAAGGCGAACCACTTTTAAATCCACTTTTTGATAATTTAATGTGTTATATTTGAAAAAATAAAATTCATCTTTAGAATCAAGACATCAAAATTTATTTTTTGTAAATTTTCGGTATCTTTTTGATAAAGTTCATTTTTTATGAATAGTGAAAAATGTTGTATTTTAATTCAAAACCACTTTTTAATCTAATTTATTTATATGATTAGATTATCTTTTGAATTTTTTTTAAAGTGAAATTAGAATATATTTTTACCATTTAATCCAATAGTGGTCATTGTAATAAATTTCACTTTGAAATTGGACTTAAACTAGTGTCAATCTTTTGATACTTATTGTTTCGTAAAAACACGCTATTTGCTCTGACAGCGGGAATTAATTATTAAATTAATTAATGCAAATTATATGTTTTTAATTTTTTAAATAGACATCATTTTTTAATTTGGAATATCAAATATAGCTTAGGGTGAGGTTTTGGTTTTTTTCTGGAAAACTTCAATTTTTGATGAATAGTGAAACCACTAAGTGGTACTTAAGAAACTGATTTCTCGTTTAAATGAAATTTTACCACCTCTATGTTTTGAATTTAAAAAATCGGACATACGTGGTTTTCATTAAGAAGTAAAATGTGGTTCAATGGGATTAAAATAATTTTTTGGTGAATAGTAATTTATTAAGTTATTAATCGCGATTAGAGGTAATTAGTGTAGTTTAAGGTAAAAATAATGTTTTAATAATATGAGATGAGCTTGACACATGTATTACCCTCATTGGATGTGTCACGGCCGACCATGACAATCCATGGGTCAACTTGGGGACCCCATGAAGCGACTTTGGTTGGGAAATGACATAAATAACATTTTATTTAATGTTAAAGTAAAAATGACACAAACATGAGATGTTTTACTAAAAAAATTAAATAGGGTTATACAAGTAATATTTTTGACTATAAATATTCATTATAAAGATAAAAATATTTCCTACATCATGATAGTTTTTTTATAATTTTTAGACATTTAATATATTAAATTATTTATGACATCATGATGATGCAGTGATTACCTCATTAATAAAGGATTTAAATAAAATGAAAAGATAATGTAAAATCTATGACCTACACATGTCCAAAACCTATTTTATGGGAGTATTTCGAACCATTATCACCTTATACTCGAATTATATCAATCTGGGACCTTTTAAATCCTAAAATCATTTTAAAATAATGGAACATTTCGTTCCTCTCCAAGGGTGCCCCTCCTCTCCTCTTATAAAAGGCCCCCACCTCTACCACCTTACCCACACTTCCAAAGCCTTTGGCTCAGCCAACCCCTGCCCATTTTGTATCTCCACATCCCTCTCTAACACCTTGAAGCCTCACATTGGGCAGAATTCTTCCCAAGGAATCCTTTGAGCTCAAACCAACGGGAGTTACCCGATTTTAAGGTAATGTCTTCACTTGAGTCCTTTTGTTTTATTTTGCTTCTCCAACCCCCTAAAATATTTTTATTAATTTCTTTTGTAACAACTCCAGTATCTTAAATATACTAGGATGTTGTTATAAGAAGGATTCTAGCTACACTTACACACACCTTCATCTCATGGTTAAAGAACATACTGTTTCTGTGGTTGGCGATTTTCTGCCTCACGAAACGATGATTGTTCAATATTCTTTTAACACCTTTAACGGTGGACATTATGACATCAATGTATTTTATATATGATATATATGGTATTTAGGTTTTCTATATGCTTCTTTATTTTATATTTAAAACATACCTTTATTCTTTTCATGTTTTGTAAATGCGATAATTTCATATGAGGAAGTGTGGACTACCGCCCCCTCAAGTGATGTGACTCGTACATGCAATACATGGAATGTATAAAGAATGAAATTAATGAACACATGTGAGCTATATAAAATATATATTATACTGGAATTATAATATATATATATATATATATATAATTTATTTTTAATTTCGTTAATATGACAATGAAAAAAATGAAAGCAGTGTTCATGCGTACGTACGACCTACCGTCTCCATGAATGGTGCTTTTCGTTTTTTATCTCCAATTGATATGGAATAGTATAAAATGAATATTTACTGTATATATATGATATTTTAATCATTAATACTATTCTGGAAATTATTTACTTAAAACTACATGGGAAATCATTTTTCAAACAAGTTCATTTTTGACTCATGTACCAAACATCGGCAAAAACGTCTGATATGAACAAACATTATTAAACAATTATTATAATATTATAATATGTGATATTAACTAAATAATAATCTATAATGGAGGTCATTAGTCAATTATAAATTGAACAAAGTTTATTATTCAGGAATATAAAGAAATGAACAAGACAAGTCGGACTTGAGGTAAGGGATCCTACGCATCCCTTTCTTTTTAAGTGCACTCTTTTATGTCATTACTTTTATGCTAATATTTATTGTGATTGGGATGTTCTTTTATATTAATCTTACTATAATTTTTAAGTTAATACGATTAGAGACCCTATTCTCTCTCATCAATCCATTTTGGAAGTTTTGAGTGGCGCCGTTAGGCTGCCGAATTTTCATAAGAGATCTAACCTCTCTCTTTCTTTTTAAGTACTCTCCTTTATGTCACTTCTTTTAAGATCCTATTTGTTATGTTGGGGGATGTTATTTTATATTCCTATTTCTGTAAACTTTATCTTAATATGATGAGAGAACCTATTTGATCTCATCAATCAATTTTTGTAAGTTTTATGTGGCGCTGTTAGGCTGCCGAGTTTTCGTAAGGGATTTTTCTCCTCACTTTTATTACTGTGAGAATTATGCTACATTTGCCACAATTTCCTTTGAGTGGTTTATTTAATGCACATTATTCTACTCTTTGTGTAATATACTTCCGTTTATGAGTATTTACATCAATTATGTATTGTCCTTCTTTCATGGGGTGTATGTTTCGAATGATACCCAAGTCGGTAAGGAAACCTTTCACCCTCCGCTTTTTAAAAGGCTTATTTTGTTGGGTCTTTTAATTTACATATTTTTATGTTGGGATATGTTCTCATATATCCTTATTGATGTAAATTTTATGTCCAAGTGATGAGATACCCTTTTTATTTCTCATCAACTCATTTTGATGTGACGTCGTTAGGCTGTCAAGGGAACTTCTTAACC
Organism: Viscum album; assembly: GCA_963277665.1. Classification (NCBI taxonomy): domain Eukaryota; kingdom Viridiplantae; phylum Streptophyta; class Magnoliopsida; order Santalales; family Viscaceae; genus Viscum; species Viscum album. Next base: position 398,394,234 of record OY728126.1, read on the forward strand.
CAATTTTAATTTATTTGGGTTCAACATGTAGTTATTGAATATGTCATCCTTTGAATATGTGTGAATGAACTTTGATTATTTTACACCTAATATCCACTTATATTTGGTGTATTAATTTGTCACACATAATTATGTAATTGATTTATTCTTAAACCAAGGATACCATCTTTGTAAGGGACTTCGTCTCAATCTCCATTCATTGAGGCATATTTTGTTTTATACAAAACCTTCTTTTATACAGTGTATAATCCCCTTTGACATTTACGTTTATCCAAAAATGAATCTTTTTTATACGAAGCATTTTACTAAATGAAAAATGGGAATCTTTTGGCCATACGTATGCGGCGACAACGACTTCTCCGCCTCCGTGACCATTATTTGAGTTTCATCTTCCTCTAAAAGCCATACCTTTATTTTTAAAAGAAAAATAAATACCATGTTTTAGTTTTATTTTATTTTGGTATTGAAAATGGTTTTCATATGGTTTTTTATATCAATGTGTTTAATTGATATCTTGTGATTGAAATGTTGAAATGTTATGTTTCCTTTATGCATGTATTGTGTGGTACAATTATGTTATGGTTCTTGGGCATTGTTATTAAGACGGGTGGTTCCGTGATAAACTAAGGGCGGGTGAGCCCGATATAGCTCTCCAATGCATTGGGTAACGTGAAGGAGTGAAACATTATGGTTTCTCCGAAGATATTTAGGGAATTTACTGTAGTGGGTATTCCAAACGTAACCAAGAGGGTAACTCCCTACGTAAGAATGTTATGAATGCCTCAAGTTACCTTTTATGTCTTATGATTTCTATGATTTATTCATTATTTGATGAGGTATGTTAAAGTGCCTATGTTTTATGGGTAAAGTATGATTTCAATCTTATGTATATATGAACTCATGTTTCCTTTCCATATTTTTATATCCCTTACTGAGGTTTTTATGCTCATCCCATGTTTTTTTGAAATGTTTTTCAAAGGTCAAGGGAAAGGTACATGACATGATGATAGTGTCAAGGAAGTGTCAAGAAAGAATCCTTGTTTTATTTTGAATATGTTTTCGTTGATGGGAAAAAAATAAAAACTATCATCTATGTAACCACTTTATTTAAATATGGAATGTAATGCAATTTTGATGATCTAATTCTCTAAAACTCTAAACCTGAAAAGATCTTCAATGAGTAATCTTGTATTAACTCAATATTATGTAAGGTTTAAGGCTGGGGCCTTATACTCAGAACAAATCTAAATCAAAATATTCTATATGAAGGTTTAGATCTCCATCAAAAAATCATTGAGAAATATTATTCTCTTTTACCTTCTCTTATGACACTTTAGAAATAATTATTCATTCAAAAACAAGTTCTTGAATCATGAATTCCTTCATGACTTTTTATTAATTGAGGATCATCATTAACATCTTCGAAAATCGATTGTAATGTATTTTAAATTTACATTCATTCTAGAAAACTCATTTCTTCAAATAACTCTTGATTAACATAAAATAAAAACTTATTCATGTGCACATACATTGATGGAACTTGGACCTATAGATGTTCACAAAAAGGGAACATAAAACAATTCAACCCTTAACCAATTTGATGAATTATTTTGATTAAAAGTAGTGTATGATACTTTTTGGATATGATAATTTCTAGATACGATCATTTTTATTTATGATTATTATATATACGATGGCTTGTTACAATTTATGGGTATGATACATGAAAATATTATAAGAATACTTCTTATATGTATGACCATTTCATGGGTACAAACATTTTCTAGGTACAATCATTTCTGGGTACGATCATTTCCTGGGTATAATCATTTTCGTGGTACGACCATTTTTAGGGTATGATCAAATTCAATCTGAAAATGATGATCTCTCTAGATATAATACAATACAATCTAAAAACGATGATTAACACATATATGATTCAAAAAAATATGAATGTGATGGTCTTCTCAGATACGATACAATACAATCTAAAAATAATGATCTTCTTAGATAAATAACATTCTGAAAGTGATTCCTTCTTGATCCGTATCATCTATTCTATTTCAACTATATTTGATCAATTTCTATCTAAAAATGATGATATTTTATTGCTACCATGACTATTCTTTAACATTCAACAAGATACAGTCATTTTGAAATAAAATCAGCACCATCTCTTACTCTTTTATCAATACCCATTTTCAGTTGTCCCCACTTTTCATTAACACCGCCTTTCATCGGCATCTCCTGTTATCATACACACCATTCATCAGAACTGATATTCATCAACACCACATTCATTCATCACAATTTTTTATCAGTACCACTTTTCAAAACAGCACCATTTCATTTACTTCGACCCAGAATCCAATTGTTTTGAAAAAAAATCGATATTGTCTCTTTCTCTTCTTATCAGAATGACTTCTTCAATCAAAACTACCTCAACAATTTGGATACGATTGTTTTGGAATACAATATGTACCACTTCTCTCTCTCTTCCACCTGGATATGATAAATTTGAATACAATTCTTTTCTTATTGGCATTATCTCATTCCCTTTCCCTTTCTTATATCAAGTACTCTTCACAAGTTCTTGATACAACTAATGATTTATATGAAGTAAAAATCATAAAATCATCATCATAAATTATTCAATCGTATTCATAGTGACTTTGACTCTCCATCAAAACAAATGCTTCTTTCTCAGTATATTCTAGGTGAATCTGATAACCATCTTCTTTCAACAAGATGTTTTCACTTTCAAATCTGATTATTTTCATTATAATAGACTTTCACAGTGATTTCTATTTTAATCAATACCACAAATTGTATAATTGTTTCCCATATCAAAATTAATTAGAAAAAATTTCTTATTTCCATGAAAATCCTATCACCCAAAAAACTAAATAATTTTTCAATACCTTTCATTATAAATTCTCATTCATCTGCATCATCTCCTTCTTCAATATACATATCAATTAACAACATATGCAACCAAAAAAATTAGGCCTGACCCAATCATGATTATAATTCAAATTCATTAATTTATTAAAATAATATTGACAATAAAGTAAAAATGATATTTTATTGAATCACATTTGACATTAGGTTTTGGAATATCATTTTGGGTTTATAAAAATAATTTTTAGAATTTTAACAAACCATTTATGAAATTAAATAAAGAATGGCCAAAAATAATGTTCTATAAGCTATTATGTCACCATTACATCATGAATTATGTAATTCAAGATATACTGGTTACTTGAAAAATAATATAGTTACTATTCACCCTCAAATTGATGTATTTCAAGAATTTTACAAATAAATCACCATTGGAAAATTTCAATGTGAGGATTTTAAAAATGGAAATCATTTTATGAAAATAATTTTCTAAATATGATAAATTTAATTTCCAATTAAAACAATCATTTATTCGAAAAAATTATTGATCTTAAAATTATTACCATATTTAAAAAAATTTGAAATATTATATAAGGTTTGGAAAAAATTATATAAAAAACCTAACACAACAAAATATTAATTTATGAATAAATTTTATGAAAATAAATTTTCATTTCCTTTAATCAATTATTCATAAGTGTATAATTAAATATTTATGACTAACAAAAAATACTCGCACATAATTAACAAATTTTAAAACATTTCCTTACTTATAAATTGATATAATTATATCATAATTTCATTACCAGATTCTTAAATTTTATTTATTGTTTAATGTGCGTGGTTAGTAATCATTGTATTGGTTTACTATTATTAAGAGTCATATTACTATTCCTAAGATAATGATACTAGTTCATTGGTATTGGTTCCTTAACAACTAGATAAAAATATTATTTCATTAATTATTCTTTTATTAAATTTTTATTATGGTATATACGTGATTTTATGCGATTTATCTTCTATGAAATTACTAAAAGTATGGAGAAATTCAATTGATAAATGTTTGGGGAGTTACATTCTTACCCTTTTGAAGTTTCACCCTCCAATGTTTTTTTACATAAACAGGTGAGGGTACTTATCCTTTATCGCCTCCTTCAACTCCCATGTTTCTCATTCATACTTCTGGTTCCTCAACAACACTTTTAAAAGGTGTGTAGTCCTGTTGTGTAGAAATGTATCTCGCTATTCTAGATCTTTTATGGCTTCTTTTTAGAAAATAGATCTTCTTCTTGATGTACTAGCTCTATGTTCCGTACATGTGTGGGAACTGGTATGTGCTTCCTCAGGAGTGATATGTGAAATGAATCATTAACTTGAGAAATATTAAGTGCAAGCCAATAGGCCACAACTATTATGAAGTCAGGGATATCAAAGGGTCTAATGGTCCTTGGAAATAGATTAACTTTATTTACACCACATGAATCTCTTCCATGGTGATATTTAAAGGATGAGTTTATCTTCAACTTCGAACTTCAAGACCCTTTGACAGTTTTCAACATAACTCTTTTGATGACTTTCAGTAGATTCGATATGTTTCTAGATGAATTAAGCCCTATTATTCATATTTTAGACAAGATCAGGACCATGTATCATTGTTTCAATAAATTAATCCCAAAATTAGTGAGTTATATATTTATTTCTATATATAACTTCATATGGAGCCATTTTAATACTTGATTGGAAGCGATTGTTGTATAAGAAATCAACCAATGTGAGATGTTGATCCCAACAACCTTTAAATTATAAAGACTATGATCATAGAATATCTTCAAGCATAGGAATTGTCCTTTTATATAGGCTATCAGTTTGGGGGTGATAGTTTATTATGAAATTTAATTTAGTACTCAAATCATATTGAAGACTCTTCTATAATTTAGATGTGAACCATAGATCATGCTTAGAGAAAATAGAGAGTTGAACTCCATGTAGTCTCACCACTTAATTCACATATTTATTTTCATGTTTTTCAAGTGATAGGTCTTCCTAAATTGTGATTAAGAGGGTAGTCTTGGTGAGGCGATCAACCACAATGCATATCACATTATTTCCTTTGGATATCTTTTGGAGTCATGTGAGAAATTCTATAGTGAAATTCCCTCATTTCCACATGGGTATAGGTAATGGATGCATCATATAAATAGACTTTTTCACTCTACATTAACTTTATGACATATCAAAAACCATGAGATATACTCAACAATAACATTCTTCATGTTGTCCCACCTTATGTGTTCTCAGAGTTCACAGTACATTTTGGTACTCCGATGATGGATAGAGAAACATGAGTTTGGTGAATTATCAAATATATCCTTCATTATATAAGGTGATTAAGGCACAAAAAGCCTCATTACATACTTAATTACACCATAATCATCAATATAAAACTATCTTAGGTTCCCTTTTGTTACAACTTTCACCTACTTTTGTAACTATGGATCATCACTTTTGTTGCTCCTTAATTTCTCATGGATATATGGTCAGAAAATCATTTGGGAAACGTAGAATATAATCTCTACAATAATGATTTCAAAATCCATCTATTTCATATCCATGATTATAGGGTCTTTCTCAATCTACAATATAGATAGAGTTGCATGTTTTTTCAGCTAGGATCATCAGCTACCATGTTCTCTATTCCGGGATGATATTGAATTGAGAAATTTTACTCTCTAATTTGATCTAACCACCTCCTTTGACTCGTGATGTTAAATTTTTTTGTGAATATATAATTTAGAATATTTTGATAGGTAAGTTATATCACTTTTATCAATATAGAGCTAGTATCATGATATTTTCAAGGAACAAATCACACCTGCTGGCTCCATATCATTCGTAAGGTAGTTCTGCTCCTTGATCTTCAACTTATGTGAGGCAAAGGCTATCACATTATAATTTTTCGTGGGTACACAACACAAGAATTTATGTGAAGCATCAATTTTTATCAAAAATATTTCTCTAATTATTTGTAATGTGAGTATAGGTGAATTGATTATCCTTCTATTTAGATTTATAATCATTCCTGACATTCATCTGTCCAGACATACTTCACCCCATTCCATGTAAACTTATTTATCGGGCTTTAAAATTGTGAGAAATTTCTCCCAAAATTTTGGTAGTACCCACCTAATCCAAGAAAACTATTGTTTTCTATGACACTAGATGGAATTGGCTATTCCACAATTACCTTTTTTTAAGGGTCCAAAAAAATTCTCTAACTTATGATCATATATCCCAAGTATGTTATTTTTTGTATAAAAAATTCACAATTTCTGAACTTACCATAAAACTTATCCTTCCTCAATGTCTTCAAATAAAGTCTTATATGTTATTCATGTTTCTCTTATCTCTTGGAGTATATGGTAATTTCATTAATGTATCACCCTAAGATTTCATTGTATGTTATTTCTTCAAATTAATTCAATAACTTGCACTACATGCAACACTGAGTTGAAAAGCACCACGACATACCAAACTAGATATTCAAAAGTGGTTATGAATAATATTAACTGAATTTTTAACTTTATATAATATTTATAATTTTAGAATCCATATTTTGTGTTTCATAGACATAATATAAGAACAAATTCATTTTTTTCAAATAAAAGAATTATTTTTCAAAAAAATGAAATTTTACCTCCATTTAATGGAGAACCCTCTTTAAATCCAATATTTGAAACATTTATATATTTCATTTGACAAAATAAACTTCTTATTTAGAATCTGGACATAATAATTTAGTTTTAATAAATTTTTGGTGTTTTTCTGAAAACTTCCGTATTTGGGTGAATAGTGAAAAATACCAAATTTTAAATGAAAACAACTTTTTTAATCAAAATAATTAATAGTGTTCAACAATAAATTTTAAGGGATTGGAAGTATAATAAGATTATATTTTTACCATTTAATATAATTTTGTTATTTGGAAGTAATTTCACTTTGAAATTGGACATAAACAAATGTCAATCTTTTGATAGTTATTGTTTCTTAAAATACGCTTTTTTTTTGTTTTGACAACATGAATTAATATTAAATTAATAAATGAGATTTCTATGTGTTTAATTTGGTAAATTAGACATAATTTTTGGATTTTTAAAATCTAAATTATCATATGGTAAATTTTTGTATTTTTTTGAAAACTTTCATTTTTTGATGAATAGTGAAAAACCATGAGCTAATGTTTTATACCGACTTTTTATTTAAATAATTATTTAATTTATTTAAATTTATTTCAGGTCAAAATAGACACATAATACCTATATAAGTTCAATGTAATTAATTGGAGTCAGTTTATAATAATTTTTCGATATATAAAAAGTTTATTGAACCTTTTACCGTCTTTTACCCACATTTTAAGAGAATTTTCAAATTCACATAAAACTTAATTTTACTGCATCTTTAAGTTGAATTTAAAAAACCTGAGAGACATGGATGAAATCATTAAGTAAAATTTGTTTCAAAAAGATGAATTTTTTTTGTGAACAAAATCTTTTTACTTTTATTTACCATGGTTAAATGTAAATAGGGTAATTGAGGGTAAGAATGATATTATTATTAACCTAACACATGTTCTAATTCTATTGAATAATTATAATTCGACTAAAAAAAACCTTAGTAATAGAATGTAATCCTTCAGGTCCACTTTGATTATATTAGGACATTTAATGCTATTTAATTCAAAGAAGAGTTAAAAGTGTTAAACTCAACAATTAATAACTAAAACATTTTTAATATAGGGTTATACATAAGATAAAATTGTTTGTAAATATTCATTATAATTATAAAGGATTTTCTAAATTATTTTATTTTATTTCTAATTTTTATACATTAAAGAGTGAAATTTATTTATGACATAATGATAATGCACTAATTACTGTATTAATGAATGATTACAATAATTGATATTATAAATATCCGAATAAATATAAATTGAGACTTCATAGGAATTCCACAAATTTTACAGATTAATATGAAATTTTCGGGTTGGTTATATGAATTTTTTTGAACTAATAATTCTTTAATAAATTTAGAAAAAAATTACCAAATAGTGTCAAAATTGACATAAAAGAGTATTTAAAACAAATATTATATTATTAATTTATATTCTTTTCCTAAAAATATTAGTATTGGTCTAAAGACTTATATAATAATAGGTGTATCATTATTGAACCACTTTGGGATCTCTTGAATGAATATAGTACGTTTGTTAACCATAAAATATAAAAATACAAAGAGACATGGTAAATGTCAATCTATTTAACTAAGAGTTAAATCTTAAAGATAAGGTTAATATGGTGACCCAAACCTACTTAAAATTTATTTTTTGGGTAGTTTTCGACCCATCCCCACCTTATAATTTAAATAATCTATTTTGTAGCCATTATAAAGAAAAAACTATTTTATTATAAAATAATATTTCTAGCTTTTCCTAAGGTTCCCCTCATCCCTCTTATAAAAGGGCACTCTCCCTTCTCTCTAATTCACACCATCAAAGGCATTTTTCTCAGAAAAAACATGCCCAAATCCCTCTCTACTATCATAACATCATCCTAGAGGCCTTAATTTTGTTATAAACACAAACTATGAAGCCCTTTTGGCCAAATTAAAAGGAACAACCTGATGAAGAGGTAAGTATCTCATTACCTCATTCAAGTTCCTTTCTTCTTCCACTTCCTTTTTATTTGTTGTTTCTATTTTAAAATACTTACTCCAGTATCTTCTATATACTGTTATTTTATTATAAATATGGTATAACCAAATTCATTATTCTATCCATCCTTTGAATGAAATGTCACTATACGTGCGTACGTATGGCTTACCGTCCCCACGTCGTGGTGTAATTGTTATTCAATGCATTATTATTTGGATGGGCATAACAATGATGTGTAATTGACGTAAATAATAAATATAACATGATAATTATTCTATATATATATGATATAACATCTAATTATAAATTATTTTAATATCAAAAGAATTATATTGTTGCTCGTGCATACGTACGGATTACCGTCTCCACGAACACGATGAGATTCATTCCCCGTCGTATCCATTCAAGAGTAACTTTTATTAGATGATTAATAATAATGATTAAAGACTTGATATCATTCTAGATATGAATAAAATTCATCCCATCCATAAAAATATGACTCACATAACAAATAATATATTAGAAAACGAATCCATTAACACCCGAAACAACGATAATATTAAGATATTATTAACAAAGTAATGTTAAAAGATCATATAAGATATCATATTAATGTATATGATTCTTGTATAAACTAATAACAACTATTTCACCATTATATATGACGGTAACCTACCCTTGACCAAGGATAAGTACAAGGTAACGGTTAATTCTACAATCTATTCATTATCCGAGGTTGTTTAAACATAATTAACTACTGGGACCTCTTTATCAACCACATCCATGTTTCTTAAAAATGTATTTCAAAAAATTGTTAATATTTACTAGACTGTGGGTTAATTTCATTTATACCCTTGTTTTACTTTTATCATACTTTTAGAAAGTAATATTTCCGTCGTTTTCCAAACATGGTCCTTTATAACCATTTCAAAAAAATTAAGGTAAGAATGTTTTTTCTATTATACATAAAGTGCAGCTATTTTCCACCATTATTAAATTTTCAATGATTCCACTATTAGATTTTAGAAATATTTTAAAAAAAAATGTTTTCTTTTTAAATTATATGACTTTTCAATGATTTCAAAACAGAAAGAGATATTTCTCAAAAAAGGTTTTTATTTCATCTATGTCAATATCTTTTGATAGATTGTAAGATTATTTGAAGTTGATTTATTATGATACAAATCATCCATATTGTATTGAAGGTTTTGTGATATGTTTTACTGTGGATGTGTTATTTTTATTCCATTCATGGTTTATGGATAATGTATTTAAATTTTGTATGCTAGTTTTAATACATATGTTTATGTTATGTTTAAAAATTTTCATATAAAGAATGAATTGGACTTAGTATGTGATCGGTGGAGCCCACTATAGCTCCTCAATGCATCGACAGGTCTCATGAGGCACACTAGTGTCTTGGCATAAGGCCTTGAAAAAATCATATTTGTAGTCTTGGCACAAGGCCTTGACTATGTGGTTATGAATGTATAGAATTATTAATTCCATCATTATGAAAGTGGCTATTGATAATGCATGTGATTATTTGAATAGTTCAATATCCATCTGAGTATGTAAATAGAATATTATAATTTTCCTTTTCCATATTTTGCTGATATTCTTGTCTAAAAGGCTTTTGTTTTATTTATACACATTTCCTTAAATGGTTATGCTTATTTTTGAAAGTTTCCGCTATATTGTTATCCTTATAGAGCATCTGAGCTCACCCCTTTCTATGTTTATTTTTCCCAGTATGTGAAGAAGTATATTATGACAAACCTTCAAGGATAGTATATCGGATCTCAGAGTTTTCTATGGAAAAATGTTGTTTTAGTTCTCCATTTATGATGTAATTTAAAACATATTGAATGTATCTAGTATTTCCAAGGCTACTAAATTAATTGTCCTTTCAAGACATGATCTTTTGTTATCTTTCCAATGTTATGTAATAATGCACCGACTCTGGGTAAATGGGGTTGGGGAGTTATAGTTGGTATCATAGGAAGTTTAGTACAAAAATTGGAATCTTGATTTAGATAAACTATGATTAGAGAACATACCAATAAGATAGACTTTTAGGATTAGTATAGAATAACTTCAAAAAAATTTGATATTGTAGAGATTTTGTGAGTTTTACAAGCAATAAATCCTTGTCTTGATACAAGTAGGTAGAGGCGGATCTGTCATAGAGGTATCTAGGGGTAAAAAATGAAAACACTAATTTGAGCTAGACTCGAATGGGAACTGGTGAATGAAAATGGGTCTTGCTGCACTCTTGGTTATGACACTCCCAGGGGATATGCATAGGATAATTCACATTTTCATTACAAGCCATTATAAAAGATTTAGGAGCAAATACTTCTCAAAGAAAGTATTTATATGATTATGGATTATATCTATAAAATGTTCAATTTACGTTAGGTATTTTACATGTTTGAAATTATTCATTTCGATTCATAAACTGACATAGTGTATGCCATTATTTAGAAATGGTGCCCAGTAAAAGGAATGCGAACTCCAGAAATATGTATGATCCAATGAGTAAGAATGATCAAATAATTCATGGTATTAAGAAAACATTTATAGGGGAAATAGTATCCCACATATTCTCAAAATATGAAGAAATAGTATCATGGGTTAATAAGATCAGTAGAGAATTATCTAAGTCATATGAATTTGAACGGAAGAAAGAGACGAAAAAGATGGTAGAGAGAAAGATGGATAAATGGAATTAGGAAAAGAACGATTTACCAATTAGTGATAACTGTGGAAGGAATCACCTTGGTAAATATTTAAATGGAATGGGAGTGTGTTATTAGTGTGGAGAAAAAGGACACCAAGTCGGTGATTTCAAAGGTGAGAAAAAGGATTCAAATGTACAATACTTCATCTGTATAGAGTTGGGACACTACGTGAATAAATGACCAAATCAACAGAGTATACCCCAAATGATGATATTGGATAATAATAGAGTTATGATACTGTATAAGATGAAGAGGAATAATTAAGAGTTCTTATTTTGTTATTAAAGTATTGTTTTATCTTGAGTGTTGTATCACCGATGTAATTTTAATATGAATTATCAAAATAAATAAGGATTGTAATGTAGTACTATTTCATTGGGAATTTGAGATTATATGGTCCTGATACTAAGGTAGTAATTTTTGAATAAGATATGGTCGATTTAGATAAATTATATTCGAAATTCTTGACTATCTTGGAATTGATTAATGGTTTGTTTATTTCATAATTGTTGGAATATTCAAAAAACTTTGATATAAGAAATATATATTGTATTATATAAAGGATAAGGGAGAATGAATGTTATCAATAAGGTTTTATGGTAAAATTAGGGTGTTTCCATGTTTTAAAGTAATACATGATGAAGGTGTTCACATACTATTACAAGGCTAAAAGGATCATAATTGTGTTTATCTTCCTTATAAGTTTTGTACTATGAGTTTGGATAGAAGTATTTTGGTTAAGTATAAAGGTTGGAATGGATTAAGATTGAAATTGGATAATATTTTTAAGGTTATTTTTGGTTTTTTATAAAAAGGAAAACACAAAGACTGTGTGACAACCCATCGCGTTGGGACAAGCTGCAGGAATCGTACCCACAACCATAGTGTGATTGGGATTTATCGCCTACCACTGGACTACGTGATGTTCTTGGATTGTGTAATGTAGTTACTTTTTTTTTGAGACGGTATAATAGGTAAATTTTATATTCATTTTTTTGAACACTATATGATTAGGATAAATATAATTTTTTTTGAAATCTTTTATAGTTAAAGATGAGTTTGTGTTAAGAATTAGTTGAAGGATGAGACTCTACCTGTCAAGAATATATAAATATATATATATATATAATTTTTTTCCCATTTCTTCTATGGGTAAATTAATTCTTACAATTCAAGGAAGGGATCCTAAAACAAAAAATGTGTTATCATAATACCTTGTGTTTTGTTCAACCGATGGTATTTCATATCATCATATATTGATGTATTTGAGGACCTTAATTTTACACTTGTTTGTGATTGATGACCTCAATCACTCCCTTTAAATATTTACATGTTTCCTCCAATTATGTGTCTTTAATTTCCACCAATGTTCTCAAAATCGAGATCATAATTTGGTGGTGACCCTTTTATTTCCCTTTTCCTCTTATTAAAACTAAATTTTATTAACCCAATTTCTGATGTGGGTTTTCCAAAAAAGGGGTTTTCTATTTTCAACCTTTTATTTTCAAAAAAATTAAAATTGTGAGGTCACAATTTGTTAATGGAGGGAATAATGTAACACCCCAAGATTTCATAGTATGTTATTACTTCAAAGTAATTCAATAAGTTGTACTACATGCAACGCTGAGTTCATGCACACCACGACTTACCAAACTAGTAGTTCAAAAGTAGTTATGAATAATATTAACTTAATTTGGATCATTATATAATCCTTATAATTTTATAATCCATATTGTTAGTTTCTTAGACATAATGTAAGAACAAAGTAATTTTTTTAGATAAAAGATGTATTAAAAAAAACGCAATTTTACCGCCTTTTAATAGAGAACCCTTTTTTAATTAATTATTTGAAACATTTATATATTCAATTTTACAAAATAAACTTTTTTTAGAATCAGGACATAATAAATTAGTTTTAATAATTTTTTGGTGTTTTTCTAATAACTTTCATATTTGGGTGAATAGTGAAAAATATTAAATTTTTAACCGAATGCAATGTTTTTAATCAAAATAATTAATATTGATCCACTGTACATTTGAATAGTTCAGTTGTATAATTAGATTATATTTTTACCATTTAATCCAACATTGGTCATTGAAAGTAATTTCACTTTGAAATTGGACATAAACAAGTGTCAATCTTTTAATAGTTATTATTTCATCAAATATGATTTTTGGTTTTGACAACGAGAATTAATTTTCAATTAATAAATGAAATTTCTATGTTTTGAATTTCTTAAAATAGGATTTATTTTTGTATTTAGAATATCGAATTTAGCTTAGGGTGATTTATTGGTATTTTCATGAAAACTTTAAATTTTTGATGAATAGTGAAAAACATTGAGTTATTATTTAAAACAGACTTTTTATTTAAATAATTATTTATATTATTTGAATTTATTTTATGTAAATTAAATAAACAATACCTATATAAGATTAATTTAATTCACTGGTGTTATTTTATAATAATGTTAGATATATAATAATTTTATTGATCTTTTTACCGTATTTTTACCCACCTCCTAGGAGAATTTGTAAATTCACATAAAACATAATTTTACCGCATCTATTAGTTGAATTTCAAATAGCCAAGAGACACGGTTGATATCAGTAAGTAAAATTTTGTTCAATAAGATGAAAATAATTTTCGGTGAATAGAAACTTTTTACTTTTATTTTCCACGGTTAAAAGTAAATAGGGTAATTAAGGGTAAAAATGATATTATTATTAAACTAACACATGTAATAATTATATTGGATAACTATAATTCGACTAAAAAAACCTTAGTAATAAAATATGATCCTTTAGGTCTATTTGAATTAGATTAGGACATTTATTATTATTTAATTCAAAGAAGAGTTAAAAGTGGTAAATTCAAAGATTTATAACTAAAAAAAATTTAATATAGGGTTATATATAAATTAAATTCATCTATAAATATTCAGTAGAAAGATAAAAGGATTTCCTACATAATGGAATTATATTTATTATTTTTAATCATTAAATAGTTAAATTTATTTATGACATAATAATGATACAATATTTACCGTATTAATGAATGATTAAAATAATTGATATTATAAATATCCAAATAATTGTAATTTGAGACTTTTAATGAATTAAAAAAATATATAGATTAATATGACATTTTAGGGTTGTTTATCTGAATATTTTTGAAGTAATAACGCTGTTATTAATTTAGAAAAAATATAATACCAAATAGTGTCAAAATTGACATAAAAGAGTTTTTAAAACAAATATTATATTATTAATTGATATTCTATTCCTAAAAATATAAGGTTCTTCCAAAAGACTTATATAAAAATAGTTTTATCATTAATGAAACACTTGGGTTTCTCTTGGATGTATATAGTACGTTTATTAGCCATATAATATAAAAATAAAAATAGACATGATAACTATCAACATATTTAACTAAGAGTTAAATCTCAAAGATAAGGTTAATATAGTGAACCAAACCTGTCTAAAATATAATGGTTGAGTTGTTTTAGACCCATCCCGACATTATCCTTTAAATAATCCATTTGGGAGCCATTAGAAACAGAAAATAATTTTATTATAAAATAATATTTCTAGCTTTTCCTAAGGTGTTTATCACCCCTCTTATAAAAGGGAACTCTCCCTTCTCTCTAATTCACTCCTTCAAAGCCATTTTTCTCATAAAAAACCTGCCCAAATTCCCTATAAACTATCATTCCTTCATCCTAGAGGCCTTAATTTAGTAAAAAAGACATCTTAAGAAGCCTTTTGATCAAATCGAAATGAAGAACCCGAATAAGAGGTAAATATCTCATCACCTCTTCCAAGTTCCTTTCTTCTTCCACATTCTTTTTCTTTGTTGTTTACATTCTAAAATAATAACTTTAGTATATTATGAATACTATGATTTTATTATAAATATGTTACAACCAATTTCATTATTCTATGCATCCTTTGAATGACATGTCATTATACGTGCGTGTGTACGACTTACCGTCTCCACGTCATGGTTTAATTGTTATTCAATACATTATTAATTGGATGGTTAAACTAATGATGTTTAATTGATGTAAATAATAAATATAACATGATAATTATTCTGTATATATGATATAACATCCAATTATATGTTATTTTAATTTCAAAATAATGATATTGTCGCTCGTGCGTACGTATGGATTACCATCTCCACGAACGCGATGAGATTCATTCCTCGTTGTATCCATTCAAGACTAACATTCATTAGATGATTAAAAATAGTGTTTAAAGACTTGATATCATTATGGATATGAATAAAATCCATCCCATCAATAATAAATATGACTCACATAACAAATAATATAATGGAAAACGAATCCATTAACACCCGAAACAACAATAATACTAAGATATTATTAACAATGAAATGTTAAAAGATCATATATGATATAATATTAATGTTTATGATTATTGTATAAATTAATAACAATTATTTCACCATTATACAGGAGGTTAACCAACCCTCGACAAAGGAAAAGTACAAGGTAAGGGTTAATTCTACAATGTCTTCATTATCCGAAGCTGTTTATACGTAATTATCTAATGGGACCTCTTTATCATCCACATCCATGTTTCTTAAAAATTTATTTAAAAAATCTCTTAATATTTACTAGACTATGGGTTAAAGTAATTTATACCCTTGTTTAGCTTTTATAAGATGTTTATAAAGGAGTATCTCCATCATTTTCCAAACATGGACATTTATAACATTTTCTGAAAAATTAAGGTAAGAATGTTTTTTTAACATATACGGCGGGTGCGGGTATTTTATGATGTTATAACATCGTTGAAGATTCCCTTACAAGATTATAAGAATTTTTTGAAAATAAATGTCTTCTTTATAAATAATGTGACTCTTAAATGATTTCAATATAGAAAGATATATTTCTCAAAAAAAATGTATTGATTTCATCTATTTCAATATCCTTTGATGGATTTTAAGGTTATTTGAAGTGTATTAATTATGATACAAAACATCCATATTGTATTGAAGGTTTTGTGATATGTTTGATTATGAATGTGTTATTGTTTTACCATTCATTGTTTACGGCTACAATATTTACATTTTGTATGCTATTTTTAATACAAATGTTTATGTTATGTTTAATCCTTTTCATATGAAGAATTCATTGGACTTATATGTGATGTGTGGAGCCCGCTATAGTTCCTCGATGCATTGGTAGGTCTCATGAGACAAACTACTGTCTTGGAACAAGGCCTCAAAAAAATATTATTTGTAGTATTAGTAAAAGGCCTTGACTATGTGGTTATGAAAGTGTGGCATTATAAATTCCATCACTATGAGAGTGGTTATTGATTGTACATGTGAATATTCGACTAGTAGAATATCTATGTGAGTAAGTAAATGGATTTAGTCTAATTTTTTCATTTCCATAATATGATGAAGTTCAAGTTAAAAAGGATTTTGTTTTATTTTTATACATTGCCTTAAATGTTAATTCTTATTTATGAAAGTCTCTCATATATAGTTATACTTACTGAGCATATGAGATCACCCCTTTCTATGTTTTATTTTCCTAGGATGCGAAGAAGTATATTATGAATGACCTACAGGGATAGTCTATGGGAACTCAGTGTTGTCTATGGAAATAATGTTTTTGTAGTTTTCCATTTATGAAGTAATTTAAACCGTATGAAGGTATCTAGTATTTTCAAGGCTACTAAACTAAGATGTCTTTTGAGACTTAATCTTTTGTGATCTTGCCAATGTTATTTCATAATGCAACGATTCTGGGTAACTTGGGTCGGGCCGTTACCATCAATAAACACTACCAAAGTTTTTTTAGGTAATGTCTAAAGACTATATTCATCAAATCAATGAAGATTTTAGGGGTATTAGTAAGATTAAAGGGAATCCCCAAAAACTAATAGTGACCACACCATATACAAATTTTATTTATCTAAATATATTCCTTATTCAGCTTAATATGATGATATCAAGAATTAATATCCACTATTGAGAAATATTGAGGTCCTCACAACTGATCAAACAAGTCTTCAATCCTCAAAAGAGGAAACGTGTTCTTTATGGTGATCATGTCGATTTATCGATAATCAATAAACAACCACATTAATCCACCATTCTTCATGAAAAACATCACTAGAACACTCCATCATTCACTTAGTCTTATGAACCATTTGTCCAAATTCTATTTTAGATACTTCTTTTACTCCTCCAATTTTCTAGGATACATCTTATAGGGACACTTTGAGATATGAGTAGCTTTGGTTGTGGGTTCTATTGAGAACTCTCCCTCATGATCTCTCGTAAGTTAGGGTAACTCTTCAGGAAACCAATCACTATATATCCATAAGATGGAAATTTCTACTAGGATGATACTTTCCTTTGTTTCAACCATTTGAGAGAGGAATTCTTATTCATTTGGAATCAACTCCCACAATGTTTACGGATTTTTCAATGGATATTAATGATTTTCCATTCATTTGTAGAGGACCATGGCATGGTTTGGAATATGAATGGATATTTTATTTTTCCCAATAATAGATATGTTCTATATATAATGAGAGCCAATGCATTAACATTTTAGTGTAAAATAACACTAGGGGAAGTATCATAAGATTTTCTAGAAGAATATTCCCATTTACGCCAATATGGAAGAGTCCAACACTTGGGTTGAAATTATTTCCCCAATTGGTTTTATTACTCATATCCCTACTTAAAGGTTTCAATTAATTGATTCTATAGTAATAGAAAATGTATAATATATAAAGGAATGTGTAGAACCAAAATAATTTAAGACTTTTTATATTCTACATTAAAAAAATTGTACCTTTTAAGACATAATTTTCGTGCTCCAGATCCGTAGTAGTGATGGCCTAAGCCATCCCTTTATCCATTTTATTTTTTGGATAATGACATGGACTAACATCAAGAACTCAAGGTTTAGTGCACTATCTTACATAGTGGCCTTTCTCTCAATAGTGGCTACATTAGACCATGGGTGGTGCTATCCTCACGTCCACCACAATATCCCGGATTCTCATGTCTTTTCGACATTCATGAGCCTGTTGTCCTTATCTACCACACTTGATGAATTTAATCATCCCTTTTATGAAGTTAACACAATTATTATTACAACATTGTTTTCGTGCAAGTGGTTGAGTTTTCATTCCACCTTTCTCATTAGATCTTTCAGCTTGAAACTCGATCTTTAATTTTTAATCAACATAGTCATGGTTCCATTTTACAAACTCTATCTCAACATTGAGAAAATTTTTAATGAATTCTTTATAACTCTCAATGTCTCAAATTTATAGAGAATTTAAAAGGTGTGACATTAAATAACTAATGAATCTATCAATTTTTATATCATTTTTGATAAAAACCCAAGGAGTACATTTCAATCCTTGGAAAAATTTCCTGATTAGATGGGACAAATATTCCTTATTTTTGTTTCTTATATATGAATTCTCAATCTATATTAGTTTGAATGTTTCTAGGTAAATATTTATTAGGAAACATTATCTTAACGTCTTCCCTCTCCATATCTTTAATTTTATCCCTCAGCTTGCAGTTGTTAATCGAGGTCCCCCATTGATAGACCTCTCTATCTTGACAATAAATAGCCAGGGCCACATTCCTTATCTTAGAATAATGGAGACCGAAATATATATTCTTTATTGATTTGAAACAGTATTCCATGAATAGTGGATCAGAAGATCAACTAAACGTCGAGGGTGGTTGTCTCATAAAACTCTAGATATCCAGTTTATCCCTACTATGTGAATGATTATGTTTAACATTATTCAGTTTATTTTTTATAAAATGAGGTAGTTGGGTAATAATCGCAATGATGTTTTGAACTCCACCTCCCAAAGTATTACAGAGGGCATGTCATAAATCACAACATTTCCCATCACACAGGTTGTTGGATTGGTATCTCATTATTCCGATCTATTTCTAAAATTGAAATGTTTTAAAAAAAACAATGTCAAAAAGTCATGAATTAATAATTTATTCCATTATGAAATTAATAATAAGAGAATATATTATGTGATCCTTATGTTTAGGAAGGCTTCTTATGTAAAAATATATACTTAGTCTCACACTAAGTGTTTTTACTAAGATTATCTAACCATAATTCCAAAATTAATTAATCCTTAGTCTGATACCAACTATAGAGATCCTACTTTTAACATATTACAATTACATCATTTTAATGATAAACAACATAAAATATTTACCTGAGAATTATCCAATGGTGTTGTATCTTGGGAGAACAGTGATCATATATTAAATTCTCAACATAAAACATAAATATTCATTTAATTTCCTCTTCTTTATCGTCATATTAGATCTTGAATTTTTCTTATTACAGATAGTCACTTGAAGATATACATCAAATAGGGGTGATATAAAAGCCCAACAAGAGGATGTATAAGAACATAAAAAAATATAATAAGGGTTGAGCATAATAATTATCATAACATATGAATATGATCAAAATCATTAGTGGAATTATTAGGATAAAGTTTGGAATGACATTGCATAAAAATGAAACATCATGCCATAATGGTAAAATAAAAAACATCTTTCTTTATGAGGCCGGTATCATGTGAATTCATATTTCAATTTATTCATTTTTTTTCACACTACCCATTGCATTGGATATATTTCATGTTCTGAGCCCACCCGTCACATCCTAACATTATCATTGTCCTGTAGGCCATATAGAACATATATTGATCAAGAAATAACCTATGGAATGGAATGTGATTTATATCATAATCATACATTAATAATATTTTTCCTCCCATATAAAAGGGGGAACAAAATATTTGATATAAGAATCATGAACCTCCAGTTATAAGAAAAAGGTGTGTTTTAAAGGAAGAATTATTTTGAAAAACATTATGTTTGTCATAAAATTCAGTAAAAAACATGTATACCCTAGAAAAGATAAGTTAATGATAAAAAAAATATTTTAGGAAATATCTATATTGAAAATGGTGTGAAATAGGGAAATCCCAAAGAAATATTGTTTTGTTCAAGAATACCCTTTACCTTAATTCCCTCTTAATTTCGTATATTTTGCATCTTATGAATAATAAACATGAGTTTATTATAAATATGATCTAGAAGTGAATTATAGCAATTTTATAAAATTATTTATAAATTATATTAATTTTATTATATTTCTTAATATTAATTTAAGAAATTAAATCTTTTTTATGTCATATTTTACATAAAAATTTCCTATCATGCAACAATTGCACTATATTATTACATGTAATTTAAAAATTAATATCTTTAGTTATAAAAAAACAAAGTACATGTACATTGATATTAATATATTATATATTATTATACTATCCAAACATTATGTCTATTTTAATAATTTTCTTGGAAACATCATTATTGGTGGTTAACCAACCTTTAACGAGTTGTATTTAAAAGAGAAGGGAAGGTAAGATTGAAATTTATATTTTTCATTAATATGGTAATTAAAGTTGGTTAACATAATTTATATAATATCAAAATATTGTACAATATATTTTTTATATTATTTTTTTGAACGTTAGAGGGTAAAAAAAGGGATATGAAGAAATGAGAGAAGATTTAATAGGGGCTTGCTCTCCCCTCAATGTAACTTCTCATTCACAAAACTATAACTCCCTCAGTGATTAGAGTTGTAGGAATCCAGAACATCCCTAGGTATTCATAGGGAATTGATAGGGTGTATTTGGGTAGATATTAGGCTTTGGATTGGATTTCCAATGGGAAGGGGATGGGTTATTTATACTTGAGGAAGTGGTATTTTTATATTAAAATATTATATAAAATAATATATCATTGGTTTGAATTGTAATAGTTTTTATTTTAACAAATTAAGTCATATATTAATATTATATAATATATTTCAGACTTTAAATCATATTTATAATTCAAAATCATAAATTTATTAAAAGGATAGTTAAAATAACAAAAAATATATATATTAAGGAACAACTCTTGACTTTATATTTTGGAAAGTTCTTTTCAGTTTTATAAAATTTGTTTATTGTATTTTAAGGAACCATTTAATAAATAAAATAAAACATGGATGATACTATTGTTCTATAATGGATTATTCCCCTGTTACATCCTGAATGATGTAATTTAAAATATACCTGTCTTTGAAAAAATATAATTTTTACTATTAACCTGAAAATTGATGTATTTCTGAAAATTATCAAAAAAATCACCCTTAGACAATTTTGGTGTTCAGATTTCAAAAATGGACAATATTTTATGAAAATAATTTTTTAAATATGTTATATATTATTTGTAATCAAAATAATTATTTATTTGTATAAATACTGTTTTAAACATTATAACAGATTTTATAACACATTGAAATATTATTAATGGTCTCATAAAATTTTAATAAAATAATAAGATAAAAAATAGTTATTTATGTATATATTTAATGAAAATAATATTACTTTTAAATTATTAAATTATACATAAAATTGTAATAAAATATTTCTAACTTACAAAAAATACCAACACTTAATTATTAATTTTTAAAACATTTATTTACTTATACTATGATATAATTATATAATAATTTCTTTGATAAGATTCCAAATTTTATTTTTAATATAATGGGTGGGGTTACTCTTCATTTTTTTGGTTTTCTATTCACAATGGTCATATTACTATTCCTATGGTAAAGTTACTATTTCATCGGTATAGGTTCCTCAACATAAAGATATTCTTCTAATTTCATTAATTAGTAATTTATAAATTCTTTATTGTGGTCTATAAGTGATATTATTTGAATTATATGATATGAAATTATAATAAAAAATGGATACATTCTATTGATAAAATATTGGTTCGTTATAGAAGTGGCCACATGATAAGGGTATCACATAAAGCATGACAAATTTTTGAAAAGGGACACAATATCATAATATATGTTATGGTGTGAACAAATTATACAAGGCTCATTAATAATTTTATAACTATAAAATAATATTAGATTATATAACAACATTACCAATTTAAATAGTTGGGTTTGATACCAAAAATTATTTTAATCAAGAATCATTTTAAATGGGTCTAAAATATCAATGTTATATTTAGAATAGTAAAAAACAAAGATAATGAGGGAAAATAATATATTAAATGATATTTCATTGTGATATAACTAAATAGAAATATATATTCCTAGTCATTATAAGACACAAAAATATTAATTGTAAAACTAACACCATTTCACCTCAAATTACAGTTGATAACATAAAACACCCCTAAAAGATAAGTGTGTTGAAAATGATTCTTATAAAATTTATGTGGAAAAATGAAACAAATTGATTAGGAATTATTTCATAATGATGATAAATAAATACCGTGTAAATGATTAATTTTTTGTATCAAAGTAAATATGGAATGAAATTCAATAATGGCTAAGAAATAAAAGGAAATATTAAAAGAATAAGACTATAAAAATAGGGATTCCAATATGACTAACAGATATCTTGATTTATTATGAATATATTAAAATTCACCATAAATTATGAATAATTTTTTTAATACTAATCAAAATAATAAAATTTTAAATAAAATTTTCTTGTTAATCAAATGATAATTTACATAAAATGAGTAAAATCATTAAATTTGGATCAAAATAAATCTTGTAAATTAAAATAGTGATCAACATATCAAATATAAAGAAATTAGTTTTCAATTGGGAATAAAACATTTCTAACTAATATAAAAGGTCATTTTAGTAATCATAAATGAATATATTTTTATTTTTTTCAAGGATTTTTAAAAGTGGGTTTTATATAAATATATCAATACTGAAATTAATAAATATATAACATTTATGAAAATGATGTCATCAATGATAAATATATCTATGATATAAATAAACAATAATCATAGTGTGATGAATTTTCATAAATATGAAACTAGTTGAATTTAACATGATCACATAATCATAAGTAAATTTTACCTATAAGTTATTAATTAATAAAATAACACTTCATTCATTATGAAATTTTCAGTATAATTGTAAAAATTAATGTTCAAAGAATCTTCCTTAATCACATGATGAATTTATTAGTTTCCCAATTCAAAAACTCACCTGAATTGTCTGATCTTCCTAAAATTAATATTCTTTCTCTACTCTGAACCATCTCATAAACTAATAAATGATTCAAAAATAAACATTTTGTTGATGAAGAATCTAAACAAATCTAATTTTCTACCATTCTTAGATAACACATGCTAAAATCACCAATATTATCTCAAGAACCATATTGATTGTTTAATAATTTACATGGATGTTTCAATTAAATATTTTTATCTTTTCTAAATCTTTTATTCCATGATAAACTCCATTAAGAGATCAACAAATATCCTTTAGTCAAATAATGATATGGAGTTCAATTAATATTTATACCTTATCATATAAAAATTTCCCAACAAACAATAAAGAGAAAATTCATTATTTAATTTTAAAATCATGTCTAAAAATAATGGTTGTTTTTAACCCACTATAATAGAGCTTATTAGAATATATTTCAAGGGTGAGGAAAAATTTGATATATTTTTATATGAAAATTTCAATACCCATTAATGATAATTTAAACTACAATTTAAAATTTTTATTATATAAATAATACTAATTCAATTTTAAATAATTTCTTTTCAATACAAATATATAACATTGAAACAAATTAATTTTTAATCACATAAAAATTATTTATTTTTCACTAAAAATTTACATTTTCAAAATCATTTAAAATAAAAAAAATTCAAAAAATTTATTCATTAAAATATAATAAATATTCAAATAGTAATAAATTATTCAATATATTAACACTTTTTATAATGTAATATGGATTCACACATATTTATTATTAATATAATATTTTAATGAAAAAAATAATCCAGAAATATAAAATTATATTGTAAAATTAAAAGACTATCTCAATATTAACCATGATTTGACATAAAATTGATATAAAAAATGGTTTTATAAAAATTCCCACAAAAATATTTAAATTAATTTCTTAAAGGAATGAAATTATTAAAATTGAAATAATTTTGGTCCTGGTTCCAATTTGATAGTTCTTTTTATAATTTTTGTTTCTCAATAGAGATATTTGTTTCTTAAACATATTATAAATAATTTGTACTCTTTTTCATATTAGAAACTAATGGTCTTCATAGTAGTCTCTTGTTAGAAAATAAAATATCAAAACATCTATTTGATATAGGATTATAATGGTTCATATTTAAGTATTGGGAATTACATAATATATATAGTAATTATAAAGAGTTAAGTGATCAATAAAACATAATAAATCACCCATAATTAATCTGATATATAATTAATTCATAATGGTATTAAATGAATATATTGGGAAAATGTTTTTTTAAAATAAAAACATTTATTATTTTAAACACACTCAATGAAACTTAATTATAATTAAATTACAAACATTAATGACCACCCATAACACTAATAATAACATAGAAATTAGAAAAAAAATTATTGTAATTTCTTAATGAAACAAAAAGTCATTAACCACCCATAACACTAATAATAACATAGAAATTAGAAAATATGATTCTTGTTTTCAAGAAAAATCATGTAAAAATACATGATTTTTATTGTCAAAAAAATGGTGAAATGTTATTAATAATCATTGGAATATATTGCATCACTCATTTTAATGTCTTCTCTCAAACCTAAAATCTAAAAGATTCACCAATGTTTATTTCTATTATTTGATTCATTAGTAATTAATATTTTATTGTGAATTTAAAATTTTATTCATTAAATAATGAAAAATTAAATTTTTTTAACATTAAATAACATTCATAGTCATGAAATAATGTTTTAAGTAACCCTCATATATAAGTACTTCCCAATTAGAAGTGTTTAATAAAATTTCATTTTTCAAGTACAAACTTTTTAACAACCACATATAATTAGTAAGATAATATATTATTTAATAAAAAATATAAACTCTTCATGAATGATTACATGTGATAGAGATAAATTTACAGATAAAAAATAAGTAATATATTATATATAGAAATAACGCATTCCAATAATGTTGACCATTATAATTCTTGTATGATAACCTATAATAAAATATATTCCATATTAACACCAAAATTGTATTTTAATATTAAACATCCTTAATTGAAAATAAAAATGATCAAATGAACCCTACCAAAAGTTAATTTTGTAAAATGTCAAATCCATATTATTTTACAAAAAATATTCTATAAAATCATTAGATATAGGGAATTGAACTCTTATAATGTTACTGGGATTTAAAAATTATATATTAACTTTTTAGGGTTAATTATTTATTAAAATTATGGAATATAAAAAAAGACAAAAACAAGGGTTATCCACAATGTAGGAATGATTTTAATTCCTCCAGTAATAGTATATATTTAAAACTAGAAAAGTTATAATAGTATCCACTACTTATGTCATACCTCTATATAAAACATTATTACATATCCATTACCCATAAAAATCTTATTTTATTTATTTCCAAACATAACTAAACCAAAAAAATAATACCTAAGAGGTAAAAACTATACAAAACCATTAGGTGCGAAGTTTTCTAAGAAATAGTTCATAAGTTGATTAAATTTTATTTATTTCTATCCAATTATTATTTCTCCCTTGTGAAACATTTTTTAATAGACAAAATTATCCTTTAATTTATAAATGTGATAATTTTCATAACACTATTCCATGATTTTATCTGATTCCCAAAGATAAATAATGATTAATTAAACACAATATTTTATAAGAATATATTGAGTCACTATAGACCAAAAGAATTATTTTAACCATCAAAATGTATATAATAGGATTTACCACAAATAATACTAAAATTTTAAACACCTATAAGTGTTATATTTTTTATTAAATAACCCAAAAAATTCTTCACCAATTATAATAACAAATATTTCTAGATATGTTAACAATTTTTTCCTGATTATTTTTAACTATCAATTTAAAATTTCATTCATCCCATTATATTCTCTACGATTATTTTTTCCACTTTTATGAAAAAACTATATTAATACATAAATGTATTCAATTTTTAGTTCATCAAATTATATATATTGTTAATTGTAAAATCTATTTGTATAAAAAATTAAAAAAACAACATGACGTTTAAAGAACTAGAAGTGTAATATCCAATATTTTTGTATATATATATATTATTTTTATAATTTTAAATTTGGACTTCTTAAATTACATTAAATTTAATTTAAATAATATGATTGAATATTATAAATGGAAAATAAATGAATATGATAATATAAAAAATATATTTCTATTCTAATAAAGTAATATAAATAAAATATTTAAATATTACGCATAAATAATAGATGTAAAATAGGATAATTAATTTATCATAATCCAAGAAAAATAGAATACTTATTAAAAACATATTACATAGGAAAAATAATATAATACATTAAATATAAATGATATATTTTATACATTATTTAAATATATATATATATAATCAAGTACTGCTTATCTTCCCCTTAAAAGAATATAAATTACATAATAATTGGTTATAGTTAAGAAATTATGATAATTATAAATATTAATTTATAATAATATGTAATAGATTTATTATAAAAACTTAATAATTTATTATTATGTGATAGTGAAATTTAGTGATTCAATAATTTATTATTTTTATTTTACCATATTATATTTTATATTCAATGAATGATTTTAATTAATTATTCCATCAATTTCATTTATTTTAAATATTGAGAGAGCATCTATTTGTAATATTTTCATTAAAATTGTTCTAATCATATTGTAAATTTTTAGTTAATATTAAATAAATTATATTTATAAAAATTTCATAAATAAATTCATCTATAATTTTAAAATTATAATTTTATTTTCTTAAATTATTTATCTTTGTTATAGTTTTTTTCATTTTCATAATTTAATAGTTATATATTAATTGGAATCTAATTAATAACGTAATTTTATATATATCATAATAAAAATATATTTGTTACAATCATTAATGGTATATTCCTTAACATGTTATTATGTAAATTGGTTATCTCATATAAAATTTTGAATGCATCATATGGTAAAATATATTACTAAAATTTTTTAGAAAAAAAATTTCTAATTAATTTATAATGTTAAAAAATTATTCATTAAATTATTAATATATTATTGTTATATTAATATACTACTATATTTTTCTGTAAAAACAAGAATCTACATGTCACATTCATCCATTATTTCTATAAATTTGAAGATAAAACATTTAATAAATTTTAGTTTTTAAAATAAATTTCAAAAATACATCATTTAAAAATATAGTGTTAAACCCATTGAAACATTGTATTGAAGCTAAAATTTGTGACTATGAAAGGGTGAAAAAACTCATAATCTTTTAGTATAATATTTTTTAAAATCCAAATTGTAAAAAGTGTAAAAACATTATTTTTAAATGGATAATAAATTTATGGTAATCATATAAGACAACATATAATTTTATTTACTCCTAAAAAGGAGAGCATTATCTTGAAAGGGGAAATATATAAAATTAGTTGAAACCATCATTAATATAGATGATAAATATTCTAAAAAATGATATATATGCATATATGTATATAAGAATTAATTTACTTAATTTATTTATCTGAATAAAAAATTTAATGTCCCAATTATATAGAAGGAAATATGGTATTATCATAGAATATACAGAATCCACTTGTAATATAGTTGTCAAAATGAAATCATAATGACTCATGAAGAGAAGGTGTGTCCAGAAGAACTTGCATCATAAATACATCTTATTGCAATGTTCTCTGATATCCTATAAAATGAACATAAATATCATAATCACTAATTATACAGCCTAATGATAATATATTCCCATTTATATGTTCATTTATAAGAATTTAACCCAAATATGTTATACGATTATAGTGTATTGACATTATTCAATGCTATGATAATTTTGATTAATTTTTTTGTATATGTTTCATGGTAACAACTTCTATTCATACAAATTTTATTAGAGTTCAACATTACTATATTATTCAATATATAATATTAATTTTTTTAAATCCTTACTAGAGAATGATTTCATTTAATAAAATAAATGAATATTCTTTCGAAAAAAATTAAATTATGATGAATTAGTTTGTATGTGTTTAGTGATAGACATGTTGTATATTAAAAATTATATGAAATACTCCTCAAATATTTCAAAAACTATTAAAATATATTAAAAAAGTTTTTTTATATGATATTTAAATTATATACCTTTATAAATCAATCATGATATATACATTATAACATCATTCATACAAGTGGTAAAACAGAACAAAAACATAGAATATTACAATTATTAAATTATTATGGACATATTTTTATATAATATTATTTTAAAATTTATAGAAGAATAAACAATTCATTAATATAACTAACCTACATAAAATTAATTCATTAAACTATTCATGTAGGGTGTTTATAAAAAAAGTAATTCATCAATTCTAGAATAGGTTGACGGTATATTGGCTTGATTAATTATTAATTTCTCAAAAAATAATATGGGACAATGGTATGTTATAAAATATAATTTATTATATCTAATTTTTAAATATTCAGCATCTGAATTCATCATATACATCCTATTACTAACCATTAATGATAGTGATCAAAATTGAACCAATTGTTTTTGTTGAGGTGTTATTTTGTATGTATGCACAATTGATTTTTTATTAGTGGATTAATAGGATTGAATTGTGGTTTATTAATTAATATAATAAGATTATATAATATTAAAAATACTTATATAATTATATTAGGATGTCTACAAAATGTTTTGAAGAGTATGATTTAGATTAAAATATAAAGGAGTAAGAAATCCTCACATTGAAAACATTATTTACCTCTTAGAATTATCATTGGAAATGGATGTTTTAGGAAAAATAATCTATAAAACGAGTTTTAAAATTTTATAATATTATAGTATGAGAACAATTTTGGAGTTTAATGTTGAAATTTAAGGGGATATATGTTACACAATTTTGTTGAAGTGACCCCCTTTTTTATTTGAAGAGGCAAGTAATTTTTATAATACATATTACATTTCAATTATGATATGGAATCATTTATGGATAAATGGAACCAAAAGATGAATCTTATGTGGTACAAGAGTATATTATATAACACATCTCATCCAAAAACATGGAACCATTGTATTTAAATGTTTTAGGTCTTTTACACATTGCAAGACTCTTTTTAATCATGAACTTTTACCACTGTAAATAATTCCTTTAAACATGATAATTAATTTTAATGACCAAGGTTATATTTGTATTTATTAAATAACATGATAAGTTCAATTTAGAATTTGAAAATATTTTTATCAAATAAAATTTCTATGAATGTAATTTCATAATTAAATAACATGGAAGAAAATAAATATTTTAGACAAAATATGTTTTTATCATTGACACATATGAGGTGTTTAAAATTGTTAATATTATTAATTTAAATATCATAATTTTTTAATAATAAAAAAATAACTTTTTTTCATTATGTTAAAAAACTTTCAAAAATTTTTATTCCATAATATTTTAGTTAAAAAATGACTAAAAATGTTTTCAATTATTGAAAAATGCTACATAATTTATAAAAAATAATAATATCTTTTTCGGGATGAAAATAATATTTGGTATTAAAATATTCAAACCTAAATTATTTATTTTATTCATTTAAATTTTTAATAAATTTGATACTAATTATTAAATAATTTCAATGTCATAAAATATACTATTTTGATAAAAACCTGTATTTTCCAATATTACCAAAAAATAAAAATTTTCCCCAAACCCTAAAAATTAAAATATATATTAATATTGACAAAAAAATATCAAAATTAAGATTAATTTATTAAATTGAAACTTCAAAATTTTTAGAAACAATTCGATATAATATAAGAAAATTTGTTTTCAATGAAAAACAAATCTTTTAGAATACTAATCATTCTTATCTTAATTGAATATAAATTAGAAATCATATTTTTTTATTATATTATTTTTATAAATATTTTATCTTATCTATAAAAATTTAGTTTATTTAAAAAATCCTAATTTAAAATTTGAATGAATATATTTTTTAAAATATAAAAATTTATTTTTATTTTTTAAAATTCCTTAATAAATAAAAGAGTTTTTCTATCATATATGTGTAAAATAAAATACCACATATTTATATAAAACAAATTTATAGTTACATTACTTATCAATATCTTTTTAAATGTTATAAAAATAAGTTCATCTTTAGTAGAAGTCATTGGTTATGATTTTTCCAGTATAGATCTTATGGAAATTTCTATGAGTTTGAATTTATATTTCATATGATTTCATTCATCAAAAAATTGAAAATTTATAACTTGGTATTTCTAAAATAAAAATTATAAGGAATATGCTTCCATCCCAATCTTATAGAAACTTTATTTTCAATATATACTTTCTCCACCAGATTAAATTTCATTTTTTTTCAAATATTGTGTGGTATTGTTACCACACATTATTTACACTAATTTAATGACTATATTTTATAATTTTGATTAAAATTTCTATTAAAAAGCATCCCACATTCATTTTAGTTCAATATTTCATGTTAAACAATCTATCTAACATGTCGTTGATTTAAAAAAAATATTCAAAAAACATGGGGTGTTATATTCTCCCACACCCTAAAAGAAATTTGTTTCTTCCATTTCAATTTATAACTCTCTAATGAAAATATCCATCGATAAACAATTTTATAAATGTATTAATATTACATTTTTAGATAGATATCAAGCCTTCAATCATATAAAGCATGTATTTTTTACGAAATATGATTATCTATAATATGAGGTTTTTCTCTGTTTATATCATATAGATTTTATAAATATTCATTATCATCTTCTATAGCAAATATATATTTTATGAAGGGTTTACTTTATATTCCATTAATAATATACTATAATACGATGAAATGAAATTTTATTTACTAATTATTAATCAAAATTTTCCCACTTTTTATATAGAAAGAATTATTTTTTAAATGCACATTCAATTTATTCCAAATATGGATAATATGACAATAATTTATTATAATCCCACAAAATTGTAGATGATTGTAATACAAAGGAAAAAACACTGAAACCACCCAGTTTTTTGATTTCAATATTTATTTTTTTTGGTGAAAACATACATTATATAAGACATTCACAAAATCTAAAATGATGAATGTGTGTGTAAATCCCCAACCCGGGTGCCACTCAAAGGTGCCTCGAACCAGTCTTCCACATGACCTCAAGCGCTAATCCCCGTAAGCAAGAGGCTTTACACTATCAGCCAATGTCTGGTAAGTTAGTCATGGGGGGACTATACCCTAATTTATCATAGTAAAACACGAGTATAAATAAATGAACCAAACAGTAAAAAAGTATAACAAGAACAATACTCATGTCACAAGAGAATCAAATAGGACAACTATACTAAACTAAAATGTAAAACATTCTATGCCAATATATGTGTGAGGTTTTTGTAAAGCAGCTAAAAATAATGACACTACAACTCCCCAAGCCGGTTCTAAACCATCTCTAGTCCTGTCATCCAATCTCCATCCCAAATAAGTAATCCAAACTAGGGCCTCTTCTATTATCCTGTCTTGCATCAATATAATCTATTCAAGTACCGATCAGGAAGCCCAAGTAGGGTGTGGGTACAACTGATTATTCCACCACCAATAATATGTAAAACAATTATAGTCAAAATATATTCAATGCATTTCTATAATAAATAAGAAAAATGTATAAATTACAAGTTATTACATTATCAATTATTCTTATCTAACTACACTAAATCTGGAGTCTCCATGGATACTCGTACCTCAATACGAACATCATTTCATACCAAAGCCTGATGTTTTCCCTTGATAATATCAAATATTAATTCCTTGTTCATGTTGAACCTAGAAGTATTCAATGGTGTTATGATATCATAGTATCAGATTCAACTCATGTTGGAGTTCAAATATTCTCGTGTGAGGCCATAACTCAGAGAGCCATTATTTCTATTATTTAATTTCACATTTCTAATCAACATTTCCAATGTTAATAATATAATAAATGTAAGTTAGATGACCATGTTACCATATTTACTCCAAAATACAATAACCATATTCCCATTCTCTTTACTCAAATGTATAAAGACTATTTGACCAGGTGTACTTTTCAATTTAGAGTGATCGTGTTCATATTATTTTTACTAAGAAGAATTATTACCATGTAACTATTTGTAATTCCCAATTTAGAATGACCATGTTTTCATTATTTATCATATAATTAGTTTACCAATTAATTATCCACCCCAATCCCAATACTAATTCAACAATTAGTTAAATACACCACATCTATTATCTAAGACAAAAATTAACTAAAATCCTCAATCCCATTAATTATTTAATTAATTAATTGACTAATTTCATAATTCATATCCCAAAATTAATTTTACATAATTAATTATCTCATTATAAATCCCATATCATAATAACCAATCCCGCTATTAGTTATCAAGATCATAATCTCAAAGAAAATAATTATTTCATAATTATAAATCACAACTTTGGTAATTCAATATCTCATAATTAATCCCCAAATAAATATTCTAGATTACAATCCCTAAATCTCATAATCAATTTAAAAATTAATTATCTAAATTTGAAGCCTCGTAGTGTCATGATTAATTCCTCAACTAATAATTTATTTCAATAATTCCTCAGTAAATCAATTGGTCAATGAAGTTAATTTTTTTTTGAAATTAATTGCTAAATAATACTCAAAATTCTAAAATAATTCTTTGTTTCTGACGCTTTCACTGGGGCGCGCACATCCATCTGTGGAGGACGTGCTTCTGTTGCCCCGCATTCCTTCTTTCCAAAGGCAGGTGGCATTAACTCCTTGTTCAGGGACATTTTCTCCTTGACCGAAATGGGATGATGGGATGTTAGTTCTTCCTTCGGTGGATTCCTCCTCAGAACTCATCACCTTGTCCATGTCTCCCTCATAGACTTAATACGTTTTTCGTGAAACTCTTACGTGTGCCATGTTTCCATAGACACTGGTTAATTACACTCCTTCTGTCAGGACATTCCAAAGGGTCCAGTCAGGGCAGAAACCTTCAGTCAGGGGAGTAGTGACGTCGAGGCATCAGTAGCGTGCCTGAATGCTAGGGAATTGGCGTGTCTATCTTTTGTCCCTTGCCATAGGGATTCTAGAGGGTGTGGAAGCCCAAGGAATCCCACATCGAGCATAGGGAATTATATGTCATAGGCATGTATATGAGGTTTTCCTCAGCTTCTTATGTTTAACACAGGGTATGTCGTAGGTTTAACGTCCAACAGAGACAGATCGGACTGATCATAATATTAGCTAGAATGGATCAAATTGACGAATTTACCTTGAAGGGATGCCGATATCGGGGCAAGCCCATGGGCGGATTACCGAATGCTATGAAGAGGAGCGGAATGGTGTGATCTCACCGGGATATGGCGGTCCGGGTAAGAATCAGGATCGATGATGGATGGATGGATGAAGTGGAGGGGGAATGAAACGGTACCATCGCAAGGGCGACAGTAAAGTTGGACTTGAACCCCGAAGAGACCTCCTACGTATCCTTCCTTGACATGGATCAAAGACCACGTAGTTCAGGTTGGATGCCAGAAGGCCGACGTGAAGAAGGACCAGGGGTCCAGGTGGCGATGGGCTTGAACCTCGTGAAGGCTTCCTACGTACCATGCCTTGACATGGATCAAAGACCTCTTAGTCCAAAATGGTGAGTCGGAGAACCAACGCGAGTGAGGAACTTGGTCCAGATGGTGTGGGTCTTACACACTAGGCTACCTAGGTGTTGGTGAACTAACGTGAAGAGGGTTATGGTGACCAAAGGGTGGTGGGCTTTAACCTCTGTGAGGCTTCCTACGTACCATGCCATGACATGGATCATAGACCTCGTAGTTCAAAGGGCTTCGTCAGTGAACCGATGTGAAGGTGAACCTGGGGGTCTGATGGGTATCGTCAGTGAACCAATGTGAAGGTGGACCTTGGTCCGATGCATATTGTTAGGGAACCGATGTAAAGGTGGACCTTGGTTCGATGTGTGGTTGGGGTGTTCCTCAAGAAGGCTTCCTACGTACCATGCCTTGACATTGATCAAAGACCTCATGGTTCAAATTGGAATACAGTTTAACATCATTCGTGATGGGGGTGGACCGACGTGAATGGTGTTGGAACGACTGAGTGATGGGCTTGAACCTCATGGAGGATTCCTACGTACCATGCCTTGACATGGATCAAAGACCTCATAGTTTATGTGGTGGTTTTCGTTAGTGAACCGACGTGGAGGTGAACCTATGGGTCCACTGGTGGTGGGATTGAACCTCAGGGAGGCTTCCTATGTACCATGCCTTGACATGGATCAAAGACCTCGTAGTTCGGGAGGAAATGGTGGGTGTCGGTGAACCGATGTGAATAAAGGACCTTGGTCCGATGGGAGATGGGCTTAAACCTCAGGGAGGATTCCTAAGTACCGTGCCTTGACATGGATCAGAGTCCTCCTAGTTTTGGTTGGTCACAAAAGCTTGTCATTGGACTGGAATACAGTTTAATGACATGTCGGACGAGGGTGGAACCTGACGTGAAGAAATGATAGGTGGTGGGCTTGAGCCTCATGGAGGCTTCCTACGTACCATGCCTTGACATGGATCAAAGACCTCATAGTTCAAATGGATGTGCAGTTTAACGTCATGCTGGACTGGGGCATATAGTTTAACGTAATGCTGGACGAGGGTATATAGTTTAATGTCATGTTGGAAAAGGGCATTTCCATGGTCGATGCTTACTCGAAGACCACATGAGTCATGCTCGGTGTGAGAAACAAGAGGTAGTAGAGACCTGACCATCATGTCATGAAGGGTGTGTCTGTGAGAAGTGAAGAGGGGCTTACGCGTTAAGCGGCCCATGGTGTTGGGACTTACTCCAGGATGAAGGCCCAAGGTGCGGCAAAGCGCAGCGAGAGAGAGATTTGTGACCAAATATGGAAGGTGCCTCGTTCCCTATCGCGCCCTCCACTGGCCTCGGCAGCAGGGGAGTACAGAGGTGCATGGGCACTAACTTTCGCAAGAGATGCTCGGGGCTTACACCAGGGTGGTTTCCCTTCTCCCGTGGACATACGCTACTCCGATAAAGAGGATATCATCCCCTATTGTGGGGGTGATCCCATCTCTGTGGAGACGAGCAGCATAAAGAATGTCCGAGATGGGGGGACCTTGCATGCAAGGCGGGTGGTCGGATCACAGTTTAATGTCATGTGTTGAGGACGAGGTGCTTGGCAGTTTAACGTCCTATAGCTCGGACAAGGTGGGTTCACTCTGCACCCCAAAGACTTACATGACCAGCAAACTCTGCTCCTTGGGGGAGGGAAGGTACCAGTCAGGCCGTGGTCAAGGGGGGTCGCAGAGCGAACCATCGAGGGGTCCACGTTAGCGTGGCTATGAGAAGAAGCAATAGCCGTTAGTGTGCCTATGAGAAGAAGCATTAGGCGAAGAAACTCTACGAGTTTTGTTGTCCACGGGACATTGAAATCTCATCGTGTAAACCTGGAGGGTCGCATGGGAAGAGGAATTTCTAAGGAATGGAGTGTTCTTCGCGAAGTAGAGTGTCTTGGACATAGCATGGGGGGAAGGGGTGTGAATGGGAGGTGCTTCATGAAGTGGAATAGTATTCGCAGAGCACTACCTCACGAAGCAGAGGTGCCTCACAAATCAAGGTGCTGCGAAGCAGTGTGCTTCACGATGTACAGCGACCCAGCCTTGGCATGGGGATCACTAGTACATGATGGGTGTTCCGTGAAGTATAAACGCTCCACGGCTGCCCGGGATCCCTTGGGAATCCCCTTCCTTCGCGAATTCCCTTGGGCTTCGCGAAGGTCATCCCTCTTGGAATAGGGTCCCAAAACGAGACAAGGCGAAGGCATCTCACGAATTAAAAATACCTCGCGGAGTTCATGATTCCTGGGGTGAAGGGTGTTTCACGATTTGGGGGTTGAGAATCCTAAAGGTCGTATTTTCCATCCCCTAGACTCAGGGGGAGACCAGTATTTTTAGGTAAGGGGTGCCGCAAAGAAGAACTCACGTGGCACAAAGAGGTGGTGGGTGCTTCGTGGAGGGCTCGCGAACGTCAGGGCATTCACAGAGCATTACCGCCTTAGGGTCTTTGTAGCGGGATCACGAATGTCAAGGAGTTAGTGGAGCGTTACAGCGTCTTTTGCTTCGCAGCGGGCTCGCGAACGTTAGGTCATTCGTGGAGGGTTACCAACTCAGGGTCTTCGCAGCAGGGTCGCGAACGTCAGGGTATTGGCGGAGGTTTTCCACCTGAGGGTCTTAGTGGCAGGCTCATGAACGTTAGGGCGTTTGCGGAGTGTTACCGCCTCCTATGCTTCGCGGTGGCCGCATTGCTCGGGGAAGCTTTGCGTCGGAGCTTTGCGAGGCAGTGTTCGAGGATTCTTTTTTGTCCCTTCTTTTGTTCAATATTTTGGCACCAAGAAATACCACCCCCCCCCCTCAGACTAGGAGCCGCGGAGGGATAAATGGTCGATGTCTGAGGGAAAATCGCCAAAATTATCGGTGGTTCGCGATGAGGCCTCGCGAAGGGGCCCGCCGTGCTGACATCGGCCACGCGGTTTGGATGTGCCACGATTCTCCGTGTGGGCGAGACTCACCACGAAGCTCCAGGGTCGCCGCCTATAAATAGAGGGAATGACCTCTCTTTTATCTTCTCGCTACTTTTGTCCTTTTGTGCTCTCGACTTCACAAAGCTCCGCGTACTCCGCGTCTACTCTTTGCGAATCGAGCTTTGTGGTGAGCCTTGAGTCTCCGACTCCATGACCACGCCAAGTGAACTTCTTTTTTCCAGCCTAGTCTAGACTCCACGGCTTGGTTTTTTACCCGAGCTTCGTGAGAGATCTTCGAGAGTAAGCTTCGTGATCCCTCCTGAAATTTTTTTCTGAGTGCTGAAACCGAAATGGCCCAACAAGAAGCTGTATTGGGGGTGCTTGCAGATGCCTCCTGTAGGGATGATATGGCTAACTATCTGGGGCTTGGGGAGATGGTCTGAAGCCACTCAGACCATAAATATTTGACAGAACTACTATCAGAGGGTCAGAATAACTATCCACAGTGCCAGAAGCTTCCCTTGTAAGTCTTCGGGCTGAGGGATGATGTTTTCATTCCTGAGGTATGTAGGGAAAAACCAGCTAGCTCGTTCAGGAGCATTCCATGCCAGCGCCAGTGGTTTAGGGCGGCCGATGGTCATATGTGGGAGGACTTCACACCCGTCACCGCATACTGTCTCTACAACCATGTGAACAATATTGATGGGAAGCCACTGCAACCAGAGACGTCCCCTCCTCTGTTCCGTACTATGCTAAAGGTGAATTTGCAGGATTCGAAGAAGGGGTGGTCCGATGAGTGGGACCTACGCCAGGGCGGCAACATCACCAATGACGGGGCATGGGTATACTGGGTAGGCACCTCATGTGGGGAGTTTGGGGCCGAGCTAAGGACAGTGGGTTTGTATGAGGCATCATGGGCCTCCCAATTCCAAATTTACCAACCCAAACAACTGATGCCGGAGCTGCTGAGCAGATGGTAATCTAGGACCAATACTTTTCACCTGCACCATGGGCTGGTGGGCATCGGTCTGTGGGATGTCCATCAAATTTTGGGAATCCCGATATTGGGGTCCATGTATGATGAGTTCCTCCCCGTTATGAGCGTGTAGGAGGATATGAAGCAGATGTCATGAATGGTGTCGGTACTGATGGAATTGGTCCCCGGAGAAGACAAGGAAGCGGTGAGAGATGTCCACTATAAGAAGTAGTTCGAGCGGTTCCTAAATTTCCTGGAGAATCGAGATTTTCCTCCGAGGCCTCAAACCTGTCCGACGATGGCTCAACGGGGAAAGGAGAACTTGTATTGGTGGGTCTTGGAGGACTGCCAATGGAATACTTGGGGTTTCAGTGTCAGCACTGAACAACACCTGATAGTCAGGCTGGCGATGTTCATCGCTGCCCTTATCTGCGGGTGGATCCTATTGGTGAGGGATACCAGCATGAGGGTGCGGCCCAGCTCTTTTATCATGGAGTCAATGCTGGAAATGGGGAAGAGGGTCAATCTGGGGATTCCAATGCTCACCAAGCTGTACAGGATGATGTGACATGTTAGTGAGGGAAAGAAGCAGCTAAGGATATGTGGACCCTTCCACCTTATGTATGGGTGGATTGCGGCATGCATCAGGGGGATTTATGAGTATCCAAACCCTATCTCGCCACCAGGATCGAACATCCACCCCTGCATTCTGAATTCGGCCAGGAGCTTCCTATTCAAACTAACATTACCGATGGTGCTGAAACGAGTGTGGAGGGAGGATGAGTTTAACTTTCACCCATTTCCATTGCCGACGGGGTTACTCACTAACGACGGGCGGGGAACGGAAGAGCACTGGGCTTATCTCCTGGACTTTCGAGGTGGAGTTTTGGTGGCACAAGCGAATCGTGAGCCGCTCTATGAGTCGTACACCCCACATCGGTTTGTGAGGTAGTTCTGGTGCCTCCAGCGGCTGACCTCACAGGTCTACTGAGAGATGCATCACGAGGATCACCCGTGTGTGATGAGGCAGCTATGGCTCATGTTCACACAGGAAGACGGGAAGATGCGAATTGCATTTCCTCCATCCACCACCGCTTTCGGATTGGTGAGGGAGTATTACATTAGTTAGGAGGATGATTATCCAGGGGAGATGCTAAGGTAGCCAACTTTTCAGGTTGGTGACGGTGGGCTTCCTATATCCCGAGGTCGGGGTCGGAGGGCAGCAAGGGCCTCTCGCGGTGGCGGGGCTGCCATGGTGGAAAGACCCTCACCAGCCAAGGGTGTGGCAGCAGCGGCCGATCCTGTGATTCCAGAAGAGAAGGGCCATCCGGAGGGGTGGCTACCTAGGGAATTCTACAGGATATCTGCTCAGCCTCTAGGGAAGCAGCTAGGTCATATTGACATGCCATAGGATGCCGTCTTCTCAGAGGATTGGGACATTTGGGATGTCAACCGGAAACACCTCAGTCTGCCTGAGGTGTGGGAACTCATGAACCGTCATGGGATGGTTGTACCAGGCATAGGCCTAGTCCGGGCCGGTTTTGTGGCGTCTCCACTAGAGGAGGAGCAATATTTGGTCGAGCTAGAAGACTACGTTCACTCCAGTGGTGTCCCACACCCAATGACAGACCGGGTGAGGGTACTGTTGGATCGGATGGTTCCGCCACAGCTGTCAGCCGCCAATCTGATGGAGCGCTTCCCCCTGCTAGAAGAATCAGAGGACTCCTCTCGGGGGGATGAGGCTGGTGGAGGGAGCCCATTGGAGGAGGGAGAAGTCGGAGACCCAGACACAGATTCTGATAATTTCGCAGTGGTTATCAAGGTAGCATTCCAAGATTCTTTCCTCATGGTCCGTTCATAGGAAATCATGGATTTCTTACTGATTTTTGAACTATGCAGGAAGAACTTTTACGCAGGCCTCTCTCTCGCCCTTTGGTGTGTGATGATGCAGAACCTTCATGACCCGTGCCCACGGCTGCATCCAGTTCTGTATCTAGTGGGGTCATAGCACCCATGGAGGCTCTTCCAGAATATTCAGACCTTCCAATAGTATACGGAGGGCCACGCCTTGTGGTCTCGTCAGCATCGACACAAGAGCAGCACCAGGAGATCGATTTTTGTAAGTTTCCTCTACTGGATTTATTCCTGTCATATGTAGATTGTGCCAACTAATTTTTATGTCCCTCTCTGTCGTACAGTTCTTCGACTGGCATGGGCTGCGACGGAAAGGCTGGTCGGGATGTTTTGCGGCATCCCTCATAGGGGAATGCTGGTGATGGTGGAGATAGTCCCCCCATCTCCCCGAGCTTCAACACACACTATCATCAACAGGACCACCAATAGGGTCATGCCCAAGGTTATTGAGGTGGAGTCCGATGACAAGGATCAATCGGCCGACCCAAGTCCCGTCACGCCTGCTTCGGCGCTAGATGTCACGCTGGATTCAACACCAGATGCAGATCCTGCCGGGGACTTCATGTAGGCATATCCTGCATATGATCCTGCTAATCGCGCAGACTAGGATGAAACAGCCTCCGATGAGGAAGACATCAGCATAGTCCACCACCGATCGTGGAAGCTAATCACGCGCTTCATCAAGGACACCCCCCAAGCGCTATGGCTGTATGAAATGGATAGACTTCGCTCGTAGCTATGCGAACTATGTGCTGGGGGGAGTGGATACCCAAAATACTCATGCGCTCATCCGAGATCTCATGGATGAGAAGATCCGGGAGTATGATCGCGGGATCAGCGTGGTATGGAAGTGGAGAAAGGTGACAAACATCATGAAGCTCCAGGAGGCTGAAAGTGAGGTCCAACAGCTACAGGCCCAGGAATATGAGCATCCATCCCCTCTGAATACACAATCTGAGTTGATCTCACTGTTGAAGGCCCAACTGGCGGGGGCAGGTGAGCATATGAGGTAGGCTTCTGGAAAGATGTCTTCCATTCAGGATATCATAGAGAGGGCCGTGGCCAAGGCTCATGAACTGCACCTCACCGCTGCTGAGGGGGAGCATGATCTGAGTTAGCGGTAGCAATTCTTGGACACCACAATCCGAAGGGTGGCGGAGCTGCAATGCTCTTTTGACGGGGTCAACCCGTCTATGGGGGGAGTCGACCCCAAGGTACTGTGACAAATTAGAAACCTTTTAATGGTACTTTCGTGCTTCAAATTTTTCTTCTTAGTTTTGAATGCTGTAGCGTGCATGATTTATACTGTTTTCATCGGTTCATTACATCCCTACAATGTTTGTGGGACGTTCAGTGATGATTCCCAAAGCTCAAGTGGGTCAAGCTCGATGTGAGAAACATGAGATAGTTGCCTCATCATCTCACCAACATAGGAGTGGAAACCAATCTTCGGGCATACGGGGTTTAGATAACCAGTCCGGATTTTCGAAAGATGGGAGAGGCCTGGCCTGAGAAGGATATTCTCAAAATAGAAAAATTAACATTTCTTCTGTGTGATCTCAGTCATGAACGGTGCAATGCCAGAGGAGCTGAAATCGGTCTAAATAGACAGAAATGGGAAGTGTGAATCAC
This sequence comes from Viscum album, assembly GCA_963277665.1. Classification (NCBI taxonomy): domain Eukaryota; kingdom Viridiplantae; phylum Streptophyta; class Magnoliopsida; order Santalales; family Viscaceae; genus Viscum; species Viscum album. The sequence continues at coordinate 398,435,948 of OY728126.1, forward strand.
GATACCCATGATTCAGAAAACTGTGGGGGTGTTGTGACAATAAAGGACAACCGTTAACCATGGAAGAGAAACGATAACCTTACTATGTTAGCCTGAAATGGGGACAGTAAATGAGGGTTGAATGTTGACCATGTTCGAAACACAGGACCAGATCACAAATTTTGTTGATCAATCCTTCGGGACGTTGGCCCAGGACAGTAGGCGGACCCTAGGTCGAGCATCCATACTGTTAGGGGGTCCTTTCAAACATGACCAGTCTTCCGAAACATTGGCCCAAGATGGTATGTGAGCCGATGCGGCATGGGACCAGGCCGTTAGGGGGTCCCTTTAGACACGAAAGGGGAAGAGTGTCCGAATAAGGGGCACGAAAAGCATGGAATATGGAGTAATGGTTTCTCCGAACAGAAACCAACACTCATGTAGCTACACCAAAACGGTGGGAGTACTCCAGATGGGCACATTTGTTTGGTTATGGATCCTTCCTTCTTTGGGACAGGGCCTCTCTAGCAAGGGGTCCGGCCAGGGGGGGTCGGATAGTGGAAGGATAGCATTAATGATTCCGATGGGTTGGACCCTAGGCAAAATACCAGGGTGTCTCTACGTATCCCATTAGGATGGGAATCAATCCAAATGTAATTATGAAGGGTGGAACATTAAGGTACCAGTTCCAGGGAAATAAAGGGGAGTGCGGGCGTGGCCCTTGCACTAAAAGAAGCAGAATTTGAGAAATATTTTTTTTCCTTTAAGATGAGTGGTTTTTTTGTGAAGTGACAGGCCTAGGGTAACAAGCCCTGGTGTCGCCACAAGAATAAAGCTGTGATAGGCATTGAAAAATGGCATGGCACGTGACCAATACCCAACGTGATGACCTCTACAATGAGGTTATCACAATATAGTGTCATTTTTCACCGTGCGGCCAGGATGATAATGTCACAGTTTAGGGTCATGTGATAGGACCAAGCATGCATTTTAACTTCATGCAGCGCAGATTTAATATAGACAATGCTAGGCGGGGAATATGTATGGTGTCGTGTGACACAACTGACGTGAATGAGGACATAATCCCACACCACACTATATAATCCCATAGTCAGGGTCCTGAAGGTAGGACGCTGAGCTCAAACTAGACCCAAAGACAGGAGGTCTGGGCATTCCTACTATCCCATGAGGACGGGAATCAATCCAGCCATAGTTCTTGGGAGATCATAGTTTATGGTCTTAGAGATCGGACAAGGGGCGGATGAAAACCTTCTAGGTAAGCACAGACCGTTCCTCGATCCCTAATCCCACGTGAGTTAGACTCGGTGTGGGAAACAAGGGGGGAAGATCCTTATCGCAATACCCGAAACATCCATCAAGGGGAAGTCGGTGAAGAGCCTTGAAAGAGGCCTTTGACAGGGCTTTATTCCCCCAATGTGCAGATGTGCATGATGGAATATTACCAAGAGTTTTGAAACTCCACATGGACATGATGAGAATGGAGAAGGATGTAAATCCTATAACCAACATATTAGGATTAATGGGGATGTCATGGCGATGGAGGATAACCATTAACCGTGGTGGAAAAATAGTCTCCATATCACGTTAGCCTGAGGTGGGAACAACAAACAAGCATCGACTGCTGACCAAATTCGCAATGTGAGATTTTTATCAATTTGTTGTCCGAAACCCTCAGGGGTGTTGGCATGGTGATGGAGGATAACTGTTAACCATGGAGGAAAAATAGTCTCTATATTGTGTTAGCCTAATGTAGGAACAAAAAATGAGCATCGACCGCTGAACATATTCACAACACGGGATTTTTATCGATTTGTTGTCCGAAACCATCGAGGGCGTTGGCCCGTAACGGTAGGAGAGCCCTTGGGAATTATATCAAGGATGTTCATGGGGGTCCCCCTGAGTGTGAAAGGTGATGGAAGCCCTGGCGAAGGGATACACAAATCTTGGAAAGCGGGTGCGAACATGTCCGAGTAAAGTCTGACATTCTAGGTAATAAACCGGAGTACCCTTAGGCACATTGGTGAACCGTCGGAAAGGGTCGACGAAACAGCTCGGGAATGAGAGGTACATGGCGTGGTCAATACAAGACCGATGTGAATAAGGGCATAATCACACACCACACCATATAATCCCTTCGTGGAGGAAGAGTAGGCCAAGGAGCCGAGGTGGGATAGATATTCCCAAGAGATGGGGATGGACCCGAAGCCTAGACATTCCGGTGAGACTACATATCCCACAAGGAAGGGAATCAAGCCATACGTAGTTATGAAGGGATACCTAGGGGCCAGAATATCCTAACAAGGAGGTGTACAGAGCAGCGGTTAATGAGAACATATTCTCACACCATACTGCATAGTTCTGTTAGAAATAATCTGGGCCAAGGGGCCCGAAAAGGCCAAGGGTCCTGATGGTAGGCCTTAGTCTGGAAGGCCTGAATAAGTTGAAGTTTAATGTCTTGTAGTGAGGATGAGGGCCAGGGGCCCGGAGAGGCCAAGCGGTCTGAGGTTAGGCATTAGTCAGGGAGGCCTAGCCAGTTTGCAGTTTAACGTCTTGTAATGATGATGGGGAAAGATATAACTATATCTCATCTGGGGAGGTGTACTTCATGGCAAGTAACCTGACGTGAAAGAGGACACAATTCTACACCACGCCATACATCCCTTATAAGAGAATCAAGGTCGTGGGCTCGACCGTTGGTGCCACCCGGAGGGAAGTTTTTCGCTTTAGGATGGGGCAGAATGAATCAATGCACTCGATGATTGGGTCATCTCGGGGTGGAGCCAAAGATCCAAGACACTGTTGACCATGTTTGAAACACAACATTCCTATGGTGACCTGATATGGAAGCAACAAATGGGTGTCGACCGTTGACCAAATTCGAATCACGGTAGTTGTATCGACTTGTTTCTCAGAAACCCTCGGGGTGTTATCCCATATCGGTAGGAGAGCCCTTGGGCGTTGTATCCAGTCCGTTCGTGGGGGGGCCCTCCAGGTGTGAAAGATGATGGAATCCCAATCAAGGAGTGGGTGAAGCATAGCTATATCCATCCACGAAAGAGGTGAACATCTCCAGGGGGACGTGCTGCCAGTTTGAGGCTTTCTCGACGTGAGTTGGGGAAAAAGTGTGCACCTTGTCGTATGCCTTGACCCAAGGGGAATATTTTTGGATTTTGGGTCGGGCTGATAGATGAAATATTCGGGCGTTCCTATGTATCCCATTAGGATGTGAATCAAGCCATACATAGTTCTTGAAGGCCATGCAGTTTAACGTCATGAGGTGAGGACGTGGGAGGATAGAAGAATGGGAGTGGGCACATGGTGCAACCCTTATAATCCTTGTATGAGTGGGGCTAAGAAAGCCTACTCCTCATCATGCAAGGATCCTCCAAGGAAACTATACCCAGGGGGGCAGTGGAAGAGGAGAGCTCGAGGATCGGCTCAAGACGAGGCATCCTAGTGTTCCTATGTATCCCATTAGGATTGAAATCAAGCCACACGTAGTTCTTGAAGCACATTTTAATGTCATGCTAGATAAGAGATGCGTCTCATTTGGGGATAGGTATGGAGGGTAACCCGATGTGAATTGGGATATATCCCACACAACACTATGCAATCCAATAAGAGAGCCTGGGTCGACGAAAGCCAAGGGTCCTGAGGCCGAGCCGTGGACAGGGAGACCTGACCGGCTTGCAGTTTAAATTCTTATAGTAAGGACGAGGGCTAGGGGCCCGAGGAGGCCATGGGGCCTGAGGCGAAGCCTCGACCAAGAAGGCCTGACTGGCTTGCAGTTTAACATCTTACAGTAAGGAAGGGGGGAGATCTAAGTTTAAAGTCATAGATCTTGGACCATTTTGCAGTTTGTCGTCCTGTAGGATGACGGTGCAGTTTAAGGTAGTGCAGGACCATTTTTTCATAGGCAAAGTATTTCTTGAGGAACTTGGCATTGTTGGGAGGAGTTATGCACTCACCATTCATGGTCGCCAATGAGTATCCTCTGTTGGGGTAGACCTTATGTATGACATAAAGCCCTTCCAATTTGGGTTCTAGCTTGGGCGGTTTCCTACCGGGGATCATTGGCACTCGAAGGGCCAACACAAGGTCGCCCTATAGAAAATAGCGAAGGCGAACCTTCTTGTTGAAGGCCCTTGATATCTTATTCTGATGCCTTTCCAGATTATGCAGGGCATGAAGCCTGTTCTCATCCAGTGCTTCCAATTCAGCTAGACAGATTTCGGCCACCTCATCTGGCGCCTTCTAGTCATAGACTGCAATGCGTAACGATGGTAGCTGGATCTCAATGGGTATTATGGCCTCAGCCCCATACACCAGGGAATATGGGGTCACCTGGGTTGAATTGTGAGTCATCGTCCGATAATCCCAGAGGGCGTTGGGGATCTTGTCCGGCCAACTTTTATTGTTCTAACCGGCCATTTTCTGAAGAATTTTAGAGAGGGTTTTGTTGAAAGCCTAGGTCTGTCTGTTTTCCTGTGTATGATAGCGGGATGTATGGTTCGAACGGATATTGTACATGGCATACAATTTTTGCAGCTCAGCCACTCGGAAGTTGGTGTCGTTATTGGTGAGGACAGCATGAGGGACACCAAACTGGTGGATGATATTGGAGCTCACAAAGTCGACGATGGAATGGTCCATGACCTCTTTGAGTGGAACTACCTCTGCCCACTTGGAGAAGAAATCTGTAGTAGTTAGGATGAACCTACACTGGCGAGCTGTTTCTAGTGGATATGGTCCCACTACATCGATTCCCCGCACCGTAAATGGCTAAGAGTATTTAGTGGAGTGGAGAGGCTCTAGCGGCCGATGAAAGAAGTTGGAATGAACTTGGAACGCTTGGAATCTCTTGGAAAACTCGATACAATCATGGACCATAGAGGGCCAGAAGTACCCCAACCTCCAGATTTGATGGGACAGCTTGGGCCCAGCCTGGTGGGCGCCGTAGGAACCAGCGTGAACCTCTTGCATAACCTGATAAATTTTGACTCCTTGAATGCAGCGGAGGAGAATGCCATTGAAGCTCCACCTATAGAGGATCTGCTCAAGACGGGGACCACTCTGGAGGTTGAATTGCAGTGCGCAATGTCGGATTCCCTCGTGCTCAGCCCAGTTTTCCGGGAGTCAACCATTTTGGAGATACTCGACAAATGGTTCCCTCCAGTTGGGAGTGGGTTCAACCACTGTGTCTGACAAACCTGGGACCCATGACGTAGAGGGTCCGGTGGTGAGATGACTTACCTGTAGGCCATTATTATCCTCTTGGGTGATGGGGTCAATGACTTTCCGGTGTGCCACATGTATGATCAAATCATCTTGTTCGGGTTCTGCGAGCGACACAGCTAATCCGGCCAAAGCGTCATCTCAACCGTTATGTGACCGAGGGACATGGGTGACCTCTGACCAAGATGATAACTGGGCCATTAGACGGAGGGTGCACTCCAGCAATGGAACAAGCTCTGTCTTCCTAACGACATAATCTCCAATGACCTACTTGATTACCAGCTCAGAATATCCTTTCATATGTAGATGGGGCACATCGATCTCGAGGGCCAACTCGAGGCCGGTGATGAGAGCATGGTACTCTGCCTCGTTGTTGGTACAGCCTTCTAACAACCGGAACGAGTATGGTAGGATGGCTTGCACCGGGGTGATGAAGACGATACCCATGCCCACTCTGTTGAGATTAGGATCATTGAGCCTCCTACAGGTGGGGCTCCGGGAGGCACCATTGATGTGCATTTTCCAACATGAGATGGCATGATCGACTGAGAGGATCATCTCATCAGGAAAATCCAGGTCCATGTATTGATCAGTGGAGGTTGGATGGGCAGCTAAAAGGTCTTCCAACACATGTCCCTTAATGGCCGACTGAGTCACAAACTGGATATCAAACTACTAGAGGATCACCACCCACCGTTCTAGTCGGCCAGTCAACATGGGGTGGTTCAGGATGTAATTCAGTGGGTCTACACGAGAGATCAATTGTACCACATGGTGATGCAGGTAATGCCGCAACTTTTGTATGGAAAAAACGAGTGCAAGGAAGCTCTTTTCTATAGGGGAGTATCTGGTCTCTGTATCGAGAAGCATGAAGCTGAGATAATAGAGATTGTTCTCCATACCCTCGTTATTCTTCTGGATGAGAAGTGCGCCGAGGGACCATTCCAAGGCGGTCACGTAAAGGACCAACAACTTTCCAGAGATGGGTGGCATCAAAACCGGAGGTTAGAGCAGATACTGCTTGATTTCCTCAATGGTGGTCTGACACTCTTCATCCCATTCATAGGTGGTACCTTTCTTCATGATCCAGGAAAAGGGCTTACACTTTTCGGCCAGATATGCAATGAATCGACATATATAGGCTATGTGGCCTTGGAGACCTCGAAGTTTCCCGAATATTGCTCGAGGGAGGCATTAGGCTGATGGCCTTGATCTTCTCTGGGTCAATTTCAATTCCCCGGTATCTAACAAGAAAGTCAAGAAAATTCCCAGAGGTGACCCCGAAGGCACACTTCAATGGGTTCATCTTCAAGTGGCGGGAACGGAGGAAACCGAACACTTTCTCATGGTCTTTTAGATGATCCTGGAGCTAGCGCGATTTGACCACTAGTTCATCCACGTAACATTCCACTAGCATTCTTAGAATCGGCCTGAATATACGATGCATGGCCCTATGATTAGTGGAACCTGCATTTTTCAGGCCGAAGGGCATAACCTGGTAACAAAAGGTACCTTGGGGAGCCCTGAAGGTGGTGGATTCCTAGTCCTCGGGGGCTATCTGGATCTGGTTGTACCTTGAATACCCATCCATGAAATAGAGAGCTTGGAACCTGGTCGTGGCATCAATCAATAACTCGGTTACCGGGTGGGGAAATCCATCCTTTAGGTAGTGGTGATTGAGGTCGTGGAAGCCGATGCATACTCTGATCTTCCTGTTCTTCTTCCTGACTGGCATAATGTTGGCAAGACACTTGGGGTAATGGACTTCCTTTCCAACGTTGGCATTGATAATCTTGTCAACTTCGGCCTCAACCATAGCACCATGAGAAGGTTGCATCTTCCTAGGAGGCTGCTTAAACCCACAATGGTTTGACGGGAGGCCCAGGTGGTGAACGGCTACCTGAGGATATAGTCCTGGCATCTCACCATAACTCCAGGAAAACACATCACAGTGTTTCTTGAGAAAGTCTACGTACCTCTACTACTCCTCAGGGGACATGGCTACACTTATCAATGTGGGTCTTGGATCTACCTCACTACAAAGGTTCACATGTACCAGATCATCAACCATGGTAGAGACGCCTTCCTCAAAGACGGGGGGAGCATCCTCCAGATCTTTCTCTCCACCCATGGAGCAATTACCCAGAAGGGGAGCCACTTTTGAGCTATGAAACCCTAACGGGCAGCTGGTGTCATCTTGGGAAGCTGTGGTCATCATATCAGAAGACCCATACACCACTGAGACCATAGAAATGAAGGTAGTCGATCCTATCACATCTGGCCTTTGGCCTAAGGGGACATGTTTGATGACATCAAAGCAGTGGTGATGCGTCGGCCTGAGTCGGTTGATTCCAGCCCAGTGGAAGAGACACGTATGACGTACTTCTTTTGTCATAAGCTTGACATTCCAATACCGCACATGGGTAGGAGGCTCCAGGATCACCCGAGCCTGGTTGGTGTAGGAGTACGAGGTGATTTTACGCCGGCACTAGGACATGGGAACATGCCTTCCTTTCGTACATGAAATAACAAAACACTGCCCCATGTCGGGGGTCATGGGCTCTAATCGATGGATCAAGAAGATGTAGGCATCATCCAGGCCTGCCCATGGATTACTTGTGACTGGGGTGGGTTCATCCTTACTTGCTAAGATTTTCTTATCCTTGCTCTTGTAATAATCAGCATCCAAATAGCAAGCTTCGCAAGAGGAAAAAGGAGATGCATCTCCTTGGAGCATGCCTACTCGACCATTGAGGGAGTATTTGAGGCATTGGTGATATGACTAAGGGAACGCTGTATGCAGACGGAGCCATGGCCTGCCCATCAATGCATTGTAGGTGGTGTCCTGGGAGACAACCATTAACTCAGTTCTCGCAATTAGGCCACCAAACTGGGTCTTCATGAGGAACTTGCCGACTAGGGATTTCTTGGTCCTATCATATCCATGGATTATGAGGTCAGAGGGAATTAAATCATCTTCAGACAGACCCAGCTTTCGTAGTGTCAGAGTCGGGATTAGGTTGATCCTGGAACCCGTGTCAAAGAGGCAGCGGCAGACTTCCATTCCATTGAAGTGGCCAGTAATGTACAGTAGGCTAATACGCCCCTATATGGGAGGGTCCTCATCATCACCGGAGAAGGAGATAACTACCTGGCATTCAGCGTTCTCAATTGCCTCAGCGTTGAAGGCTTCCATAGCTATTACATCTGTCTCAAACTTAAGGGGGCTCTTTAGGGCCTCGGCAAGTGCTTCGCACATTTCAGACGATAGGCGAAGGGCCTCAAGGATAAACAACCTAGCTGGAATGCCGGCCAGGTGCTTCAAGACATCATACTTTCGTGCCAAGTGCGATCCTCTACTTATAGGAGGTCGTTCTGCAGTTGGAGGCATAGCGTGTCCTACCGGCTGAACCGGTGGTTGGCTAGTACTGGGCACATCCCGCTACATACTAGTTAAACCCTAGAGAGTAGCTGCCAGAATAGGACCAGACAACGGAGATTGGCTTGTAGCCGGGCAAGACTGACCGTGATATGGACGAGGCAGATCTGCTAGATCTAGTAGCACAAATGGTGGTGGAGGTAGATCTGAGGGCATCAGATGAGGTTGCGCGTGCTGAGCTATGCGCGAAGCCCTCTGTTTGGTTTCAGTAGCATGCACAGCCTGACTAAAAGTGTCCACTGACTTTCCTCAACGACCGGAATAGTTGCGTTTCCACTAACGTTGATGTCGGCTTGGAACGTTGGGGGGGGGGGGTTCACCTGGCGTTCCCCCCGTCGGAAGCCATATAGGGCTTTACCAGCTCCACGGTGTTAACCAAAGAGTACCCCTGGCTGTTGCTCGACAAACCGTACACCACTGGGTGGATTCTAGGAGAAATCCCCATTTCTGGGGGCATAAAGTCTCCAAGAGTATGGGATGATGATGGTAGTGGTGGAGCGCGTTGCTTCCTCTTGGGTCGTCGCTGCTTGACCTTTTGGGAGGAGGTCAGATGTGATGATGATGCAGAGGTGCTGGTTACTTCCTCTGAAGGATCTGTCTGATTCATGAGTGCTCGAATGATACCATGGGAATGGGTGATGGTTTTTTGAGCCATCCAGTTGTCGTATTTCAGGGACCCATGGCTGGGAAACTTCTACCACTCACCTTCATTGTCGCTACCGATCTCTGACCCTATAAAGACACCCACTACTTGTGTCGGAGATGGGCCCAATCTGACTATGTTGTTGTCAACCTGGTCTTGAAGCCAGTCTTTAAACACATAGCATTGCTTGAGGGTGTCCCCAGAATCTGATGATAAGGATAGTAGTTGGGTTGATCAGAAATATTTGCCTCTGTCGGCCTTATGCACCTTTGTAGGCACACTATCCCTTGCTCTAGAGCACTTCAGAAGTATCCAGGGACCTGATTCTCATTGAAAGAGTATGTCTGGTGCCTTCTTTCCAGATAGGGGGCCATGGGGACCTGTCCCTGACGAGGGGCCGGAGGGGCCTGCTGAGGAGGCGGCGCTTGCTTGTCTCGCCTAGGTGGTGGTGGCGCATTGCGTGGGGGAACCTGTCGATTCTAAGGTGGTTGCAGCTGGGCAGGAGCCTGCGCTTGCGGTGGAGGACCTCTGTGGAATTGCGGGGCCAGTGCCTCTGGAAGTAATTCCATCTGTCTGGGGGCTTCTTTTGGGCCACCGCGGTGGGATCGGCTCTGAGAGCCCTCCTGGCAGGGATCACAGCGGGCAGCGAACGTGCCTAACTAGCCTATTGTAGAGCCTCCTCGAGGAACTGATCCTTATCTGAGAAATCCCGGAACCCTCCAGGGTAGTTCTTGGTGATCAGGTAAGGAACCAGCTCCATTTTAACATTCCCTACACACATCGTCAGTAATTTATCTTGAGTCAGTGGAATATCGAGGGAGTATGTAAGTCCCTTCCACCGGGCGATGAAATATACGACTCGCTCATCCGGCCTTTTTTGCACTTGAAGAGGTCTGTGATGCTAGTCTTTCACGTGGTGGAGCTGAACTGGTATAGGAACTTCCGGCGGAGATCCTCCCAACCGTTCACCGATCCGATAGAGAGCTGGTTGTACCAGACAAATGTGGGGCCCTCTAATGTCTGCACGAAACATCAGAGCTTGGCGGCTTCTTGTTGGGCCAGAGTCGCAAGCATGGCGCCACACCTAGAAGAAAAATGGGCCAAGTGTTGTGGCGGGTACCCTGTCCTGTTTAAGGGAAAGCAATTGGGGTTCCCAAAGCCCGGGGGTGCAGGAATATCATCCACCAACGCGGGATATGGCTTGCCATCTGGTGGGACTGCCACCTACAGCATTTCCAATATTTCGAGGAGAGCGATGAGTGCTGCTATATGATCATATGGGTGGGGGTCCCTCTCTTGAAGGGGATCCCTAATCACAAGTGCATTTCCAGGTTCTTTGACACGGTAGATGTCTTCAGCAGCTCGTGGATCGATTGGAGGAATGACCTGTGGGGTGGATAGGGTAACCTTGGATAGATTCCTCAGATTGCCCCATTATTCAAGAGGGTTTGACGAGACGTATCGCGCCCTCTTGCAGTGGGCTCTGGCTTCTGCCCTGTCTGCGGAAGAAGCATGATCAGGGTTTCCCGGAGGCATCTCGCCGGTGGGAAATTGTTCCTGCCCCTGCTGCCCAGGCTTGGGATTACAATAGTCAGGTCGTCGTTCTGCAACATTCTCGGTCATGAGTTCTTCAACTAGCCTCTTCTGTTCAGCAAGATGCTGGCACAACACGGCCTTCTCGGGATCTTTTTTCGTCTTCTGTACAGAGGCGAACGGGTTAGAGTGCTTGACGGTTGCGACATGCTCCTTACCCTTACCAGAACTTCGAATGAGTACCAGCAACTCGGTGGGTACATGGAGGCCTAGAAGGATCCTCTGCAGAAGGGTAACCCTCTTTGATGGGTCTAGTAGTGGCGGTACACCCTCGGCGGGTAATTCCCCATAGAGAAATTCAAGCTCATCCTCCTTGTCCACCACGTCGGCCATGAGGACCACAACCCTCCTTGGGAGTATGTCCTCAACGTCGCATAACGAATCGGGTTGCTGTCAGATAGGGCTGAATAGGAGAGCGACATATTGTCCCCAGCCACGGAATTTCACATGGGGGGTAGCTTCCCTGATGACTCTGCGAAGTACTTTGAAACTCTGAACGCATTTCGGTTGAAGGGTGCTTTGGCGGCCTGGTCTCTTAGGGCGCTGGGACATAGGGAGTGCGGCCAAATTGATCAGGCATCATTGCTCGCTGATTTCTTCAAGGTGCTCTCGGCTCCTGGGGTACACTTCCCACTCATAAAGAAGGCAGAAGTGTGTCACCCATAGAGTTCGGAGGAACCACCATACTTCTTCTGGGGTAAGGGACTCCAGCGCGCAAAAGTTCGATGCTGCCGTCAGCCAGAACTTTTTAGGGAAGTGATCCACTGCGAGAATTTTCCAGAAGCTCCGGGGCTCGAACTCGGGGTCTGGCCTCATATTTCCCCACTCGTCAACTAGAGATGGCTGAGGGACCGGTAGCGGTACCGAGGCGGACCGCTGGTACAGTAAACGTGGTGGTAGAGAATACGAAGAATGAGCTGACTGGCGCCGAATTCTAGGCTATCCTCTGAAGAGTGAGGTGACATGATAATGATATCCTGATACGATGGGATGATATCCATAGCATCTGGTGCAGGAATTGCAGTTTCCAGTATTGGTTCATGTCGTTGCTCTACCGTCGTTGGTCCCCATAATCAATCTCTCTTATCTCTGGTAGAGGTAGAGGGAAATTCTGGTGATGACGTTGGTGATTTCACGGTCGGAACCTTCGGAATTTCGACAATTTCTTCCTCCTGGATGTACCTGCGGAGAAAGGCGGGAATCCGGTGGACTTCGTATTCTAGGAGAACGAGGCTGACGCGCCTCATTCCTGCCCCAGTCCTTGACATGGAGGAGCGGGGGGAAGGTTCCATCACTGAGTAGAATTCCACTTCAGAATATGAGAAACGGGCTGGTTTGACCTCCACTCGGGCCTTCCCATGAAACTTCTTGTGGCGGCAACGACCCGCTCTCCTACCCCTAGATGGCTCTTTAGGACAAGGTTGATTCTATACATGTAGTCACGGAGCTTCGCTGGCACCATGGCGAAGAGGGCCCCCGCTTGAGATAGCCGGGGTGTGAGGGGCACCAGGGCAAATGTCGAAGGGTACATGGGGAGGACCTCCTTGGACAGCACCCACGTGGGCGGAACCTCTGTTGGAAACGGTAGAAGCATGGGGAGGACCTCCATGGTTGGTGCGGGTGGAGCGAGGTTGACCTTCACTCCTTGAGTTGCTGGGGTGAGGAGGATCTTCGCCAGTTGCAGAGAGGACATAGGGAGTACCCCCACGTTAGAGAGGGACCAGATGGTAAGTGCCTTCACATTGATAGTCGGGGGCAAGAGGAATGACTCCATACCCTGTATGGTGGGCGCGGGAGAGGCTTCCGCGCCGAGCGTCACTGCCATGGGGCAGGTCTTCCTTCAGGATGGCGGTGGTACGAGGCATACCTCCATGATGAGCTTTGGATGGGGGAAGGCCCACGCTCTATGGAATGGTGGTACGGGGAGGCCCTCCGTAAGGGGTGACATTACTGCAAATTGGTTCGTGGCGATCACCACTCAGGCCTGCAACCCCGAGAGCCAACCCGACCTACCCATGGGGCGGTTGGGGCCTCGGTCTGGATTGGGTGAAGAAGTGCCCCTGCCTAGTGTATGTAGGGACTCCATGATGCACGTCAGTGGTGGGTCTGGCCACAGTAGCTATTGACTTCGACGCCCCCTGACGAGCGTCCTCAGCTCGGGCCCGATGCTGATGCTAGGTTAGATGAGCTGGCGCAGGTGGTGCAGGGGCATAGCCTCTCTGCTCTTCTGGCGAAGCCGGATGGCGGTGCTGATGTGGCTGGATGGGATCCCTTTCCTGGAGCCCTTGGATTGGGACTCTGACTGGGCCAAGCTGGACATCACCCGTCTCATCAGCATCATGAGAGGAGTCGTCGAGGCGTTTCGGGGACAGGTTCATGAAACGATTGAACATTGGGGTGGGGAGCAGGGGCTCCCTGCGCGACATTTGAGGGCGGCGTTGATGGTGGGGCCTGGATGCCTACAGGTCCATGCGGGCCATGTCCCGAGTCGGGATGACCCCTTCCTCCTCGTACCTACCTACAAGGTTGTTGATCAGCCTTCGTTGGATGATCTATGATGGGTAGAGGGGACGTGGGAGTCCATTATTCACTGATTTAGAGGCCGTCGTGGCAGCAGTGGAGCCATGCAGGGCGGCTATGCTGGTATTTCCCTCTCCCCTGCGTAGGCGAGCGGGTGGTGATCGTGTCTCCATAGTAGTAACCTTGTTCCTGGGAAAGGGGTATATCAACTCATTGGCACTGCGAGGAAAAGGATTGACAACCAGTTCCCTAGCGTCCTTCCATCATCCATGTTGGTAAAAGGGATCCATGCAAACACGTTGCAGAATGGAATGCCCCACGTTCTACTGCCCCAACTTCTGGTGAGTTTCACACCAGGCCCGCTATTTTCTTGGCGGGACCCGTTGCTGGATATCTGGATCTGGTGACACGTCAATCTAATAGTGTCTCAAATGCTACTAATCTCCACATTGAGAATAATAATTTCACATCAGGTTGACCATTTCTATTTCCGACACTTTCGTCGGGGCACGCACATCCGTCTGTGGAGGACGCGCTGCTATTGCCCCGCATTCCTACTTTCCAAAGGCGGGTGACATTCGCTCCTTGTTCATGGACGTTTCTCCTTGATCGATACTGGATGATGGGATGTCAGTTCTTCCTTCCGTGGATTCCTCCTCAGAACTCATCACCTAGTCTGAGTCTCCCACATATATTTAATACGTTGTTCGTGAAACTCTTCCTAGTGCCATGTTTCCATGGACGCTGGTTAATTACACTGCTTCTATCAGGACATTCCAAAGGGTCTGGTTAGGGCATCAACCTTCAGTCGGGGGAGTAGTCACGTCGAGGAAGCAGTACCGTGTCTGAACGCTGGGGAATTGGCTTATCTATCTTTTGTCCCTTGTCATTGGGCTTCTCGAGGGCATGGAAGCCCAAGGCATCTCACATCGAGCATGGGGAATTATAATCCATAGTCATGTATCTGAGGTTTTCCTCAGCTTCCTATGTTTAACACAGGGTATGCCGCAGGTTTAACGTCCAGCGGAGACAGATAGGCCTGATAAGAACCTTATATGGAATGTATTAGATTGAGGAATTTACCTTGAAGGGATGCCAATATCGGGGCCAACCCATGGGCGGCTTCCCGAATGCTGTGAAGAGGTGCGGAATGGCATGATCTCTCTAGGATATGGCAGTCCAGGTAATAATCAGGGTGGATGATTGATGGATGGATGAAGTGGAGGGGGAATGAAATTGGACCATTGCAAGGGTGACAGTAAAGTTGGGCTTGAGCCTCGAAGAGACCTCCTACGTATCCCGCCTTGACATGGATCAAAGAACATGTAGTTTAGGTTGGATGCCAGAAGGCCGACATGAAGAAGGACCAGGGGTCCAGGTGGCGATGGACTTGAACCTCATGAAGTCTTCCTAGGTACCATTCCTTGACATGGATCAAAGACCTCGTAGTTCATAATGGTGTGTCGGCGAACCGACGCGAGCGAGGACCGTGGTCCAGATGGTGTGGGGCTTACACACTAGGCTACCCATATGTTGGTGAACTGATGTAAAGAGGGTTGGGGTGACCAACAAGTTGTGGGCTTGAACCTCTGGGAGGCTTCCTATGTACCATGCCATGACATTGATCAAAGACCTCGTAGTTCAATGGGCTTCGTCGGCGAACTAACGTAAAGGTGAACCTGGGGGTCCGATGGGTATCGTCAGCAAACCAACATAAAGGTGGACCTTGGTCCAATGTGTATTGTCAGCAAAACGACGTCAAGGTGGACCTTGTTATGATGGTTATCTCCAGCGAACCAACGTGAAGGTGGACCTTGGTCTGATGGGTGGTGGGCTTGATCCTCAAGAAGGCTTCCAACGTACCATGCTTTGACATGGATCAAAGACCACGTAGTTCAAATTGGAATACAGTTTAACGTCATGCTGGATGGGGGTGGACTGACGTGAATGGGGTCGGAATGATAGGGTGATGGGATTGAACCTCATGGAGGCTTCCTACGTACCATGCCTTGACATGGATCAATGACATCGTAGTTTAGGTGGTGGTTTTCGTCAGCGAACCGACGTGGAGGTGAACACGTGGGTCCACTGGTGGTGGGCTTGAACGTCAGGGAGACTTTCTACATACCATGCCTTGACATGGATCAATGTCCTCGTAGTTTGGGAGAAAATGGTGGGTGTCGGTGAACTGACATGAATAAAGGTCCTTGGTCCAATGGGAGATGGGGTTGATCCTCAAGGAGGTTTCCTACGTACCGTGCCTTGACATGGATCAAATTACTTGTAGTTTGGGTTGGTCACAATAGCTTTCCGTTGGACTGGAATACAATTTAATGTCATGCTGGATGAAGGTGGAACCTAACGTGAAGAATTGATGGGTGGTGGGCTTGTGCCTCATCAAGGCATCCTACGTACCATGCCTTGACATTTATCAAAGACATAATAGTTCAAATAGATGTGCAGATTAATGTCATGCATTAAGGGGGCATATAGTTTAATGTCATATTGGACGCAGGTATACAGTTTAACAACATCTTGGACAACGGCATTACCATGGTCGACGATTACTCTATGCCAATGTGAGTCATGCTCGGTGTGAGAAACAAGAGGCAGCAGAGACCTGATGATCACGTCGCGAAGGGTGAGTCCGTGAGAATCGAAGAGGGGCTTATGTGTTAGGCGGCCCATGGTGCTAGGACTTAATCCGGGATGAAGGCCCAAGGTGCGGCAAAGTGCAGCGGGAGAGAGATTTGTGACCAAAGATGGAAGGTTCCTCGTTCCCTATAACGCCCTCCACTGGCCTCGGCAGCGGGGGAGTACGGAGGTACATGGGTGCTACCTTCCGCAAGAGAGGCTTGGGGATTACACCAGGGTGGTTTACCTTCTCCCGTGGACATACGCTGCTCCGATAAGGAGGATATCATCACCTGTGGAGGGGGTGATCACATATTTGTGGAGACGAGCAGCGTAAAGAATGTCAGAGAAGGGGGGACCATGCGTGTGAGGAATGAGGTTGGATCACAATTTAACGTTATGTGTTGAGGAAGTAGTGCTTGGCAGTTTAACGTCCTACAGCTTGGACGAGGCGGGTTCACTATGCACCCCTAGGACATACATGAACTGCACCCTCTGCTCCTTGGGGGAGGGAAGGTACCAGTAAGGCCTTGGTCATGGGGGGTTGCAGAGTGAACCATCGAGGGGTCCACGTTAGCATGGCTAGGCGAAGAAGAAATAGTCATTAGCATACCTATTCGAAGAAGCATTAGGTGAAGCAACGCTACGAGTGGTGTTGTCCACGAGACATTGAAATCACATCATGCAAACCTAGAGGGTCGCATATGAAGAGGAATTTCCAAGCAAAGGAGTGTGCTTTGCGAAGTGGGAGTGCCTTGGCATTACCATGGGTGGGGGGGGGGGGGTAGGGGTGTGAATGGGAGGTTGTTCGCGAAGTTGAATAGTATTCGCAGAGCACTACCTCGTGAAGCAGAGGTGCCTCATGAAGCAAGGTGCTATGAAGCAGTGTGCTTCGCGATGTACAATGACCCTGCCTTGGCATGGGGATCACTAGTACAAGATGGATGTTTCGCGAAGCATAAATGCTTAGTGGCTGCTTGGGTTCCCTTGGGAATCCCCTTCCTTTTCGAATGCCCTTGGGCTTCGCGAAGGGCATCCCTCTTGGAAGAGGGGATCAAAACGAGACAAGGAGAGGGCATCTCGTGAAGTAAAAATACCTCATAGAGCTCATGATTCTTGGGGTGAAGGGTGCTTCGCGATTCGGGGGTAGAGAAGCCAAAAGGTTGGATTGTCCATCCCCTGGACTCAGGGGGAGCCCAGTATTTATAGGAAGGGGCGCCGCGAAGCAGAACTCACATTGCGTGAAGGGCCAACGAGTGCTTCACGGCGGGGTCGCGAACGTCAGGGTGTTCGCAGAGGGTTACCGCCTCAGGGTCTTTGAGGTGGTCTCACGAACGTCAGGGCGTTCGCGGAGCGTTACCGCCTCCTGTGCTTTGCGGCGGGCTCGCGAACGTCAGGGCATTCGCAGAGGGTTACCACCTCAGGGTCTTTGTGGCGGGCTCGCGAACTTCAGGGCATTCGCGGAGGGTTACCACCTGAGGGTCTTCGTGGTAGGCTCGCAAACGTCAGGGTGTCCATGGAGCGTTAGCGCCTCCTGTGCTTCGCAGTGGCCACATTGCTCAGGGGAGCTCCACGTCGGATCTTCGTGAGGCAGCGTGCATGGCTTCTTTTCTGTCCCTTTTCTTGTTCAATATTTTGGTTCCAACATTCATATACATATAAAATTCACGACTATTGAAATTATATTTTATACCACCTACCCCAATTTATTGATTGAAATTCCCTCAATAGAAATACCCAAAATCAGAGATACATAATGACGTATATTTGCATTCTTGATCAAAATCCCTAAATAAAGATCAAGTTTTAACTATATAATCACTATAGATCTAGATATATAATCCTAGATCTAGATATCACCAAATAACTATAGATATAATTATTTAGATGACATCTTCTAACAAAATATCATGGATAGAGAGGATAATGAATAGAAAAAGCATTGAGATAAAATACACATATCTAGAGATGAGTGGATCTTCGATTCATGATTTTATTATCTATGAGAAAAGTTTTTATAGCCCTGAAATCTCTCAGAGTTGATGGTAGAACTTTCCCTTACTTATTTCAAAGAAAAATACATAGTTAGTTCCATATAGGAGGTGAAATTTTTCATTAAAATAAGAAAATGAGTGAGGTCCACAATTTTAGGATCTCACTCGAGGCCCATGAACAGTTTAGTCGCAGGGTTAGGGAAATTTTGCTCTAATTGGTCATTGTCCACTGCATCAATGGGGTCTTGCACAATATCCTCAAATGGTCTCACAAAATGTTCTTTAACCATGTTGAATTTACTACATCAAAATACTAGAGAGAACAAAGTTTCTCCTATATTTCTGAATGGTTTGTTCACATATTTCTCCAACATTACATAACCCATATTCATCAAAAATTTATAAGACATCACCCAAATGAATCCCGAGTCACAAATCCCAGCAAAAAAACCTATGTAAAAAACTACATGAAATTGGTCCTGAGATAAATCCAGAAAAGGTCATGATCTTACAATATCCCAACCTTATGATAGCTCATCCTTGAGTTTCACCTCCAATACTTTTTAATTTTATATTCAATAATTATTGGGCTGCTGAGACTTCATATATGCTTCAATTTCCCATATTTCCTCATGCACAAGGCCATTTTATCCTATCACAAAAACTATCAGCACATTATTTCCCCACAATACATTATCTCTGTGATCCGACATACATATTAGATGCTTCCCAGAGGATGCATCTATATCAAAGTCATCCTCATCCAAATAAATCATCTGGGGAAATTTAGGGTGATAATGATTAAGTGGTGATACATGGAATATATAATTCATAGCATTATATCTCTATGGAAGATCCTATCTTTACACCACAAGCCTGATTATCTCCACTATCTCAGAGGGTCCAACAAACTTGGGTGCCAACATACCCTACCTCTATATCCAGCAGTGGCCCTAAATAGGTGACACCCAGAGTAATTCATGATCACCGTTTGTAAACTCTAGGGTCCATATCCATCTATAATCCTATTAATTCTATATACTCAATGTCATATCCATATGTTTCTGAATAAAATGTACCTTTTCCAATGTCTCCTACACCAGACTCAGTCCCAACAACTCTGACTCGCCATTATTCATCCATCATATCGGTGATCGACATGGTCTACCATAAAGAACCTTGTATAGTTCCATATGTATAGTTTCTGGATAACTATTATTATAGGAGAACTATGCTAATTCCATGTGATTTTCCCAAGGTCAATTGAAATCAATCACGGATGTCCATATAATATCTTCAAGAAAGTGTATATTATATTCCAACTTACGATTTGTTTGTTGGTCGAAATCCATGCTCAATAATACATTTGTTCCAAGATATTTCTGCAATCCCTTATAGAACCATGAAGTAAAGTTTTAATAATTATCTTACATTATAGTCCATGGATCTCCATGTGGAGAGACTATCTCATAAACATTCATTTTTCCCAACTATTCTACTGTAAATGATTCCCTTATAGGTAGGAAATGTGCAAAATTTGTCATTGGAACCAAAATGAAAATAATAGAGTCATTCTTCCAAAGGATCTTTTTGAAGAATACCACAAAATCCATGGTCACATAATCCCAATTAAATTCTGGAATAGGAAAAAGTTATAGAAAACCTCCAGGTGTTTGATGCTCTACCTTTACTTATGGAAAGGTGGAGTATCTTTTCCAAAAACCTACTATCTCATTTTTCTATGTGGACACCAAAACTGACCTCGTAGGTCATGGTATATTTTAGTTACCTAAGGTTGAACCTCCCATTTCATGGAATGAAATTTATGTGTGAGATCTTCTCACATGATCATTGTACCATAACTCAATTTTTCACATAGATGATCTCAGCTTCATCTATCAACCATTCGGAATACGTTTCCCCACATTAATATAATTCCCTCAAGGCTAAGCACACTAGATACGCATACATTCTATCCCTAATCCATATCAAAAGTGTAAAATTCGCTACAAGTAAATGTAGAGTCTTCTACTCCTGATTATCCCGAATCACTGCATGCATTTCAGCCAGCAAGGTCATTATCTTCTACTATGAACTCGACTCATGCACCATATAAGTCTAATTTTTCAAAATCAAGGCATCAGGCACTCAATTTACAATCCTGGCCATCTATTCCTATTCTAAATTGAATGAATTCACATACTCAACCCATCTCTTCTGCTGAAGATTCAATTCATGCTGTGAAAATATAAACATCAATCCTTAGGGGTTTGTATAAATTGTAAACATTTATCCCAAAGTATAGTGTCGGCAACACTTAAGAGCATAAACCAATACTAATAACTCAAGGTCTTTATGTGGGATAATTCATTTTATGAGGCCTCAGCTTTTGAGACCCATATGCCATAACTTGATCCCCCTATATCTGCACATCTCCAAGTCTGATCCTAGAAGAATCATAATAAACTGTATACTCCTTACCTAACTTAAGTAAGGTCAAAATCGGTTTTGATATTATGAACTTCTTCAAAAGTAGATAAGCACTCTCACTAGCCTTTGAATATTCAAAAATTACACCGTTTTTTGTCATGCTCAGAATTAATGCTTCCAACTAGGAAAAGTCTTCGATAAATCTCTTATAATATCTAGTTAATCACATGAATCATAAATTATCAAAAACATTATTGGGATGATACCATGAAACCACTACTTGATCCTTCTCTATTTCCAATGATACACATTCTTCCATGATGATGTTCCCTGTAATGTATACCTAATCCATCAAAAAATGACATATATATAGTTTGGTTTATAACCAATTCTCTCCCAGTGTACTCAAGATGATGTCAAGATTTTGGGAATTATCATCTTGAGCCTTGAAGTAAAAAAATATTTTATCCACAAAACAAACATTAATTGATCTAAATAAGTATAAATGGTCATATTCATCAATTCCACAAACACTACTCATGCATTCTACAACATAAACAACATTATAAAAAACTCATAAAGGCCATTCCTACTTCTGAACGTTTTCCTCAGTATATCACAAGTCCATACTCTCTACTAATGATACCCTTATATCAATTTGATCTCTTAGAATACATAATATCCCTTCAATTGGAGAAGGATATCATCAATATGTGGAAGAGGATATCAGTTCTTCTTAGTAATTTTGTTCAATATTTTGTAATTGACACACAAACGTAAACCCATGTCATCTTTTTTTCAAAAAAAAATTATCCTCCAGGCGATGTATTGGGAAAGATAAATACCTTATCCTTAAACTCCTCCAACTGAGCCTTAAGCTCTTGAAGCTTCATCGGTGACATTCTGTAGGGTGAAATAGATACTACCTCAAGCCCAGACATGAGTTTAATATTGAATTCCACATCTCTTTCAGGATATATCCATAAGAATTCTTCAGGAAAGACATCCTGAAATAGTTCCACTATTGGTGTAAGGAGATCTTTTCTAACACCCCTATCATCTGACAAATGACTAGAAAAAAGGGCTATGAGCTCTATTAGTTTTTAATTAATTGGCCCAAATCATCCATCCGGAATATCCCACACTCCACGATGAATATATTGGTCACCCTTAAGAAACCCAATGTGACTCTTTTACTATAAAAATCAATCTGTGCTTAGTATGTGACTAGCTATTCAATACACATAATTAGGTATAAGCCTATAATATCAAGAATATAGATATCCCATAAAAATTTTATTTACTACCCTTTAGTGAATATACTTTTCATAGTAAGATATCTCTATACCACACCCCCAATGGTGTATCTATAGTCATTACCCCAGTCACAAACTCCACCACCAGGCTCAAACCATTAATAAGTTTTGTGGATGTAAAGGAACGAGAGGAACTAGTATCAAAAATGAAACTAGGTAAAGTATAAGATACATGAATAGTACCTCTCACTATCGATTGTCCAACCTCAATATTTCCAAGTGTAGGATTTACTTCATGTACAACTACTACCCCACTTCCCTATGATATTATCTGAATCCCATGAGATTCAACACTATTCTGATATAGGTGCACCATCCCAAAATTACAACATCCACTATCTCTACTGCCTCATCCAGTAGAACCACAACTTCTAGTACGATATGATGTAGATAATTATCTTACTATATTTTGACTCTGTATGGATTCTCTATCAGTACTAGTCTATCACTGTGACATACTCTATTTCTATTGATGTCTCATCTTGTCGCTAGATCAATACTATACTGGTGGTCAAGAATAGAGTCAGTGATAGTGTCCCGTTTAACCACACTGATGAAAAATCACCCATGGAAGGACCTATCCAACTGACCCTCCTGTCGCTATACTCAGATTCATACTGCCATGGAAAAAATTGTCGTAATGGTTCTTCCTACTCTTGGAAGTCTCACTTCCTGATCATCCAGTAACAACTACAAGTCAGGAACTGGAATCCTCTCACTGGTTCTCATCTACATTGAGATCCTGATCCAACACTTACATGATCTTCTTTATCCTAATGATATTTTACTTGGACATAATCTTTCACTTAAGTCCATCATAAAAAAGTTTCTATGTACCTGCCTCATCCCCTGCTAATGGTGGAGAAAATAATTGTAGATCTATGTAGCATCCATCATAGTGCATCACAGACATTCTCCCATGGGTTATATGAATGAATAAATAGATTTCTATTTTCATATCATCCCTAGTTAAAATTGTTCCCTGAAAGTATCTAAGAAGTCCTTCGATAACATACTTTCAGTCTGTCTAGTTCACGACTGAATGTCCTACCAATGCTTTGTTGATCCCGATATCATATAAGAATCTAATATGACCCTCCTCTAAGCCAAAGTCACTAAATGATCATGTATTTTCTCTATGGAAACAACCCATAATTTATGTCCCTCAGGTCCACCCTCTCTAGTAAAAGTTGGAGGGTGCTGCAATTAAAACACCTTTCTTTAATGACATATACTTTTCAAAACACTATCTGGGCCTCTTTCCATGTATTTCATGAATTGATCAATGTTATCTCGAAACTACTTCTCTTTATCTTCTGGTATCTTGATCAGTGCCTTATGTTCCCTAATTGTAAAATTTATTCCAAGGAATGCCCTTCGGTCGCCCCCTCAATAAGTGTCATGGAGGCATACTATCTAAAATTTCAAACACACATATCATGTCTCGTAACACAACATTATAAGATTTATACAAGAGAAAACAATTTTCACTATCCTTTTTCCCCCCAACTAGCCACATGGTCAAAACTAAGGTGTTATCACTACCCTTAACCATCCCACTCGAACGTTTTGACTAACAAGAGAAACACATAGTCATAATGAAATTTCTGATTTAGAAACCTAAATATTCTCATTTAAAATCATTTAAAAAACCTTTTTCAACTCATGTTCGGCACCATTTAACATTTTAATATCAGAAAAAAGGAAAATAGTTCATGTTTAACAACATACCGATTACTCATTTTCTCGTACGTTCCTAAAATGTTGTATGTCACAATAACCATAAGTTCCTAGAATGATGCATGTAGACTCAACTCTCGTGCCATTATGGGCCATTAATCAATACTCAAAAATTCTAAGAAAAAATATTTATATCACACCACAAGGGTGTCACCCATGATAAAATAATATTCAAATGTAAAATAAAATAGCAATAACAACAATCCCAACCTGAGTACTCGGGTTTTCCCTCATACATGGGTTTGCAAGTTGCATGCACAAACTCATTAACAAGCACACAATCATCATATTATTATTTTTGAATTTTAAATATAGTAAGAAAAATGAAGAATAAGGATAACTATACCTCTTATACAACTTTATAACATCCCAACTTGTGTTCCACTCAATGGTTCCCTCAGGCGGTTTTTCACATGACCTCATGCATACCTCCCAAAAAGCTAGAGGCTCCCAACTAGTAGTGAGTGTCTAGTATGTTAGTCATAGGGATACTATACCCTCATTTATCAGAGTAAAACACCAGTAGAAATAATTAATCAAAAATGTAATAATATTTAACTAAAACAATACTCATGTCACAATAAAATAAAACAAGAAAACAATACACAACTAAAAGTGAAAACCTTCTATTCCAATATAAATTTCAATGATCTATAATGAAACTGAAAATAAAGACACTAAAACTCCCCATGTAGGTTCCAAACCATGTCTGGTCCCCTTATCCAAGCTCCTTCCCAAATCAGCAATTTATCCCAGGGCTTTTCCCTTATCGTACACTACAACAATATAATCTATTTTGGTACGGATCAAGCAGCTCGAGTAGGGTGTGGGTACAACTCATTAGACCACCACCAATAGTGTCTGAAAAAATTATTGTCAAATGATACTGTGTTAAGTTCAATAATAAATAATTAAAATGATTAAATAACAAATTATTAAATTATTTGTTATTCTTATCTAACTACATTAACTCTTGGTTTCCCAAAGATACACATTCCTCAATACTAACGTTACTTCGTACCAGATCCCTAATAGTTCACTAGGGAATATCATATCTTAATAACTTCTTCTTTCTTAAGATTGAAGTATTAAAAGGTTCTATGATATCTTAGGACCTGATTCAACTCATGACGTGTTCAAATATTCTCATGTGTGGACATAAGTCAGAGAGTCGTTATTTTAATTCTTTAATTTGATATTTTTAAGCCACATTTCCAAAGTTACCAATTTCCTAACTGTAAGTAAGATGATAATGTTTACATTCTTAACCGTCAATATAATTACCATGCTCATATTAAATTTACTTATAAGTATAATGACCACATTACAATGTATATTTCTCAATTTAGAATGTCCATGTTCACATTATCTATACTCGTATATGTGATAGCCATGTTACTATTTGTACATCTCAATATAGAATTAATATGTTATCATTATTATCAAAAAATTAATTTGTGAATTAATTATCAACACGATTCCCATTATTAATTTTTCAATTAGTTAAATAAATCAATTCCATTAGTTATCATAAAAATTATCTAAAAACCCTAATACCCTTAATTAATTAATTAATTAATTTAGCAATATCAAAATTCATATCCCATAATTAATTTTACAAAATTAATAATGTTATCCTAAAACTTAAATCATTGTAATTAATCCAATAATTAATTATGTAGATCATAATCTCAACTCATATAATTATTCCATAATTAATTATATCAACTTATCCAATTTGATGTCTCATAATTAATACTATGATTAATTATCTAGATTATAATACTTAAATATAATAATAAATTACCCAAATTAATTATATAATAGGAAAACCACTTAGTCTCATGATTAATTCCAGAGCTAATAATTTAATTCAACAATGATTTGATAAATCAAATGTTCAAACTAATTAACCCAATTCAGGAATGAATTGTTAAATAATTATATAAATTATAAAATTGTTAATATTCATATCAAATCCATGAATATGAGAATTATATATTATACCACATACCTATATTCTTTAAAAGAAATTTCCTCAACGGAAATCCCTAAATTCTGAGCAGCGCAACGACGTATATATGAATTCAAGATCTAAATCCATAATCAAAGATCAATATAACATGATCTTATGAATCTAGATATAGATCCAAAATCCTAGATATAAGACTCTCTAATTGAATTTATATCTCATTAATCTTATTATATCTTCCATATAAAGATCACATAAAGACATTAAAATCAATAGAAAAAGATTTTGGACGTAATCCACATACCGGGAAAAGAGTGAGACATAAATTTGAGATTTTAATCTCAAAAAAGGAAGTTCTTAGCACCTTGTAATTCCATTATGTTGATGGGATAACCTTACATTACCATTTGAAAATAAAAATCATGGGTTTGGGCTGCATGGGAGGTGAAACAGGTTATTAAATGTTGAAAACAAGTGAGATCCACCATTTTTGGACCACTCTGCTAGCCTTGGCCTAGTGTTGTCACATAGTTAGGAAACCCATAATCTAACTGTGTGTTGGACACTACTTCAAGGGGGCCTCAGACAGTCTCCTCACATGGCCTCCTGAACTATTCATTAACCATGCTGAAGATACTATATCAAAAGACTAGAGAGCACGTAGTTTCTTCTAGACAACAATACAGTTTGTTCAAATTGTGATCCAACCATGTACAACCCCTTTTTCATTAAAATTTCCTTAGACATCACCAAAACACTCCCCATGTTACAACTCCCATCAAAGTTACTTAAGAAAAAACAAAATATTCATGAAATCATGGCTCGGATTACTTTATAAATGGATGAGATCTTTCAATGTGTACCAAGAACTGCTTAATTTTCTCAATCAACTTCAATATTAGTCATCACATAGAAATTTCCTTATTACAATTGACTATATGGTTGTTGGTGTTGATTTCTATAATAATTCCTTGTATTAGTGAACTAATTTCAATAGTTCCCAAATTAATCATATCTAAAATATCATGTTTTTGTTGGATCCAATCAAATAATTTTATTTTTTTCCTATCATGTTTAATGAACTCCTTAATTTTATTTCAGAAAATTTATCCCAATGTCATCCATTACATGAGATAAACAATATTATTATCCCATTTAGGCAATCCCATTAGTCCCATTTACTACTTTTTTAACCTTGATGATCTTTATTCATCATTTTGTCAGCATCTTCATCTCCACAACTTTAATGAGACCCCAAATTTCCCAAAATTTGTTAATCTTGCAACTCAACTATGATCACATTATAAAAAAATTAGTGATAATTGGTTTAGAATATGTATAATTTTTTTTACACTATCTCACTTCCCATTAATTTCTAAATTGGGAAAATATTCAAATTGACCATATCATCCCTTTTTAACATAGTTCATTGGGACTTCATTGTTTATTAACACAAAAAGAAGTTAAAATGAGTGGTGAAAATTTATAACCATAAGAGATATATTGTATGATAATTAAATTGAAAATTTAAGCACAAGTTGTCTTCCTATTTTTTACAATAATATTATTTAATTATTTTGTTAGGCCCAAATATATATTTTTCCCAATATACTTTTCATTATGTTGGATTCTGTCTATCTTAATGTATTAATTCATAATCATCATAAATCTTTGATACTAGGTCAAAAAAATATTATTAATAAATACATATCCCTAAAGATTCTATATCTATGTTTGAGGTATTAGGCCCACACATTATGTGTCAGATTAATAATTTATAACAAACTCACTAAGACATTTTAGTGTTATTACTCCATAGTGTATATATACTATAACCATATCCAAATTCGAGTGTGTATATATAAAGATGGAATTTATAGTAGAACAACCTACTAACTAATTCATGAAAACAAATTTATATTAACATATATAAAAGAATTATAACTATTTTTTCCCTAAATTTTACTCATATTCATCATTAAAAGAAACTACTGTTTATTATGATTCCAATAGAAGAGAGACATACCCAAACTCACAAGTATAGTTGTAAAAACACTTTTATTTAATAATAAATTTTATATAGAATGAGAGATATAATTATTTATTTTATATTAGTTAAATAACATAAACATTACATCGCCATAAAAATATACATGATCCAAAAAATGAAAGGACTAGTTATATTCAAAACTATCTATAGATGAAATATATTTTACATATAAAATAAAACTTTTAACCATTATTTGACCACAATATAATTAATTATAGACTATTATTAGGATATAATCATCATGTCAACTGATGAAATGTGGAAATATGCATATGGTGACCTGTAAAGCTTAGAAAGGTGGAACCCTATCAACCATTCATCAAGTGTGACATAATAATAATATAAAAAACATGAAAAGTTCATAAATATCTAATTAAAACACCATTGACTGATAATCTTTAATAATAATTAAATATTAGATAACATGTAATCTAAAATGAAAAAACACATACAATCACATATGTGAGTGAGGTAATATACTTTAGTCATGAAAAAAACTTCTTGCCACATAACATTTAAATTTTTAATTTCATTGAATGATTGAAAAATGGATTTATAGACTAAATATAATATTATAATAACTTCATGTTTTGAAGAAATCTAATTGTTTCAACACAATAATTTTGTAAAAAATACAATATTATCCAACTATTATGTCATGAATAAATCTAATCATATACTAGATTTATATTGAGAAAAAATCCAAGAATGTCCATACAATGTGTCATGAAAAAATATATTCATGTCCACATTTCATTATCTCATGTGATATAAAATCATACAACATACATTAGAGGGTGATATTGGTCCCTGACCATCCTCATTAATAAAGATGTGGTGAAATATCATATCCTTTAAAATATCGTTGTATTTCATGTGATAAAAATAGGTTTCAGTTACCATGTTATTAAGAAACCCTAGAAAGAATATTAAGTTTCAAAACATATCATGATATATCACCAAAATTAACCCAAATAATTTTAGTGGTTGATACTCCAAAAAAATCCACCCAAAATATTATTAGATAAAAAAATTTTGGTGGTGATTCTTGAAAGATAATTTCTAAGGGATAAATCATTTAGACACAAAATGTTAAATGATAGCTGAACCATAAAAATGTTTTTCAAGAATGGTTTTTAACATTGTTGTTAAATAAAAATCTACAATGCAAAATAAAATTATATTTTTAAAAAGTTGAAGTGAATACGGTAAAAACCCATTTTTTTAAAAAATAATTATCTTAGTTTTATATATGAAAAGATAAATAGGTTTTGAAAAACAAAATTGGGGTAGAAGGTATAACATTTAATTATAAAATGATGGAAATTTTTTTAATATTTTTCAAAATATTTGATCAAATCCCATATCATAAAATGAATTCCATAAAAAAAGAAAATCATGGAAACAAAAATATCAATGTAGCCTAATATAAAACATCATTTAGTTTCCATAGAAAATTTAAAATGTAGGTAAGAATGGTAAATATAGACAATGAGGTGAAACTATCCTTAAATAAGGGTGATGTAATCCAAAATAGGATATATTTTTGAGAAGAAAAATATATTAGGGTAACCAGAATTAAAAATTTAAAATCATGTTAATGATAATTATTTAAAATTTTATTGTATAATAAATGAATATCATATTATTAAAACATATAATAAAAGGAATCATAATGACTCAATGAAAAATATGATCCAATATTATCCAATTAAATGAAATCATTCTTTGTAAAATGTACTATTAACTACTATATAATTAGCATAACTATATAAATCACTAATATGATACCTTTTTACAAATATATTAACTTTTATAAAAATTATTTATGACCATATATCAAAAATATGTTATAGATAAATTGTTCATATACATCCTCTTATGTTAGGATTATTTTAATTATATATTTCAAATATGATTCAGCATGATGGGGTTGACTATCAATTATTTGTTCAATGTTCATCATTCCTGGATTAGTCATGATTGAAGAATTATTTTTTATAATTATTATTATGTACCATTTCAGTAGGTGATTTTTATCTGTATAGTATGTGAAAAAATTGGTGAACTAGTGTAATAGTGTTTAATAATTGAAACTTGGTATATTAATATATATTTTAAATATTCATAACATATTTCTACAATTATTTGAACATCATAAATAAATATTTACTACAGGTTATTTCCATTATATAAAATTCCTTTTTAATTCAGGATATAAGGATTATAAAAGTAGTAAAGTATCTGGTTAAAAAAACCCATTCGAGTGATTTCAATGAATATTTTATCAGTATTGATTTTTTATAATGTAAATAAAACATTGAAATTTTCATAAAATTTAATCTGTCTTTAAATTCATTGTTAGAAACATACATGTATGTTTGAAATTAAAAATAAAATTTATTGTTCATGGAGTCCTTAATCTATACACATGCATGATCAATAATTCCATCTCATAAGAAATTTTATAGAATGATGATGTATGATAAATTATAAATTTTGAATTATAATTTTTAAATAGTTAACATATTCGTTAATTTAATCCACCATTGTTACCAACCATTAATTTTGATAATTAATATTGAACCACATCACTTTGTAGTGGTGGTAGTTCACATGTACACCATATCAATGTTCCTTTGTTTTTCTATATGTAATGATGGTATTCTGTAATAATTTATAAATTAATATTAATAAATTAAAGTATATAAAATATAATATTTTAATTTTGGTTTGTTTTATATATATTTTTTATGTGGATGATGAAAAATAAAATAATAATATGTAACAAAAAATCATGTTCTCATCTTTGGATTTCTCTAGGAAATTTCTATAGAAATAGAGCTCTTATGATGAGGAATTTAGTGATGATACTTATGAACATGATATAGGTTACATTGAGGATAAAACTAGTTCAGTTTTATGATGAAATTATAAGGTACTATTTTAGTTTATAGTGGTTGAAGTGACCCCCTTATATAAGTGAATATAATGGTAATTTTTGAAATACTCATGACATTTTAATAATGGTAAATCAAAATTCAATGTAATATGACACATAAATTAAAATAATTGATGTGTGGTGGTTTGTATAAGATATGTATCCTCTAAACATATGGAGGCATGTCATTTAATTTTTTTGGGTCTGTTATACTTTGTAAAACTCCTTATACCTATTTTACTTTTACCATGGATACTAATGGTTTAAACCTTGGTAAATAAGTTTAATGGAAAAAATGAAAATCATAATTATTGAATAATTTTTAAATATTGTTTTTTAAATATCACAATAATTTTATAATATATAATCATTATTATCTAAAAACACCAATTTCATAATTAACGCAATTCTTATGTTTAAAAAATATTAATAAAAAAGTGTTTAATTAGCACAAAATTTATGTGTTGTCTAAAATATTAATTTTTATTAATTTTGTTAAAATAAATTCAAAAATTATAAAATAAATATTATTTTTGGTGTTTTCAATGAAATAAAAAATGAATATTTCCATAAATATATTTCATTATAATAAGAGAGAAATAAATGTTTTAGAATTGGATTATAATGTACTTTATGATCTAAAATGTAATCAAATGTATTATTAGTTGAAAATAATATTTATAATTCATAATTATATCCATTACAAAATATTTTATAAATTATTAATCCTTTAATTTTTAATGATAAACTCTCAAAAATTAAAATTCAATTTAATTTTGTACTTTTAACTATTCATTTAATGATCCATGATTTGAAAAAATCTAAAAAATGACCAACTAATAATATTTCAATTAATAATCTAATCATCATGATAGTTTGTTTACATTAAAATTTAAAAATCCAATAAAAATGACATAAAAATATAAGGAATTTTTTTTATAGAAAATTAACATTTCTAAAATATTAATCATTCTTAAATTTATTACATATTAATTAAAAATTATATAGTTTTTAATATGTTATTTATATAGAAAATATATATTATCTATTGTATATTTATATTCCTTAAATAAAAATCCAAAAAATAGAATTTTATAAAAAATGAAAATTTAAAAATAACTTGATCATATATATATTATCTATGCATTAGTAAAGAATCATTATTTTTATATAAATTATTTGTGATTAATAACATACCACATGATTATATCATCCTAATTACATGAATCATTCAATATATCTATGTATAATCCAAGAATTGCCACATCTTTGGTAGAAGTCATAGGGGGTTACTGTACTATCAGGGATTACATGGAAATTTCCATAGACTAATTTTTTCCACATATGATTTCTCTCGTTTAATAGTTTTAGAGAGTTAGGCTTTGTATTAGTCAAGGGATACCCTTACGGAAGCTTACTCATGTCCATGATAAAATAA
Organism: Viscum album; assembly: GCA_963277665.1. Taxonomy (NCBI): domain Eukaryota; kingdom Viridiplantae; phylum Streptophyta; class Magnoliopsida; order Santalales; family Viscaceae; genus Viscum; species Viscum album. Next base: position 398,467,893 of record OY728126.1, read on the forward strand.
CTGATTTATTAGGGACACATTCAATCCTCAATTAAATTTAACTCATTTCAACCTAAAATTCATATTATATTTACTTCATTAAATATACATTAATTTAATTAATTGATTATAATAGTATATTTTATTAATTTTATGTTAACTTATCATAATTCAGTTCTAGTTCAATGTTATGTGTTAAACAATCCATCAAAAATAGTAATAATTTAGGGGAAATAAAATGTTATGAAGTCACAGGGAGTTAAATAAATGGTTTATGGTTTATAGAAGATGTTTTTTAGTGGAATCCTTATAATAATATTTTGAAATTAAATGATAAGAATCAATGAAATTCCATCTAAATAGTAATAAAATATATACAAATATATATATTTTTTGTTTTGTAAATTTTCTTTTATATATTTAAAAAAAAATTCCATTTATATTATTTTTTATAATAACTAATAGATTATTATATTTATTAGACAATAAAAAAAATTTATAAGAGATAAGACTTTTTAAAATGTAATGAAAATGTAAGAATAATTTTAATATCCTATTCATTATGATATATGGATTATTTAAGCAATGTTCAAGAACATTTGGGAACTAATAAGTAAATAATTGAAGGGGATAAAATAGATTTCAATAACTAACTATGTATAACTAGAATGAACTTATTGATTCCACATATCTTCTATATTTGGGTAAATTAATATTGAACACTTATCTTAGTATGTTTTTTATCTTTATTGGATAGTATTTTAATTAATAATCAATGCATCTAACTATGTTTGATCCTTGTAATATGGATTAAAATTTTCAAAAATTTTGAAGGCACTATTTTCAATTATAATGTAAAAAAACATAATGATGTCATATATTAAATTTGGTTATAAAATAATTTCTGAGATTTTAATGTATATAAATTATTTTTATATATTTGAATATTGATTATTTCTTATTATTTTAAATTTTATATAAAAAAATTATAGAATCTTTTTATTGGTAAATAAATCCTTATTATTAGATAAACAATACTTCCTTATTTTTCAAAATAAAATAAATATTATAGAATTATAATGTAAAAAAATGAAAGATGTAATTGTAGATAAAATTTTATATTGTAGTCCCAAACAGAAATTATAATTATATAAAAATTAATGTATTTGAAAATATTATATGAAAATAAATATAAATGATACGTGTAATTGGTTTATAAAATTAATTATTTTTTAAAAAAATATATGTCAACATTTATATAATTTCAATTACATTCTTTGTCTTAAAAAATTTAAGTCATCTTCTAGAAAAGAATGGAAATTTTGATAAGTCTCAGATTGACCGAATTTACTTCTAATATACCACATATTTTATATTAATTGACAACAATAAAACCAACGAAACAACACACTATATTTCTATAGACCATTGAAAAAAGGTTTTTTGGAAAAAAATAGATCGATAAAAATACATATGAATCGACTGCATGCATAACATGTAAACCATAACTATATTATCACAGTCCCACAGGTTGGTCGTAAGGCTAGATGGATGAACTGTATGAATGAACATGTGACAATATGTCAATTTTAAAAAATAGTTTATGAAACATTCTATAAAGAATGTAATGAATCAACCACATGACAAAATTAAGTGTCTGCGGTCTACAGTCTCAATTTCATATTGTATAGAACCGACTGTAAGTGTTATATGATCGACTATAATATCATATGATCAGACATAGGTACATGATATCATCTATACAACTTAATTGAGAATCAAACCAGGTTTATTTGAAATTTTTTCCATGACAGTGGATATTATAAGGTTAAAATTAAAAACATTGTATCTATATATATGTATTGAATTATAATATTATAAAACATTTTAATCCAAATACTTTTGTATAATGAATTAAAAGCATGTCATACCAATAATTTTTTCTTGGAATTCATGTTCAAGTATGAGGATCTTCCTTAATGAGTTCACAAAATATTTTTTTAGACACGGAATTATTTTAAAATGTTGATCGATTATTGGAAAAAATTGTTTCTATATCATAGAGACTTCATAATTGTCCATGAAAAATACTTTGAAAAAATGTTATACATCAAACATCATGACACTATATTAATTCATGAATATAAATTTGACATATATCACCATATAAACCATTTCACACATCACTTGAAAATTAATATAATCCAATGAGAAGATAAAAATATCTTATGGAAAAGCAGAACAACATACTCAACAACACCTAATTATTTCCCTTCTATTATTCTATATTTCATACCTTTTGAGTTTTTTTGTTATTAACATTGTATAATTTTTAAGAACCATTTTATTCACTAAATGTGTTAGTAAAAGACATTCTCACCCTCCCTTTATTTTATATAGTTTCCCATAAATAATTATAGTATAGTATATATATCCAGGACTGCCTACATAATTTTTTATTTTACTATATAGATCAATCGAATAATTTCTCTTTATCTAATATATTATTTTTTATTATTGTCTTTAAAATATGATCTATGTTGGGATTCAGTAAAATTATATTAAACTATTTAGAATCATGTTATCTCAAACTGTAGTAGACTAAGACTGAGCATGATATAAAAACCCTTGTATTTAATCCCATATGGGATTTACTATTTTATTTATTCTATTTAATATAATAAATTTATTATCAAAACTCAATTATTAAACTTTTACCATTATAATTGATAATATTTTGACATTTTAATAATTTTTTTCTCTACTAAATCTATTTGAAAAGATAAGAGATTTAATCGTATTTTATCTTTTTTTATCAATATTATATGAATCAGTTTTATATATCAGACTTTTTATTTAAACTATTTAATTATACTAGGTTGTATTTTATAAATTGTGGAATTTTTATTTTAAATAATTTTTAATATAAATATCAATTTTTCATTCATTTCACAGCCCTCTTGAGTTATCTACTCTAACCAAATCATGAGGTCATGATATTATTAATAAAAATATATATATATGGATATTTGATTTATATCTAATATGAGAATATCAATTATATAGTCATTTCTTATGGTCCTTATTTTATAAATATTATAATTATCTACTCACCATTAAAAAAATATAATTATTATACAAAATTAAATATTATTAAATAAGTGATCATATTATTTAGTGAAATCACCATTATTTATTTCAATTGCAATGAAATATCTCATACTTCAGAATCATTAATTTTTAAGGAAATATTTATTCAATATCAAATAAATTTATATATATAATAGAAAATTTACCCTTTACAAATATTTTATATTATTCCTTGAATGATATTTTAATTTTATGACAATTATTTCGTAAGTAATATTAATTTAATCTATTTTACAAAATTTGAAAATAACTTTACACATTTAGTTTCGATGATTAAAACATTTCTCTTAGGTCTATTTTCATTTTAATATTTTCATTTTAATATTAATATAGTTATTTTAATTTAATTGTTCATATAATATTTTATAGCATTTAAAAGTAATATAATTGTAACATGTTATAATTTGAAATAACCTCATATATTTTTATGTAAATTTAATATATCATTCATAAATTCTCATGATTCATTATATAAAATATGTTTTAAATGTTATTTTTACATAGAATAAATATATATTTTCGAATTTATAATTTCAAATACTAATTACTTTAAGTTTTATTGATATATTTTATATGAATAACCACTTTTAAAATTCAATGTGTATGTTTTGATTATATAAAATTTAATTTAAAATAATTCGGTAATATAATATTACTTAAAATAATATCTTTATTGTATTTATTATTTTATATATAAATTAATTCATCAAACATTAAGGATTATTATAATTAAAAGGATTTAAATTTTAGATAATTCTTTCAAAATAATTTTTTTGTTGGAATGATAATGTTACTATTTTGATTAATGTTTATCTCATCGAAAGTTGATAGAATGTTGTCTATTTAGAAAATTAAATTTTACAAATTAAAATATGGAATTTATGAAATTAATCTAATTTTTTGGTTCAATATTTTTAATTTAGTAAACTGTTGAATATTGTTTTTTTCAACATAGTAAAATTCAGTATAAACATTAAAATATGCTGAAATATGGTATATATGATATCAAATATATATATATATATTTATATATGAATGACCAATCCTAGACAAGGTAGTCCCCTCTGAATATTTATTTTCACAAATATTAATCGTGAATCATTTTGGGATATACTGAGTCGCTATAGGGAGTAGTTGAAAACATAAGATAATGGGGAAATAAAATAATAAATAATTTATTCTATAATGTTCGACACATAACATAGATAAATCACCAACCCCAATTCACATTTCATCACAATAAAAGTTTTCTTTCTCTCCAAGTCTCTACCAGGTAATTCATCCCATATCAAAATATTATTTTTTATGAATTTTGGTGGTTTGGGGGTTTGTCTATATATCATGATTCTTGTGTAAGGTAATAGTTACTTTTTTCCTATCTTATTTTAAGATGGTAATTATTTTTATGCAATCTATATAAATACATAAAAATTATATTTTTAAGTATCTCCTATAGTATAAATTCGTGCCTTTAATTTATCATAAATGATATATTCTAAATTTAGTCTCATTAATCTCATTATATTTAGTTATTACTAAGAAAAATAAACAGGTTCTATTCCACTCCATTCCCTTTCATAATGAGACTATTTTCAATATTTTTATAATTATATATTTCATAAGATTATATAAAATAATTAATTTTTAATAATACTCGGTTGTATAAATTTTGTAGGAGATAATATTGACTCACACTCATTATTCTAACATTATATAGATGTTTCCATGATTAATTATGGGATTTTATTTTCCTCTCTTCATTTACAATAGTGATTTTTTGTAGTACCTTTAAAATTACATTGATTTTTTGGTTAAATTTATTTTATATAATGATAGATCTTTTATATTATACTAAAGACATTTTCATTCACATACATTAGACATTTTTTCATATATTATCACTATGTTTATGTATGCGTGCTAATTTTACCTATTAATTTCAAAAAATATTTTTTATTATAATATCTATGAAATTCCATTTAATTTGGAAATATTATATAATTTATTTATTATAATAGTACATTTAATTTTTTTAAGAGGATATATTATTCATTCACTATCATTAATCTAATATTCATATGTATTTTACATTTGAAACTAAGGGTTATTTTTCCTCTCACATAATATTATAGTAGAAATTATATTATTAAAATAAATGTTGATTTTAATTTTCATTGGACTATAAACGTATAAAAATGTGTATTAAAATACATGTGATGTATTTTTCGTGAAAGAGTAGTTTTCATGGTCATTATAACCATTTAATGATATTTCACAGGGTCAAGCATTAGGTCTCTAATCCTATTATTTTATTTTAAAAATACTATCAGTTCCTATAAAAATATTTTTTAATCATTCGATATACATTATAAGGATTATTATTTGATGAGATTATTATCCCATTTATATTATATAATTGATATACAATCCCAGTCCCATTTTGATACTATTTTCAAATAGTTGAAACATGTAAATGTAATATATTTCAATTCAATTATCATTAATGTGATAAAATATTTATTTTGTTATAAAATTTTTTAATAGATCATTTAAAATTATTTTATAGTCCTGCATAAGTTATATTATAAACCTTTTTTTTAAATGTTTTAATTCTAAAATTATCTCATTTTTTCTTTCACATAATCTATTTACAATATAAAATTATATAATTAATTAAAAAACATTTCCAATGTTCATATACAACTTTAATGCTATATAAATGACCTCTAACTGAATTGATTAAATAGTAATTAAAGTTTTTCTTACATTATTATTAAAAACTCAAGAATAAAAATTTTCCACCAATACATATTCATATACATCCGTAACAAAAAAAATTATTTTCCTAATAATAATAATTTTTAATTGTGTATGAATACTTAAGGCACCTAGTTAAAAGGGGAATTTCTAGGTAACATAGGGGGTCAGTTATTCAATGTAGCCATCCATAGAAAGATCATATGTCCTATTTTTTCTCTACCAGAGATATTATAGAATAATTTATTTGAATTATCCTACTATAATGATATATGCAAATGATATAATTTAAATCCATTCATACAACCCTTCGAAACCCATTATATAAGGGTAACTATTAATATATTACCCCATCATGAATACATTGTAATTAATTAATTTTTTTGAAGGTTATTCATGAGAGATAACTTAATCATTTTATTAAATTAGAAACATTAATAATAAGACTATATATCCTTTTATTCTATACTATGTGATAATATCACAATTCATTGTTCTTATTGAAAGGTTTTCTATATGATTTATTAAAATTTAAATTAACATTGAAACACGTTTTTTAGTTACCATATAATTTTTTCTTAATGGTGTGCATACCATACAACACATTTTTTTTAAATAACGAATATTAATATAGAAGTGTTGGGAATTTATTGCCTCAAAAATATTTAATAAATATTATTCATTTTTGTAATAAAAATTACCCTTGTTTGTTTTATAATTGATCATATTTTAAGTGTATTTTAGGAAATTTTTATTTCTAAAAAATATTTGTTAATGTCTTCAGAATGATCTGAAGTGTATTCTGGAAGCACTGTTAACTGTTTATCATTTTATTGAATCACTTTTCATTCCCTACAGAGAATAACTTTACATAAGTAAAATACTATAAATTTTTATTAATGATTATTTTAAAGGATAAGGACATATGGTTTATCAACCTTGCGTTGGAGGAAATATATGTTTAAAGAACATTCCATGTGAATAAAACCATAAATTTTTGAAAAAGAAAAATTATGCTTAAAGAACCCTACTTAAGTACAGAACACTACATTTGAGAATAAAATGTGTGGATCTTAAACCTTAATTTTGTGAACAACCTTACATTCTCAATGTTACGTTAGGATAGTGAACATTCCATAGTTGAACCATATGTTTTGTATTTCTTTCATTTTTGATAAGGTACCTTACATATGGCTTTTCACCACCAGTGATTTGATTTTTCGACTTTATCATTGTTTTCTCTATCAGTCCTTATGGATTATCAATGGAATTTAAATCTCAATTACAACCGATTAAAAACTCACTATAAATAATTTAAAGATCTATTTAAATTAGAGGTTTTTTCTCCTATTCTTATGGTATGTTATAATGACTCGGAACTTTATTTTCTTTAATTTTAATTCTCTCGATTTATCAGGATTCTTTTACAGATTTAAAATCATGCTGCAAGATATATTGTTATATATATCATTCTACATCAGATGTTTTAACCCTCTCTCTGAACATATATTTCATCTGTATTGAAAATTTTATTCATCATTTTTTGTTGCGGAAATAAATTTTACACTACTACAACAATACAATATCTCTGAAATAAGGAATAAATTTTGGAGATATACATGTTCAATCCTAGAAGTGTGATTCTCTATTTTTTCTGTTCTTAAAATCAATGATCTTGTGTGCAACCTGATCTCTTCAGACATATTTCAAAGATTATTATTATTCTGATGTTGAAGATCCATATACTGTCATTTGTGTTATACTGCAACAGTAAATTTATGTTTTTTATCAAATCATTATCTGTTAATTACTTTGACTATTAACATCTTGGTTTCATCCATAGAGGATTGTCATCTTCTCATGCTATGTTGTGGATTTTTCGGTTCCCTATAAAAGAACAAGAGGTCTCTATTTTTATCCTTGACTATAATGCTGAAAAATGCATGTAGTCTGTGGTGGATCAGTCTTTTGAGAAGATGAACTAACTAGTGAAATTCACAATTCCCGTAGAGAGGGTGATTGGGGGAGTAGACTAGGGGATAATCAGGCAATTAACCACTATAATTTGATGGGATCTAATTTTTTTTCCATTGCAAATACTATTATACAGAAATGTTTTCATCTCTATCGTCTCTTTCTATTAAGCTATCGAATTGTGAAAATGTTAAAAGGGTACAATTCACCCCCCCCCCTCTTGTGCCATTCTTGCATACTTTACAACATAACATTTAGTATCAGAGGGTTGGGCTCAAAAAATTCCATTTGGTTCTAACAATCCATAGATAAGGATTTAGATGATGATTGGTGGAGAATCTCAATGATGGAATGTCAAGGTTACACTCTCCATATTTAAATGGCGAGAACTATGGATGCTAGAAATCACGTATGATAATCTATTAGAAAAATCATGGATTTAAAGTATAATAAATGCTCGTTACTCCTTAAGAAATACCTAAAAACCCCAAATATTCGAATGCTGTCATATAGGTTTGTAATGACATGAATACTAAAGCGAAGAACACTATCATCTATGGTCATGGACCAAAAAAATTCAACCATTTCTCACAATGACCTAAAACTTATGAAATGTGGCAGGAAATTTAATTTTCATATGATGGTATAGAAAATGAAAGAAATATGGGGTATAAAGAAAAGATATTGAAATTTCATACATTTAGAATGTTTGATGGAGAAGATTTTACACAAATGAAAGGAAGGATCACTAAAATTATAAATAACATTATATCCATAGGTTATACTATCAAAAAATCTGATCAAGAATTGAATGTACTAAGAGTATTACCTAATAAGTTGAATGGAATTTCAACTAAAATCTTCCAATTAGCACCTCTCATGAATCAAATAATGATCGAATTGATATAAAATCAAATGATTTATGAATCTGAAATGAAAGACGAATTTGAGTATAAAAATTTCAAAATAAAAAAGGATAAAATTGTTTTAAAGGTTACATCTCAAAATATGAACAAAAAAATAAAACAAGATGTCCAAGAAAAACTAAATGCAGACTCATTTGATTCTAAAATCGAGCTAGCCCAATTATCAAGAATGGTTAGAATGTTTTATGAGAAAAATATAGGATTTAGAAAACCCATAAAAAAGGATGAGTAAGGGTCAAGAGAAGATAGATGCTACGAATTCAAAAATATTGTTCATATAAAACCTGGCTATCCTCAATTAAAATGTTAATAGAGAAAGAAAGAAAAAAAGTTTCATAAAAATGTTGATTGTGAAGATAAACACAAAAGAGCTATGAAGGATATATGGAGTGTATCTAGAGACTCCAACTACTCATAAATTTCTGATATAAAGAAGGAAGAATCAAATTTGAAAGATAATATGTGATTTATGGATAAATAAGACAAGGTTCAAACTATTCATCTGATTCTGATTGAAGTTACTCAAATTATAAAATGACTACCTACTGTACTATTATAGAAGAAAGATATGGAACCATACTAAAGAAACACAAATCATTAAGAATATTAATAATGCTATTTTAGGAGAAAGGTATTATTTACATAAATAGCATCAAGAGTTTGTTGATAACTTAGCTCATCTACAACAAACTATACTAATATAAAACAATTAAAAAATTACAAGATGAGGTAGAAACTTATAAAAGTGCCACTCTCTTCTTTACAAAAGCTGAAAATATTTAAAAATGAATTCTTTGAAAAAATGTCATTAGAAATAAATGTTTTGGTATATTCCATAAATTTGAAAAGTTCATACTATATAGGAATTAATTTAGTCACAATAAAAAATCGTCTATTTTTCATTTTTTGGGAACATAGGGACAATCAAAAAAATATTTTTATTTGAAAAATCCTCAAATAAGTGGGATTAAAAGAGATTTTATTTCAAAAGGTTTATCTGAAGTAAATGGTATAAATCCTTTCAAAATAAGTCATATTTGGATTCCTAAATCCTTGTTAGCCAACATTTCTAGACACAAAAAAATTTGGTTACCAATTTTTTTGTTTAAACTATATTTGAAGGTAACGTGTCACAATAAAATAAAATCTATATGGTATATGGACAGTGGTTACTCCAAACACAAGAGTAAAAATCCATAGAACATCAATACATAAACATATATTTAATGACGTCTTGTCACCATTGGTGACAATGCTAAAGGGATGTTAATTGTACATGGATCATTTAGAGATCCAACGTCAGTATCAATAAATAATATACTGTATGTACAAGGATTGAAGCATAATTTGATAATTATCTCTCAATTTTGGGATGATGGATATTGTGTTGATTTTTCTAACAATTCTTATTATATATTAAAAGATAATTTGTTTAATTTTTTAGCACCCAAAATAGATAATATTTTCACCTTGGACATAAATTCATTGTGTAAATTGAAAGTGAGTGGTTTATCTGGTAAGATAAATGAATCATGGATTTGGAACATAAGACTTGGTCATTGTAATATTTATTCTTTACAAAAATTATCTAAGAAAAAGTTAATTTTAGATTTTCATAGTCTCTAGTTTGATAATGACAAATTCTGTGCTGCATTCCATATTGGCAAGAAACAAAATTCTTCCTTAAAATCTATTAACCAAATTGCTGCATCAATTCCCCAAGAACTCAGCCACATGTATCTGTTTGGACCATCTAGAGTAGAATGTTTGGCTGGAAAATTATATCTATATGTATTAGTTGATGATTATTCTATATTCCCTTGGGTCTATTTTATAATTCTAAAAAAATGAAGTTTCTTCTTTTTTTGAATGTTATTAAAAAAGTGTTAAAAATGAAAAATGTATTATTTAAAATTTCATTAATAAGTGATCATGGTGGAATGTTTTATTATCAAGAATTATATTCCTTTAGCTCAAACATAGTCATTAAACACACCTTCTCTACACGAATAAAACCTAAAAAAATGGAATGTTTCAAATAAGAAATATAACTTTTCATGAAATGGATAAGACCCTTCTAAATGAATAAAATATATCTACCAATCAATGGATAAAGTTATAATCAATATCCAATGCTTAAATAGTTTTTAATAAAAATTCAAGGATTATTGAGGAATAAATTCATGATATGTTTGATGAAACTAACCCATTTAATAAAGAGAATGATAAATCTGATGAATCTACTCATTGTTCAGATAAGCTAATACTTGAAAACTTTAAAAATTCCTTTGAAAATAAAATTCAGTCTTGTTTAAAACAAAATGAAACTAATGTATCTAAATTTTTTTGTTTTAAAATAGTCTAGAACCTCCCTTTAGAAAATGTTATATGATTCCTAGATATAAGAAGAAGGACTAGAAGAAATATAAGAAACCTAGTTGAATTCTCTTACTTTCTATCATAACATGAACCTAAATCTTTTGGAGAAGCATTAAAAGATGAAATATGGATGTTAGAAAAGAAAGAAGAATTGAAAAAGTTAAAAAGAAATAATGTTTCTGAATTAGTTGAAATACAATCAGATTATCCAGATACAAGAACAAAATAGGTCTTTATAAATAAAGAATATGGTCAAGGGGCTAAAACTAGAATAAATCTAGATTATTAACTATATGATTTAATCAGCAATAAGGTATAGATTTTGATGAAACCTTTTCACTCATAATTGGATTCGAAGCTATTAGAATCCTTTTAGCATTTTCATCTCATATGAATTTTAAATTATATCATATGGATGTCAAATATTTTTTTTAAATAATTGTTTAATAGATGAAGTTTTTGTTGAATAACCTATGGTTTTGAATATTCTCAAAAACCAGATTTTGTTTTTAAAAGATACTTAAGATCATTATGGCCTTAAATAAGAATCTAGAGCTTAGAATGAAAGAATAAGTTATTTTCTCATGAAAAATAGTTTTACTGTTGTTTTTGAAGATCCAAAACTTTTTTAGAAAACCATTTGTTCTAATTAATTATTAGATCAAATTTATGTTCATGATTTAATTTTTGGGTCGAGAAATAAAAACAATGTAAATATTTTTCAGAACTCATGAAAAAATAATTTGAGATGGGAATGATGGGAGAATTAATTTTATTTTTTGGAAATAATTTTTATCAAAAGGATTTTGGAAAGGTATTAAACCAAAGTAAATATATTAGCGATTTATTAAAAAAAATCTTAATAACAACAAAAAATATTCAACTCCCATGGGAACTAATACTAAACTTGATTTGGATGAAGAAGGAAAACTAGAGGAAATTTTTTTTACAGATGTATGATTGATAGTTTAATATATATTATAGCAAGCAGACCTAATATATGGTTTTTAGTATGTTTATGTTCCATATTTCTAAAAAACCATAATGAATCGCATTTTATTCCTCTCAAAAGAATTTTTAGATTTTTAAAATGAATTGTTTTTTAATATCTTTATTATCCAAAAACATCTGATTTCATTTTAATATCTTATTTAGATACAAATTTTGGATTCTGTTGATTTTATAGAAAAATCACCTCATAAACCTATCACTTTTTACTGAAATAATCAGTTACATGGTAATGTAAAAAAGTAACATGCAGTTTCCTTATCAATAGCTGAAGAAGAATATGTATCTGCAGACAGTTGTTATGTGCAAGTGTTGTGGATGGAAAATAAACTAATGGACTTCTGACATAATTTTAATAGTATACAAATCTTATGTGATAATATAATTTCTATAAATAATAAAAAATCCCATAACTCATTATAGAACTAAACATATTGATATTATACATCATATTCCAAGAGATCATGTTTTTAAAAAAGATATATCTTTATAATTTGATAACTCTAAATATCATTTTGGGGATATTTTCAATAAACCACTTCACACTGCATGTTTTGATTTTATTAAGGGGAGATAGGTTTATTTAATTTTAAATATGTTTTTTAATTTAATTTTATTTAATTTTATTTTATTTTATCTTATATTTATAACTATAAATAAAATTTATTTTTCATATTTTTACCATACTATATTTAGTTATCTTATATAATAATAAATTTATTTACTCTGAAGAATCATTAAATTTTTTTCCATAATTATTATATTACATGGGAAATAAAGAAATATGTCACATGTCCGAAACCCTTCATCTTTCATACCCTTAGTTTACCAAAACCATTTCTTCTATCATGAAACCCTTGTTTTTTCATCCAAACAATACAATTTGAAAACCTCATACATTCAGATATTTTTTTTGAAATGACAAAAACCAAGAGATTCAGAGAAAGAAAATGCATTTGATTTGAAGAGACATCATGTTAAAGGAAAAAAAACTTCAATAGAAAGTGGTTGATTTTTATTTCCTATATAAGATGAATATGGTCTGGAAATAGGCATTTTCATTTCAACGGATATAGACTGTTTTCAATGACATCAGATTCTAATTTCTATATGAGGTATAAATGAAATCTTTTTATAAAAGTATATAGTTCATTTTTTGTGATAATGAGGATTTGATTCTTGAAATTTTTAAAGATAAAGTTTTTTTGATTTATTCAACTAGAGTTTTTCATATCTTAGACTGCCCTCATGAAAGAGTTTTTCACTTCAATATTTGATTCATTTGAGATAAGAAACAATATTTTAAATACATTATGTCTTTTTTGTTTAACTCAACAGACGTTAGAAAAATGTTTGTTAAGGATCTCAAGGAAGATCATAAGATCATGGTTAAGTTCATTCATATTAGTATTGTGTTAAGGATGGCAGAGATAAAGAAAATTTTTAACCCTAATATGTACATCATGTTTTTAAGTGACATTATGGTGAATTTTCCGCGGTATATGTTTCTTTATTTGCATTACTTCTCCAAACCAGATTCTTGGATGAATTTCTTCCTATATGGATGAATAATATATAAATTTTTTTTTAAAAATATATTATTTATTTGGTAGATTAGAGGATGAAGTGTCACCTTATCAATTTTTTAAATGCTAGATATCTATGGAAATTAGGATTTTTATTAAGTAAAATGGAGGATAATATATATCCTATAGTTTATAAATAAGAATAAAAACTCAAGAGGTTTTTCTCAGAGGTAGTTAAGAGCTTTTCCAAAGGAAGGAGTTGGGGAATCTCGAACTGATGCAGTTTATCAACCATCTATTATAAGTATTGGGTTTAATTCCAAGTAGAGTATGTTGAGGAAGAAAAAATACAAGAGTAAAATTTTATGAATCCTAGAAACTGATATGTTTAACATGTTGTATAGAAAGTGTTGGCTTCTTGAAAAGAAACATTACGTGTTCCTTTAGATAAACTGATTATTGAAGGAGAAATACTTGTGGATAGTCAAGCTAGATCGATAATTTTTGTACCTCCGATAAGTGATCAAGTACAAGTGAATATTTAAGATAAAGTGGTTATTCAATATGAAAATGCTTAGAAATATGCTTCTCCATAAAAAATTGTACAGAAATTAGTAACTGAGGTTATTGATGTGTTTGTGAATCAAACTGTTGAACAGTCATATCATGTTTCTGGAGGACATTCTAAAGTGCTATAAAATTAATTATTTTCAACTGAGAAAACTGTGGAGAGATTTTTGGAGAATAATTTGACTAATATTTTTGATAAGTCACTGAAAGCATATAAAGGTACATCTAATTCATTACCTCATCAAGTTGAATAAATTGTGATTATGTTTAACAAGTCTTATGAAGAGAATGCCACTTTTTGAAAAGAGATTTAATGTGAAAAGAAAAAGATCCATGAACATAATGAAAATAATTTTTTTAGAAGGTATTATAATTCCTTAAAAAGAGACATTTTTAAATGTGATTTGGAAGATCAAATCTGATGCGGTTTCGAAGAAAGATTTGATAAATTTGAAATGGTACTTGGAAAGTCATTTTGAATCAGTTAAACTTTCTATAAATCATACCAATAAATCTACACCTACTCCTACTACCAGTAACTATTTTATTAGAAGATTTTAGGCTATTACATATGTTATGGCAAACATGAATGTGTGTATTCTTGACCTTCAACGAAACAATGCTCCTCTTTCAATTTTGTTGGACAATCAAAAATATCTTGTTGATTAGTTGACTCTAAGAGAACTAGGTATCATATTGATTTTTATCTAGTTTACAGAAAATATGGATCAGTTTGTGAAGTAAGAAGAGATCTTACTAGAATTCTTTTAAGTCAATATTATGGTGTATATTCAAGTTAATCACAATTCAAGACATCTGATAATCTAGTTGGGTGATAGTTTGAGGAAGAAATTACAGTTGCAGATGGCTGGATTGATTTGTTTGGAACTGCTTAAAATCCATTTAACCATAACTAAGCCAATTCCTACCCAATTAATTTCTATGAAAACCAACCATTTATCCACATTTTGACTATGACTACATTGTTTTTTAGTCACATACTTTGTGTATTTTCTATTTTATAAATAATCAAATTTTCATCATTTCAATTTTTGTACTTTATTTTTATATTTTTTTATATTTTTTTTGTTTAATAGCAAAAAATATAGTCCTCGTTATCTTTATTAGTTAATTATAAAATTAAAATACTAATCTGTCCAATATTAAATATTTGTTTTATTCTATCTATTTACTTTTATTTTGATCTCACAAAAATGGGGAGAAATTTGGATAAGCACAACACAACACAAGATTTCAAAATTTCTATTTAAATATTGAAATATTTTGGTGAGAAATTAGTATTAACACGATATTTATTTTGATTGAAATAATTCATTCAAATAGAATATATTTCACTCCATTTTTAAAAAATTCTAAATTATGTCACTACATTTAAGGTTATAATTTATGGCTTTTGTGATCTTCCAAAATGGGGAGATTATTGGGAATGTATAATCTCAATAATAGTCTATAAATATTATTGATTTTAATGCTCCAAAATAAACTTGTTATTTTCCTAATGATCTTATTTTATGTTTATTTAAGGATATTTATATTCATGAGAGATATTAGTTAAAGTGTTCGGAATGATCTTAAGCATATTCTGGAAACATTGTTCCTTGTTTATCATTTTCTAGAATCATTTTTCATTGCCTATACTGAAAAACATAAGGTAGGAAAAATAACCTAAGTTTTTATTAAATATTATTATAAATGATCATCATGTATGGTTTATCACACATAAATTTAAATAAACGTATGGTTAAAGGTCATTATTTTTTAATAAAACCTTATGTTTGTGAAAGAGAAAAAGTATGTTTAAAGAACCTTATGTATGTATGGAACCATACATTTGAGAAGAAAATGTATGGATCTTCAACCTTACATTTATGATCAACCTTAAATTTCTATAATTACATTTGTAGAATGAACGTTTTGTAGGTGAAACCTACATTTGGTATTTTCTTCATTTCAAGAAAGAACCTTACGTTTTACTTTTCAAAACTAGAGATTTGAATTTATGACTTTATCAGAGTTGTTTGTATCATCCAATACAGAATATCTTAGCGATTTAATGATTAGTTAGGACTTATTTAATACTTATTATAAATGATTTAATGTGAATTTTTCATTAGAGATTTTCTCTCTTATTTTTAAGGGAAGTTATGATGACTCAGAGATGTATTTTGTTGATGAAATTGAATTCACCTGATTTGGCATCCATATTTTGCATATTTTAAATCGTGCACCAAGATATATTGTTATATATATTGTTGTACATCATATATGTTGACTCTATATCTCAATATATATATCTAAACTTTGTTGATAATTTTATTCTTAGAGTTTTCTTATGAAAATTTATTTTATATTACTACAAAAATCGAGAATCTTAGAAATGGGGACTACATTTTGAAGATATACATGTTCAATCCTAGAAGCGTAATGCTTTGTTTTTCTATGCTCATAAAATAAAATATCTTGTTGGAAACTGAATCTCTTCAGACATATTTCAAATATTAATATTCATTTGATGTTGAAGATTCATCTTTTGTCAGTTACGTATTGTTTCAGCTATAATATTTAAACGTTTTTATCAAATAAATATCTATTCATCCTTTGAGTCTCAACTACTTAGTTTTAGTCATGGTTGAGTGGCAGCTTCTCATGCTAAGATGTTGGTGTTTTTTCTTTAAAAAGAACTAGAAGGCTATGTTTTTATCCTTGTTTGTAAGGGTTACAACTGCCTACAATCAGTTGTCGATTAGTCATATAAGAAGATGACATGACTAATGAAATTCACCATGCCCACAGAAAGGGTGATTTATTGGGTGGACTAGGGTATCTTCGTGCCTTGAACTACTATAAATTGATGTGCTCTGTTTTATGTTTTTCCTATGTATATACTCTTATACATAAACACATATAGCTCTATCATCTCTTTTTATTAAGCTATAGAATTTTGAAAATTTTAAAAGAACACAACCCCCCCTATTGTGTCTTTATTACAGAATTTTAGACCAAACAATAAGTCGATACATATTAATTTATTGAAATAATATATTGATATGAGAATATATTTATTTAACATATATGGTGTGAGTACCTTATAAAAAATTATACTAATCTACATGTATTTTCATAGAAATACTAACAATTCATTTGAATTTGAAAATATAGATAATCATTATGAAAATTATTTTAATGAAGATAATTAAAGATTATTTAGAAAAAAATTACAACATTTTCCTTTAGGAATATTATATTTTTTCCGTTCATTTTATATGATGAATACATTGTACTTATTGGGTTATGTTGGGGGAACTTATACAATACTAAATTACAGTTTTAGGTGACATGAGACAACTAATTTGTGCATTTGGTGTATGTCTACACATTTATATATATGATTTTATCACACAATATCATAATTTTATGATCATGATATCAAGAATAATTTATTAATACACCATAAAAATGTATTAGTGTTTTGTAGAGCACATAATATATCCTCGGTGCACTAGAAGTTCTCATTAGATAGCTAGTCACATTATTTAGTGTTGAAATACCTCATATGTATGATTTAATATAATGTATCCAAAATTATAAATATATTATTTCAAAAATTTTGAATTAAAATCATTTACATAATTAAATTTATATTTATTAATATCAATGTTATTATTTGTTCATATAAACCTAACATTAATTGACTATGATATTATTGTGTATCACATTTTATTGAATCACTTGGTTTTATGTTATCACTAAATTGTTTTTTACATTATTGTTAAGTAATACACTATATGTAATTCCTTAAAATTAATATGATATCATCCCCTTATTATTTTTTCCCATTTCCACATGTGTGGAAGATGAGTGATATGTATTAAATTATAAAGAATCAATTAATAGAAGAAAATTTCAAATTATAATAGTTATTTTATGTTTTAAGTGTATTTTTAATAATAATGTCAATTATTCTTCATATGTGAATCTATTATTCTAAAGAATATTATAATTTTTTATTGGGTATTTTATTTCACATAATCTAATTTAGTGTAATTAATAATCCATTGAATTTATGAGATTAATGTGAGGGGGATTACCAAATTTTGGGTTATAATATATATTCAATAACTCAATTGATTTGAGGAGATTATCAGAAACAAAACACATTTATTCACTGTTTTTTTTCGTGATGGGACCGGTACCATAAATCTTAAAATTCATAAAACATGTCAACCTCTAGATTTATTTTATTATTCATTTCTTTCTACTAACCAAAATTATCCATTCATTGAAACATATCAAAATCACTTAAAATTAATCATGCATAATATAAGAATAATTTAAATAAGATCATATGTGGAAAACCTTTTTCTGTTTCCTATCTACCGGTTGATATTCTCCTCTTCGCGGGGGGGGGGGAGTAAAACAGATTTACAATATAATGAATTTATTCCTCATTCACAGGCCCACAAATATTCCATCACTATATCTTCAAAAAAACAACTGATCCTCACATAAATACTCTTTATACTTAAAATATATTTCGTTACTTATATTATGATTATTTTTAATTTGAATAAATCTAGTAGTAATAATGTTTGTAATATAATCAATCTAGTGTATCTAATTTAAAAAAACAAATAGAAACTACTAATACAATAAAGGATAATTTATTTTTTTACAATATTTATATGAGTATAAATATAAAAATACGATAGAAATAAGTTTTTGAGATATTTTTATCACTAATATGGATGTTAAACTTGTATAAATATGACCAACAAAATTACCCATGGATTTAACTCCATCTTTATTAAAAGATACTTTAATGAAACATGTTCTTTAATAGTAATAGCATTTGAACTTAATAAATATTATTCAAAATTTCCCAAAACATAATTTGTAGACAATAAATCCAACAAACATTAGCTATAGTATCTTGGAGAAACATATAACAGTTTTTTAAAATAATAAATCACATTCATCTTTCTATTTATTTTTAGTTAAAAATGACCTTATATCCATATAATAAACATCACACATTAAATTTTTGTTATATTATAAAATTTGGTAAAATTATTAAATATGTATAAATTCAATTATTTAATACGTGATTAATTGATAGAAAGATCTTAATGTTTGATTTCAAATGGGAATCCTTGGGTTGAAAACATTGTTGTGCCCAAGTGAAGTAATTGCATTTGTTGTCAATAACTTGTCATGGTGTGCCATCTGGTGTGCCATCTGATTAAGTACATCTTGAAGATTGATGATTACAGAAGCATTAAATCAGACGATTGCTAAGCTGATCATAAGTTCAAAGCACGTGTATCAAGGAGATACATTGTCACAACATGAGTAAAAGACCATGCGCTATCTCTTAGTGCATGAGGATTTAAATTTTTTCCGACCTCTCTGATTAGATCAATGAAGTTCTTTGAAGAATATGTTTGATTTAGGAGCTCGGTTGATGAAGAAGACCCTTCGGGAATTCCACATTCTATGTACTGAGTATATGTGAGGAGGATGGAGGAATTGTAATGAAGAAGAAAAATGAAGAAGGAAGAAGTGGCATTTGGCATTTTACACTTAAGTAATTTGTATACTTAGTGTATATTCAAGCAAAAAATTAGCCACCAAGGGCCAGCCTTAAGGGTTCAACCCAAGGCACATGTGGGACTAGGTCACCACGCCCAAGGGGATCCCATGGGGCCAGCCCGAGAGGCCGCGGCCGTGTGTAAGCCGGGCCACGCAGGGGATCAGGTCCTGCGCAGCATGGGCGCCGAAGCGCGCGCCCGAAGGCGAGAGTGGGCGCCAGTGGCACGCCCGCAGGGAGCAGAGTGGGCACAGAGCGCGCCCGCAGAGAGAACACGGTGCGGGGTGGCACCGTGGAGGGAGAAGTTCAATCGAAGGGATGCTGGCAGCGGAACTTTGATAAACCGCGTGGAAATCGCGGGCCGTTTCGATGTGGGACAAACATTTTTTCCGCGGAGCGAATCTGAGCCATCCATCTGATCTCGCGCTCGATCTCCGCCGCTCATCTCATCTGCCGCGCGCCGCGAACCTATCCAGCCGTCCGATGTCTTCTCAACTCCGGATCCGACGGCTCTGAGACGTCTTCAACCTCGAGCTCAGCCGAAGGCCACCCGACGTCCCCCGCTGAACCAGAGCCCTCCGAGCACCAGAATTCGAGCTCCCGGCAACCATTGCCGAAGCCGAAGGCTCCATTGAGCTCGTCTGGCCACACCGAACATGTCCATGCATTAAAATGACTCTGCATGCAACAAAGGAGAGAATTCGAGGTTGGCCGAAGCAACCGAAGGTGTGAGGCCATGATGGGTTATGTTTTGTATATATTATCCTAAACAGAAGTCCGTGCATGCATTCTAAGTCGCATGCACGTGAAGGAAACCGAAGAAGAAGGAAACCCGCGTTTGACAGAGAATAACAAACGAGATATGCGGATGATTTTTAACGCGTTGAAGTTTTCAAAACGCCGATGATTTCGGGCATTCAAGTTTTGGATCCCGTGGACTCTATTCACACTCCTCGACTATAAAATGAGAAGTCCAGCACCCTTGGAAACGCTTGCTGATCCTTTGAGAACTCGAGAGTCCCGCGAAGCCATCCGAGCTACGCGAAGTACCTCAGCACAGCCTCTTGCGCGACTGAGAATCCCGGAGCCACTCGAGGCCCCGAAGAAGTACCCTGCGCGTCTCCCTTGCGCGACAGGAAGGATCTCTCTCTGCCCGCATACTTGCGCGGCAGGAGTAGCTTGCACGCCTCGCGGTGTTGCACCTTGCACACCCAAGTGCTTGCGCGGCAGTAGCACCTGCGCGCCCGCGGCCAGTGCATCTTGCGCGGCATTTGAAGACAGTAGAGGCCGCACTCTTGCAACCTTGCATGGAGAAGAAGTGGAGAAGAACCCGAGGGCATACCTTTGTGTGAGCCAAGTGAAGAGAAGAACTCTCTACTGGCAGTAGGTGTTCAAAGTGGAAGGCCAAGGCTTAGCCTTGTGTGTGCACTAGTGAAGAAGACCAACTTTGAGAAAAAGAGGAGTACACACTTGAGTGTGTGAATGCAAAAGAACTGATCATTCTAAGTGATTGTTTTGTCGGTGAGCAAGACCAACGATATCTTTTGAAGAATGTTGAAGCTACTTGAAGTTTCGAACAACACCTTTGAAGAAGTGAAGTGGAGCCATGATGAAGATGATGCTGTGGAGTTGGGGGGTTTAACCAACTTGTAATTGGGGGGTATAACCAATTACTGTGTAATCATCTTTTGGCATAGTGAAGAATCCGTGTTGGGGGGTGTAACCAACACGGCAAGGAGTAGGTCTTTGTACCGAACCTTGTAAATCTCTGTGTTCTGTGCTCTCATTATTACTGCACCACTAAAAGAGTAGATCTAGGGTTTAACCAGCTGCAGAGGTTGAATTGTTAATCCAAAGGGAACAATTCATAAAAAGAAAAAGTTATCACTGATTCACCCCTCCCCTCTCAGTGATCACAACCGATCCAGGCATTTCAAGTGGTATCAGAGCGAGGTTTCCTCTGTAAGGATCTACTTCTAAGAAGATGGACAATCTGAATTCTGTTAATAGTAGGGGTGTTCCTACATTCGATGGAAAAAATTACCACAGCTGGAAGAATCGGATGTTACCCTACCTTCTATCTCTCGGCCTTGAAGTTAGAGATGCAGCCTTATTTGGATTCCCTCCTCATGCTAATGAAGCTGCTATGACACTTGTTGAGAAAAGAAATATGGAAGTTGATGGTAAAGCTCAAAATGCCATTCTTATGTCTCTCTCAGAAAAGGTTTACACAAAAGTCATGGGACTCAAGAATGCCAATGAAATTTGGGACAAATTGGAGAGCAGTTATGAAGGCAACATGAATGTCAAGGAAGCTAAATTACAAATTTGGAGAAGTCGGTTTGAAGATATTAAGATGGGAGAAGAAGAAAATATTGACGATTATTTCACAAGAGTCAATGAAATTGTCAGCAACATTCGAGGCTTTGGAGAAAAGTTGGAGGACTCAACTATCGTTAAAAAACTGATGAGAAACTTTCCTGACAGGTTTGATCCCAAAGTTTCAGCATTAGAAGACAGAGATGATCTCTCTCTTGATGAACTTCACAACATTCTCATTGCATATGAAATGTGGAAGATTCCAGTATTCAAGAAGAAGATCAAGGATGAGATGGCTTTCGAGGCCATGAGACAACTCAAGATAATAGATGACGAAGTCTTGGAATCAAGTGAGTCTGACAATGAAGAAAAGGAGGAAGATTTCAAACAAATTATTTCTCTTTTATCTAAAAGGTTTGGAAAAACTAAATTCAAGGGAAAAGGGAAATTACCACCGAGGTGTTTCAATTGCAATAACCTCGGACACTTTGCTATTAACTGCCCCAAGAAGAGATATAGTGCTCCAGAAGTTGAAGATGAGAAGTCACAAAAGAAGAAATGGAGTAGATACCCAAGAGAAGGAAACAAATCAGGTGTAAGAAAGAAAAGGTTCGTTCTAGGTGAAAGAAGAAGCTATGTAAGCAAAGAGGAAGAATCAGACTCTACTTCAGCCAGTCAATCAGAAGAAGAAACGAATTTTATGGCTCATGTGGAAAAAGGGTTTGATACCTGCAGTAGTGAAGATGATGAAAGTGAACGAACAGAGCTTGAATACAGATTGAAAGATGAATTAGAGGCTTGCCTTGAGCAAAACATTAAACTCAAGAAAGAGAAGAAATTGTTACAAAAGGAAACTAAAAGAATGACTGAGGAGTTGGAAGAATGTATGAAGAAAGAGACAATGTACATTGATGAAATCAAAAGACACAAACTGAAGATAGCTGAGCTGGACAAGATTGCAAAAGATCTTGAGGAGAAACTTCACCTCAAAGAAGAAGAAAAATCAGCAACACAGTCCAAGTGGGTTAAAGCACAAAATAACTTGACAAAGATAAGAGAAGATTTTAACAAGGCTGTTGAGATCAAGGCAGAATCTTCTCATACTGGTGCTCAGAGGCAGGTCAACTCACCACTCAGTAAATCTCCAAATACATCTGTTATTTCTAACAATGCAGGTTCAAAGATAAAATCGAGACAAACCTGTGTAAAATCATCTTCAATGGAAGAAAGAAATTCCTCAGGAAGGACTACTCAAATCTTGGACAGAAAATTACAACATGACTCCTATCAGCGGAGAAGATCAAGGTTTAGAGGCTACTTTTGGTGTTGTGGTGTGTTTGGACATAAGGCCTATGTATGCTGGTATAACATGTCTTTTCTAAGCATGAGGCGTGAGTCAAGGGGGAGACATCCTGGAACCCAGAGTGTTTTTCAGAAAACATCAAAACCTCCAATTCGGAACACATTTGACTGCCTGAGTGAAGCTTGTGAAAAATATGACCAACAGGGTCATAGAGCTGATAAGTGTATGAATACTCTTCCTGAACAAAAAATCAAAGACATGAAAGGAAACGGTATTCTGGAAACCAATGATGAAATCACATGCTTTGCTGAAGTTTCTCTAAAAGCCAGCAGTAAAACCAAGTCATTGATTCTTGATAGTGGATGCTCATCCCACATGACTGGTGATACAAAAATTCTAAGCAACATTGAAAGTCATGAAGGAGGAACCGTGGTGTTTGGAAATGATCGTTCTCTGGAAATCAAGGGAGTTGGAAAGGCAATGATTGAAACAACAAATCTAAAACCCAATGATGTGTTATTTGTTGAAGGATTAAAACACAACCTACTGAGTGTAAGTCAATTATGTGATGATGGACATGAGGTGTTGTTCAAGAAGGATTCATGCATCATCAAGAGCTCAAAGGATGGACAAATAATTACTCAAGGAAGAAGAACCACTAGAAATCTATTTCAAATTGGTGATCCCATCAATTCTTGTTTTCTCAGCTCTAAAGATGAAAACAACCTCTGGCATAGAAGACTTGGCCATCTTGGTCAAAGGAGTATGAGTAAAATTCTGAAGTACAATGTTGTACGAGATCTACCAAAATTAAAGAGAGAAAGAGATGAAGTCTACGACACATGTCAGAAGGGAAAACTGACCCATAGGTCACACAAAGGAGTTGATATCATGTCTACTAGGCCTCTTGAACTCATCCATACAGACATATGTGGACCGATGAGACAGAAGTCTACAAGAGGATATTTCAACTTTATAACCTTCATTGATGATTACACTCGGATGACCAATGTCATGTTCATGAAACACAAGTCAGAGGCAATCACGATGTTCAAGACTTTCAGAAGGCAGGCTGAGAAGGAACTAGAGCTCTGCATCAAGAAAGTAAGATCAGACAACGAAAAAGAATATACCGGTGATGTCTTTGAAAGCTATCTGGTCAAGCATGGAATCAAACATCAATATAGTACACCATATACTCCACAACATAATGGAGTGGCTGAACGAAAGAATTGAAGCATAGTTGAAATGGGGAGGACTATGTTAGCTGAGCATGATATCTCTAAGTTTTTCTGGAGAGAAGCAGTATGCACTGCTATACACATACAGAACAGATGTCTCCTGAGACCAGAAACACAAACGACAGCCTATGAAATGTGGTTTAACAGAAAAACAACTGTTAAATATTTCAAAGTCTTTGGCAGTCCCTGCATCATCAAGATTAAAAACATCAATCTCAGAAAGTTTGAAGAAAAAGCTGAAGAAGGAATCTTTATGGGTTACCTACCTGATGGAAAAGGCTACAGATGCTGGAATAAGAGGTTGAATAAAATGATTGACTGCAGTGATGTAATAATAATTGAAAACAACACCAAGCCATACACTGTGGATGATGATGACTCAAAGAATGACACAGCCTTGGAACAGAAGAATGCAGAATTACCTGAGCCAACACCAACTGCTGGTGAGATCAATTCAGAATATACCAGTGATGAAGATGAAAGTAATGAAAATGGAAGAATCAGATACAACAAATTGAAGAAACATATTGACACAGAAAATGTCCTTGGAGACCTACAGTCCTCAGTAAGAACTAGAAGAAGATTGAGATTGGAAGATCAGACTGCACTGGTTTCTCAAGTTGAACCTCACACAGTGGTTGAAGCAGTTGTACATGAGGAATGGATACAAGCTATGCATGAGGAACTCAATCAAATTGAAAAGAACTCCACTTGGGATCTTGTGCCAAGGCCCAAAAATAAAAATGTTATTGGGACAAAGTGGGTGTTTAGAAACAAACTCAATGAAAAGGGAGAAGTTTCCAGAAACAAGGCCAGACTTGTATGCAAAGGATATTCACAAATGGAAGGAATCGACTTTGAGGAAACCTTTGCACCAGTTGCAAGACTGGAAACTATCAGAATGTTCTTAGCAGTTGCAGCACACAAGCAGTACAAGGTCTATCAGATGGATGTGAAATCTGCATTTCTGAATGGAGATCTTGAAGAAGAGGTGTATATTGAACAACCAGAGGGATTTTTGCTGGACAAAGATGGTAGTATGGTGTGCAGATTGAGAAAAGCCTTGTATGGATTGAAGCAGGCCCCTAGAGCCTGGTACTCAAAATTGGATGGTTGTCTTAAAGACATGAAATTTGTCAAAGGAACAGTTGACAGTAACCTCTATGTCAGAGAAATGGCCAATGGTACCCTCATAGTCATTATTTATGTGTAAGATATCATTTTTGCTGGTAACAAGGAAGGACTATGCGAAGAATTTGCTGAGTAGATGAAAAGAACTTTTGAAATGTCGATGCTTGGTCAAATGACATATTTTCTAGGATTTCAGGTGGAACAAAGACAAAACTCCATATTTCTTTCACAAGAGAAGTACGCAAGGGACTTAGTGAAAAGGTTTGGAATGGAAAGTTCAAAGGAAGTCTCCACACCCATTTCTGTCGGAACCAAGCTATGCAAGGATGAAGAAGGCAACAATGTTTATCAGAAAGAGTTCAGAAGAACTATTGGCAGTCTACTTTATCTCACAGCTTCAAGGCCAGATATAGCATATGCAGTGACTTTGTGTGCCAGATTCCAAAGTGACCCAAAAGAATCTCATCTAACTGCAGCCAAAAGAATCCTGAGATATGTTAAAGGAACCCTCAACTATGGACTCTTATACAAACATAGTGCAAACATACAGTTGTTGGGATTCAAAGATGCTGATTGGGCTGGTGATTGCACTGATAGAAGATCCACATCTGGTGGAACCTTCTTTCTGGGAGAAGGATGTGTTAGCTGGTACAGCAAGAAACAAAATTCTGTAACATTGAGCACAGCTGAAGCAGAGTATGTGGCCGCTACACATGCATGTACTCAAATGATTTGGATGCAGGTGCAGCTAGCAGATTTGAGGATTAAAGCTGAAAAACCTTTGAGGATCTTATGTGATAATCAAAGTGCAATTGGGTTGTCTAAGAATCCTATCCAACACTCCAGATCCAAGCACATTGATATAAAATATCATTTCATCAAAGAAAGGGTCGCCAGTGGAGACATCAAGCTAGACAACATTCCTACTCAAGATCAGGTGGCAGACATTTTCACCAAAGCTATGCCTACGGAAAGATTTGTTGAATTGAGGCTGAAACTTCATGTTCAGCCTTCTACTCTCACTTGAGGAAGAAGAAGGTCCCTCCTTATTCCCTAAATTTTTGTATTCTTGTACTTACATGCAGGGAATTGAAGGAGATGAGTGCATCCCCTGAGGGGGAGCATTGGTAGTTGAAGATGTGCAGGTTCCAGAAGCTCTATACTCTGAGTATGGCTTTCATTCATCCCTTTGCATTTGTTGGCCAATAAGGGGGAGAAATCATCAGGCACACGAAATTCTCTCAGTGTGCTTCGGAGTATTGACAACCAAATACAAAGGGGGAGATTTTTGTGCCCAAGTGAAGTAATTGCATTTGTTGTCAATAACTTGTCATGGTGTGCCATCTGGTGTTCCATCTGATTAAGTACATCTTGAAGATTGATGATTACAGAAGCATTAAATCAGACGATTGCTAAGCTGATCATAAGTTAAAAGAACGTGTATCAAGGAGATACATTGTCACAACATGATTAGAAGACCATGCACTATCTCTTAGTGCATGAGGATTTAAATTTGTTCTGACCTCTCTGATTAGATCAATGAAGTTCTTTGAAGAATATGTTTGATTTAGGAGCTCAGTTGATGAAGAAGACCCTTCGGGAATTCCACATTCTATGTACTGAGTATATGTGAGGAGGATGGAGGAATTGTAATGAAGAAGAAAAATGAAGAAGGAAGAAGTGGCATTTGGCATTTTACACTTAAGTACTTTGTATACTTAGTGTATATTCGATCAAAAAATTAGCCACCAAGGGCCAGCCTTAAGGGTTCAACCCAAGGCACATGTGGGACTAGGTCACCACGCCCAAGGGGATCCCATGGGGCCAGCCCGAGAGGCCGCGGCCGTGTGTAAGCCGGGCCACGCAGGGGATCAGGTCCTGCACAGCATGGGCGCTGGAGCGCTCGCCCGAAGGCGAGAGTGGGCGCCAGTGGCGCGCCCGCAGGGAGCAGAGTGGGCGTAGAGCGCGCCCGCAGAGAGAACACGGTGCGGGGCGGCACCGTGGAGGGAGAAGTTCAATCGAAGGGATGCTGGCAGCGGAACTTTGATAAACCGCGTGGAAATCGCGGGCCGTTTCGATGTGGGACAAACATTTTTGCCGCGGAGCGAATCTGAGCCATCCATCTGATCTCGCGCTCGATCTCCGCCGCTCATCTCATCTGCCGCGCGCCGCGAACCTATCCAGCCGTCCGATGTCTTCTCAACTCCGGATCTGACGGCTCTGAGGCGTCTTCAACCTCGAGCTCAGCCAAAGGCCACCCGACGTCCCCCGCTGAACCAGAGCCCTCCGAGCACCAGAATTCGAGCTCCCGGCCACCATTGCCGAAGCCGAAGGCTCCATTGAGCTCGTCTGGCCACACCGAACATGTCCATGCATTAAAATGACTCTGCATGCAACAAAGGAGAGAATTCGAGGTTGGCCGAAGCAACCGAAGGTGCGAGGCCATGATGGGTTATGTTTTGTATAGATTATCCTAAACAGAAGTCCGTGCATGCGTTCCAAGTCGCATGCATGTGAAGGAAACCGAAGAAGAAGGAAACCCGCGTTGGACAGAGAATAACAAACGAGATATGCAGATGATTTTTAACGCGTTGAAGTTTTCAAAACGCCGATGATTTCGGGCATTCATGTTTTGGATCCCGCGGACTCTATTCACACTCCTCGCCTATAAAATGAGAAGTCCAGCGCCCTTGGAAACTCTTGCTGATCCTTTGAGAACTCGAGAGTCCCGCGAAGCCATCCGAGCTACGCGAAGTACCTCAGCGCAGCCTCTTGCGCGACTGAGAGTCCCGGAGCCACTCGAGGCCCCGAAGAAGTACCCTGCGCGTCTCCCTTGCGCGACAGGAAGGAGCTCTCTCTGCCCGCATACTTGCGCGGCAGGAGTAGCTTGCACACCTCGCGGTGTTGCACCTTGCACACCCGAGTGCTTGCACGGCAGTAGCACCTGCGCGCCCGCGGCCAGTGCATCTTGCGCGGCATTTGAAGACAGTAGAGGCCGCACTCTTGCAACCTTGCATGGAGAAGAAGTGGAGAAGAACCCGAGGGCATACCTTTGTGTGAGCCAAGTGAAGAGAAGAACTCTCTACTGGCAGTAGGTGTTCAAAGTGGAAGGCCAAGGCTTAGCCTTGTGTGTGCACAAGTGAAGAAGACCAACTTTGAGAAAAAGAGGAGTACACACTTGAGTGTGTGAATGCAAAAGAACTGATCATTCTAAGTGATTGGTTTGTCGGTGAGCAAGACCAACAAGATCTTTTGAAGACTGTTGAAGCTACTTGAAGTTTCGAACAACACCTTTGAAGAAGTGAAGTGGAGCCATGATGAAGATGATGTTGTGGAGTTGGGGGGTTTAACCAACTTGTAATTGGGGGGTATAACCAATTACTGTGTAATCATCTTTTGGCATAGTGAAGAATCCGTGTTGGGGGGTGTAACCAACACGGCAAGGAGTAGGTCTTTGTACCAAACCTTGTAAATCTTTGTGTTCTATGCTCTCATTATTACTGCACCACTAAAAGAGTAGATCTAGGCTTTAACCAGCTGCAGAGGTTGAATTGTTAATCCAAAGGGAACAATTCATAAAAAGAAAAAGTTATCACTGATTCACCCCTCCCCTCTCAGTGATCACAACCGATCCAGGCATTTCAAACATCTAATATGTTTATTTATTTTATAAAAAAATATTTACAAACCTATTATAAAATCAATCATCTAAACATAATCTTAATAAACTTTGTTATAGTTATCAAGATGATATTTTTAGATGTATATAATATTCTTAATCTCATATTATAGTATTTTTATTTATTATTTGACACAAAAATACCCTTTGTATCATCATGAATTATTTGTATTCCTAGTTAATAAAAAATTATTTTTAATAACATTCCCAAACTGACCATATGTTAAAAAAATAGTGTTAAAATGTTCTTTCGAAATATAAAAAAGGATTTATAATGACATTTATAATTATTTTAATCATATCAACAAAAACATAGATATACAATATTATAATAATATAATTGATTCTCTTGATAATCTAAGGGTAATTGTTCAATAGAAATATATACTAATCATACATGTACATGTGGTTTAATGAATTTTTAGAAGAATAATGGAACTTGTTTATAACTATAATAACCCCATAAAATATTAAAAATTTATTTCATGTAAATATTTCCAACATTAATTCAATGAAGGGTATGAGAAAGTGATATTTTTCTGTTAGTGTAATTTTTTTCCTATAATATATTGTGAAACTAACAATTATGTATCTTTATTTTATTTAATCACCCAATTTTCTTAATTACTACTCTAAATTAGTTCACTGACATTTTATTGAACCACATGGACTAGATATAAATAAGGATACTTCACAATAGGTGAAATGATAATTTTAATCCGAGATATAAAAAAATCGATTATACAACAAATCATGTATGGTTTATGTTTGTTTCATTAAATTTTAGTTTCCACCCAAATCTGATCAGTTTCTTATGAAGGTAAAATGATATTTTTATCCCTATAATAAAAAAATTGTTCATAGAAATGGAAATAATAATATATCTTGTCACATACAACAATTTAAAATCTTTAATTTTATTACGTAATGATAATATTATTAGAATTAAGGTATGTAATGTCTCGACCTGGATGCCAGTCAACGGTACCACAATTTGGTTCTCCAAATAACCTCATGTGGACCTCCTCGTATGCTAGAGGATATTGACTAGAAACAAGGGTCTGGTAAGTCTTTCATGGAGGTAATACACATTCCTTTACTAGAGTAAAACACCCACAAAAATAAATAAACAAAAATGGAATAACACACACACACATATATAAAATCATGTCACGGGATAATAAAATAGGAAAACAATACTCAAATCAATAGGAAAACATGGTCCGCCAATATAAGTTTTAATTGTCTAATATGAAAATCAAAATTAAGACATTATGATTCCCCAAGAATATCTCGAACCATGTCAGGCTCCCCCTCCATGATTCATCTCCTATCTTCCACTTATCCCATGGAATTTTCCTTATCCAGTCCTACGAAAACTTAAACTATTCATTAACTAATCTAGCTTCCGGAATAGGGAATGAGTATAACACAGTAGGCCACCACCAACAGTCTTTGAAAAATTGTATTCATAAGATATTTCATTAATTTATAGAATATAATTATTACAATACAAGAGTAAATAGTTTATCACATTTTTATTTATTTTAATCTACCTAATTTAACTCTAGGGTGCCCAAGGATACCCATACCTCATTACTAACTTCATCTCATACTTGAGTCTGAAGTGTTCCCTAGGTAATAACAAATCTTAATACCTGATTCAAGCTGAAGATCAATGTATTCCATGAGCTATGATATCTCAATACCTGATTCGACTTGTTCTAGAGACGAATACTCTTGTGTGAGGCCATGAAATAGAGTTCCATTATTTCCATTATTTATTTTCACATTTATAAGTCACATTTCCAAAGTTACCAATATTAAAAACTTAATTAATATGACCATGTTATTGTGCTTACTACTCAATAAAATGATCATGTTCCCATTCTCTAAACTCATAAGTTTAAGGACCACATTTCTATTTATACTTCGCAACTCAGAATAACCATGTTACTATAATCATTAATCAAAATTATGATGTCCATGGTACTATTTTCACTTCTCACAATATAATTACAATGTCCCCATTATTTATCAGATTATTAATTTTACAACTAATTATCCACCCCAATCCCATTACTAATTCAACAATTAGTCAACCACATCCATTATTTTAGTTAACTCAAAAATTAACTAAGTTCTTCAAATAATTGATTAATTCATCAATTAAATAATCAATATCAAAATTCATATTACATAACTATCTTTACAAAATTAATTTTCTCATTTTAATCTCAACATTACATAATTGATCCCATAATTAATTCTCTAAATCACATTATCAAAGGCACATAATTAATCCAAAATTAATTATCTCAACATAGACATTTCAAAATATACTAATTAATCCCCCCAAATAATTATCTTTAACTGAATCAACTACCTATTATAATAATCTCCCAAAATTAATTATCTTATATGTAATACCATTAGTCTCGTGATTAATTCCAAAATTTATCACATATATTTACAATGCTTTGATAAATAAATTAGTCAATCGAATTAACCCAATTAAAGAAAATAAGTTTCTAAAGGATGCTAGAAATTATAAAATTCTTTATATACATATCAAATCCCAAAATATAAAAATTTAATTTATATAACTTACCTCGGTTCATTGATATATGTCATCTCAACAAAAAAGAACAAAATATGAGTAGCAAAACAACATTGATAAAAGTTCCAAATCTAAATCCTTAAACACATATTAATATCAAAGACATAATGATTTGATATATCAAGATAAATATACACAATACTATATCTAGATCACATCACATACTTTTATAACCAAGTAAAAAAGTATATATTCTATTAGAGGACTAAAAAATGATAGAAGAAGTAACGGGAGAAGCATTGGGATGAAATCCACCTACCGAGAGTGATAGGATCTTCAATGCAGGCTTGAGGTCTCAAATAACACTGTTTGTAAGGCCTTCGATGTAACACCCTGATATTTTATGAGAAGTATATTTTTTTATATAATATGTTATACGGAAAGTAATCTTCCACTACACACAACACTAGCTTGTCTTGCGTTACATGCAATCGTGACCTTCCTCGATAGCGTGTGTAGTACGCAATAATGAGTTCCTCTAAACAACGATATATTATAATATTATAAACTATCCGTTATGAATAGTATTAAATTAATATTGAATTTTATAACATTTTAATTCATCTTATATGTTTTATAGAATGAGTTATGAAAACAAAATCAGTTTATTGGTTAAAAGAAGTATTTGTCGAAAAATGCTGTTTTACCGCCTTTTGATGGCGCACCAACATTAAATCTAGTTTTTGACAAGTCTATAAGTTCAATTTGACAAAATAAAATTATTTTTTAGAATCAGGATATAAAAATTTACTTTGGATAAATTTTTCATATTATTCTGATAACTTTCATATTTTAATGAATAGTAAAAACACGCTATATTTTAATTCAAAATAACTTTTTTCATTGCAATAATTTATATGGTTAAATTATAATATTGAATATTTTTAAAGTATAAAAAGAATATATTTTTATCATTTAATATAATTTATGTCATTAGAATTAATTTTACGTTGAATTCATAGGTAAAAACATTTCAATCTTTGGCAATGTTTTAACTTTTAAAACCCGTTTGCTTAGCAACAGGATTAATTTTAAATTAATTACTGCAACTTCTGTGTTTTGAATTTTGAAAAATGGATTCCATATTTGGAATCAGTGGGTCCAATTTATGTTAATAGGTTACTTTTATTTTTTTGATATTATGAATAGTATCTATGGTAATTTTTTATTTACTACAGTTAAAGGTAAATAGTGTAATTCAAGGTTAAAAGAATATTATAATAACTCAAAATTATCCTGACACTTGTTCTAACCTTATTGGATGAGTATTGGCCGACCATGGGTATCCTTGGGTCGATTTCTGGACCCCATTGAGCCACTTGGTAGTGACAATGACAATTTGGATAAATTAATTTAATATAGGGAGAAAATTGACATTAACAAGAATATTTTAGTAATTAATTTTTATAAGGGGTTATATAAATTGTATTTTCGACTATAAATATTAGTTGGAAAGATAAAAATATTTTCTACATAATTATATTTTTTTATAATTTTTAGACACCAAATAAATTAAATTATTTATGACACAATAATGATGAAGTATTTACCTCATTAATAAATGATTTAAATAAATAACATTATAATGATTAAAATAATTTCCAAAACATGTCCAACTATGATTGGATGATTTTATTTCGACCATGAGTCATCTTATCTTTATCTTTAATTATTTTTGGACCTTTTGAAACCGAAGATAAGTTTATAATAAAATAATATTTCCACACTTTCCAAAGGTTCCCCTCTCCTCCATTATAAAAGGCACCTCCTCCCTCTCTTCCTCACACCAATTTTAGGCTTCATGCTCGGCCAACCCCTGACCATTTCACTTCCCCACTTCCTTATAAACTTACTAGAGGTACTGGGCTTCCCAAAATACCAACTCTAGTACCATAAGAGAAAGTTTAAAGGAGGCAATTCGAGAAAGAGGTAATACCTTCTACCGTTTTCTTGAAGTTCCATTCTTCTTCTACTACCTATTATTTAGTTGTTTCATTATGAGGTAATAACATAAGTATCCCTCATATACTGATATGTTATTATAAATATGAAACAACCCTATTTCACCTCTTATCCATCCTATGAAAAACAAAATCACTGTGCGTGCGTACGTATGGAATACCGTCTGCACACCGTGGTGTAATCTGTTTTCCACCACCACCTTAATTGGATGGGTATAACAGTGAAAGTAAATAACTATATATGATTATTTTAAAGGGTTATTGATTCTGAAATAGTATACATACACTCCAATACAATTCCATGATCATGGGAATGATATCATCGCTCGTGCGTACGTACAGCCTACCGTCTCCACGATGTGATGCGACTCGTTCTATGTGATATTCATTGAATAATGATTATATAAATGAATCGAATGAATTAATATGATATATATTACACTAATAACATTTTTTAAATGATATACCTATATCTTATAAATATAAATAAGAATTTATTCGACAAAACACGCATAAGAATAAAAACTAAAAAACACCCAAATAACAAGTAGTAATGAAATATTACTAATAAGATGCTAAGAATATGACCATATATGGCACCATAACAATAAGTATGATTCTGTAATAAGTCAATAAATTTTTTTAAATCATTATACAGAAGGTACGGACATGTACAATGAATATTGGATCTAAGGTAAGGGCCAATCTCGCAATCTTAATTTTTATGAGAGATTGTTTATACTTCAGAATTTACTGGGGAATATTTATCATCCACATCCGTGTTTCCTCAATATGTAATATTATTTATATCCTCCTAGAATGTTTTAAATACAATTTTACCCTTCGGTGAGTTTTTAGAAAAAGATATGAAAGGAATCTTTTGTCATTTTTCGTACGAGGTACTTTTTGACTTTTCCGACAAAAGTACGAGAAGAATGTTTTTTTAACTTATACGACATGAATGGATTTTTAAAAAATTATTTCCAAGAATCTTACATTACAAGTTTTCAAGTTTATTTTTAATCAACTTCTTTTATTTTAAAATTGTATGGCATGTTAAGAAAGGAAAAAAAATTGGAAGTAGAAAGGATATGTTCCTCAAGAATTGAGTTTAAGTGTTTTATCAAAAAAAATTCCATCTAAGATATTATAGGCTTCTGTTTCTATCCCTATTATTAAATTTTTTTGATTATGTTGTGAGGGAAATATTTTTATGAATTCCTTCATCTTATATAAATTGTTTTATGATGTCGCGAAGTTTAAGATTCCCATTTTTATTACATGGGTTATGCTATGATGTATGGTTTATGATTTTATGGCACACATAAGAATGGTATAATTATGATATGGGTGGGACCTATATCTCCCTCTACGTAATTGGGTAAAAATTTTATATCTCATGAGATACACATGGTTGGAATGGAAGGTTAAACCGGTTTAGTGAAACAGGACTGAAATGAGGAGTGAACTCGGTTCAGAAATGGACTTTGCCACTAAGATAGTCTTGGCAATGAGTCTTGACTAATAAGAAATGATTCTCTATGATTATGTGTGTATGACACAAAGTTTCATGTTCTATGTTATGATTATTGGGATTACATTTCACTACAATGATTTATCCCATGTTATGAAATTAGGATCTCTTTTGTGGGGTGAGATACCCAAAATGTTTTGTTCTTATCATTTTGATGTGATTGATATTTACTTTTTTTACCCTTACTGAACATTTGATCTCACCCTTTTGTATGTTTTCTTTCCCCAAGTCAGGAAGAAGGTTATTCGGTAATATATGCCAAAATGGGACTATAGATATGATGAAATAAATGGGAGATAATGTAGATGCTTTATGAACCAGTTGTTTATGTTTCCCAATTTCTAAAGACATTATACCTATACAGTAATTTCATGGTTTTGTTATATATTGTAATAAGTATGCTTCAATTTTGAAGTATTAACCATGTATGTAAAGTATGGGTCGCTATAGTTGGTATCATAGGAAAGGTATAGTCAACCTTTGGAAACTAGGATGTGAAAGCCTTAGAAAGAAACCTAAGGATATGTCTGAACATAGAACACATTCTTAGTATTTTAGAAATGGCCATGAACAACCTATGATAAGACCTTAAGTGTGAAATTTTGTTATTGATTATGTGGTTTTCCTATTATAATTAGTGTTGCTCACGCTATTCTTCTTGGTTTTAATCAATGGATGGAAACCGATGGAACCGTGTTAATGGGGAATGTGACAGGAAATGCAATGATTGTCCCACTGAGCAACCAAACGTTATGGGAGCTGTAATGAAAAATCTTGTAGTCATTCTCACACAAATTTCCCAAGCTATGAATCAGGCAGGACTTCCAAATGAGTAAAGGAAGGAGCAACATTCTGTTGAATCCTTCATGAGGCAGCGTCCACCTTCATTCAGCGAGACTTCTGATCCATTAGTGGCTGATCAATGGATCAGTCCCACTAAAAAGATATTTTCAGTTCTTCAATGTACTGAACATGATAAATTCATTTTAGCAGTGTATCGTTTTGAAGGTGATGCTGATCAATGGTGGAATCTTATTAAGAATACAAGGCAAAGGGATGAAATTGAGTCCATGTAACTGGATGAGTTCAATAACTTATTTTTCAATAATTATTTCCATCGTATTCTTCGAACAAAGATAAAGAAGGAGTTTCTTGAACTGAAGCAAAATGATGATGAATCCGTTGGTACCTATGAAGTAAATTTTTCAAGACTTGCAAGGTATGCTTCTAGAATTATTATCCAACCTGAGAGTAAGATCGATTGATTCTTTAGTGGCTTAAAACCAAGTCATAGAAGGGCGTTAGCCATAAGGGACTTCAATAGCTACGTGGAAATTGTTCGATGTGCTCTCAAGGTTGAGATGCAGATTGGTGTAACCCATTAGTCACATGGGTTTGATAAGAGGAGGAAATCGGAATTCAAAGGAAAATCTAAAGACCACACTGAAAAGAAGATGTGTTTCCCCTTATGCTCAGTGTGTGGAAGGAAACATGGAGGTAATTGTCTTAAGGGTACTGGAAAATGTTATATGTGTGGAAAAGAAGTTCATCGGGCAATTGAATGTCGAAATAATGGGAAGAAGATGTCTAATAATGAAAACAAAGGAAGGGATACACAGAATGAACCTACTACACTTCAATGTTTCAAGTGCAAGGAGATGGGGAATTATGCCAATCAATTCCCAAATCCAAGGGTTGAGGATGATGATTGACGTCAATAAAATCTTAAGGCCAAGGACAAAGGAAGGTCACATGTAATTACTATTGGCGATGTGGAGTACGACAACGAAGTGGTGAGAGGTACACTTACCATCCACTCTAAAGTAGAAAATGTTTTATTTGATTCGGGATCCACACACTCTTTTATTTATGACGATTTTTCTAAGGGTATCACCATATTACATCAACAATTAGATGTTGAGTTGGCTGTGACAACTCCTAATGGAACAACAATAGCATCAAAAGTTTACAATTCTTCTCTGATTGATGTTTTTGGGAAAGCGCTTCTTGCAATTCTTGTGATCCTTCCTATAATGGAATTTGATGTGATTCTTGGCATTGATTGGCTTTCTTTATATTGATATCATATCAATTTCCAAAGATGGGAAGTCACATTTCCTATTCAAGATCAATCCATGATCATCTATCGGTACAAGGATGAACATAACCTTCCAATAGAAATTTCTTCTATCTGATGGGTCTTGATTCCACTAAATGATGGTTATTTATCTCAATTGGTTGGAGAGAAACTCATGATTAATAATATTCCCATTGTACGTGAATTTGAAGATGTCTTTCCGGAGGAATTGATAGGTCTTCCGCCAAATCATGAAGTTGAGTTTTCAATAGAACTCGTACCGGGTGCTTTGCCTATTTCAAAGAAACTATATAGAATTACCCCAATTGAGTTGTAGGAATTGAAGAAGCAACTCCTAGAGAATCTTGACAAAGGATTAATATGCCCTAGTGCGTCACCTTGGGAAGCACCAGTTCTGTTTGTTAAGAAGATAGATTGATCAATGAGACTCTGCATTGATTATTGAGAACTTAACAAGATCACTATCAAGAACAAATATCCTCTCCCATGAACTGATGACCTATTTGACCAACTACGTGGAGCTCAATACTTTTCTAAGATTGATCTCCATTCAGGGTATCATCAGTTAAGGTTCAAAACGGAGGATATACCAAATATGGCTTTCCATACAAGGTATGGACACTATAAATTTATAGTGATTCCATTTGGTCTTACTAATTCCCCTGCTATCTTCATGGATATGATGAATAGAGTCTTTAGAGACTATCTTGATCAGATTGTGGCAGTCTTTATAGATGATATTCTTGTCTATTCAAAGAGCAAGGAAGAACATGAAGATCACATGAGAATTGTATTAAAGACCTTGAGAAAGGAGAAGATTTATGCCAAATTTACCAAGTGTGAATTTTAGCTTCAAAAAGATTCATTTTTGGGTCACATAATCTCAAAAATGGGGATATCTGTGTATCCAGCAAAAACAGAGGTTATCGAAAGATGGTCGAGACCAACAACAATAACTGAGATATGAAGTTTTCTTGGTTTGGCTGGATATTATCGAAATTTTTTGAAATATTTTTAATGATTATCCAATCTACTCACTAGGTCGACTCGAAAAGGAGTCAAGTTCATGTGGAAGGAGGAATGTGAAGAAAATTTCAAGGAGTTGAAAAGAAGGTTATCCAGTGCACATGTGCTCACACTTACTTGTAGTGTAGAATGGTTTCTGATCTACAGTGATGCATCCAAGAAGGGGCTGGGGTGTGTTCTTATGAAAAACTTTGTGGTGATATCTTATGCCTCACGAAAATTGAAAATCCATGAGCAAAATTACCCAACTCATGATTTGGAGTTAGCTGCGGTAATCTTTGCATTAACAATTTGGAGGCATTATCTTTATGGAGAAAAGTGTGACATTTATACTGATCATAAAATTTTAAAGTATATTTTCACAAAAAGGAGCTGAATATGTGCCAAAGAAGATGGTTATAGCTGATTAAGGATTACAAATGCTCAATTCATTACAACCCTGGGAAAGAAAACAAGGTGGTAGATGCATTAAGTCAAAAAGAACATGCTATCTTATCCATGATAAGGAACACAAAAGATCCAATATTTATGGATTTACAAAGGATGGATCTTGGAATTATAATGAAATCAGAAAAATCGTATCTTTCTCAAATGAATGTTCAACGATCTATACATGTGAAGATTCAAGAGGCACAAAAAGAAGATTTCAAGTTACAAAAGAAGGTGAGAAATGTTCCTGAATTCAGCCTTGTTTGTGATGGGATAATAAAGTTCAGGAATTTGGTTTGTGTTCCTCCCATATTATAATTAAAGAAGGAGCTGCTGGATGAGGCTCATAGTTCTTCATTCTCTATTCATCCTGGAAGCACGAAGATGTATAGGGACCTGAAAGAGTACTTCTGGTGGGATGACATGAAAAGAGATGTAGATGAATATGTCTCTCGATTCATAGTTTGTTAGCAAGTTAAAGCTGAGAGACAGATGTCTAAGGGGATGTTACAACCACTACCCATACCTGAATGGAAATGGGAAAACATCACTATAGACATTGTCACTGGACTTCCTAAAACATCCAAAGGTAATAATGCTATCTGGGACATAGTTGATCATTTTACAATGTCTGCACACATCATTGATATTAGAGAGGATTTCTCTCTAGATCAGCTTACCAGGATATATGTAAAGGAATTGGTAAGATTGCATGGTGTACCACTTTCTATTATATCTGATCGGGATATGAGGTTTACCTCAAAGTTCTGGCGAAGTCTTCAGCATACTCTGGATACAGAGTTGAGTTTCAGCACTGCTTATCATCCTCAGATAGACGGTCAGTCTGAGAGGAAAATTCAAACTCTAGAAGATATGTTGAGATCTTTTTCTATAGATTTCAAAGGTGGTTGGGATCAACACCTACCTTTGGTGGAATTGTCTTATAATAATAGCATTCACTCCAGTATTCAAATGGCTCCTTATGAAGCTCTCTATGGAATGAAATGCAGGACTCCAACTCGCTAGGATGATGTTGGAGAAAGAAACATGTTAGGACATTATCTTGTTGATGAAATGGAAGAGAAGGTTAGATCTATTCAACAAAACATAAGAGAAGCTTAGATTCATCAAAAAAGTTATGTCGAAAACTGAAGAAAAGACCTAGAGTTTGAAGTGGATGATAAAGTGTTCTTACGAATATCTCCTTGGAAGAGAGTAATGAGATTTGGAAAGAAGGGAAAGTTGAAACCTAGATATATCGGTCATTTTGAAATTCTAGATCGTATTGGGAAGGTAGCTTACCGATTGCCGCTTCCAACGAATCTCTCTCAAGTTCACAATGTGTTCCATTTATCTCTCCTGAGAAAGTACATACCCTATCCTTCACATGTACTCAGCTCAAAAGTTGTACCGCTGGAACAAGATCTTTCTTATGAAGAACAGACGATAGAGATTCTAGATCATAGTGAAAAATTCCTACAGAAAAAGACCACTTTCTTTGTGAAAGTTTTATAGAAGAACCACCAATTAGAAGAAGCTACATGGGAACTTGAGGATATGATGAGGGAGAGTTATCCTCATCTGTTTGTTACGAAGTGACGATTTTCAAGGGTGAAATTCATTTTAAGGGGGTATAATGTAACACCCTGATATTTTATGAGAAGTATAGTTTTTTATGTAATATGTTATATGGAAAGGAATCTTCCACTACACACAACACTATATTGGCTTGTGTTACACGCAATCGCGACCTTCCTAGATAGCGTGTGTAGTACGCAATACCGAGTTTCACTTAACAACGATATATTATAATATTATAAACTAGCCGTTATGAATAGTATTAACTTAATTTTGAATTTTATAACATTTTAATTCATCTTATACATTATATAGAATGAGGTATGAAAACAAAATCAGTTTTTTGGATAAAAGAAGTATTTTAAAAAAAATGCAGTTTTACCGCCTTTTGAGGGCGCACCCATATTAAATATAGTTTTTGACAAGTTTATAAGTTCAATTTGACAAAATAAAATTCTCCTTTAGAATCAGGATATAAAAATTTACTTTGGATAATTTTTTCATATTATTCTGATAACTTTTATATTTTAATGAATAGTAAAACAAGCTATATTTTAATTAAAAACAAATTATTTCATCGCAATAATTTATATGGTTAAATTATAATATTTAATGTTTTTAAATTATAAATAGAATATATTTTTACCATTTAATATAATGTATGTCATTATCATTAATTTTACATTGAATTCATAGGTAAAAACACTTCAATTTTTGGCAATGTTTTAACTTTTTAAACCTGTTTGCTTAACAACGGGATTAATTTTAAATTAATTACTGCAACTTCTGTGTTTTAAATTTTGAGAAATGGATTCCATATTTGGAATCAGTGGGTTCAAATTATGTTAATAGGTTACCTTTATTTTTTTGATATTATGAATAGTAACTATGATAATTTTTTATTTACTACAGTTAAAGTTAAATAGGGTAATTCAAGGTTAAAAGAATATTATAATAATTCAAAATTACCTTGAAACTTGTTCTAACCCTATTGGATGAGTAGTTTCCGACCATGGGCATCCTTGGGTTGAATTTGGGACCCCATTGAGCCACTTGGTAGTGACAATGACAATTTGGATTAATTAATTTAATGCAAAGACAAAATTGACATTAACAAAAATCTTTTAGTAATTAATTTTTATAAGGGATTATATGAATTATATTCTCGACTATAAATATTAATTGGAAAGATAAAATGAATTACTACATAATGATATTTTTTTATAATTTTTAGACACAAAATAAATTAAATTATTTATGAAACAATAATGATGAAGTATTTACCTCATTAATAAATTATTTAAATAAATACGATTATAATGATTAAAATATTTACCAAAACATGTCCAATTCTGATTGGATGATTTTATTTCTACCATGAGTCATCTTATCTTCATATTTAATGATTTTTGGACCTTTTGAAACAGAAGATAGGTTTATAATAAAATAATATTTCCACACATTGCAAAGGTGCCCCTCTCCTCCCTTATAAAAGGCACCTCCTCCATCTCTTCCTCACACCAATTTTAGCCTTCATTCTCGGCCAACCCCTGCCCATTTCACTTCCCCACTTCCATAGAAACCTACTAGGGACACTGGTCTTCTCAAAAGACCAACTCTAGTTTCTTCTTCCTCTACCTCTTATTTAGTTGTCTCATTATGAGTTAATAAAATTAGTATACCTCATATACTGATATGTTATTATAAATATGAAACAACCGTATGTCACCTCTTATCCATACTACGGAAAATGAAATCACCGCGCGTACATACGTACAGAATACCGTCTCCACGCCGTGGTGTAATCTGTTTTCCGCCATCACCTTACTTGGATGGGTATAATGGTGAAAATAAATAACTATATCTGATTATTGTAAAGTGTTATTGATTTTTAAATAGTATACATACACTCCAATACAATTCCATGATCATGGGAACGATATCATCACTCGTGCGTATGTACGGCCTACCATCTCCACGATGTGATGCGACTCGTTCTATATGATCTTCATTGGATAATGATTATATACATGAATCGAATGAATTAATATGATATAAATTTCACTAATACCATTATTTAAATTATGTATCTATATCCTATAATTAGGAATAAGAATTTATTCGACAAAACACGTTTAAGAACAAAAAGTAATAAACATCTGAATAACAAGTAGTAATGAAATATTACTAATAAGAAGATAAGAATATGACCATATATGATATCATAACAATAAGTATGATTTTGGAATAAGTCAATAGCATTATTTAAATCATTATACAAGAGGTTCGGACACGGACAAAGCATATTGGACCTAAGGTAAGGGACAATCTCGCAATCTCAATTTTTATCCAAGATTGTTTATACTTTAGAATTTACTGGGGAATATTTATCATCTACATCAATGTTTCCTCAATATGTAATATTATTTATAAACTCCTAAATTTTTTTAAATCCAATTTTACCCTTTGGTGAGTTTTTAGTAAAATATATGAAAGGAAACTTTTGTCATTTTTTCGTACGAGGTACTTTTTGAATTTTTCGAAAAAAGTACGAGAATAATGTTTTTTTAAAACTTATACAGAATTAATGGATTTTTAAAACATTATTTCCAAGAATCATCCTTTAAAAGTTTTCAAGTTTATTTTTAATCAACTTATTTTATTTTAAAATTTTATGACATGTTAAGTAAGGAAAAATGTTTTTGTAAGTAAAAAGGATATTTTCTTCAAGAATGGAGTTCAAGTGTTTTATAAAAATTATTTTCCATATAAGATAATATAGGGTTCTATTTCTATCCCTATTATTACATTGATTTGATTATGTTGTGATAGAAATATTTTTATGAATTCCTTTATCTTATATGAATTGTTTTATGAGGTCACCAAGTTTAAGATTCCCATTTTTATTACATGGGTTATGCTATGATGTATGGTTTATGATTTTGTGGCACACATAAGAATGGTATCATTAGGAGATGGGTGGGACCAATATCTCCCTCCAATGCATTGGGTAAAGACTTTATATATCATTAGATAGACATGGCTAGAACGGAAGGTTAAACCGGTTCAGTGAAACAGGACTGAAACGAGGAGTGAACTCGGTTCAGAAATGGACTTAGTACACTAAGATAGTCTTGGTAATGAGTCTTGCCTAATAATAAATGATTCTCTATGATTATGTTTGTATGACACAATGTTTCATGTTTTAAGTTATGATTATTGGGATTACATTTCACTACCATGATTTATCTCCTATTATGAAATTATGATCTCTTTTGCAGGGTAAGATTTCCAAAATGTTATGTTCTTATGAATTTGATGTGATTGATATTTCTTTTGTTTACCCTTACCGAGCATTTGAGCTCACCCTTTTGTATGTTTTCTTTCCCCAGGTCACGAAGAAGGTTATTAAGTAAGATATTCCAAAAAGAGACTATAGATATGATGAAATAAATGGGAGATAATGTAGATACATTATGAACCAGTTGTTTATGTTTCCCAGCTTCTAAAGACACTATACCTATACAGTCTTTTCATGGTTTTGTTATATGTCGTAATAATTATGCTTCAATTTTTATGTATTAACCATGTATGTAATGTATGGGTATCTATATTAAAATCCCTTATGGTAAATTGGAGAACCTTCCATTACCCTTAACAATGTACAATCTAGAGTTAGGGTTGCATAGGAGGGGAAATAGGTCATTAAAATTTATAAACTAGTGAGATCCCTAATTTTAGTATCTCATTCTAGTCCATCATAATGTTTAGTTTGCATGGTTCTAAAAACAATCAGCTAACCATGAATTAGACCATAGTTCAAGGTAAACATTTCACATCTACTTTGGATAACCACTCAAACTATTCTTTAACCATGCTGAAGCAACTGCTTGAAAAGTCTAAATATATAACATTTTCTCCTACGCTAATGTATGGTTTGTACAAATGATTCACCAACCATACGTAACCTATTTTTT
This sequence comes from Viscum album, assembly GCA_963277665.1. Classification (NCBI taxonomy): domain Eukaryota; kingdom Viridiplantae; phylum Streptophyta; class Magnoliopsida; order Santalales; family Viscaceae; genus Viscum; species Viscum album. The sequence goes on from OY728126.1 coordinate 398,512,666, forward strand.
TCAAAAATTTCTTTTACATCACAAAAAATCTCTCCATTATATAACTCCCTTCAAATTAAATTATGTAAAACAAAAAGTACCTGAAATTATGCCTAAGATAACTCTATAAAAGGTTCGTACTTTACAATCTCCCCACAATATAACAGCTTGTCCTCGAGTTGCACCTCTTGGCCAATCTAATATTCTAAGACAAAATGGTTAGTCTACTATGAACATATATCTATTTCAATTTCCCATCATTCCTCTTGAACATGTCCATGTTTCCATAACAAAGAAAATTTTGGCACGTTCTTTCCCCATAACATTATATCACTATGATCCAACAGAAATATCAGATGCTCCTCAATGGTCAAATCTATCTCAAGGTCTCATCCATATCGATCACATGATAAGTGTTGGGGTGATAACTCCAATGATGTGATACATGTAAAACATCATGCATAGAACTTTATCTCTATGGAATATCCAATCAGTATTCCATAGGCCCAATTCTCTCAACTATCTCAAAGGGTCCAACAAACCTGAGCACTATATTTTCGCACATCTATCTTATTTGGTGACCTAACCAAGTTGAGACCCAAAAAACTCATGATTACCCACGAAAAAATCTATGGGTCATAACTGTATATCAGTATATGAGTTCTGACCACTATGATATGTGGCTATACATTTGAGAATCAGTTGAACCTCCTCGATCATCTCTTAAACAAGACTTGGTTCCAACAACTCTGACTCGGTTACCTCCATCCAACATAGTTTTTATCTACATGGACTACCATAAATACACATGTATGGTTCCATCTGTATGATTTCCTGATAAATGTTGTTATTAGAGAACTCCACTAAATTTATTTTCTTCTCCCATGATCCACTAATGTAATCCACACTTTCTCAAAGAATATTCTCAAACACTTGTATAACACATTTCATCTTCTTGTATTTCTATGGGTGGGATGTATTACTCAATAATAACTTTGGGCCAAGAATTTTCTTCAAGCCCATCAATAAATGTCATGTAACATTTGAATCATGACCTGAAACTATAGTTTGTGGTACTCCATATATAAATACTATCTCTCAAACATATAGATATTCCTAATGTTTTACTGTAATGTTTCCCCTTATATGTTGGAAATTTTATACCTTTTCCAGTTGATCCACAATGACACAAAAAGCAATATTTTTATTAAGAATCAATGGGAGACCAATCACAAAATACATGGTCACATTATCCATCTTCCATTCTGGAACAGGAAAATGTTGTAAGAAAAAACTAGTTCGTTGGTGCTCTACCTTTACCTACTAACTGGTTAAGCATCTTGTCACAAATTTTATTGTCACCTTTTTATGATAGGACACCACAACTATCTTCATAGTTCACCATGAATTTTGGTCACTCCTAGATGACCCGAACACTTCGAGTAATGATATTCTCACATGAGCTCCACCCGTATACTCATAAGCACCACAATCGGTTCATCACATAAAGGATCTTATCTTAATCAATAAACCGGTCTATAGATATTGACCCACCATCTAAGATTTCCCTTATGGATAATCACTCTAGATCATCATATTGTATATCTCTCATCCATCTCAAAAGCATACACTCCACTGCAACTGAAACCGGAGTCATCTGGTCATGATTCTCTTGAACTAATATATGAATTTCACCAGGAAAGGTCATCATATTCTACTCTACACTCAACTCCTAAGCCATATGAGTTTGAGTTTTCCTAATAAAGTAATTAGCAACACTATTTACCTTCCCAAGAATATATTCTAGTTCAAAAGTTAAATATTTCATATACTCAACCCTTCTCTACTACCGAAGATTCAAATCTCATTGTGATAATTTATACATCAGATTCTTGTTAACTGTATAGATTGTAAACTTTTATCTTAAAAGTTAGTGTCTTCAACAAATAAGATAATAACAAATAACTACAAACTCAAGTTTTTACATAGGGTAATTCCATTCATGATCCCTCACCACTCGAGACCCATTTGCCACAGCTAGAGCTCACTTCATCAATATAGCTCCAAGTCTGATCCAAGAAGCACCACAATAAACTATAAATTCCTCCCCTAACTTATTTAGGATAAAAATTGGTGTTTGTGTTAAGAAATTCTTCAAAACCTAAAAATCATTCTCAAAAGACTCTTATCTTTTAAACATTGCTCATTTTTTGGTCAATCATAAATGAGACACTAACAAATGGGAATGTTCTTGGATGAATCTCTTGTAATATCTATATAATCCTAAAAAGCATCAGATATCAAAGTAATTTTTAGGATTCTACCAAGATACCACAACATTAACCTATTATGAGTCCACCGACACACCTTACATCAAGATTATATTCCCTAAAAAGTGTACTTCATCATTCCAAAACTAACACATAGATAATTTTTTGTATAATCGATGCTCTCTCAGTATACCTAGGGAGATGTCATGATATCAGACATGATCTTCATGAGTCTTGGAGTACACAATGATGTCATCCACAAACACCACCATTAACTGATCTCGATATGAATGATAGATATTTTTCATCAAATCCACAAAACCGTGGCATTTTCCAACCTAAATGGGATCACAAAAACTCATAAAGTCTATACCTACTTCTAAAAGCAGGCCATAGTATATCAATAATCCAAACACTCAACTTATGATACCCTTATATCAAATCGATCGTTGAGAACACAAAAGCTCCCTTCAATTGGTCAAATAGATCATCGATATGCGGAAGATGATATTGTTTCTTCATAGACATTTTATTGAAATTTAGGTAACTGACGCACAAACATAACGTTCTATCAGCCTTCTTTAAAAAAATAATTGATCCCAAAGGAAACATACCTGGATAGAAAAATTCCTTATCCTATAACTCCTCCAAATGAGTCTTGAGATCTTGAATCTCGGTTGGTTCCATCTTTTATGGTTTAATAGATACTGGATTATCCTTCAGTGCAAGATCAATAGTGGACTCCACATCACTCTCAGGTGGTGGCTCTGAGAAGTATTCTAGAAACACATCCTAAAACAGGTCCACAACTAGTAGTAGGAAAATATGCCTAACACCCCATCATATAATAAGAGAGTATCAACATCAGATATGATCTCTCACAGTTGTTGAGTAATTGGCCCTACTAGACCTTCTTGGATATCCCACTCTCCCTTGAGTAGCACCACTCTGTTGATATCGGCACTCCTACCTAGAAGAACCATGTCCACTACCTCTCCTTCCTTGTTTAGTATAACTCAAACATCCAACCCAATGTTTTTAATATGATCCACTTCCATCAATATGACTTTATCGGGCTACACCTTCAGTACCATTCTGTCATTGTGACCTTGTAGAACTTCTATAAATTCGCCAGTTTTTCATTACATCGACACTCTAGTGGTGGTCAAGAATAGTGTATAACATAGTGTCCCGACCTACCACACTAAGGATATATCTCCCTAGTGAGGTTATTTTCAACAGACACTCATTTATGTGTACTCTACTTCCCACTTAGATAAAGTATCCATAATGGTCCATCATTCTCTTAGAAGTTTCACATCCTAATTGTCTATTAACAACTACTTATCCAGCACTAGAATCCTCCTTACATTACGTTCATCTTTGAGAGCCAGATTGACCACATCTATAAACTTATTTAGCCTAATGATATTTACCTGGTACATAATCTCACTCATAATTCTATCTTGAAAATTATTCACCATAAATGCCTCTTCTATACCTATCTTTGAAGAAAATTATTGCCGATCTGTGTGGAATCTAGCATATTCCATAACGAAAATTCTCCACTATCTCTGATACATGAACTCAGAGTCTTTAACTTTTCTGGATTATCATGGTAAAATAATTCTAAGAACCTATCCACAATGTCCTTCAAAAATGTACCTTTAGTTTATCTAGTTCATTCCATGATGTCCCACCAGTGCTTCACTGATCCCCATAGAATTTATGTAGCTAACATGACCATCCTCTTAGAAAAAGTCTCCAAATGGTCATGAATTGTCTCTATAGACTCATCCCAGAATCCATCTCCCATAGGTCCACCAACTCCAATAAAATTTACTGGGTGTGGAAGGTAAAAAAAATCAACTCAAACATAATTTTCACAACTCTCCATGGGTCTCATTCCATGAATATCATAAAGTTATTGAAGTTTTCTCAAAACTTATCACCTTCATCATTATTTGGAACGATCTGTGCATAAATTTCCCAAACACATAAATCATTACTATCATGCCCATAAGTTGTCTCCTCAATATGAATCATGGAGGCATACTCTCTACAATGCCAAACACATGCCTCATGTCTCATGGAACAACCATATATCATTACATAATGGGAATAAACAGAACATTTATTTCCCCCCACCTCTATTAAAGTTCAACATCAAGGTGATACCATTGCCCTTAACTGTACTACATCAAGTATTTGTTTAACTAGGGTAAACACACTATCATAATCATGTTTGTCATTTAGACCCCCAATTATTCTGCTTTGGCATCAACTTTCTATCCTTTTTCAAATACATTTTAGGAACCATTTTAATTTTAATCTCACATATAAGGAAAACAGTTCATGTTTAAAAACATACCCATAACCCATTTTCTCTTGCATCCTGAAAATGATTCATGTCAAAAAGTTATCCCGAGTTCCTAGAATGATTCAATAAGACTCAACTATCATATTATTCTTTGCCATGAATTAATATTAAAAAAATTATAAATAATAATCACATCACATGAAAATTGAATCACCCAAGGTTAAATAATATTCAACTATAATAGAAAACAACAATAACAATAATCCCACCATGAGTACTTGGGTTTCCCCCATACATGGGTTTGAAACTCTCATGCACAAGCTCTTTACAAATCCAAGACTCTTCCTAGTCCCCCTCTTACGTTTCCCAAAATAGTATGTCAAAATAAGAAGAAAAAAACTATGACTTTGATAGCACTATGTAATGTCCCAACCCGGGTTCCACTCAATAGTTCCCCGAGTCTGTTCACCACATGGCCTCAAGAAAGCATCCCCGTACACTAGAGGATACCAAAAAGTAGTGAGAGTCTAGTAAGTCATTCATGGAGAGGCTACACTCTTATTTATCATTGTATAACCCCATCATGAATAAACTAAAAAAATAACAAGCATCTATATAATAGTAAAAATACCAATGTCACATGATAATAAATGAAAAAAAAATACTCAAATGAAAAGGGAAAATATGATATGTCAATATTAGTGTGAAGTGTCTAATATGAAACTAAAAATAAAGACACTATGACTCCTCATGTAAGTCTTGAACCATGTTTGGTTCCCTCCTCTAATATCCATTCCAAATTAGCCAGTTATCCTATGTCTATCTCTATAATCTCATCCTACACCAATATAATCTATTCAGGTACCGATTTGGAATCGTGAATAAGGTGTCAGTACAACTCATAAGGCCACCAAAAATGGTGTCTAAAACATGTATAGTAAAATGATAATGCATGCAGTTTTATATGGTAATATGTACAATGCAATAATAAATAGTTTATCACGTTTTAATTTATTCTTATCTAACTTCATTAACTCTATGGTTCCCAAGGATACGTACCTATATAATAACATTATCTCATACTAGAGCCTGAATTGTTCCATAGGTAATACCATATCTTAATACCTACTTCTATTTTATGCTCAAATTATTCAAGGTGCTATGGTGAATCAGTACCTGATTTGACTCATTCTAGATTCTAAAACTCTTATGTGAGGTCATAACCTAGATTGCCATTATTACCATTCTTTAATTTCACATTTATAAGCCACATTACTAATGTTTCCAATATCACAAATGTTAGTAAGATAACCATGTTTCTCTGATTACTCGTAAATAGAATGATGAGGTTCCCATTTTATTTACTCATATTTATAATGGCCATGTTACCATGTATATTTCTAAATTTAGAGTGACAATGTTCCTATTATCTTTACTCATAAGTATGATGACCATGTTACAATTTGTAATTATCAATTTATAATGACCTCATTCCCATTCATCATCACATAATTAATTTACCAATTAATTATCCACCCCAATACTATTACTAATTAAACAATTATTCAAACACATCCATTCCAATAGTTAACTCAAAAATTAACTAAGTGCTTCAACCCATTAATTAATTAATCAATTAACTAATCAATATCATAATTCATATTCCATAATTAATTTACCAAAATTAATAATCAAATTCTAATCTCATGTGTACATAATTAATACCATAACTAATTATCTAAATCACACTATCAAAAGAACATAATTAATTCACAGTTATTTATCACAACATAAAAATTTCAAAATCACATAAGTAATACCCTGATTAATTATCCATAATTTTATCCCATAAATCTTGTAAGAAATTCCCCAAATTAATTGTCGAATTGGGCATCATCTTATTCTCATGATTAATTCCCCCAATTAATCACCTATTTTAGTAAAGCTTCTATAACTCAATCGGTCAATCTAATTAATCAAATTCAAGAAAATCAATTACAAAAGGATGATAGAAATTATAAAAAATTTCATATATATATAAAATACATGACCATGGAAAGTATATTTTGGTCACCTACCTCATTTTGTGGAGGGATGTTCACTCAATATGAGGATCACAATAACTTTGATAAAAGTTCCATATCTTAATCCCTAAACCAAAATCAAGATCAAGGAATCAAGATCTCGTAAATATATATCTAGATCCAAAATCCTAGATATATATCTCACCCCATACATTTATATCCAAATAAATATTGGACGTATTTCCGCTAAATGATAAAGGAATGATATAAGAAGGAATAGAAGAAGCATCGGGATGATATACACATACCAGGAGATATCAGATCTTCAATTCATTCATTCAATATCGAAGGAAAGATTTTGTAAGGACTTGGAATCCCTTTGGGTCAATGGAATAACATTCCATTACCCTTTGGAAATAAAAATCTAAATTTAGAACTGCATAAAAGGTTTAACATGTCATTAAAAGTCGAAAATAGTTGAGATCCACAACTTTAGGATCTCACTATCGGTCGTGCAGAACTTAGTCTCATAGTTAGATAAACCATGTGATAACCATGCGTTATCCACTGTGTATAGGGTTACATCATATGGATACCTCACACTACTTGCCAGTCCATGCTAAAACCATGATGAAGCTACTACCTCAAATGACTAGAGAGCACACAGTTTCTCTTAGGCTACCACACGGTTTGTATAATCTTTGTGCCAACCATGCATAACCTCTATTCAAAATGTTTTCATAGGTTTCACCCAAACTCACCCCAAGAAATAACAACCATGAAATGTAATTATATAAATAAATGTTTCTGAAATAGTACATGAGATAACTCAAAAAATTCATGATCTTATTATATTTCACCACCTATAAAAATTTAAATTCAGTAAAGTACAAAGGATGGGTCAAATAATATGTGACTATTTATTGAGAGTGGTGATTAATGTTGGTATTTTAGGCCAATATAATTAAATGGGTGGATATTAATGACAATAAAAATTATCATATGCCTTTTATAATATACATTAAGAAATAACAAGCATAGTAAATTTTGAATTAAAATCTATCTCCATAAAATGATACCAAGTGAATCCATCCATTAGGGTTATAGTTTCCTTACAATATAGAGATAATGGAAATCATCTAATGGTAATATGAATTTTGTTATTCCATTACCCTAGGAAAAATTTTCCCCATAAAATTAACAATTGAGTTTTATTTATCATAATTGTTTTTTTAGTTTTAATAATTTCGAATTACATATTTTCATCTTTAATATTTAAAATTTGTTTCCCTTTATCAAAATTAGTTGGTTAAGAATTTTTTCTATGAATGTTCTACCAAAAAATTATATATACAACCTTTTTAGACTCAATGTCTATCACTATGATATTAGAAAATAGTTGGAACTCACTAACCTTTACAAATAATACATCAACCCTTACTAAATAATATATTATTAACATATTTTTTAGCATATGATTTACCACTATAGGATTAAATTATCTTATTTCTATTTGATAATAATATAATATTTGAATAAAAAATCTAGATCCATGATTACAACAATAATTTTATCATACAACTCAACCATTTTAAAATAATGGTAAAACTACTAACATATTTTAATTTTTTGATGTTTTTTTGGATATAAAATAATAATGAACTTGTCTTTGATATATATTCAATAAATTTCTTCAATTTTATTCTTATTCATGAGGATTAATTTTCAATAGAGATGGGGAGAAAAATAGTGTAATGAAAAAATGATATTTTCTAAACCTTCTATGTAATTTTGGTTGTTTTTTATTATGATTTTAAATAATCATTTGATGAAAACTTATTTATTTAGAAATATTCAATACAAAGTTATTTTTTATATTGAAATATAATTTTTCTCTTTTAAATAACCTTTTATCAACTATTTATGATCTAGTTATTTTAGATATTGAAATGATGTAACATATTTTTTTCAAAATATTTTATTTATATTCATTTTTCAATTATATCATTCCATAGATAATCCATCGTAGATCACTAAAATTTAAATTTTATTTAAAAATATTTTTTTCATCAATTTATACAATGAAATGGGTTTTATAAATTTTCATTCATGTTGACCAAATTCTATATTCATATATTTTACAGATTTTCCTCAAAAGTGATCAAAACAAATATGAAATAATAATTTTAAGAGTATAATTTTATAACATTTATATCATTTTATAATTCACCCTTTCTCTCCCATTATTAACATAGATTTAAATGTTATTATTCCTAGAAAATTATTCTTTAATTTCTTATCTTTTCATATAAATATTCATGGTCATAGAAATTGAATTATTATTTGGAATTATCTTAATGGAACTGGGTAATTTCATGATTCCACCACATTTTTATTTTGATCAATTTGGCATATATTCATTTATATGTTAGGAATTCTTGATTGAACATATTTATTTATATGATTAATTTTAGACTTCATTTCAGTCAATTGGGAATCAATTTTATATATGTTTTCTACCCACTACTTTTTATTTCATTAAATATATAATGACTATATGTGTTTTGATATAGGGGTATTATTTGGTTTTAAAATCATTGTTTTCGTTGAGTAGAATTTCAATGAAATCGTTTTCCAATCCAATAAAAAATATTTTATTTTTTATATTACATATTAGAGTAATATAATAATGAGTAAAAATTATTTAGTGCCCTCCCAATAAATCATGTGTAATATACATTTTAAATGATTTATAATATAAAGTCATAGTTATGATAAAATAAAATAGATTATCATACAAACAGAAATTTGAAGAAAACTAATGAAGGGAATAGTCTTATTCTTGAGATTGATATTGATTAATATTCGAGTTAATAAATTGTTAATATATAGATATATTATGTAATATATGAATATTTATCTTGATTAATAGTCAAGATATTTCTACAAACTCCCCCCCCCCCCTTCATCCTATTTATTATGATTTTTTTGAAATATAATTATATATTTAAAAGAGATAATCATAAATAATTGCATAATATTATATTCTAGTTGTTTTTTATACTTTATTCTTTTTAAGAATGAGTGATTCCATTATCAAATTAATCTACTAACACATTCAATGGTTATTATTAATGTGAAAAATACCAATGAATATCCATGAACATGTCCCCTGATTTATAAAATTTCTACCCCTCATCTATAATAAAACTATAATTTTATTAAACCCTATTTTGAATATAATAATAATATTCAATGTTTATGTAATTATTATTTTTATTATATATTTAAAATGATGTTCTCATTAAAGAGAAGGAAAAAAATTGATGACATTTTTCTTAAGAAAAACGTAATGTATCTATTCTTAAACACATATTAATTTTTTACATGTATAGGTAACTCATATATATTATGATTTAAAGTTTTATTGATGGTAATGGGTATTCATTAGTATATACATTGAATAATATAAATAATAAATTTTTTGAAATCATTTCTTCATAGTTTCTATCTCTTTCATACTTCATTATGTATGATGATAATTTATAAAAGATGCCTCAAAATAATCTATGACTAGTAATTTTAGTTTTTTCATTATTAAATTTTAGTAATCAGTTTTAAAAATTATGAATATCATCTAAAACATTACCCCTACTATAAATAGCATGTAATTTCTCCCTATACTATTAAAACATTTATTTATTTTAATTATGATATGTTCTAATAAATATATACATCTACCTAGAATGAATGAAAATTTTTCAATTCTATTTAATTGTCTAGAACACAAAATTTACAACGACATGAAGTCAATTAAATAAGAATAATATTTAATTATATTGTTTTTTAGATTTATTCCTTATAATTTTGATGAATATAAAAATGTTTTATTAGCTAAAAAACATATTGAAACCCTTAAAACAATAGTTATATTCTAAATCAATTGTATTAACTCAATGTTTTCGTATTCATCATATGAAATAAAATTATAAATTTTTAGACTTAAACTATAATATATAGTAGTACATTGTTGATGGGTAAAACGTAAAGGAATAAAATTGTGCAACAATGTATTATAATAAATTTCTATGTGGAATTATCCAATTAAGATCTGTGTAAAATAATTTATTTTATGTTTTAGTGGTTTAAAAGGTTAAGAATGTATATTAGGTTTTTAGTATCTCTAAAAACTCAAAAAAAAAATTATATGTGGTTAAAAAGAATAGTTAATATGAAAAGATTATTATTTTGTACAAACAAGGATTTAGTTATGTAAATGGGGGATGTTAATTGATTTTTGTATGAAGTATACTTTTTATTTATCACTAATTAATGCACAAAATATGGTAAAATATACCAATGTTATTCCTAGAAAAACATTAACATTAAAATTCATTTATATTGATCATTCAGTTCCAATAAATGTAAATAATTCATTGAATCATAAATATAGGAAAAATACAGAAAATTGTAAATTAATTAAAATAATCAGCAATCAATAATACTATATGGATTAAAAAAAATTTATATTCATAATAAATATATAGTGTTTTAGTATTCATAAACGAATTGGTTCTAAAATAAATTTTATATATTGTTCAATATTGAATATAACCGAACTATTTATTGACATAAAATATTTCAAACACTAATTTATATCAACGATAAATCCTTATTAGTAATAAAATAACAACAAGAATTGTATGTAAATTTTTTAAAAATAATAAATAAATTTATGAAAATAGGTTTACATAATCATCAATAAACATTTGCGAATACATATTTTTTATATTTATTCTCAAAAAATATATCAAATGTTAAATTATTTTAAAATTAGTAGAATACAGGAAAATAGAAAACATTATAGTCACCATAGGTTCTAATAAATATATGGAATGGATCCTTAATCCAACTCCATCCACAATCATCAAATGTACCTTTGTCACGTAATAAGCGTCATATAAGTAAGAAACTATAATATCCTATCTTGGATTCTATGTATTGTCATCTCTATTTCATTATCTCTACCACGTTGTTTCTCTTTTTTATGGGTCTTATAATGTATTACCCCATTATATCTAACATTTATGTTGGTTTTTAGTAAATTTAATTGTAAATGTACATTAATCCTTTAAGTTCTCAGACAATTAATTTTTATTTGTCCTAAAACATAACTGAATCAATTAATAACTACAAAAATAAAATTTTTGATGCACAAAATCTCTATAAAATGTTTTCCATCATAAGTTAACTATCAATAAAAAAATATAATATATTAAATGAATTTCATAAATTTCAATTTAAATATTTCAACATTCAAGAACAATTATTTTTATATATCAACATATCACTATATAGTTAACTTTTTAACTACATATTTTAAACAGATGAAATTCATCTTCTATTGCTTTTGGAAATGTCATAAAATAAGTAAAAAGTCATACATAAATGAAATATAAATTTATCCACTACAATGAAAAATATTTAAAATTGAAATAAAATCATTAATCTATCATATCTATAAATTTATAACCCTATATTTTAGATCTAAATAGACCCACACTCTTTGAACTATATCCTAGTACAGGTTCCATTTCTGATACCTTATATATATCAACTGCAAGATTTTTAAAAACTAATACAGAAGTTCATTTATCCCATATTTAGGTTTTTGGGATAAAAATTTCTAAAAATGATATGTTTTTTAGGATAGAAAAAAATTTATAAAATTTTAAAAATAAGTCACTATATCCTGATCGAATGGATAAAAATCCATATTGAATATAAAATAGAAATTATTATTCTAAACCAACACATTATTTTTTCAAAAAAGAATTTGTAAGAATCATTCATAATTAATTAACTCAATTATTTACATAACAATCATTTCAACTAACCATATTTATAAAATTATATTTTTAAACTATTATACCACTAAAAATATTTTTGTTTATTAAATATCATAACAAATTACAGAATTTAATTATAATCCAAAGAAATTATATATAAATAAATAAATGTGAAGGTTATAAAATTTTAAAATATTTATTTAGAATATGTTAAATAATTATATATATTATAATTCGATTTCCATTTTTTGATAAATAGGAAAATATACAAATGAATTTCAATAAATGAATTTTTTAATAAAAAAAATAAAAATACTATATTTTCACATAAATAAAAATAAAAGAATTTTCAGAAAAAATTTCTATTTGAAAAATAATTTTAAATGAAAAATTATGTCTAGATATTAAAATATTAATGACTTGAAAATATTTAAATGATATTGAATAAATTGAAAAAAATGATAATTTTAAAAAATTGAGCAGGATTATAAGACATTTCTAATATGTATTAAAAATGAATTTATATTTATCAAACATAAATAATTATAACATTCAAGTTAAATTTAAATTAAAATTTAACCAATATTTTATATAATAAGTTTTGTAAAAACTCATAAAATGGTTTAATGTTTGTTTTATCATAAGATAAAAATCTACAGTTGGCATATATAATAATAAATAATAAAGTAATAATTTTATGGGATCACCCTTTTACATAAATTATGAAACTATAGATGGATTAAATTTAAGATTAAACATGTCTTTATTAGAATAAAAATGGATTTCTGCCTTAATAAATAATTAAACTAGTGATAAATCCATTTAACATTATATAAATAATCCAAAAAATTGAATATATAATTCTATGAATGTTTTTTTAATATTTTAGTGTGTGAAGAATATTTTAAATCATAATTAAATTTATAATGATACAGGAATTGATGATTATACGAATGAAATATCATAATTTTCATTTTTTTATTTTTAATTCAATAGCCTTAATATATTCCACCCTACTTGACACAAGGTCATTACAAAGACATAATTTCACTTACTAAATGTGTAATGTTTTAACTGGTATAAAAGAATATTTTACATGGATAGGGTGTGATTTACCATCAGTATATACAAAAAAATCTAATGAATAAAAATTTTATAATGAATAAATAATTATTTCAATAGATAGTCATTGTAAATATTAAACACCAATATAATATCTACCAGGGTAAAAAATAAATTTAATTTCTAATAATCCGGTTAAATTTTTTAAATAATATAATCAATGACAAGAAATTTATTTAAAAATGAAATTAATTAAAACAAAAAAACAATCATCTATAACAGAAAAATGTGTTTTATATTCAAACAATATTCAAATATTATTTTTCTTCTAAAAATTGCAATAACATATTTTAATAAGATATATCATTACCTTTCACAAAGAATATATCTGCAAGGTGTGTCAAAATATTATGAGTATGATAATTAAATAGATACCCACCACCCGACCCTTAATATATATCCCGATGTAATTTGGCCTACAATTATATTTGTAGTAAGGAATCCAAATTTTTTGACATGAAAATCAATAATACATTGTTATAAAGTTGATGGTAATATAATTCAAAAAATTATATAAAAGAAATTGTCAGTATTTTGATTGCGTATCAATACAGTAATGTCCCATACCATTCCAGAATTTTTTGATGTCCAAATTGTCAAATTATTAACAATGTATTTCATTAGAAAAAATTAATATTATCATATGCTTCAATGGAATAACATGTTCTTACAATTTAAAATACATGACATAAATCCTTGAAGAATTACATGATTTTATAAAGTAAATTAACATACTCTTAATCCATGGGGAATGATATTCATCGATAGTTCCTATAAAATAGATCAATTATGGGTAACCATTTATGTCATTCAATATATATTTATTTAAAAAACAATAGAAGTAACCTCTTCTCGCTCATAGGATAAGATGGGTAATAATACAACCATTTACTCATCCGTATCATATGATAAAAAGTTTAAATTTTCATACTAATTAACATTGATGGATCAATATATATTATTATATTATGTAAAATTGTATATCTATAGAATAACATAGAAATATTAATAATTCAAAATTTATTAATATATAATGAACATCATAATAACCAAATGATCATAGAAAAAAACATTACATACTATGAGAACCAATGAGTCTTTACATTCATTATAACCATATAAAAGAAAACAATTACTAATTAATATCCATCTCACTACACTATATAATTAAATTAATATTAACTAATTCATATTAGACCCATGGTGTTTTTTAGAAACAATATTATTCTAAGAGTCTATAAAATTATTATTCACTTTACTATTATTGGTTGTTCCAATACTTTACTCTATCAACAATAATATCATCCAATGCATCACCGTCAAGATATAATCATACATAATTATTCAGATATTATAAAAATATTAGATAAAGAAAACCATTGAGCAACTAACCTAATAATAAGATTATCAAACTATCAAACATTATATGTGTAATCAAAGAGGATCCAAACTAAAAAATTGTGCATTTAAAAATCATCTGACAATATATCCTTAGCTTCCTCTATTATGTTCATTTTTAGTCATTATTTTTATTTTAAATCCATTTTTACCATTTGGGATTTCATTTAATCCTATTTCATCAATATAAAAATGAAATAAAAAAATCATAAAATAAAGATTCTTGATAAACCATATTATACTAAATAAATAAAATATTATTTAAACATAATGAGTTTCCATCAGCAAATAAAATAATTAACAATAACTAAGTTATAAAATTTTATTTATTGATAATTTGAAATAATTTATTTTGTAATATAATTTATAATATTATGATTCATTAAAATTTAATAGTTATATATGTTTATATTTTTCATATATATGTATTGTCACTTCAATTCTTCATACACGTTTCTATGTATGTAAAAATAATCTTTATAGGAACATATAACCAATGAGGAAAAAATATTTCATAAATTTTCAAAGGAATATACTATAGTATCTATGAAAATAATATATTTATAATACATATGGTAGAAAAAACAGATAAAAACCCCAAAAAAATTATAAGATAAATTATTTCATCATCACTCAAGAAAAATATGAATAATTTTTATTATGACTATTCAAAAAAATATCCCTGGTTTAAGAATGTTAATTGATTTGATAATAGTAGAATCTTAGAGATTCGTAGCTCTATTAACTATATGGATTCATTTTTAAATATTTTTTCCAAATATGTTATAGCATGACTCATACACATACATATACATAGAACTATTAACCTAGAGAAGTTAATGGGTTATATATATACACTTATCTCAAATTATTGAAAATATCACTTGATGAATGGTATTTAAATGATGAATTATAAAAAACACAACCAAATACATAAAATTGATATTTAAAATAAACCACTGTTATTATAACATTTATAATAATGATAAGACATGAATTTACCCTCATTGTTGTTTAAAGAGATTATTTCACCTGTTATTATGTTATTAGACATGTGGTGGAGTAGTTACACTATAGATTACATAAAAAGGGGTTATTAGATGTGGTGAAACGAAAATTCCAATTGTGATATACATGGTTATGGATGATCTAGAAGGGATATATTATAAAAGGATATTAGATTCCAAAAAAAAAACCCAAAATTTAAATTTATGGTCAAGGATACCAAAATTGTATAACAATAAACCATAATCAAGTTATAAACCATATTATTTGTTTTTTGGAAGAAATTTTATTTATCATTAAAGAGATTATGAGGTTCTTTAGTGGTTCTCAAGTCTGTTTGGGTGGCCCAATAGCTCATGATGGGACAAAAACATTCTGATGTTTCCCCACTGGTTATCCATTGGCCTTCCAAAATGGATGATCGAATGTTAGGTATGCCAACTATAAGGTAGCCTGTTGGGTTATCAGTGGAGATTAGAATGTCTTTAATTGGAGGGAAGCTACATTTTTTAATTCCTTTTAACCTTCAATCTCCACCAAATTTCATCCCCTCTATTTCTAGATCATACCCTTAATAATATATCATACTACTAAACATCTACTATGGTAGAGATCCATTATTTATTATCTATTTCACATATATTCTGATATTATTGATAGATATAGGTATTTATAAAATAAATATTTTATCCCTTATTAATTTGATCTTGTTTTTTATGACTTCCAATCATTTATAGCTAATATAATATTTTAGGGATTTTGTTTGGTTATTAATTGTCATTTTATTCTTCCAAAAATGAATGTCAGTTCTTAAGAATGTTATGATTGTTATATAATAAAAGTTATTATTCAACAAATCCCATAATATTTCATCATTTAATTATATAATATATACATATTGGATTCTTAATTTTCCATTAATTCATCCTAAAATAAAAATATAATCAGTTCGTTCCATAAAATAACTCATGAACCTTATATAAACCATTAATTAAACACTAAAGATTTCAAAGTGATATCATGACAAACCATTTAAGGTTATAATTGATTATGAAATTTATGATTAATACTAAATGTAACTCACCATTTTTTAATGATATATATATATATATATATTACCATTTAATATATTTAATGTGTTCATCAATATTGCCCATATACATGAACTAAAGGTAAAAATCAACAACACATTTTATTAAAATTAAAGTAATGATTTTAAAGTAAATTTTTAATTAGAAAGTGAAAATAAGGGAAATTTTATTATATAATTTTATAGATGAATAATTAATGGAAAATATTTTTTAATTTCAATTAGTATATCTAAATAGATAATTAATTTTTTTATATCTAAAATATTATTTTTCTTAAAAAAATTCTTTTTCTGTATGAAAATAATTTTTTATGTTATAGTTAAATTTTTATTCCAAGGAGAATTATTATAAATATATATAAGAAAATATGTCAAAAAACATAAAATAGTTCTTACTAAACATGTAATTGATATAATTTGTTATTAAAATAATATTTATTCATTAAATTGTTTTAGGAATGTATATTTTTTTATTTTTTAAAAAATATAGAAAAATTATATAAAAATTAAATTTTTATATTTTAAATTATTACACTAATGTGTTGTATAAAATTATATTTTAATAAATTAATTATCATTTAATATTTATGTTAATTAATGGTGAGAACACATAATGAATACAACTACATTAACAAAATAAAATGGTTTTCTATACATTAAATGTTTTATGATAAATATTAATATACATATTTTAATAAAAATAATCCGGTTAAATAGAGACAAATTTATGATTCTATACATACAAATATTTTTAGTTCATATCATCTTATATTTTTAGAATACAAATAAATACCTTCATTAATTTTAAATCTTGATTAATAAGGGTGAAAATTCGTAAATAATGTATCTCAAAAATATTATTTTTAAAAGGCCACAAACATCATCTAGAAATTATTTCTAATTATGAATATCATACCCATATGTCTTAAAAATAATTTCATTACCTATCTCATTAGACATACCTAACCAGGAAAACAACCATTAGATTATGTACTTAAACCTTTCAAAATATTTGTTTCTTTGAAAATCCCTCACATTATCCAATAATCATAGCTCACTCCCATCCATTGTCCCAAATCTCTGAACATTGAATCCATTGATCATTGGTTTCCATTACACATCCCTCTATATGGATAATAAAAGGAGTCTATATTGTTGTAATAAGACTTCCCTGAGCATTTGGAGTCTATTTAGTATGGTAATGGTTCTCAACATCCTTATTTGGATTCATGATCTATATTTTTACATTCCATTATATATTAAATAAACAATTATTTAATATTATTATAATAAACAAAAATAGTAAAAAAATATTTACTATTGATGATAAACTTACCTTCTCTCTCATTAATCACATTCCATAATCTTTTTTTATAGTTGATATGATATTAAAATCACTCTTCGATTTTCACTTCCATAATTAAATATTGTGAATACCCTAACCAATTTCATTGAATGGTATTCACTTATATATAATTATCCATAATTTATTAGGGACATCTGTATAAGAAACCAAAATTCCATTAATATTGGAATAAAATTATGAAATACAATAGTATATTATATGATCGATATGGGAAACATAATGATAGAGATATAGAGGGTGAACCTAGACAGTAATCCAAAACATAGGTTAATGAATTGATCACTTGAGATTAAATTTACATTATAATTATTTATTATATAATGGAAATACTTTATGATACATTAGTTAATAAGCCCCATTATAATTTTTTGACATGTTATTGATATTCTTTGGTTTTATGATATTGAATGTCTTATGTTTATGTTTAACCAGATTTCTATGTTTTCTCTCTTATAATTATGATTATTTTATGCATCATAATCTTATTATCATGTATATAATATTATATTTATATTAATGGTCTTATATTATGCCCCATATTATACCCAATATGTTAATTTATGCGATATTTTCATAGTTTATCACATGATGGAGTTTATGCTAAATACAATATTTTGATAAATGCACCTAGAAAATCCTATGATGATTGTTTATAAAATAAGGCATAATAAAGAAAATTTACAAGACTATTCAAATATATTTATATTTTCTTATATGTTGTAATTATTCAATAGATCAGGTTCCTTTTTTCCATGAAAAATAAACGTCAAAATTCTGCATGGAAAGGATCAATGAAATAATTATTTTTCTCGAATAATGGTAAAAAAAATATTTGAGATTCATGGCCTTTATAATTTCTATCTGTGCTATAATTTTGTATTTGGGGATATTAATATTGAAAAATTTAGGGAAATCTTAAGGGACATGTCTATAATGTCATGAAAACAATAAAACAGAATGTAAAATACTCCCATGAATTAGATGAAGTAATAATATGTATGTTTGATTAAAAAATGAGTAGAATGTTGAAGAAATCAAATTTGGAAAAGGACTAAAGTGGTTCGTGTACTATTTTTTTGAAATGTTATGCAGACAGTATTGCCTTCGAACTGAAACAAACACAAAGAGACAACAAAACACTGGCCCATTAGGAATTGGACAACAAACCAAGACATTCTCAGAATGAATGAGGAATGACATGAATTCCCTGTGAACAATGTTTTTGGTGGAATTGAGGAATAGAAATTATACCTATAAACCACATCCTCGCTAATAGTGTTATTGGTGAAAATGTGACGTAGTG
The DNA here is from genome assembly GCA_963277665.1 of Viscum album. Classification (NCBI taxonomy): domain Eukaryota; kingdom Viridiplantae; phylum Streptophyta; class Magnoliopsida; order Santalales; family Viscaceae; genus Viscum; species Viscum album. The sequence continues at coordinate 398,532,392 of OY728126.1, forward strand.
GTACACCCCTACACCCTAGCTCTAGAAACTCAGATCACATGTGAGGTGATGTCAGCAACATCGCATGAACCTCCTCATTTTTTTGATTAAGGAAGTTATTTCCATCACTGCTAACTACAACCCTGCTGACCTCAACCATGCAAACCTCAATTGACCAAGTCATCCATGGGCCAAAAAATTTCATCTTGGGATTTCTCAAATGGTGTCAGGTGACCCAAATAAATATCTTCTAGAAGACTCTATAAAAGAGTCTAAAAGTGGAACTGAGAAAAGTAAATTTTTTGAGAATAGAAAATGAATTTTACTAATGGAATACATTGAAATAAAATGATCGATGAAGTACAGAACGACGAATGGTATTTATTAGATATAAATATTTTTCAAACCATAAAAAAGGAAACATAATATTATGGGTGGACCACAAACTTAATTGGAGATCCATAAACCATAACCCCTTAGTAGATGAACTTCAACATTACTGTAGGACCAATTCCACTTCTCCAATCTAGCGTACCACACAAAACCTCGCTACATGGATGAAACCCTATCCCATGTAGTTTCTAGAAAGAAAGAAGGACTCTATCACCGCATACCACCATGATATGTGGATGGAACCCAAGGTTGCGTACCACCTGGGTATGCAGATGGCATATAAGTCTGCATACCACCTTAGAATGCAGATGTCATCCAATCCTGCATACAACCTTAGTATGTGGAAAACCGTCCACCAAAATTTATTACGCCATGTGGATGGTACCCCGCACTGCTTGAACAATTTGTACCAGTAATGGGGTTCTTTCAAGATTTCTGCCTTATAGTCTCGATCATGCGCTTCTATTTCCATCCAATACTTTGAATCCCCTCCACTAACTAGTGCACCAACATCAAAAAACAATCTCTTCCAAAGCTGCTAGAACCATATTAAAAACAGTTGATCACATCAGCTCATTATTTTGAGTTTACATACCTGTATGGTCAGCTGAGTCACATGGTTAATCAACTCAAGGGAATGGCCCCCAGAATGTCAATAAGTTTACATTAACATGGTAACATGAGGACAAAGGATGGAATACTCATTTTAACCTCCTCATTATAGGGATTGAGTGTAAATATTGGGTTTTCCCTTAAATGAGTGACAATGAAAATTAATAGGTAGAATTTCAACCTTTCCTTTTAATGAGGAGAGTTACGTCTCCCCTTTCATAGAACCAGCTTTAGGGAACCACTCATATGGTGACCTCATAGCCTTTATAATAAGCTGGAACTCCAGTTCCTATCAGGCATGGCCTGAGTCAAGTCTGGATAGATTTCCAAACGTGACTATCATTGTTATCCACACAGGTGAGGGTTGGCACATTCAAATCCACCACCCCCACTCATCTAGTCATCTCCCTATCCTTTACAATGTAATCCACATTTTCCATCAGCATGGAAGGGAAGTTGTGTGGTTTTTCAGATCTACCGCTTTGTATTGTTTCTCACACCATGAATGACTCACACAGGCTTAGATTTTGATGATGATCAAAGAATACGCCCCATATTTAACTAAACTATGTGAAATATGATTCTTGTTATAAACGAGATACATAGGACACCTTCTTGAAGGCCCGAGATAAAAAGGATATCTCTGATGTGTAAACCCCAATCAAACACCATCCTTAAATGAACATCAAGAACATTTATCCATTCACCAGACTAGATACATTGGATTCATTCCAGAAGTTTCCAGCTCAAGGGACACTCTCCTTAAAAGTAAGCTGAAATAAGAATTCCCCCAACATAGTAGGGACTCATCTTCAAGAATATTCCCTAAGAAGACTCTTTTAAGAAAGGCCTCCTCTACAATGAAATCCTTAACAATGTCTTATCAAATGGATATATCCAATGAGTCATCCCCACTAATTTCCCATTATATATGGGCCTCCTCTTTGGTAAGAGCAACAAATTAAATAGAACTATATGGGTTTTGTTTCATCTCACAAGGATACATATGAAACCTATATTATTGGATCAATCCTGATATCTAATCAACTTCTATCCTTCCGAGATGATGATAAACCCTATAGAACCCAGTCCTATGTTTTAAACTGCAATGATCTCATCAATTCCTGACTCATGAGCATATATTGTCAACCTTGAAATCTAGGGGTAAGCCAATGTTACATGCTGGGGGGAAAATCAAGGATTAAAGAATATATGAACATTGATTAAATTTATAAGAAAGTGCCGGAGTAGGAAATAATTTCTCCACAAATGGGTGTGATGATCCTAACCTACAATACCCTCAACCAACGGAGTCCTTAAGTGTTATTGGAAAATCTTCATCAAACGAGAACCTGAATTTGGAAAGAAGGTCCACAAATTATGTATAAAATGTCAGTTGGGTGTTTATAGCTCCGTGAATAAAATCATTGGAGACAATATGAGAAAACTGTACCCATCCTGGGACCCTTTATAATAACAAACAACTAGTTACCATATGTCGGGCCATTTATTCTTCCCCCTTGGTATGATACAATTCTAGTCAAAAAAATAGTGAACCTAACATTAATCCCTCACCATGGTGGCATTATTTTCCCACCATAATCCCCTTTCATCCAAAAATAAAGATGTCCAATAAAGGACATCAATTATTCAAGTATTAATGAGTTGAAAAATTGAAAACATATTTTTATGTATATGTCATATATAGGTTTCATTCAATTCGTAGAACTCTCATCAATCCAAATGTATGTTGAAAAATTCCTCAAACATGCACATCATCATCAAAAAAAGATGTTGGGTTCCAAATAAATAACAGGATTCCCTCGCCTAACTCAAATCTTCAAAATTGGGTTCCGAGTACGTTGATCAAAGTGTACCACTATAGTGGTACTCTCTCTATGGTGGGAGTTATAAGGAAGGCCCTCCAATCGGTGAATTATCGCCAACCGCCTCCTCAGCTGCAACCAATATTCCAAAACAAGTGGGTTCCAATGGTTGTCTAAAATTGCTTTGAGAGACTGTCTAGAATGCAACAAAAAATACCTTATTATATAATGTATGTATATGTGGTCGACACCAATGAATTAATAAAAACTACATCAGATCCCCACTTAGGGGCTCTTGCTGGATAACGTCACAACCAGTGGTGTACAACCTGATATCCTATCTCTGAAGAGGATCCCATTCTAAGGGAACCGACTAAATACCAACTGACATGTGCCCCTTAGGCTTCACTCCAAGGGTGTAAAAAACACAATCAAAAGTAGGTTATCACCCTATTTCATAAGGAGGAGGTTTTCCACAAAAATGTGAATGCATATAATGGGCAAGAATATAGATCAACCCCTCCCGCTGTAGCCCCCCATAAATATATAGATGAAATCTATGAGCTGTTGCATATCCAATCTCACTCCAATCAATCTAAACATGGAAATATGGTGATAAAACATGAGAAAACAAACATTACAACCTATTCTTCTCCATTCCTCCATATATAAAGAGAGGTAAATTATAGAAAACTGAAATTCTCCGCCAATGTAGATGAATCCCATCATATAAATTGAACCACACCCAACTATAAGGAATAAAAAATAACTTTTGATGCACACAAATCCCGCGATCCAAATATTTTACAAATCCACTTGCAGTCATATAACACTAATGATTCATATGAAGACCACTACTCAAATATTGTGGAATGAAAATACCAACAGTGTCAAATTCATGTGGATTCATACAAATCCCACCAGCTAAATTTGGTGGAAACTAGAGAAGATATTTGGTGGAAGAATCATTCATTTATCCTAGTGAAGAAGATCATACAGTACCTATTAGAATGATATGGAGAACTAGAGAAAGAAAAACCTCTTACTTCGACATCGAAATGAGAATACATACCCATTATAGACAAAGATGAATCTAAACACATCTTTTCCATGATAGAGGATCAGATGTCAATCCAAGACTATATCCTCCAGACGTATCAAGATATCTATGAGTTAGTGGAAAAATTAAGGTGTAGATCTCGTAATATCATCTCCTCAGGTAGGTTGATTCATCCACAAAATAAAATAGTCACCCTAGAGCAGACCGTAATCCCATCCCCAGTCCAAGAGGGTTGACAATCATATTCCAAAATACATGGAGAATTGGATAGAGAAAAAATATCCATTTCAACTTGGGTAGACTAATATATTAAGGTCTTATAGATTAATTAACAAATTATGGAAGTGGTAGTTGTAGTTGAATAGGTACTCCCTACAAAGTTGATACCAGATGCTCTGAAGGTCCTCCCTTGATCTCTCATGGGGGCTAACTCTGTGGGCCAGCAATGATCAATCATTAGAGTCTCTCACTTGAAGTGTGTTTGGGTAGACCTCACCTAACATGAATATCAAATATCAAGAAGGTCTTCCTCTTGTGGTCTTCCACCCTAATGGTCCTCCCCAGGGTATATTCTACAGATATGCTTCTCCCTGTAGTCGGATATCCAGTTGTGATGATGGTCCTCACCATGACGATAGTCTCTACAAAGGATCTCCCATAATGATAATGTAGTGAAAATGTCATACCATTATTACAATACTTCCTGACGTATCTCTCTACAACGTACACTATAGATACTCTCCTTGTATCTAGAGCTATGATTGTAGTATTATCCATGATAGTAGTCATCTTGAAGGCTCTCATCTCAATGACTCAATATAGCGAGAAGGTCCTCCCCTTTTTGTCTTCCAGCCTGAAATCCCTCCCTAGGGTATACACCACTGATTTCATCTCTATGACCGTACACTAAAATATGATGGTTTTTTTTCCCTTCATGGATTTGACTACGAAGGATCTATATGTTTCCCTACTTCACACTGGCAAAAAGTTCCTCCCCTCAGTTGGTCAAATGTGATTAATCCCTCATTTTTCGAGGCACATGAAAAAATGTAGTATGCAATTCTTGATAATATCTCCATGAATAGAGATATTATTTATCAACAATAGGATGGCCGAGTGCCATTCTCATCTTCTGAGCCACCCTCATACCATTAACATGTCAACAAGACTCCTATAACCGTACATCTTAGAACGAAATTATAATGGATCAGTCAAACCAGGTGGATCAAGAAGAAGAGTCCCTAGTGGAACAATATTAAAATATATTGATTGTTAGATGACAATTTTGTAGGGATAAAATACTAGTTATTTATTGTCCCACATCCACTTCTCATTTCAACATACCAAGAAATTTTTCAGAAGAATATATGCATACCATTCAGCATATTATTTGAAAACTCTCTTATGGTTAAAAGAAATAATTTTCCTACAATGAGGTGCATACCATGTTAATGTCCTGGGAGACCTTCTTAATCAAATCAACCTAGAATCCCTTTCATTGGCATGGTGGCCATAATCAGAAAGGTGAAAGAATAAATTTGAGCTATTTTGCCTCCATGCACTGCCCAAATTGTGTTGCCTCATCAGTGACACCTTGTTTGGTGTTCATATATGAGGATGGAGAGAACACATGGATCTACACTTCACCCCACTTATCAAATAGTAAAACCCACTTTATGAGACATCGTCGGATTTCATCATCCACAGAGATAAGTTAAATGATTTACCTACTTTTGAAAGGTAAGATGTTCAATAAATACTAGACCTGAGTATGTCCTAAAAGCACAAACCCAACAAGATAAATCCATTGAGAAGATCCTAAATTAGGCTACTGAGAACATCTGGCAGGCCAGCCTTCTAAGGGAATCCAACCTAAGAGCCCTGATCATGTAGTTTGGAGTGAAAATTTCATTTGAACACTAAATATCGTATCTGTATTTCACCCACATGGGAATGAGTGAGATAAAAAAGGAAGAAATTGTAGTGGAAACCACCGCAATAAGGGATCTACCCCAACTTATTGCTGTAATGGAATTTATAACAAAAAATGCCCCCATAAAACTAGAAAATCAATTAGAAGTAATTTCAATAGAATAATAGAAACAACCAATACCTTGAAAGGCTGGGTCCAATTTTTACATCAAATTCCTACCCTGCAGACATCTATCTTCTCCTTTCTAGGGAGAAAAATGGATAGAGGGGTCACCATTTCAATCTCATCGCATAACTCACATATTTCAAAATTGAGGCATATTTCAATATAACATCAAGTTTCCCTTAAGATCACTCATCACCAATAAACTCATAGAATATCATAGAATGGTACTAAAATATCTAACAAAGGGCATAAGAAGATATCCAATAGTTTAACACCCAGTATTCCACAACCAAGGATTTATGCATTGGTGGACTTCGTGAACATTAGACTCACAGAACTTGTTGAAATGATACAAATAACATGGAATCATGAAAATAAGGTTCACTTATTGAGATGGTCTACACCAAGCTAGGGGGAGTGAATACTAGAAAAATAGCGTTTTTTTTAAATTTGGGATCCCACTTAGTGAATATTTCACCCACCTCATCCTCTTAATGAAAACGATTCCCCCATTATTGTGTATATATTATATCAGAAAGAGAATGAAATGAAAGAGTTTATGTTACTCAATACTGAAAATCTTAGCATAATGCGTCCTACTCGATATGTTCTTCGACTAGAGCATCAATACACACTTCAATCAGATGTACCCCTGCCTCACATGCTCATCTGGAGAGATGAAGCAAGAATATAAAGCTCATTCAAGGAATCACTATAACCATTATTCTACCTGAACCAGATCTCATGAGGATCTTATTATTTCCCTCAATTATGGAATAAACTAAAAAAGATTCGGTCGAATCCACAAAGGATGCCTCTAGAAGGGTATTGGCCTTAGGTTCCAGTAGCACCGACACATACAATCTTTCTTATTAATGCACCTACTCATTCATAGGTCCAACAGGTTATGCATAAAGGTATCCTACATACCTTTGAGTTATTGAAAACCACAGTGGAAGAAATAGAAGAATTGTGTGCTCAAATAAAACTAGAGCAAAATCCTTACCCTGATTTGGTAAGCAACATCCTTCCAATTCCAAATATTGGGAGCACCGTATTCCCAGTATTAAACAGCTTATGGGACCTGGGGAAGTATAAAATGCACTAATATTCTTATTGGGACACCATTATGGGAACTTGGGAGAAATAAAAAGATATGGAGATTGAATACTTTGTGTGAACCCTACAAGTTTCAGCCATTGTGTGGTACACTAGTTTTCAAGATAACATAATAATATAGTCGGAGGTTTTCTAGTGACAGTTCCTTTTCTAATTTAGCTCGACATTTCCAAAAAAACAATCAATGTTCTCATGAACATCAAATAGTGATATAATGATAGATTTTTGGACTTCCTCTCCAAATGGAAGTGTCTAACATACTCTATAAAACACCCACTCCCACATTATGTGATATATTCCAGGTGAATTGATAATATCCAATAAGAGTTGTAAACACAACTTATTATGATGAAATATAAATGTGGGTTTTGGAAAATCTACACCATCGCTCAAAGGATAGAGGTTTCCTTGATATAGACTAATCTCATGTCTAGAAAAGCCCCACCATCCCCATTCAAAAGATTGGGAAGAGTTCATACATCTTCTATCATGCTTAAGAAACCCCCAACACCAACATCAAATCCAAGACCCCTACCATACCATGTAGGCCCATTTGGACATCAGTAGTTTCCCCCACCCTATTAAGATGAGTGAGGGGGGGGGATCTCTTCTAGGAACGCATAAATAAATTCTAATCATTATTAGATGATCAATTATTCATTTAATTTATAGTCTCTATGAATTTAAACTTCCTTAGGATACTAGAGATGAAAAGGTCTGATGATGAAGGTCCTGATGACCTTCTAGATTAATGTATCTTCTATTGGATATTAAGAAACAACATTAATTATTACTTTCTCTTCAAGGACCTCCTGAAATGAATGATTGGTTTCAAATATGTCGAGATGGGACCACCCCCATGGAAAGTGGTATATGTCTCCACCTCTGACCTAGATAAAGTGGGGGAGTGGACAAATGTTTTTAACCAAAATGAAAAAATGTTTGACAGTTGGATGACATGGAAAATTGTCAACCGGGCATGTGGACTACTTTTCGAATAGCTGAAGCAACCAATGATACCTCTAAATTCTCTTAATGAAAAAAACTATCATCATCGGATCCACAATCCTCCAATAGATAAATGCCTAGAATGTAGTCTAAAAAGAAGGGAAAAAAGAATGTGAAAGAAGATAAAATTGAACCAAATCCAATGTTGGACATGACACTCTTATATTTCATGCTAGAAAATATGAAGATATGGGAACTGCCCCACAAAATGGTACAACTAGATGTAGATGATGAGGAAATGTCATCATCATAATAGGATCTTAATTTTGGCTCTGTCATTGTCATCCATTGGATTCACACATTCTCTGAAGATGAGTACAATTATCAACCAGAATTTCCTGCACCAAATTGGGGAGCCCGAGGAAAAATCCCTATAATCCATAGATATCAAGGGATAGTAATCCATGAGATAAATAAATCTTATGTATATACCCCCACTGAATACATCAGTGATTTAGAAACCCATGTAAGGATTGCCGAGTGGATCTAACAGAGATAGGACCATTCTCTTGCCCCCACAAACATCCACCCCTGTCCAATTCTTCTGAAATATCTATCCAAAGATTAAAAAAGTACTAATTTCTCTAGGAATGTTAGTAGATCTACCCATAACAATTCAAAAAGTGTGAAGTATCCTACAAATCTATGATCAAGAAGCAACACATAATCATCCAATTCTTAAGAACAAAATGGGATTTTGAAAGGGAATTCCCAAGCTGCAGAGAACCGACCTTTAGATCAGAAATATGAAATTCTAAAACAACTATCATTACTACCAGTTATTATCTCAATCATGGATGCACTAAATCTATAAATAAATCATAGGGAAGAACTCATAAGAAGCTTTGATATGTCCCAAGGAGTTTGAAATTGAAGTGTCTCCCACAGATGTCTACCATACAAACACCAATCCTTCCAAATTCAACATAGTTATCTCTTTCATGGATCAAGATGAGGAAACCATCATGGAAGGAATCATTAAACCGTAATATGTGTCTGGCATTATAAATGGATTTTATATCTAAAAATTCTTCATTGTATATGTATTTGTGGTTAATCTCTTCCCACTTCCGAAACTTCTTCAGTAGGGCTACAATGAAGATGATCTGATGCCCTACACCATGACTCTATTAGAATATTAGAAAAGCCTGAAAAATTTGTTATGCCAAATCATGATTAAAACCTAGTTTGGTGACCTCATAACTAACGCATTATTTTTTGTGATCCAAAATAATATGGCCTTCAACACCCTGTTTAGAAGGCCCTGGCTGAATGAACAAGCATAAATACCATCCTCTTACCATCAGTGCCTATAATATAGCATTAATGCATAGAGTGGGACACATTATATGGATAAGGCCCTATTCGATACCCAAGAGTGACTCTATATTGTTGTAGGGTTCTACGAACCTAAGAAGAAACAACCCTTAGATGAAAAAAATGATTGGGTCTCCACCCAAAAACAGTTTGGAATTGGTTCTCATCAACCCTCTAAAGTAGATCGGGAAGGAATAAGTATAGCCCGTCAATCCAGTTGAGTTCACCAGTCCAAATTTAGGTGCATATTCAGTAGTCCTCATGATTTAAATTGTATCTTTCGAGCCTGATAATGTTGAAAAACTCACAAACCCACATGATAACGGTAATGGTTTAGATAGAAATAACCTTGAACCATCATCAAGTCTCCATAAAATCTATACCTCACCCACAAAGGTGGGAGGATGTTTCTTATAACTCATAGAACATGAGGGAACTCTTTTACCGTTCAAGACATATTCTATGAAAAATCTCCTACCAATGGATGAGGTAGAGGAGACAATTTATTTTCCCAGAAACCAAAATTAGAATTCTTCTATCATATATAGAGCAATAGTTTCAAGAATTGTTTCCCCATTAGAAGAACAAGAGGAAGATGATGAGGATGCAGAGGTGGAAGAAGAAGAGGACCTAATGGATTCCCATCTAGCATGCGAATAGGGAGTCTCTACCACAATTAATGAAAACAAGGAAATTGACTTGGTTATGGAGGAAGACCCACAAACCACATTGATTAGTGCTTCTATGATTTATGAAGATTAAGAGGTATATGCATATTTCTTGAGGTAGAATTGAGATCATTTTTTCTAAAATTATATAAAAATTCCTAGTCTTAATCCAGAGGTATCTAGTCACCACCATGGCCTACCCCAAGATCACTCTTGCTACAATAATGTTTCTAGAAGAACACACCTGACACATGATGCCAAAATAAAGGCCAAATTAAGAAAGGTAATCAGAGTTAAATTTATTTAAGAGATCCAATATACCATATGGATAGAAAACATTGTCCCCATAAAGGTGAAAAATGGGTAGATCAGAGTTTTCATTGATTTCAGGTACATCAACTGGCACTACCCTAAAGATTATTTGCCAATCATGATCAAATAAATACTTATTGATTCAACTACAGGATATGAGGCTCTCTCTTCATGGACGTCTATTTATGATATAAACTAGATATGAATATCCCAAAAAATGAATATTCCACCACATTTAGTTCTCCCCAATGAGTTCTTTTTCTGTAAGGTGATTCATTTTGGTTTGAATAATAACAACACCACATATCAGTGCACCATGCCGTGGATTTCCAAACCCACCCTAGTAATTCTCATTGAATGTTATGTTGATGATATGGTGGTTAAAGCATTACAGCACTCAATCAATTAAGTAGATTATGAAACCATATTAAACAAACTATGGCAGCACAGTCTGAAAATGATCCCCCTGATTTTTTATTTTTGTGTTATGTCATTAACATTCCTTTGCTTCATTTTACGCCACTAGGGAATCAATGTCGCCCTGAGAAGAAACATTCCATCCATGTAATGTCACATGATTACAACCTCACTGAGTTGAGATGACACCAAGGACACATGGCCAATATTCTATGCTAAATTTCCTACGTCAAAGGAAAGTTCTTTCTATTTACCAGGTAGATAATGAAAGGGGTAGAATATCAATGGACTAAACACTATCAAGATGTGTTTGAAAATATCAAGAAATATATCATAATTCAACAAGTTTTTATATATTCTATTGATTTAAGACCAGTAATTCTGTTTGTAACCACCTTAGAGAGATCCCTAGGCACTTTCCTCACATAGAAGAATAATTCCGACTATGAGAATATTCTATATTACCTCAATCGAACCAAGATCGATTCTAAGACTCGTTATTCAAATATCAAAAAGAGATGACTTGCATTAATATTTATGGTCCAAAAGCTATGAAATTAATATTAGAACCACAAAATCTATTTGGTCTCATGTAAAAACCCACTCAAGTATATTACCAACCATCTAATTTTAAATGGATTCCTTTCATAGTAGGTGGTCATACTATAGCAGTTTGATATATTGTTCACACTACAGAAATCCATTAAAGGAGAAGCATTAACATATTTCATGGTAGATCATCTCTTAATAGGGGTGCTCCTGTAATATGTTGTGATACCTAAAGAGTAAGTGTTCTTTATTCAATAGAACGTAAGGATTTTGGAAATTCACTACGAAGATGCCCCTTGAAGCTAGATAAGAAAAATAATGGAATACCCAAAATTCAACAAAGTGGATATGAGATTAATAATCACATACATAGAAAAATAAGTTCTTCCTTAATCGTTCTGACTAGTATAATGATGAATTAGAAATGAATCATTATACTAATCCCTCATGGAAGTCATGGAAGGCATGGAAGTACTTCCCCAATTACAAACCAAACACCTAATGAATAAGGTGATTCAGAACCGGTCCTTAATAAATTCAAATTTTACTGTGCTATTAGGAAAGAAAAGTAGATACATTTAATAATCCATGACTTATAACTGATGGAATAATTCTCATTAGAGTAGTTATTGAATTACGTCCCCTGATCACACAATGAAAAATAAATTTCAATGATAAATTCATCTACAACTCCAGTTAACCTTGATCAGAACAAAACAGTCATCAATATTTCCCACTGACAGATGGTCTTACCATTCATTCAAGGCAACATGAAAGAAATTAATGAGATAAGTCACATCTCTAAGGCATATGGTCATACTTGTATCGTAATAACTCCCATTGTGGGAAATCTGAAAAAGGGGAAAATCCCACCAAATAGGGATGGAAAGGAACATATCCGAAGGAGAGCAGTCAATTTCATACGTTACGATAACACAAACCAGTAAAAGGATCCTTATAAGTGGGGGCTTGATGGAGTCATTTTAAACTTCATTAGTAGAGAATAGACTATTTCCATCCTGAATGAAGTACATGTCATAACTTTTGGGTCCCATTAGTTTGAATCCATAATCTCTCATAAAATTCATAGGCATGGGTATTATTGGCCCATAATTGTGCATGATTCTTTCTATTTAACAAAAAAATATTCATTCCTTCCATTTCAATGGAAATTTAATCCATCCACCCCTAGAGTTTCTTTACACACCTATGTACTCTTGGCCATTCTCAATATACGGAATTGACAATTTGGGACCATATCCTCTCACCCTGGCCAGTAAATTTCAGTTTATTCTCACATAAATGATTTGTTTTTAAAATGTGGAGATGTTATACCCCTTGATAATGTTAGTGAAAAAACATTATAATCTTTGTGAAATTCAATATCATGACCAGGTTTGTTGTCCCTCACAAAATACTGACGGGAAATGACACCAATTGTTGTTTTTTCAAATTGGACAAACTCCACTATGAGTATTGTATCATAGGAGACTATTAATACTGCTACCATATAGTGGGAAACAAAAATATAAAGGATTCAAATAAGAATATATACAACATAATCTGAAAGATATGAGACAAGATTAAGAGATCATTTTTGAAATTCTCCCCCATTTTTTTTGGTATTACCGGACGACAACCTGCACCACCACATAGGTGAACCTATACTCATTAGTATATGGTACGGAGGCGGTTCTACACATTAAAATTAAATAGTCATCTCACTGTGGCACTATCTTGGATGAAATATTTGTAGATGATTAATCCAAAAAAATGTTTTGATGAACTGGAGTGATTGGATGATAAACGATTTTACAATTTTCACTATTTGGAAGTCTACAGAAATCTGATTACATGAGCATTCAATATGAAGGTTTTCCTCAGATCCATCCTCATAGGATACATGGTGTTGGTCCATATAACACTGATGATACTAGGAATAAATCTTCTAATGTTGGTTAAAAATGTGATGGTCCATATGTTATACTCAATGTTTACAGCAAAAGAGCATTTTACTAGATTTTAGTGGTTGGAAAACTCGCCACAACTCCCACCAATGCTAAGTTATTGATGAAATATTTCATGTATCCAAAATTATAACCAAATACATCCTTTCCACACAATGTTAAACTGTACAGAAGAAATCCTAATATCCTGATAATAATATGCAAGATAATGTTTTCCATGATGCATGATGTTAACTTGCGTAACATCCCCGTTTTAGCTGAAATATGTTAAACTGCATAGTGACATATTCGTCTACACTGTATGACATTAAACTTTTTAGGGTCTTCAAACATGAAAAAAGATGTTAAATTTCATGGTGATAATTTTTTATGGTGTAACGACTTGTAATGCATAAATCAGATATGTGCGGGGGAAAGTTAAAACACTCGTAGTTTCTATGAATGGGTCAGACCAGCATAAGGAATGTATTATTAAACTACATGTGTCTTGAAACCCATTGACCAATAGGATATGCAGTGACACTGGATTGTATATCCTAGTCTAGACACTACTCAAATTCAATAGTTTCCCTCTCCTTATATATAAGTCAGACTTTAGTAGAGAAATTCATGAGTCCTAACAGCATGATGTTAAACTACATGAACTATGATGTTCTTTCCACACAATGTTAAATTGTATGGAAGACGTAATGATCACATGATAATAATCTTCACAATGAAGTTATCAATGTTACATTATTTTAAACATCTTTTCATCTTCTCCCTTCCCATATGATGTTAAATTACATGTCCCTAACAATGTTCTCACCTGATAGGACATTACCTCTAGCATCGGTCACCTACCATGTCGTGTTCCAGAACTATGTACATCTTGATTCCCATATACTAATGGGATATGTGGTGACACTATTGTCATTAATCTTGGTCTATCCAGCATATAATATGATGATTTCCCCATATCATGTGCAAGGATCACACCACTACAGGGAATATACTGTTTTAGAACTACGTACAACAAAATTCTGATCTTCTCATGGGATACATAAGGTCTCCTCAATCCTAGACCTCGGTACATCCACCACCTACATACAAAATGACCTTATTTTATGTTCAACTGCCTCTACATTATGAGTGGATACTCATGTGATCTTAGGAATGGTGGTAATAGTTTCCCACTAGATGTACAGATGAAACATGTATGTGGTAGGCCCATTAAAAAATGGTAAACAAATCTGCCTCCCTAGGTATGAACCTAACATATATAGGGGGAATCTATATATCTATGTGTTTCCCATGTTCATCACTCATGGGATACATATAAATATATAGATTCTTTATTCTGGTCTAGCTGCCTTCAAAAAAAGCATTATCTCTTATAAATGGATATGATATATGCATTGAAATTTTTTCCATAACCACGCAAGGCATGATTCCAACCCTCATAGGATACGTAAAGACACCTTGACCCTATTTATTAGTCCATACAACACACGATACAATAGCCCCCCTCTTTATGCATGGATTAGACTGGAACATAGAGTTTTCAATACTACGTATGTCTTAATTACTTCCATCACCAGATATAGAGCAACACTTGATTCCTTAGTCCAAGTCCAACCACCACCCAAAAAAAACCCCACAACCCCCTGTATGAAAAATTCAAATAGTAGAAGGGGATGTCAAATATTGACTCTTACATCCACAATGTGTCAGAAGAACATGCTTCCATTTACATATGAATCAGATCTTTGTTGTGGATCTCGTACCATAGAACTAATCATGGTCCAGATATCTCTCACACAACCATAAATCCCCCCATAATCTATAAAAATTCATTCTTCAAAAAATCTCCGATCAGTATAGCCATCTTTGGCCATTGGAAGTAGACAAAGAGTGTCTTGAGAAGACAATTATATGACTGTGAACACAAATTCCCTAGCAGATCATCATAATTTCCCACAATAATATAATGTCAACCAAAGGATGATTAATCCCCAGGAGAGGCTTTTTCTACTTCCAAACACCTATTATCTCCTAAGCCTCACATGATCCCTACTGACTCAAAGGATCATAGAATCGTGGTTTACACCTTGTTTCCTATTTCACTTCTAGGGTGTACCAAGAACATCCCAACATGACTATCTCATATTTACGCATGATCACTTTGATATTTCATCCCTACAATATGAAATTAAACTTTACTATCAAATTTTATTCAACAATACTTAAAACTGCATGGACCCATAATAGCTCAGTCATTCACATTGAGTTAGCAACATTCTCACCACATGATGTTAAAATTCATGGCCTAAACAACTAATAGTATGACATTAAACTACATGGTACCCATATATAGTTAAAATTCCTCCAATTTCCTTGCACAAATAGAGACTAGTGTAAGGAATTTGATCATGGGACACCTGGATCATAAAAATTGGCCCCTGATCTGATGGGGGAGTCAAAATTTCTCTCCTCACATCCAAGTCAAATATGTGTAAAGAGACACCGACTTCAATTAGTAATCAAGGCCTGAGATTTTATTATATTTCCAAACCAAATATCTCAATTCATCAAACTCAATGCTTTGAGTGATCTTATATCATCATAACCATACATGGCTATATAAAATGGATGACTAGTGTCCAACAGAAACCATTTTTACTATACAAATAATGCCCAGGTAGCTCAACATACATTGCCCACAATATTGTGTTATCTACGAAAGGAAAAATTTTCCCTAGTAGAAACTTTTCCTATTTTCATATGCCTAATAGTTTATAAGGCCCATATCATTTCTCTTGATATAAGATCCCTCAAATTTCATGTTTTACACTCCTCTCCCTAACCACATCATAGACATGTCAGAGCATCCTAGATCGATTTCCCTCCTATTACCTGATCATCCAATATCAAAATTCTAATTATATGTGTTTAAACCGCATGATACTCGATACCCAGTAATCATCTTTAGTCCAGGTCCTGTCAAAAGGGTATTTTCACTAACGAACATGCTTAAGAAATGAATATTTATATGGATTTTTGACAAACACCCTACCTCATTGATAAATCTATATCCAAAACAAATCATCCCCATCCATATTATTGAATTATAATTTCTTAAGAATGATCCTAAAAAATGCATACAATTTAATCTCTATTATCACAGGATACATAGGGGAATCTGAATCTCATATGTCATATCCATCCATGAAATAATATTATCTCATTCTCTTCCATGCAAGGGTAAAACCTGCATAAGGAAACAACTCACACAGATATGATAAAGATACCTCTACCAGTTTCAGGTATTCACGGTAATGTCCAACCAGAAATTCCCTCCTTTTTAGGATTACACACCCCTATTCACACACCATACACTATTTCTGGAAGGATCCTATTCCCTATAACTATCCCTTCCCATCAGAAATTAATGGATATTGTCTTACAGAAACCTATTTTTGACTATGTACACATTTTTAAGGAGGCTCCACATATGTTTCCCACAATTATGGTCTATCAATCAATTGAAAATTCATCCTAAAGGGATTGTTTTTCTATCTCTATATGGCCTTATTTCATCAATATCTCACCCCATACCCCAGTTTCAGGAACCCCCATGATTATATTTTACATATCTCTCCCTTCATGACTCAAGGTGATATAACAGTTTGGGATAAACTATCATGGAAAAGGATAATCGCCCCACCCTCTTATTAAAAAAAGTCTTTAAAACATAAGTATCAAATGTCCCAGTTCTACGAAGATAAACAACACCACATACTAGAAATCCTTTGCACAAGTCAAATTCATGAGTGAGTAGTTTCTAAACCCGAACCAATATAAATACCCCCTTACAATCAATCATTGTTCCATTAACAGGACACCCACTGTGTCCCTCAACAGTGAAAAAATAAAAAATTGAATAAAAATTTCATGGCCATCAGAATGGGTGGTCAGTGTCATATAGCCTCCTTTTTTTACTATTAATACAATCCCTTAATGGTTATGTATATGTTACCCAAAAAATGGTCTATTATCCAATTGAAAATTATTACCTAGGAGAGGAATTTCCCACATCTATATAATCCATGGCTTCCATTCCCCATATCACATCCCATATCCATAAATCAAAATTCAAGGCCAAGAAAAAACCATCATCCATGTCTGAACATTTTAGGGACATTCTCTATTAATGGGACCTAAATTGGGTCCTTTTTCTATATGTCATTGTTAAAGACGATCAACGTAAAACATGGGTAGTGATAGCCTAGTTTCCATGACACTAAACTATCAATGAAAAATACACAACACTCTCCAGGATAAAAACCTGAAAACTGATCCCCTGAAGAAAAAAAATCATGTATTGCACACTGAATCCATTCTATATATGATTTATGAAACCCAATGAGAGATAAAAAAATCATGACTAGATTCAATGACTCAAAGGTCAAAAAACCCTCAAAGGGTGGCCTAATAAATAGTCTTGTTATACCCATGAAGCCAACACCATAACATGATTAGGAAAAAATAGGGTAATAACAAAAAATTCACAATGTTTTTAGGATTTTTCGTGTGACCCTAGAAATTTTCAAACTACGCTCGCAAATTCCCTCAGCTTAGGAAAAACATTAGAGCATGATTTGATCATTTCACTCATCTTGAATGATAATTCAAATTGACATCTATTTGAGATTCTGTTTTCAACTATAGTTGATAATCATTGATTACTATTGTAGGAAAATGATGGAAAAGGATTGGAGAATGAAATATTTTCATTCTATTATAAAATGGTATGGAGGGCATCCACAGACCCAGGCCTCTATATGTGGGTAGAACATGACCACAAGAAAAGAGGTTCATTAGTCTCATAGTGTTGTATCAATGCCTGATTTAACTCTTCAATTTTCTGGTAGATATTTAAAAAATCCATAGTCATTGCCTCCTAACCTTCTTGAAATTCCTCCACCTCTTCTACTACCTCAATGACAAATTGTTTCCATACCTCTAAGAGATGTTTTCCTTAATCTACTGCGGCCGCAACATGGGCTCATTCTTGTTTGATCTGATCTAGTTTTCCACTCCACTCTGACAGGTCCTAATCAACCTACTCCACCAAGGACCTCTGATTTATGAGTTTTCTCTACAGCCTCAAGACTACTCAATCATGATCAACAGATTTATTCCAAATAAGTTGTCTTACTGTATCAAGATGATACTAAGACTCTATAGCAGGAAGACGATACACAAAAACATCAGATTTATCCATTTACATGACCACCTACATCATTATGTCATAACTTTCTTGGTAATAAAATAATCCAAACCCCAGTATCACAAATTGTGGACGTAACATTGGCAGATTCATTGGAATATCGATAAGTGGTTTTTGTGAAATCAATTTCCAATTGATTTTACATGCCATTTTACGATTAGGAAAAAGGCTGAACGGGTACTATCGATTGATCTCAGAATCACCCCTTGATTACAAATATATTCAGGAATGAACATAACCTGGGAGGGACATAATTCAAGGGTAGCATTGTGACCGGATCCCTTAGAAGGAACACCCCTAATAGTTATAACAGTGGGAATGATTAGAGTCTCTAACACAACCACCGGTTCTTGCAGTTGTGATACTAATGTAAAACATGAAGCATGAAAACACCATAAATCCCGGAAACTAATCTTGGGAAATAAAGGGTGGTTGTATAAGTATTAGAAAATAAACCTGCATATGTTGAAGCATTGATTCCCTCAAATTACACGCTGACATTACCACATGATGAAGATGTTTCTACATCATTAATCAAAATTAATTGTCAGGGACATCTATTGGCAGCAAAACCTTGGGGCCACGCCTAACTGGTCCAATAGCCTCTATAACAGCATCTAGAAGATCCCACATATAAATTTTTCTACCATGAATAATTATCAAAGAAAAAATAGGGACAACCAGTTCTAAACCTATAAGAACTAGGGCCATAACCACTCCTGTTGCTGCAAAAAGGCACAATGGCGCATTCCAAATTTTAGAAAGCCAAGACCGTAACCTCCACAACAGTTATGAATTCTACGAAATGACGATTAATATTATCAACCATATAATCCAAACACAAAGGCACTAATTTTATAGAATAAGGGTCTATCTGGATTGGTATGGTTGACTCCACAATACATAGAGCTCCTCTGGTGGCCCACAAAAATTGGGGCTCTTCACCTAATTCAACCACTACAATAAAATATGTCTCATTTTTCTTTATGGTAGAAGGATCAAGAAGCATTATTGGGATTTTAACAACTAAATGATCCTCCCTTACTAGAGAAATGTATGTCTGATTTGGAAAAATAACATCTAGAGGGATAAAAATACCCCTGGTCCCCTCACCTGGTCATGTATCTCATCCCTATTCAACCATGACAACTTGTGGTCCTTCTTCCACTATTAAAGGAACATGAGCCTATAATGCCTAGAAAACTTCTGCTAGATTACGTATCCATTCTGCAACATAATATCCTTGTAATAAATGGTCATCAAGAGGAAAGTGTATGGCCTACAAATTGAAGGGTGGATATAGAAGTTACTTGTAATCCCTTTTATGATGTGGTTTGACAGTTGGGACGCTTGTCGACATTTCTAAGAATGATATGGGGACAACTATCTGATGGGAACATTAAGTGTATTCTGGAAGGGAATGTCCTGGTTTTATTTTAAATATAAAGTCTACATATGTTCGAAATCATTGGGGAAACCATCCCTAACAATTCCAACATACTAAGGGACATATTCCCTAGATTTAGTGCTCCTCGGGGTCTATATTAGGGAAAAACCATCTCCCAACACTCCTAAGATTCATATTGTAGTAAAATAGGGGATCTTATAATCATCACAATGATGAAGATTAATGTAAGGTATACTAAATAGAATAAACTTCTCTTTAATATCATTTGCCTTCGAGAGTACTCCCATCAATGCCACCTGGTCAGAATAGTAAAGCATAACATAAGAATCATGGAGGCACTTTTCCATCTCGCTCAGGTATACAACCACATATTTTGGCTATTCATTAGTGGAAATAAATATTGGGGAAATGGATGCCCCAAAACCCAGAAGATCATTACACCCTCCTTGAAGCCATTTCCAAATGTCTTCATTAGAAGTGCTCTACCTTATGTCATCCCATCACCTCCAAGCTATCAGAAGCGTACCTATGATGGGGATGGATTGTTCTGGAGGATCATCCAGGGGAAGCAGAGTAGGTTTCATCATTCACAGTTTCTTCTTGGTTGCCTCCATAGCTCTGAGAGCCTTAGGAGTCGAATGATTACGAGGATCTAAATGCGAGCGAGGATCTTCCTTTACTACAGCCACAATATGAAAGTTAGTGATATCATCACCCTCAAATGATTCATCATCACTGTCACTCTCTTCTTCAGTCTCTGACAGTATCATGGAATGTACTCAATGAGAGTATTTACAACAATTTTTCAAGCATGGATCAGGGTTTCTTGGTAATGAAGATAACAGTTTAACCTCTTAGACTCATCATCATATGAAATGTTAGCTGTTGCTGGCACACAACTGAGTTTATTGAGGGAAAACTCTCTCTCTCTCTTAGAGTAAATACCACATGGTGTGAGGGGTCTGATCTCGAAAATATTGGAAATTATTCAAAATATATCATTACCTCTAGGACACTGGAAAGGAAGTATAAGAAGGGATGCGTGGTTCACTCCCAATGTAATCCTCTATGGCTGGTAAGGTCACACCCTAAAGTGTAAAGACATTCATAGGGTGTTCAGATTTGATAGGCTTTTGAAAGACTTTCACTTGATGGTAATTTCCAACAACTTCTTTTTTCATCACCTTCCCCAAAACCTTAGATTCCTTGTGGTTAATGACAGATGGAAATTGATATTCCATGTGGCCATTGGGATATGATTAAGCCAATGCCTCAACACAAAGTACTGAATGAAAGGGTAAAGAAACCTAAGAATTTGGATTATTGACTTTTCATTGATTATCCTCCTGAGTAAACATTGTCCACAACTTTTGGTCTATCATAAACTGTAATTAATAACATGGGCTATTAATGGTGGGGTCATAGTATCTGGATGCAATTAAACTAATGAAAAAATAAATAGGGTAGAATTGTTTATAGATAAGTTATCCATCAATAAGGGAAACCAAAATACCATCTCTCAACAAAAAGAGTTAGCCTTAGTTGACAAAGTCTTTGGAATCATCATTAATAATGTTATAGTAGGGGAAGCGTAATGATGATAGATGATGTGGTTGTGATAGTTGAATTGATCCATCAACTCTCATCCTTTATTTTTTGTCTGGTCTTCCTTGTTATCAATGGAAGCCAAGCCCAAAGTCATAACCCCAGTGATGTTTTCAAGGTACAGTTGAAGAACCACACACAAAATTCGTAATGTATTGATAAATTTGTATCTTTATATGAGGGATCTTATCCAGCCCTATAGAACATGGAAGGTCTCAATCGTCCAATGAGGTGGGCTTCCCACACTATACCAACATAGTAAGTGGTAGATTTTTTTCAACACCCAAATAGCTAGGTTGATGAATTTGTCAATGGCTAGACGAGCCACCATGATAATGGTTGGGACTCCCACACCAACATATTCTTACAATGGTAAAATACATTCACTCAAAAACAAGACCAAAAAGACCACCAACTGAAACATGTGGTCCACATCTGGGATGAGTCCCTATACCCATTCATGGAATTGGCCCTCCACTAAGGTAGAGCACTAGGATCCTACTTGATTTTGAGTTTACATTGAAGGATATGGCCTGGTTCCATGCACAATAGAACATGAACACATAGATTAGAAAATAAATTAATCAACTTTGATAATGAAATGTCTTACTTTGGGAAGGGATCTATGTTCTTAAAATGATTCATTGCTTCAAAAATGATCATTTTTTCCAAAGGTGGAGTTTCTTCCCCATTTTCCCAAATATAAGTCGGAGGTAGAATCTTTTAAGGCATGTCCCCAACAATAGGGACCCCCAAAATTAGCCGATCATCCCAGTGTCTAATGCCAAATTCTCCATGGAATAAATGAATGGTGTTCTTATCCAGACTCCATATGATCAGAAGTTGTAAAATAAATAATCATAGCTCTGGGATACCTAGAAAACCTTATATAACCCCAAGGATTATAAATAAAGATATAATTTTTCACAACTCTGATGGACCCATAATCGGCATCTACATTCAAATCCAAAAGTCCCTCTAGAGAAAAGGTCCGGATTCGATAACCAACTATATTTCTCATCTATTGTCTCCCTTCACGAAGTTTTTTGGTAGAAATGGGTTGTTTCGTTTGGCTTCCACCAAACTTCCTCTAAAGTATGAAGAGTATTATTCAATAAAAACCCTATAGAAATTCCCTTCACTATGAATCATCCTCTCGCCAACTTAAGGGCCATAGGAATGGTTCTCTTGATTACTCTAGTAGTAGGTTGGTCAACCAAAATTGGTTCTAGAACAGATGTATTAAATAGTAGATCTAATTCATAAGAGGGAAGATGGTATGAGACTAGATACACCCCATGGGTTATTTAAAGTAGTTTCATTAAAGATTTTTGTAATAAGGTGGCATGAATTTTTGTTATCAACAGAGTTTTCCATACTCTTCTGCATTTATTTAGTAGCTGAAAGGGGCACGATGGAACCATTAGTGAAAAAAACTACTTTAGTAGTAGTTTTATGAACATACATATCATATTATACATTAAAAACATGCAAAAGGTTCATTACATTTTTTTTTGAAATGACCCAAAATTAACGACGGACTAAAAGGAAGTCCACAAAACAAAGATATGAATACTGATCATGATAAATGGATTATAGAATTCATTCCCTATTAACTATATGTTCATAAAACACTCCACAAGACGTTGAACTGAGAAGTGATGTCTAGAAAACCAAATGGATTAAGGACTATGTGAGCCACGTATTGAGCCTCACAACATGGTCATCAGAAGTGAAGAATTATAATTTTAGGTTTGATATTTAAATTTTATTTCATTGATTTGAGGTTTAGTCTATGAAGTGGTAAAATCACATAGCATATCACTACATTATAGTTCAAATATACAATTTATGTTTCACAGTTTGGATCACATAATCAAATGTCGGTTCATGGAAAAAAGTAACTATGAAGAGTTCAAATATCATGAAGTGCGAAGCACAGTTCAAGGATGATGGTTTTCAAGAAGGAACATGAATGTGGATGTAGGGAAGGATTAGAGAACTATGTTCAATGAATTTGGATAAAAAATATGGTAAATGAAAAATTTTCTAGGACCCCTATATATATATGTGTGTGTTACACCAAATTGGCCAAACTTTCTTATGAAAACTAGTTCAGTTCATGAGTTCAGTCTACATCAGAATAGCCTCCACCTCATCCAGATCAAAATCCAATTTGATGGGGGAATTTTTAGGGTCCTGAAAACATCTCAAAGGGAAGGAGAATACTCCCAAAAATTAGATGAAGTAATAAGACACACATTCGATTGAAATCTTGAGAATAAGGTTGAAGAAATCTAATTTGGAAAAGGACCAAATTGTCCCATGTAATGATTTCTAGGAATGGTTCCGGGATGGTGTTTCCTATGAACCATATTATATACGGATATCCCAAAAAATGTTATCCTATGATTCATTGGAAAGAAAACCAGTTGTTCGCAAAATAAATGAGGAATGAAACCAATTCCCCACGAACCATGTCCTTGGTATAATAGAAGCAAAGAAATTATACCTGTGAACTATAGCCCGGAAAATAGTGTCATAAGCTGAAACATACTGGATAGGTATGCCCTTCCACACCACCTTTGTAAAATCAGTTCTTAGACAAGGTGACACCATCTGCCTCCCGATTACTATTTCAAATGAGATATCAAGGAGATTATTTTTTCCTCTACTTACCATAGACCATCTAACCTCATCCCTGCAAACCTTAGTTGATAGAGTCGTTCCTGGGCCTTGCAATTTCATCATTGTATTCGACAAATGGTACCATGTGACCCAAAGATACAACTTCCCCAGCACTCTATAATATGGACTACAAGGGGGTTGAGAAATGTGGATTTTTAGGATAGAACATGATGTTTATGGACGGAGGACTTTGGAGGAAAACGATCAATGTTGTATGGAATGACAAACGATTTCCACCACGGATAAATCCACTACAAAACATAAAAGTAAGGAAGCATAATAATATTGGAGAACCATAATGGTAATTAGAGAACTGCAAACCATACCCCCTTCATATATGAACATCCTGATAATTTTAGGACTGATGCCCCTTATCCAATATTTCGTACCACACATCTACTCTATACATAGACAAAACACACTCTCAGGTAGTATTCTACGACACAGATGGAATCCATCACCACATAACCCCAATGTAAGGGGGGAAGACCCGAGGCTGTGTACATCCTAGTTATGTGGATGGCATCTAGGTCTGCATACCACCTTGATATGTGGATGTCATTCAGGACTTCATACCTCCTTGGTACACAGACAACCCATCCACATGCATCATTGTAAACCATGTAGAGGGTACCCGACCCCACATGAACAACTAGTTGGTGGAATATGATAACTTTAAGATTTTATCCTTCCAGTCCTAGAAACTCCCTTCTATTTTCATCCAATCCTATGAATCCCCTCCTCTAACAAGTCCATTATCATCTAGACAATGCCTCTTCTAATTCCTCCATACCAGTATGCTAAAATCACTGTGCACATCAGTGTGTCCTTATGATTTTACATACCCATATTAAGCATAGTGACATGGTTAATCCTAAATAGGGAATGGGCCACCTAAATATCTTTAAGTTTACATTCCAATGGTAACCAAGAGCCCAACCCTAGAATACTCATGTGAAACTCCTTGTTCTAGGGATCAAGGGTAATCAATGGTTATTCCATATAATTAAAGAAAGTTATAATTCAAATGGATCATACCGAACATTCCTTTTGAAAAGAATTGATGCTTCTCCCCTTTCTTGAATATATATTTTGGGGACCCCTCTTAAGGTGATCCCATATCCTTTTCATTGAAGGTGGAACTATTGTTCATATCAGGGGAAACCCAATGTGTGTCTTGATTTATTTAGAAACGTGACTATCCTAGATATCAACACGGTTGAAGGTTAGAACATTCCAAGCCCCCCCCCCCCCCCTCAATCTGTCTCCCCTACCTCAACCACCATCTTCCTCTTTTTCCATCATAGGTGAATGTAAGGATTGTGGTTTTCTAGATCTACTAATTCCTCTTGTTTCTCGCATCAAGAATTACTCATGTGGGCTTAGAGATTGATGTTGATCACAACATCCACACCAAAAAGACCTAAACTATGAGAACTTTGATTCCTACTCTAAACAAGATATGTAGGATGCCTTCCTGAAGGTCAAAACACCAATGAGATGCTCTCATTCATAATCCCCAACCATACACCATATTTAAATGAACTATGAAAACAATAATTCACCCCCAAACAAGATATGTAGGATGCTTTTCTAAAGGCACTATATCATAGGACAGTATTTTTAAATGTCAGTCCCAACATGAATTCCCCCTCAACTAACTAGGGCCTCCTCTTTAAGAATAACCCTCTACATGACTCTTTCAATAAAGGCCTCCTTTACAGTGTAAGCCACAACCATAACTTCTCAAATGAGAAGCTCCAATGAGTGATCCCCAATCCTTCCCCTTAATATATGTTCCTCCTCTATGGTATAATCCCAAACATTAACCACACTATGTGGGTTTGGATTCTTCTTATGAGGATATGTAGGAATCCAATCTCATGTGATTAACCCCGATATTGAAGTAACTTACATCCTTTGAGGATGATGATAAACTTTAGAGTGCCTCGCCATATAGATTAAACTAGCATGGTCTCAACAATTATTGACCCATGTGTATATACAATTAATCTTGTAACATAGGGGTATCCTGCATACACATTCTTATGAAAAACCAAGGATTCATGAAAATATGAACATAGATTAAATATATAAGAGATTCATGGAGTAGGAATTTTCTTTTTCCAAAATATTTTGATGAGCCCGACCTCCCATCCCCTTAAACAACTAAGACCTTATGTTTTGATTCCCAAATCATCATCCAATGATCACCTTCCATTCAAATGTATGTCCACGAATCATGGGTACATGGTATTTGGTTGATTCTGGATCCCTAAATAAACATGTTGGAGACCATTTTAGGACATCGTACCCGATGTGGTACCCCTCATAATAACATAACATTTGATCTTGTTTGGTAGGCTATTCTGTCTATCCCCATCGTACAATATGAATTTGGTCGAAATAATGTCTAAGAGACAAGTTAATGTATCAATAAACATCTATGAAATTTTTTTATGTATAGATTATGTGGTTTTATATTGAAATACACCCCTTTTTTGATACTGTAAAGTAGATGCAGTTGTGAACCATATGCACATGGGGCTAGTCTTCTAATAAAATACATATGGATGGATGAGTATTGAATTGATCATCACTATATTTCAAGGTTATTGGGCCAAATTCAACATCCATAAATATATAGTCCAATGGGTGTTTATGTGGTTATAATATATTTTTTTCCAAGTATAAAGGATTTGAATCTAATGTAATTATTAATATTTAATTATAATAAAATAAAATATTATATTATGAGTAAAAACAAATATATTAAAAAATCTATACAAATCTTCATTTGATAATATATAATGAATTTTAGTATAATCAATGTTCTAATTTCAATTTTCTTCTTTTAGATAAATAGATTAAAGTTGAAGCCCTCGTAATGGATTCAATAGGAAATGTACCGATTTCCTACACATTATAGTGGACGATGATGTAGAAAACATAATGATAATTGTTGGTCATGGTGGAATCTCAATAGGGGTGAATTGAGTTCCTAAATAAAATTTATATTAAAAAAAATATGATAAAAATCACAAAATTTGAAACAGCCCAGTTAATTAAGGTAGAAGATATATAAATGTTCAATTGGTTAACATGTTTCTCTATGGTTGATTATTCCTCAGTTGAATCAAGGTAAAAACATATCCCTCTTTTGAAACATGTTTACTGAATTAAAAAGATATAAACACTAAAAAAATCTAACTATTAGAGTTAATGTCAAACAGTTGTCTGTTTTTGATATTATAATCAGAAGAAAATAGAAAAATAGAGTATTACTGAATAAAGTATAGAGTAGAGTTAAACAAGAGCTTCATTCTCAAGCCAAGACATAATATTATCCACTTGGCGATCCCCTATCATGATGTATTTTATATTAACAATAAACTAGATACACATTCTATATCAGGATTTACAATAATTTTAACAAATTTTCTGGGTCTCACAACCTAAACCACAATTATTCAGGGGAAAAAACATCCAAGAAACACATGACCTCGTCCATAGTTCTATGTGGGAAACATGAGTGTAAATAATGTTTTGTGTGGCAATTTCCAGTATCCTCAAATTCATTCAAAGAAGACAGTTTGTATGTGTTAAACAAAAACACTGCTCAGAAATGTAAGAAAAAAGGTCACAATAGAGTTAATTTTATAAAGATTGCATTTAGAAGGATATATGTATTTGTAGTTTAGTTCCTGACTCCGTGGGGTGATGAAATTGCAGTTCTAGTCATTCTATGGATGTTTTCTCTGAAACAGAGTGTCAAAAATCAATATTCTAGATTCTAGGTACTGAAGTGTTTTACATCATGGTATGAAAGAGTTTTAATGAATCACAGAAGGTTGTCATGAATTTTTTCTCCCAAATGATCTTCGTGAAGCTCTTGGGTTAGTAGAGTAAGTGCTGGTGTTCTCTTTATTCTACAGATCTTTGGGTAATGTCTCTCACCCAGTTTGTATATTCAATTTTTCTCGATCTACTATTATATTTTATATTTTTGAGGTCCTAATGTAGGATTTAAATTACCATGTATATTCTTCCTCATACCTCATTTGGTATCTAGATATAGTCTCTAGATATGTCTAGAATTAGCATCAATTAAAGTCAGAAGCATTAAATTAATCAAATATGATCGTTGAAATAATCTTAATATAATTGAAAAAGTATAGAGTATAAGGGTATAGGTTTTAGTAGTCTTTTATTTGTAGCATTCTCAATGGTAAACGTTATCAGAAGGCTTTATCAATATGCATCATCAGTATACTTCATCAGTAAGTGTCATCGGTAGGCTTTATCAGTAGGCTTCATCGGTAGGACTCATTGGTAGGTTCCACCAGTAGGATTCACCGGTAGGCTTTCTATATGTATCTTTATAGAAGTTACCTGTAGCTGTAACTCTTCAATAATAGCATTTGAGTGATGGACTCTTAGCGGTGAACTCGGTCGTATTGATAACTGAGCGGTAAGGTTCCTCAGCGGTAACCTTCTAGAGGTACCCTATATCAGTAACCTCTATAAGTAACCTCTATCAGTAACCTATATTTGTAACCTCTATTGGTAACCTATATCAGTAACCTCTATTAGTATCATCTATCGGTAACCTCTACTGGTATCCTCTATCGGTTATCTTTTACTTAGAAAATTTTACAATGTACACTCGATCAAGAAGTTAGTGAAATTGAAAATACATAGTTGTTACATGATAGAAACAATAAAAACTAATGAAACCTGATTTTCATATAAATGAAACATGATTTGGGATTATAAAATAAGGTGTTTTCAACAATTTATCTATTTTTGATAATAAAAAATTATGTCAGAGAAATATATATTTATGTATTATTGACTTAGAATTAAGCAAATTTTTAATCTCTTTAGGGAACCACGTTTTTTATTGAAAATCTATCAGAGCATAAATACATACAGAAATGTCATATATTCTTGTTTCATATAGTCATGTGTTATATATCTGATTCATTCTCATCAATTTTTGATTTGAAAAAAAATAAGTAAAAAATAAGACAAAAAAGTTTTTTTTATTAATCATACAAGAGTAAAATATAAAAAAATAACACAATGATCCCTATCAAATAAGGTAGAGAACATTCAATCAATATTATATATGCCTAATTGAGATTTTTCATTGGTAGATGAGGAGGCAGTTTCAAAAGATGGAGGTACAGCCCTTGGGATAGGAGTATGCAAGGTAAGAGGCGCTACAACAGAAGCATCTACAGACTAATAATGAGTAGATCTTTGAGGAATCATAGGAGTCAAGCATCTGACGGCATGTTCATGTGTCATTAAAGGGGAAACACTGGTAGATCATGATGCAACTCCGGAAGAAGGTAAGGCTGGAGAGAAAATAATGGGAGTATAGTCTACATGGAGGAAGGGAAAATGAGATTCCTAAAATCCATAATGTTGCTTCCTTATATTTCCATAGCTGTTATAAAATCATCATTATTCTTTATAAAATTTTCTAATGCAGGAGTCAACTCTTTAAACCTGTTAACTTGATCCTTGAAATCCTAAGTGACAGGTGGGATCCTCATGTTCTATAAAAGTAGCTTAATGTGACCATCAATTTGATGCTTAGTGTAAACCCGTTTATAATAGAAGCCAATCTACTCTTTGATGGACTTATGATCTTGGGAAGCCTCACTCAAGTAATCTCTTACAAGATTATGAATTTCTCTAGTAGTAGAAATTTCCTGAGTCATAGACTGAGGGTTTGAGGTACTTTCATGAGAGATATTATCCAAATCTTCTCTAACATCTAATCAAAATATGTCTAGATTAACTAGAGGAGAGGGTGATGAGGAAACAAATGACCACATAGGTGCCATGGGGAAATGTAATGTCTCCATATATGTCTTGGTTAATCCACTGATCAACCTCATTACATCCTCATCCTGACCACTCACATGTGTCTCTATAAACATATAAAATTCCTCAATCACAGTGACCATTTGATGAAGAATAATCTTAACATACTTAATGTATTTGTCCACTTGAGCTTTTGAAGCAATATATGAGTATAAACATACAATTGATTATTTCACAGACACCACATATTCTTCCAAGGTTCTGACTTGATTCTTTCATTCCTTCACTTCATGTAGAAATTTTGAGGGAAAGGTATAGATTATTCTCTCCAAATTAGATGCCAAAATCTCATGATTGAGAGCCATTGTTCTCTCTATACAAATGGATATCTCATGAAATTTTCTCTTCAATTCAGATTTTAATGAATCTACGTCATCTTTATTTACATAATTGCAAAGTAGAAGATCCACTAGTTTCAATATTGAGGTCTCTGAAATAGAATTAACTGAGTTTCTTCATTTAGTATTGTCATCTTCAGACTCATCAAAGTATAAGCCCAAAACCATGAATCTAGGGCCCTCCCACCAGTATTCAATTTCATGTGAAACAAAAACTGATCTAGTAGAAATAAGTTCTTTTCCCTCACTTGTAGAATCCTCTTAGATAGCTGCATTCTCTTCATTAAATATTTTTTGATCAACTGAACCCACAGGAGAGTCTATCCCTAATTCTTCTACATAATCTTCATCCACATCCATTGTAATTGCAGAAATAATTCAACATCCTCTTCCTCTACACTCTTAACCATTACTTTTTTTCCTATAAAGAACTAAGATTTAGGAAATATTATTCACATTAATCCACATCTATCCCAAACTCTTCATGATCAGATTCAACTTCATCCTCATCTACTAAGGTCTCTACAACAGTAATTTCTCTTAAGGCATTATCTTCTTTTTCTTCTTTAGTTTTCTCCTCATCATCACTGTCCATTAGGAAAAAATCTCTTCTGGGTGATCTCTTTTGTGAAAAAACTATACAAAGGATACCACATTAACATGTGGACTTGAGGGAAGGTCAGGATCACTCCTGTCATATACAAGGGAATCCTCTTTTTAATGCACACCAGCAGTCTCCTATTCAACATATGAATACACTGGCTCCAACTCATCTGTTTTTAAACCTATATCTCTTTTATCTTTGGCCTAGTAGGACAGGAAATAAGATTGAATTCTTTATATAGCTTAGCCTCATCATTAACCCATTCTCTTTTCCAGGGGTTCTAGTTTATCTTCATAAACATGTATATCATTTTAGTAATACAGAAATTATCCCTTATGAATATTTTTTTCTTCCAAATTTCTAGAAACTCATTTCACTTTAAACATCAATGAAATCAAATTGGCATGAAATAAGGCATTTGACATGGAACAAGGTTTAGTAATATCCTCTAACTGAATCATCAACAACCTTCAAAGATGTATCCTATTCCCATGATTCAACATATAGAACCAAAATATTTCTTGATACTATATAGTAGTAAATTCCCTTATCTTGGGACTCAATACATGATTGAAAATTTTGAACAATAATCTGTTTTCCCCATAAATATCTGTTTCAATTACCTTTCTAGGGATTTCACTCCTAGTCAGTTCAACAAGAGCCTCTTCATAGTAGAAAAAATCACTAGAGGGAGGCATCACTCAAGAGTAGTAGTCAAATATGACTTCATGTGGGACTCTTAAGAATTTATCCCTTTCAAAAGAAGAAATTATCAAACTTACTCGATTTACCTTTGAACACATTCAGTTGTCATCCTTAGACTCTTCAAAATTCAGAATCTCATAAAATTACTTAACTAGATTTGGATTATATGGTCCATTATTATTTTCATAACATTCTACCAAATCCTTTGCTTTGAGTTCCATCATCACTAGAGACCTACTTGATAGTAGCAATTCTGAACAAAATTCCAATTAGACCCTGATTTACCTCTTTGAAAAATATGGATTTATCAGCTTTTCCACAACCTTTCTTCCACAACTAGAACCAACATGAGGTCTCTTAGGGTATTGTGTGTCTCCTTCCTCACTAAACATCTGTCTCTTTAGTCTTTCCATTGTGATATGATGTGTTTTGATCATTTTAGCATAAGCGTAGGTTCAAGGCTTCAGGAGAATGAGATTAGGGAGATGATTGAAGTGGATAGATATGTGTCTTGCACTTTGTTTTTAACCTTAAGGGATCAAAACACAAATTGAGTAAATTAAATAAATAAAATAAAAAACTTTTTTAGAATACGACATAGAAACACTATGTATAGTATGTTTGACCAACGATAATGTCCTAATAGTGAGTTGTCCAATGGTGCAGTGTCCTAATGGTGGGGTCCATTGGGGAGGTCTCCTAATGGTGATGTCCAATGGTGAGGTGTTATAACAGTGAGGTCCAACAGTGAGGTGTCCTAATAGTGATATACAATGGTGATGTGTCATAACGGTGAGGTTTCCTAACATTGAGTTCCAGTGATGATGTGTCCTAATAGTGAGGTCCAACGGTGAGGTGTCCTAATTGTAATGTGTCCTAACAGAGAGGTCCAATGGTGAGGTTTCCTAATAGTAAGGTCTCCTAATGGTGAGGTGTCTTAACAGTGATGTGTCCAAAATTAAAAAATTTATTATACTTAAATCATGTTTCATGTAATAAAAATCTCATAATTTAAAGGCCTTGTGAATACATCATCCAACAGATGTCTAGTGCCAATGAATTAAAGGTTGATATCACTTCTATGATAATGATCTCTCCAAAAGTGATGTCTCACATCAATGGGCTTAGCCCTAGCATGAGATAATAAATTTTTAGAGATGTTTATAAAACTTGTGTTATCAAACTTTATAGAGTCATGTTTGAATCGATATTTATATTATACTAAAGTGTGTTTCATACACATAATTTGATCACAACAACTTCCTATAGCTATATATTCATCTTCGATAGTGGATAATGTAACAGAATTCTGTTTCTTAGTACACCATGATACTAGTGACTTTCCCAAAACGTTACATGTTCTAGAGGTGTTGTTTCTATCTAAATTGAAACTATGAATATTCATCATTTGAATAACTTGTCAAATCAAATGATCGTACCCTTGGATAAAATAGACCTATGTTTGTAGGATACTTGATATTTTTAAAATTATTTTAACAATTGTTAAATGAAACTCTTTGGGATTGGATTAAAAAAGAGTAAACATACATACACTAAATAAAATATCAAGTTGGCTAGCAGTAACGTAGATAAAACTCCCAATCATACCTTTGTAATTGGTTGGATCCACTGGTTTACCAGTTTCATCAGCATCCAACTTACAAGTGGTAATCATAGGTGTATCAAATCCTTTATTACTATCCAAACCAAAACATTTCAAAAGTTCCTTTGTGTAGTTACTTTGACATAAGACAATTCAATTTTTAATCTCAAAGTTTTGAAATCCATGGAATACTTTATGTTCCTCCATTAAAATCATTTCAAATTCATTTAGCATTATCTTTGAAAGATTAGTACATAACAAATTTTTATATGACCCAAAAATAATTTCATCTACATAAATTTGTACTATTAAAACATCTTTGGAAATCCTATTAATAAAAAAAGTAGAATCAATTATTTATTTATAAAAACATTTTGAAATAAGAAAAGAACTAAGTCTATCATAACGAGATCTAGAACTTGTTTTAGACCATATAAATCATTATAATGTTTAATAAAATGATGTAAAAATGGGTATTTATAAAGCTAGAGGGTTGTTCAACAAACACATCCTCAACTCTATACCCAATTAGAATTTCACTTTTGACATCCTTTTGTTATGGTTGAAATTCAGAAGAGATGTATAAGCAAGTAGTATCCTAATGGCTTCTAGTATAGCTACAAGTGCAAAGGTTTTCTCAATGTCTATTATATATACTTGAGTATATCCTTTTGCAACAAATCTGGCCATGTTTCTTACTATATTTCCAGGCTCATCAACTTTTTTTCTAAACACCCTTTTAGTGCCAGTGGTCAAAGTGTACTTTGGTCTTTACAATAAATCCTAAACATTGTTTTTCAAAATTATTTAATTCTTCTTTCACAGATATCACCCAAAATTAATCATTGATATCATCATTAATATTTTTGGGTTTAGGCTATGAATGAAAATATTTATGTTCAACCTAGTTTCTCAAAGAAGCTCTAGTTTGTGTCCCTTTAATTAGATAACTTACTACAGCATATAAAGTAAGATTCTTAAGAGTTATAATACTTCTAGAAAGAGTTAGACTAGACTCCTCATGGTTTACTATAGTTTCATATTCAACAAGCTTAGATTTTGGAAAATGTCCAAAACTAGTCGTTTTCTTTGAGGGTTCGTCGTTTTAATCATTAAGTTCCAGAATTGATATATCTTCCTCAATATATTCAAGAGAGGTTTTAGGTTCACGTGGATTAGCCTCATCAAATATAAAATGAACTCAATATTCCACAAATTTGGTTCTTTTATTGAATACACTATAGGATTTTATGGAGATTGAGTAACCTGAAAAAAAATTCGTTCATCACTTTTAGATGAAATTTTTTCTAGATTATCCCTAGTGTTAAGGATAACTACTTTGCAACTAAAAAATATTAATTAATTAATCTAAGGGTTCCTATTTTTCCACAGCTCATAAGGGGTCTTCATAAGAACAATTTTAATTAAGACTATATTGATGATGTAACAAGCTGTATTAACAAATTCTACACAAAAATAGAAAGGTAGGTTATACTCATTAAGCATATTACATGAAATATATTGATGTTTTATATTTATTCGTTATACCACTCCATTTTGTTAAGGTGTTATAGGAGAATATAAATTGTGATTTTAGTCATTATGTGAGCAAAAGACTCAAACTATTGATTCTTGAACTCAAGGCCATGATCCCTTCTCAAGGTATTAATTCTAATCCCACTAATATTTTCTACAGTATTGGAATATTTAATGATGTAAGAACATTCTTGACTTTTGTGAGATAGAATGTATACCCAATTGTATCTAGAAAAAAAATCTACCATAACATAAACACAGTGCTTCCCATTTAAACTGAAACTCTTGATGGTCCGAAAAAATCCATGTGAACCAACTCAAGTGGTTGATAAGTTGAAACTTATTTCTTTGGTTTGAAAGAAACTTTGTGTTATTTTCCATTTTGAAAAGATTACAGACATTTTTTAGTGGGAATTAAAATTTAGGTAATTCTCTAACTAGACCTTTCCAATTTAGTTTTCCAAGTGAATCCAAATTTTATTATCTAAATATTCAATGCCATAACAAAGATTTTTTATGAAAATAATTTCAACTAGGATCATTTCTCCTGGTTAAAGAGTTTAAATCAACAAAATATACACTTTCATTTATAAGAGAAGTGAATATTAAATCATTTTTAGAATTAAAAACATTACATGCATCATTTTAAAACATAACATTAAAACCATCATCACACAACCGAGAGATACTAAATAATTATACTTTAACCCATCAACAAAGAGTATTTTAGAAATTAATATAGTATTAGGCTCCACCATTTGGCCTAAGCCGATGACATTTTCCTTAGTATTATCGTAAAATGTAACATTTCCAACAGCAACATTGATTAGGATCTTGAAGCATTAATGGTCTCCCATCATATGTCTTGACCATCCACTATCCAAGTACCATAGGGTTTTACATGAGCTCTTTATAAAATTCTTCTTCAAAACATATTAAAAATAGTGTAACATTGGTAACCATTTTCGAGAAATTTTTTCCCTAGAAACTGAGTAAAGTTATCTCTACCTACTTCAATCTTCTCACGATCTCCTTTTAATTTCTCATTTGATAATTTATGTTCAATATTTTCTTTTAATAGATGGAAAAAGTTTTTTTTCAATATCCAAATATGATATATAATTATAATTTAAAGCATGTTGCCATTTCAATGATTTATATTTATCGTTGATTTCATTAAATGTATATTCATGCATTCCACAGTATTCAAACAATTCATCCAAATCCATATTTTCATCATTATTTGATTAACATTCATTCCTAGAATAGTAAGCATAATAGGTATGAGAATTAAGTGTTACCTAAGAGGTTTCTGTCATGAAAAAAGTGTTTTTATGATTTTTCTTTTCAATATTAGATGTGTTAGTTTCACTGGATATGTCTTATGAAGCAATCCATGTAGATTACATATCCTTTTTATATCCCTTGAATTTTTCTTCATATTTCTTTTTGAATTTTAACTTGGGGTAATCCTCCTTCACATGACGTTTTCCATTACACTCATAGAAGAATATCTCATTTGTGTTTTCATTCCATTTTCTGTCTTTTTTACATTTCATTATACTATTATACCTTCATTTAAAGTTTTACTTTCTAACAAACTACTTATTTTAGTAGAATATAATTAATTATATAGAAAAATGATCCATCTGATCATCACTGTCAGAATCTGAATCTTCATAGGTGGAATTTGTATACAGGAACATGAACCATTTCATTTCTTTTTCTCTTTGAGGTAGTAGTCTTGAATTCTACATGTCTTTTTACTGGTTCTTAGTCTACTTCTTAAATCACCTTAAGATCTTCATCATACGTCATATGATTTTCTATTAGTTCCTTCACTGGTTGATTGGCTATGTTACATAACTCTCAGATAGAAACAAAAGTTCATCTTCATCTGTTAGGTAGGCATTGAAGCAATATCATAATCTGATCATTACTATCCACTAGTTTCCCAATAAGACTCCTAAAATTTACTATTTCATTAAACCAAAGATAAATTTCATAGATAGGTTCATTAGGATTCATTTTAATGTTATCATATTTAATAGTATAAATGTTTAATCTCATTTCTTTAAAATTGGTTATTCCATCATGAGAAACACCCAATGTTTCTCAAATTTCATATCCCGTTGTACATGAAAATATTCTATTGAATTATTTATCACCTAGAGAAAAATACAATGAATTCATTGACTTACAATTATTATTGTATATATCTTTAGTCAATAGAGTCTATCTACCCTTAGTAGTAGTATTTAATTCTTGTTGTTCTTCAACTATGTTCCATATTTTTTGACCTAGGATTTCTATATACATTTTCATCTTTAATTTCCTCTAAGTATAGATATTACCATTTAATAAAGGTGTAATGTTAGTAGCTGGACACACAATTCAGTTATCCGAAGCTAATAAGAATTTAATGAATTGAAAATATAGATATGACAAAAAGATTAAAATAATTAAGATGCAACTAAAATCAAAACTGAAAAGAATTTTAAAATATTGAAAAACTATTATAATGGTAGCAATAAACACACCTCTAATACCAAATTTTTTTGTGTTGGAAATTCAAGAGGGGGTGAATTGAGTTCATACATAATAATTATGTAGAAAAATTATGATAAAAATCCCCCAATTTGAAACTGCCCAGTTAATTAAGGCCTTAGAGATATAAATGTTCAATTGGTCAAAAATTTTCTCAAAAGTTGATTAGTCCTCAGTTGAATCAGTGTAAAACAATTATCCATCTTTTGAAATGGTATTACATAATTAAACAGATATACACACTTACCAAAAATAACTATTATAGTTAATGTAAATCAGTTTTATATTTTTGAAATTATAAGCATCAGAAAATAGATAAACAGATATTTTTAAAATGATGTACGCATCTGAGTTAAACATGCGGTTCAATCTCTAGATGATACTTAATACTATCCACTTGGTGATCAAATACCACTATGTAGTTTATATAAACAATAAACATGATACATAGCATGTATCGGGTGTTATAATAGTTTTCACAAACTGTCTAGGTCTTACAACCTCAACCATAGTTCTTTGTGGACATAAACACCCAATCCACATACAACTTCTTCCACTATTATACGGTGGAAATAGGAGTGCAAATTATGTTTTGTGTGAGGATTTTTAGTATCGTCCAACATAAGAACAGAAGATAGTGTATTTCCATGACAGACAAAAACACTAATTAGAAATTTTAGAAAAAAAGGTCATAATAGAGATAATGTTATTATGATTGAGTTTAGAAGGCTCTATGTGTTTTTAGTTAAGTTCTTGAATCCTTGGAGTTAAGAAATTGCAGTTCGATTCCTTCTCTAGAAGTTGTCTCCAAAAAAGAGTTTCACAACTCTAGTTTCTAGATTCTAGGTACTGAAGTGTTCTACTTCTTGTTATGAAAGAGATTCGATGAAGAACCGAATGAACTCTTGAATTTGTTCTCCATAATTATCTTCGTGAAGATCTTGGGTTAGCAGAGAAAGTGCTGATTTTCTCCTTGTTCTACAGATCTTTGTGTAATGTATCTCACCCGATATTTATCATTAATTTTTCTCTATATACTTTTCTATTTTATATTCACGAGGTTAAATAGTTGGAATGATAAAACCACTTCCATTCTTCCTGGTACTTCATACTATCTCTAGATATGGTCTGTAGATATGTCTATAATCAGCCTTAATTAATTTCAGAAGCATCAAATTTACCAAAAATGAATGTTAGAATGATATTAAAAAAATTGACAATGTACAGAGTAAATGGGTATATATATATCGGTAGAATGGCAGCTGTAGCCTTCTCAACGGTAGGCTTTATCGGTAGGATTCATCTGTAGGATTTATCTCTAGGCTTTATCGGTAGGCTTCATTGGTAGGCATCATCTGTAATCTTCATCAGTATGATTCATTGGTAGCCTTCATTAGTAGGATTCATATTAGAATCCCTATAGCAGTTATATCTAGTGGTAACTATATAATAATAGCCTTTGAGTGATGGACACGTAGTAGTGAACTATATCTCATTGATAACTCATCGGTAAGGTTCCTCATATGTAACCTTCTAGCGGTAACCTCTAGTGGTAACCTCTATTGGTAACATCTATCGGAAACCTATATCAGTGACCTCTATTAGTAATTTATTTCGGTGACCTCTATCAATAACCCCTATTGGTAACATATATCGGTAACCTCTATGTGTAACCTCTATCGGTAGCCTCTATCTATAACCTCTATTGGTAACCTCTATCGGAAACCTTTTACTCAAAAACTATTATAATGTAAACTCGACAAATAAATTAGTGAGATTGAAAATACATAATTGTTACACGATAAAAACTATAAAAGATAATAAAACATGATTTCAATATAAATGAATTGTAATTTTGGTTTATCACAATCGGTAAGTCCAAAAATAATGATAAATCATTTATCTCATGTTAGGAATTTAAAATAAAATTATTTTTGATCATATAGTTTCACTAAATGGGGATATACAATCGATTTACTCATTTATGAACTAGTAAATAAAATTTATTATGTTGACATGGGGTGCCTTTGATTGATGAAAAATGTATCTATTTAAAATAGTTAATAATTTTTACTCCAATATTCGATGAAATAAATTGTTTCCTTATATATTCCACCCTGATTAAGAATCCATTTTTTGGATGATATTGATCAGGAACATGGTTCCAATGGATTCAATTGAATTAATGAGTTTTAATTGTTCAAATGAACATTTCATAACATGTATTATCATCAAGAACTATGAACAAAAAAGGGAATGCATTTCATGGAGATTATTTAATAGGATAACGAATCCATGGAATGTTAAGATATGGAATTTTACATGCATGTTAAATATAAATCCTTCAATTTTATCAATTTTGATGGGATGGTTGGTCGATTATTTGGTGTACTAAGAAATTTTTTGTTAAAATTATTATAAATATGAGATATTGAATTATTAGGTGATATATTTAGGGCTAAAATCTATGATTAAGTCATCATAACATATTTTTAGTGGTATATTTATAAGTTTTACCATAATATAAGGATGGAGAAATTTTGTGGAAAAACATTTGAACATGATAATGAATAAAATTACAATATCCCATGAAAAACAAGCAAGTAATAAACAAATCCATAAAATTGTCACCAATTAATTGAGAAATAATAGAAATGTGGAATGGATATATATATTTCAATGAAAATTTTGGGATATTAAATACACAAAAAACTAATGAAAAAAATGAAATATGGTGACCTCATATCGTATAATCAAATTATTCAATTGTGAAGTGAATAGAAACATTTCAAAACATTTTCTGAATCCTATAATGATGGAGGGAAACAAAAATAAACACCATAAATTTTCAGCATATCACGTATTTTCTTTATCTCATACAACTGATTTCTAGCCTTTAAATTTCTAGTAGAAGGTATACTCATTTTCCACTCCAATATTTCTAGTAAAAAATATGATTCTAGTTATGTACATACCATTAAATCATTCAAATTTTGAAAAACAACAAATATAATCCTGAGATGATTAATGTAGGGTTACCGATTAAAACATTTAAAGGGTATAATCCTAATTGAAAGGTTTATAGTGATTCCCATGGTATAATGGGTGAGTATAATCTTATTAAAATCTAGTATTCATTCAAATAATGGAATTTGATGTAATACTAGGGATGGATTGTAACTTAAAGTAAAATTCCAAGACCGACTATAGATGATGAAAAATAGTTGGTGTCTTAGATGGAAATCCAGAATTTATTTTCATAGTAGACATATCATATACTAGGTCGTGTCAATAACTACCTCTAGTATCTTTGTTTAGGTAAATAAGTGGGGTTGTAGTGTACGTGATAGTAATAAATATTTATTTTTCACATTATTCAAGAGTATCAGGAAATATTACCTAAATAATTATATAGACATTCCACATAAAGATATGTAGAAATATTAATTGAACTCATAAAATTATCCAAAAATATATTTATGTCCCTATAAATAATGGAAATCATTGAGTTATAGAAATTTATGAGGATACCTAATGATAATCTGAATTGGGGATTTATATATTCATGTGTCTCTCCATTGGGATCACTTATTCACTTTGTGAATACAAATTATCAATGAATATAGTTACGAATTTGTTTAATATAACTCAATGGGCATACAATAAATAAAAAATACCATCTTCTTATAATTTATAATTTATGTGACTAGAATTGTGGAATTCTTTTATTTTCATTACCAATGACTAGTGTATCATCATGAAATAGTGACGAGGGAGTATACTCCAATGATATCATTATGATCAATGTGTCTACATTACAAGTTTATTATAATAATAACTGGATTGTCTAAGGGTCCTACTATATTTATATCCATGATGAGAAGATTTTTTATGGACTACCATGATAAATTTTTGAAAACATATTTTTGACCATATCTTGATGTATTCCAAATTTCACTATGAATATGAGGATCAGCAAAGATTTATACTAGAAAAAATAAGGAAAGAATTTATTCTAACTAAATTTGGTAAATATTATATTTGGTTACAATGAGTGACATTCATGTTATGATATATTATGTAGATGATTTGGATTGAGTAAATATAATAACATGGATTCATAGTAGTTTAGTCCAGTAGGAAACTAAAGAAAAATTTTGAAAAAGAATCAGGTAATTATAATTTTATAACCAAGTTACCTTTAATTATATTTATGTTAAACTATATGGGAAAATGTGATGTATTATTCACGGAACTATAGAATAGGCTGTCTCAACACACCTGCGCAAAAATTACCCTATAATGACCTAGGAAAACTATACATAAATAATATTTTATTAAGATTAATATTCAATATATTTCAAAAATAAATTCTTGTTGACCGTAATGTTCTACTGTATTTGGTGTCAATATCCATAATATTCACATTTCTTAATGAATCTTTAAAATATCTAACCATGATATCCCCACATAGTACTCCTCATTGGAATGCCTAATGTAAACTGTTCTTCATTTCCTTGGTAATGGAAACGTAATAAATGGTGAGATCAAATTATTATTAAGGCTAACAAATGGTGATATCATTAGTCATACAAACATTACATGAGAATAAGTATATGAAAACATGAACATTACTTTTGAAAACAATACCCTAGATAAAAAATATCATATTAATGAATTATGGAAAAAAAAATAAATTTCATAAGAAATTATTCAAAATTTAATTAATGAGAATAAGTCATAAGAGAATAAAATATGCATTAATCATTGATTTATTTCTAATAAAAGAAGCATAGAAAATCATTTACTGAGAAATCAATGATAATTACAAATAATATCATTGTGGAATTGGTTTAGTCCCTAAAACCATCATTGTGGTAAAGGCTCACTCCCATGAATATCATAGTTTATAATATTGTTTATTGAACTTGGATCACTTCCCAATCCTATACTATATATCTGATAAGATATCAACATTAACCCAAATGAATTGGATGGATATATAGGCAACACACATCTAAATTTATACCCTAATATCCTATAAGAGGTTATTAAATAAAAACCATAATTTGTTATAACATTACCATTATCCGTGGTTAGAACATAACCACTACCCTTGGTTAATAACAAACCCTCCCATGACAAAAAAAACTCTATATTTTTTCCCTCAGATCATGAATCTTTCATCACATTATTACATAAAATAACATTCTAGGGAAATGGGGATTAATTTTTTTAATCATTTTAATAAATAAAAATTACTGAAAATAATAAGGATTCATGGAAATTTAATCATCATAATCATAAATCATTTAGAGGATGAATAGGTTTTGTGTCCTTGGATCGCATCCCCATTATATATTATTCATAATCAATTAATGTCATATTTGATATAAAATTATTTTCAAATATCACTAGGAATAGTTTAGGAGGAAATTGAAAATGCTTCTTTAAATTCAAAAAATCTCTCCTGAATTAATGATTAAATTTTTATTAATTATAACCATATAATCATTTTAAAGAAGAAATAAATCAATGAGTGGTCATGATTGAGCGAAATATAATTAATTAATTACACGTTAAAGAAATAATTACATTCAATTGTTTGGATAAAAATCATAAAAATATTTATTTAAAATCGAAAATTTAATTAATTTTAAATATTGTTTTAAAATACAAATCCTGGTCAAAATGACATTAAACAGTCATTAATGAATAAGAAAAAAAGTGAATTTTTTTTAGAAAACATTTACATGGGTTAGAATGAATTATTAGATGATGATAAAGATAATTATAGTTTCTCAATAAAATATTTTCTGAATAATTATAATTAACAAAACGATATGATTGTGCCATTAACTAATAATTTCATGAATTATAAAAAATAAG
Organism: Viscum album; assembly: GCA_963277665.1. Taxonomy (NCBI): domain Eukaryota; kingdom Viridiplantae; phylum Streptophyta; class Magnoliopsida; order Santalales; family Viscaceae; genus Viscum; species Viscum album. The sequence continues at coordinate 398,575,810 of OY728126.1, forward strand.
AAACTCCTACAGTTTATTGAGAGGTATATTAAATGATTTAATCATCAGAAGCATAATCATAAATAATAATAATAAATATATATATATATATATATATATTTTATTAAAAATACTTTCATGATATAACATAGAAAATGGAAAATATATAGTCCAAAAAAGTGCTGAATATGGAATTTTTCTCATTAATAAAAATGTTAGATGAGAAACCCTTATGATTTTGGTAACGCTTGATTTATAAAACCAAATATAGAAAAATTATAACATTTAATGTCATGAAAAAAATGATATTTATGATATAATATTTTAAAGGGTCATTACATATACTACAAAAAAATAGATTATTGGTGAATATTAAATATATATATTCAAAATAAAATAGAGACTTTAAATCCTTTATATCATGTCACAGAATTCTTTATACACTGCTGGTTCACTAGTATAATGTTTATAAGTTTAATTTAATTATATTACAAAATCATAATAAAATTTATATCATACCATATATTATATGCTTATAACATTTATCACTCATATATTTAATATTTTTCTTATAATCATGTTTTTTCTAATAAAAACATATTTGTTTTTATGTTCTGATTTGATAGTTTGAGTTTATTAACATTTATCAGTTTTATATCGTATGCATAATTTAAAATATTATATAAATATCATATTTATTATTTAAATATTTACTTAGGACTGTTTAAAAAAATTAGGGGTACAAAAAATGAATTACAACGTCTACTGATATAGAAAGTTGTACCAATATTAGAAAATAGTTTCCAAATTTTTACAAATGAAACAAAAAACTGTAGATTATAATTCACCTTCAATGTATAATATTTATATCATATATAAAATATATATTAATTAAATATATCATTATCATAATAAATTTTAAAATAAAATAAAAAACATATCACATCACTTCATGGAGACCATAGTCCACCAGTATGACTGAGCGTCATTATCGTTTTCCAAATAATTAGAAGTTAAGATAGAATATTTGTTATTATAATTAAATAAATATAATAATTTCCTAAATATCACATATAAATATGAAATACATCATTAATTAAATCCATTCTAGGTTAATATATAAATTTAATTGCACTGGGTTTCAATCATCTAGTTATACATACACACGATCGATAACATCTATTAGCATTTGATGGGAGATGATATGGATAAGGGTTATTACATTTACATAATAACATCTCAATATATGGTAGATAATTTTTTAAAATTATATCATAATTTATTGTTAATATTTTATGGAGTATGAAGAATAAATAAAACAAAAATTCTTGCATATGAACTGTACCTATTCTTTAGAACCCCACTTTATTTTTATATAAGAAGCCTTTTTGAGGGTCTTATAAAAAAATTATCCATATAGAATGTGGGGGTGGGTACGTTTGGAAGGTATTTTTATATGTATTTTATAAAAAATCTTTTATAGTTTTAATTGGATAGAAAACGTGGTGGCCATTCATAATTGAGATGGAGTTGTATTTTTGTAAATACCCAAAAATATTCAATAATAGGGAGTCACTCTCATACCATGTAAAAAAAATTTATAAAAATTGTATTTTATTGATTATATGTTCGATACACACATTAAAAAAACCTCAAAAATGTTTTAAATATTTTAATATTATAGCATCTATGCATCCCAACATTTTCCAGCTTGGGAACCACGACGACTAGTATCTTTTTACGTACCAAGGTAATTTCTCCTTTAATAAAATTTTCCAATGATTCATATTTTATAATTTTTACGATTTATTATAAAAACTAAAAAATTATTAACTAATTATCATATGTGTGTCGAAAATAAATTTTAATAGAAGTGTATGTTTTGAAAAAAAACCTTGTTTCAACCATTACCAAGGTAATTCATTGTAACCATTTTTACTATTCAATAAATACAAAAAATAAGTTGTAACTATTAATTAATTTTACTAATTCTTATTAATGATATAGGATTCAATTTGAAAAATTCAAATCATATAATTTGAAGAATTAATATAAAATAAAACTCATATAGGTGCCGAAAAAGTTATTTTTAAATAAAAAATCATGCATAAGTATAAAAAGATTTCTTAACTAAACAAAACATAATACTTATTAAAATGAATTATTTTTAATTAATAAAATATATTCTCAAGTAATTATTATTTTAAAACCCATGTATAATATAATTTATATTTTTAACTACATTAATTGAAATCACAGTTTTTAATGGAATTAATATTTTTCACTGTTAATAGAAAATGTAAACATTTCTAAACATTATGAAAACATTAGACTAAGATAATATTTAATTATTTATTTAATTATTTTTTCCATGTGTTAAAATTAAGATATAAAATTTTTAGAAATTAATAATATTATTTTTTATTAAATATTAGATGAAAAAAATTCATAGAAAAATTTATTTTTGAAACATATGATTACTTTGATGTAAATATTTATTCCCTTTATATAAAACATATATAAATTTTATTTAAAATAATTTTATTCCATTAAATACAACATATTTTCTTTCCATGGTTACATCATTAATTTATAATTTTTTTATTTATATTTTTGTTTATTTAGACTCTTGTTTGTATGTATTACTTGCAGTCGAAGAGATTATATCAATTTGAAAAAAAAAATTATAAAATATATCGTTGATAAATTATAGACATAGAAAAAGAAAATTTTATTCAAATTGAAACATGTATGGTATATAAATCCATGATATTTCTTTCACATTACATCCCTAGGTTCTCATGTAGTTTCCACTAAGTGTTGGTTTCGACACAAAAATGACCATGTGGTTGGCCTTTTTTCGTGTCACATTTTCCCAATGATCTATAATCTCCACAAATTTTTCATCAAATTAAAAATTATTCTCTATTGTTAAAATATGTGATTTTAATTAACATGAATGGATAGGTACGTACATCATTAGGAGAGAAAATGGAACACATCATGAACATGAGATAGGTTCTGTGGATGAACCAAGTGATAATCTATGTTCTCTACTCGAACAAGATCCTCTAAAGGAAAATTTACTTATTTCCCCAATATCCTTTTAAACTAAATCTCAAAACCTTTTCAAGTGGAATAATTATATGAATCACCTTATCATCAAATTCAATATATTTTTACCACATATTATTTTCAACATAATTTAGGAGTTGACTTTATGTTATTGTGATATTGAATATATTTATAATTATTCACCATTTAATCTTATAACAAAGTATTTATTACCATTATTTATAAATAATACTCCTAACATGTTTTAGTTGTACACTTTTTTCTGTGGAGGTCCTTTAAAATTCAATTTTAATTCCAATTAAAAGATATTATTGTGTGAAACTCAACTAACATAATGTGTTTTTCATAACCACTATTGAAATCCATTCAAAAATATCATTAAATATCCTCTATTTTTTGAAATTTTTAATCAGACATAATGTTTATTTTATAATTATACATATGGATAAAACATAACTATGTATCAAGATCTTGTTTAAGAGTTCACTAGATCTATATGGAAAACCATGAATCTTTATTAGATATAATGTAATGTTGTACTCCATGAATTATTACAACTTTTGTAATGTACAAACAAGCAATATGATCAAGAGACAAATATAATCATTTATAGGATTTTAAATTATATAAATTATGAAGGTGATGTATTTAACAAATATAGTGTTCTGACCTTTATACATTTTGGGGAGTCCAATGAAAAAATAAATGTAATTATTTTCCCATTTCCATTTTATAATGGGTAATATTTGAAAAATCCATGTAGACATTATTCATTAAGACTTATGTTACAGACATAATAATATCCATGAATTAATTATTTTTATATCTCTCTCCATGTAAACCAACCATAAATACTTTTTAAATATCAAATATCATTGTACTTATAAACATGATATGTAATTATGATCAATGTGCCTCCTATAATCACTGAGTGTTTTTATAGATTATTATTTTTGAAAAAATTAAATTTATTTGATTGATTATGTTACATGAAAAAATAGTTTTATCCTGAGTTACAAAAAAAATTGTATATTTTTTATGTTACACATAGCACCAAGATAGCCTTTTTTAAATACAACACTCTGTTGAAAAGAAATATGGCATGTTATTAAAATATTAGTATTTCACATGATTTTGAAACCTATCCATTATAATGTATGTTATAAATAAAATTAACAAAATTATAAAAATATTGTTTAAACAAGTATATAAAATGAATTAATTTGTTACCAATAAAGTATATATTAATATAAACCATTTTTGAAAATAACAGGAAAACCTTTTTTAACCCTCTTCATAAAAAAAATATGTTTTCTGTAAATATATTAAATAAATGAAATTATATAATTATATTAATTATTATTATATATTATATAATAAATATAATTTATAACATTCATATACTATATTTTTTAGTCAATAGATTAGAATGCATCTGATTATATGATTAAAAACATTATTTCTAGAAAAAGCATTTTTTCACCACTTTTTAGAGAATCTGTTTTATAATTAATTTTTAACTATTTTATATTATTTTTATGAAAAAATAGATTTTTTCCAAACAAAAATACATAAAATTCTTATAATGAAGTTTTGGTTTTTTTATTACAACTTTTAGTTGTCGATGAATAGTGTGCAATACAAAAGTCTAATTGAAAACTATATTTTCACTGAATTTTATTATAAAGATAAAATAAATTGTAGATAGGTTTAAAAATTAAATTAGTTAAATGATAAATATATTATTCCAATTAAGGTCATTTAATCAATTTCATATTCATATCGGATATAAAAACATTTTAATCTTTTGAATATTTTATCATTAAAAACCTTCTTTCTCATCGCCTCTAGATGATTATTTTTAAATTAAATTATACCACCTATATGAGTGGAATTTCTAAAAATAGATTCTATATTTGGATTCTAAATAATTAATATTATTAAATAATATCAACATTATTTTTTACCACAATGATTATTGAAAACTGTTAAAACAAATTAACGTTATTAAAAGAAAAAGATGATTTTCTACATTACATTCATTTGTATTAAAACTAATTTTATACAAAAATACGATTTAAAATTATTTAAAATAAATTAATATAAATAATTTGTGCATATAATTATCTAAAAATTATACATTTAGTTGTTTTATTATACAGTAACTAACTTAGGTAAATAAAAATGATACAAGTTGTCTAAGAAAAACTTATAAAGATAAATTTTAGTAGACATGATGTCTATGAAATAACATGATGAAAAAATTTATTTTTTTTAGGAATTTAAATACCAATTATGTCCTATAATAGATTATTTACAGTTTTGGAGTCAAATGAGGTTAGAGAGACTTCCCAATAGGTAATTATTTTGGATATATTCAATAATGGAACTCCTCACCCATTATAAAAAGATGTTCACCCTCACCACATATTCAAACCAAATATAAAATATTTATCTACCAAAATAACTTTTAAAATATCCTCTCATATTTCTAAAAGTGTTATATTGGGCATAAATCTAACAATGTGTTTATTTATTACAAAATTAAATGGGATACACAAATAAAATATAATATTTTACAATGAGATTTTTGATTTTTTACCTTTTTACAACACCTTAAACTATTATTATTTCATTATTATATAAAAACATTAGGGTATTAACTTTATGAAATTATGTTTGTTATTGGTAGACCCTAAAATTGCGCAAAAAATAATTAAACAGATTACAAAATCATCGTTTGTGTGGAATGTAGACTACCACCTCGTGAACCAATGCCATTTTTTTCAATTACCATATTTCACTGTTAGTAATAATGATGGAAATAATGTTTATATGTTCTATTTATTATATTTATGACTTTATCATTCATTTTTATTATTATATCACACATACCATCTTGATTTATGTTTTCAGTGAATTTGATAATGTCGTTCATGTTTATGGTCGTATACAACCTCATGAAACAGTGTGATTCGTTCACAATTTACACGAAATGTATTATGGATGTGATTAAAATCATATGTGATATATATTAAATCATAATTAGACTATAATATATATATATATATTACATTTTTTCCATCAATACTATGAGAAAATGAAAACAATATTCATGTTTACATATAACCTACTATCCCTATGAACGGTTTGTTCTATTTCTTATCATAAAATTTTATCGATTAATATAAATATAAATATATATCTATATTTAATTTATTTTGAATTTATAGAATTTTGAATTTTTTTGAAATGATTAATCAATTATTGATGTAATCGAATCAAAAAGAACATATTAAAACATAAGTGAAAAAACAATGAAGATATTACATGAAAAAAATCATTAACATAGAATTTTCCAAAAATGGGTAATAAAAGGTAATAAGTAAATGAAATGTGGTATTATATATATTATTATGGATATACATGATAATATTTTATTTAATATATAATATGTTTCAATGAGTATGGAATAAGTAAAAACTTAAGGTAATGGTATTTTTATTATCACTTTTATTTCTAAGAGACATATTCCATATTAATCTCCCATTTATTACATGTGCTATATATATAAACCCCTGAAATGATATATAATAAAAATAAGAAATATAATTATAATTAATGTTTATATAGATATTTTTATTTCAAATGGATTACTAATGAAAGTGCGTTGTCGTGGGCACCCTCAAATGAGTAGGGTGATTTTAGGGTACTTAGGTGCAACAGAGTGGCCGACCAAGGTCATCTCTCAAAGGAGGAAGTGAATTAAAAAAACATTTTAGAGGTATTCTAAAAATAAAATATAATAGAATTAAAACAATACATGAAAGGATGGGGGTGGTTGTTTATCGTTTATAAAACATGAAGAAGATTACTGGAAGTAGATTTCATTTTTTTAAATGAAGTTTAATTAAAAAGACACAACCAGAATATGTTTTTTAGAAAATATTTAAAAATGTGTAATTGGTCTAACTCTACCTTTTCATTTACTTATTAATAATTTTCATTTAAATCAATTTCCCCTTAATTATGATCTCCTAATTTGTGAACCCTTGAACCCTACAAGAGTTGACTTCACCACACAGATAGAATTACTTAAACCCTAGGCTAGCTTCGCAACACGCAATCACAACACCCTTCTTTGATTATTGTTCTAAGGTTACCTTATGGTTAGTGGTTAATTAGAGCAGATATCCATTCTATAAATGAAGATTAATTGTGTTTAGGGATTAAATTTTAACTCTAAAAATTTATCCCATGTGGTCTTGCATTACCGATTAAGAGCGCGCTCTCACAATTTACAAAAAATCTCGACCTCATGTGTTTCTGTGTTAAATATTCTATTCCTTTATTAGTTTCTTGTGATTTAAAAACACAATTCTTGGATCATATTATGTGAATTATAGTATCTCATTGATTCAAAATAATTAAATTAAGATGGTAGAAGATAGATCGATTACTAAAAGACTACTCTTCCATGGGTGGCGTAATCATCATAGAAGCATTTTGCATGTGCACTGGTTTATAATGGGTATAACCCAATAATGCTCCTACTAGAGAATTCTAGACCAAAGTGTAAGATTAAGAGAAGATGAAAATTAAACATAATAGAAGAAAAGAGAAGAAATAAAATAATAACAAAGATGTTTATTACACAAACAAAATCATTACACCATGAAAGAGAAGAAGAAGGCTTCGTTGAAGGGATCATTGCTTCAAAAGCTTTCCTTATTGAAATGGTTGGAGAATTTGAGTGGATCCACTTCTCCTTTGCCCTCATCTTCCCAATTCACGTCCCAACCCCACCAAATGGTAAAAAACTCAATTTATAGAGTAGTGGGGAGGCTATGTTTAACGTGGTTTCAAGTGTGAATGTGGAAATTCGTCCAAATATTTTAATCCAAATTTCACCGCCCATTTGACCAAAAAAATATGTGAATTTTCCAGAATTCCAGAAGGCTCATATGTGAGTATATGGGTCCTATATCTCCTCTCAACATTGGGTCTCAATCGAAGATCATATGAAGGAGTTATGGATGAAATACATAACCTTCTCCATTCTGGTGTGTCCAGCCAACCTTTGAATTTATGACCCAATTACTCCATCCAAATGCAATCATTTTATCTAGTTTCCTCAATAAAATTGTATCCCATGAAGTAGGTAACCCAGTTACAAAATAGTATGTTCATATTACTCAAATAAATATATTTATGATTTAAATACTACAGTGATTTTAAAAGGGTAAAACTGACATTTTCATCAAATATTCAAATGAATGATCTAATCCCAAATACATTCTAATTACACATATTTAACATAATGTGAGGAAATTATATAATTTATTATTAATAAAATATTCAATAAAATAGTGTTTTATCAACTCCCCCACACTCACCCTTTTTCACTCTTGAGCAAAACCTTATATCAAGTAAACATCAATATCAAATCAACCCCTATTTTAAAACACATATCCTTGAGATCAAACAATTACACACCAAGAAACAATAGATATCATGAATCATAAAAAACCATTCTTTCCAGTTATTCATTTATATCATTAAATATATTTCCACTTTATTTATCATCCCATGCACAAAACATTTACCTCGCTTGAATTTTCTCTTATCACACAAATATCAATTTTTTTGTAATGCCTTTCTCATCCAAACTCATAAAAGGGTCACCATAGGATTAATAGATTCGTACATTGCTTCCTGATGTGAGTCAAGGACATATTTTTATAAGGAGGAGGTTTCAGGATTGTTCTGTGGCTTTCAGTTGGTAGGATTTAGACGTGAAAAATTCTGAGGCTAAATGAGGAGGGCTTGAAGCTTTTTGAAAAAAAATTGCATTAATCTAATTTTCACTTAAATATGGTCTTCTCCTCAATCCCCATGGTATCAATTCAGCTCCATCATCATGAAAATTCATGTAAAGTTTACACCATTCATCATTTCAGCATAAAAAAATTCAATAATCTCAAACATGATTTTCATGAATGCCCTAGATATGCACAACATTCCACATCAATTAGAAGCTCTATAAAAGGCACAACTTCACTTATCATGAAAGCTCTAGAAAAGGAACAATTTTCAATATAATGATTTTCTTAAGTAGAAAACACATCTCTTTAGAATTTAATTTTCCACCCAATGTATCACAGAACGTGGTAGCACAACACAAGATAGATTCCACCACACTTAATTTCAACTAGATTATGCAATTTCACTTCATAAGTTGGTCGGATAGGGAAAATTGGTTTGTAATGTGGCTAACCAATTATGATGTGCATGGCTTCTATGGAATACAAGAATTAAATGTTCAATGCAGGACATTATAAAAAAGGATTCTTTGAAATAGGCGCTTTAATACCAAACAAATTCCTCAATCATTTAAACATAAGTACTTCAAACCGTCAAGTTTTAATAGGAATAGATCAAATTTTGGTTAAATAAAGCATGGTTTGGTTCTCTCAAGAAGTGATGTGAATGTAATGAATCTAAAAATAATGGTTTAGAAGCCTCACAAGAATGCGGTTTCAAATATAAAGATAGTGAGATGTGGCATGGGATTCAAAATTCAATGTACTTTTCATGAAATTACTAAATATGTGAACTTGAAAAAAAAAGTCATTTTCAACATTAATTTAATCTTAGTTTCATGGGATAAATTGTTTCACTCATTGATATGAATTTCAAAATTGTGATGAGAATCATTTCCGCTCAAAAATATCAAAAACACAAAGAAAATTAATAAATAAACAAACAAAATTTGAAAAACACACAAATTTTTTGTTTTGTTTAAATAGGAAAAAAATTGAAATTAATAAACTAAAGGGTTCCCTCCCCCACACATAAAATATTTCATTGTCCTAAATGTGAACCCATGAGATGATATATGCACATGAAATGCAGAATTTTTAAATAAGACAAATAATATAAAAGTGAATGGGATGGGAATAGCCTGATGTGCTCAAGTGATGATGGGGTCATTTAGTGGGATAAAATCCACCGCATTAGTAGGAAGTCCCTCAATGTATCTCTTCAAAAATTTCCCATTGACTATAAAGCTCCTTCTAGTGTTCTCTTGTGTGATCTCGACAGGTTTCAGCTTCAGCCGTGAATTGTATAGAATGACTTTCTCTCCAACATGAAACTCCTTTTGTTGGATCATTCTATCATGAGCTGTTTTTGATTTTTTCTTATAGAGCCATGAGTTCTCAATTAAAGACAATTGAATCTCCTCAGGCTCTTAAATTTGCATCTTCCTTTGGATTCCAACTTGGGTCAAATACATGTTTCATTTCAATGGGTGTCTTGTATGCTGTCTTATAAGCTCACAATGCATCATCCAATCGCTTGCTCCAATCCTTCCTATTTGGCTGCACAGTTTTCTCTCAAATATGTTTCAACTCATGATTTGATTCCTAATCTTGGCCATTTGCTTGAGGGTGGTATGGTGTTGATGTTTTGTGTGTCATCTCATACTTTCTAAGAAGGGAATAAAAATTACGATTGCAGAAGTGTGTCCCTTGGTCACTAATGATGGCCTTTGGTACTCCAACCTGCAGAAAATTTGAGGCTTGACAGAATCCACTACAACATGAGAATCGTCAATCTTGGTGGCCTTGGCCTCCACCCATTTACTCACATAATCAACAGTAATCAAAATATACAAAAATCTAAATGAAATAGGCAAAAGAACCATAACATCAATTCCCCATACATGAAAAATATCACAGAATAGTTTGGGTTGTTGGGGCATCTCATGTCTCCAAGAAATGTTCCCAGTGTGTTGGCAATGAGGGCATGAAATACAAAACACATGGGCATCATGGAATAAGCTTGACCAATATAATCCAGAGTCCAAAACATTCCTAGATGTTCGTTGGGGTCCAATGTGTCCACCACAAGAAAGGGTATGACAGAAATGTAAAACAGACTCAAACTCATGATCTGGAACACACCTCCTAATGACTTGGTCACTACACATGCGCCAGAGGTAAGGATCATCCCACACCTAAAACCTAGAGTCACTTTTAATTATTTGTACTTGATTCTTATTCAAATTAGTTGGGATTTTAGAGGAAACAATGTAATTAACTAAATCATAATACCAAGGATGCGTACCTGATATGGAATAGAGATGCTCATCGGGGAAGGTGTCCAGATGTGGTACCTGGTCCAAGGTGTAATCCTCTAATGTGTGAGTAATCCTAATCATATGGTCTTCCACTAAATTATCTAACCCCTTCTTTTCCTTTTTCTTGATGTCAAACTCTTGAAGAAGGAGCATCCAATGGATAAGTCATGTCATTGCATCTGGCTACTTTAGGAGGTACATCAAAGCTGCATGGTTAGAAAAAACAACTACTTTAGATCCGAATAAATATGAACAAAATTTATCTAAAGAAAATATAACGGAATGAAACTCCTTTTTTTATGTGGTGTAGTTTTATTGGGTAGAATCAAACATCCTCGATGCAAACAAAATCACATGTGAACGTCCCTCCACCCTCTAAGATAACACAGCTCCAACAGCGAAGTTGGACTCATCACACATAATCAAAAATGGAAGGTCCCACCGCGGGGGCTGTATGATCGGTGGAGTGGTCAGACAATTGTTTAGTTAATCAAATGATACCTTGCCTGAATCATCATAATTGAAGTCAATATCTTTGTGAAGAAACCGATATAAGGGTAGAGCGATCTTACTAAAATCTCTGATGAAGCATTGATAATATCCAGCATGTCCAAGGAATGATCGAACATCACGCAAACATGTAGGATATGGCAGCGATGAAATAATGTCTACCTTATCAACTTCAATGCCATGTTGTGAGACTATATGACCTAAGACAATTCCATTTTCGACCATGAAATGAAATTTTTCAAAATTTAAGACCAGATTCCTCTCAATACAACAATGAAACAGATCACCCAAACTAGAGAGACATTCGTCAAATGAGGACCCATAAACTATAAAATCATCCATAAATACCTCCATGAAGGTCTCAATGAAATCTGAGAACATAATCACCATGCATCTCTGGAAGGTACCTGGGGAATTGCATAGTCCAAATGGCATCCTTCGGTAAACAAAGGTACCGAATGGGCAGGTGAATGCAATCTTCTCTTGGTCCTCTACTGTAATGGGATCCTGAAAATATATAGAAAATCCATCCAATAAACAATAGTGTGTCTTCCCATCTAGTATCTCAAGTATCTGATCAATAAATGGGAGGGGAAAATGGTCTTTGTGAGTGGAATGATTTAGTTTCCTATAATCAATACACACACGCCAACTGTTTTGTACTCACATTGGATCTAACTCATATTTCCTATTTTAAACAATAGTAACACAACTTTTCTTAGGCACAACCTTAATAGGACTTACCCACTGAGAATATATAATGGCATCGATTATACCTGCCTCGAGAAAATTTTCAGCCTGTTTTTTAACATCCTCCAGAAGGGTTGGATTGAGGCTCTTTTGTGGTTGCCTCACAGGTTTAGCCCAATCCTCCAAAAGAATCCAATGATTGAAAATGGAGGGGATAATACTTGATATTTCTATCAAGGTCCACCAGATTACCCTGACATTCTCCCTCAAAAGCTTCAAATGTTTTTATTCATATTCATAAGGGAGATTATTAGCACTGATTACAGGTAATTTCTCACCACTTAACAAGTATGAGTATTTGAAATTTGGTGGCAATGGCTTGAGTTCCAGTGTAAGGGGGGTGGTGTATGGATGGGGTCATAGAATGAACTGAAATATGTGCAGAAAGAGTATAAGTATCAGAATATACATCATCAATGTCAGAAAATAATTCATCAAATCCATCAACATACTCAACAACCATGTCATAATCAGAGTTCACATGATCAAAATTGGAATACAATTCCATTTCAAAATCAAATATTAGAGAGTCGTGTTACATAGAGATAGGTGTGGAAGTTCTCTTAGACATTAAATCAGAACCAATACTCATAATATCACAATGAATATGACAATCAAATTCCATGGTGTTTTTACTTGGTTGTTCAAAAATGGAGATAACAAATGCAGAATGATCCTCTGAGGGGTACTTCATTGAATCCATAACATTAAATATCACAACTTCATCCCCAAATTCCATGGCAAGTGTACCCTCATTGACATATATGATAGTTTTTTATGTTTTTAGGAAGGTTCTACCTAAGATATTGGAGGAATGAGAACTTACCTGATCATCCTCTATGTTAATCACATAGAAATCTACAGGGAAGATCATATCTCTTACCCGGACAAGTACATCCTCAAGGACTCCCGCTAGATATTCTGTAGCTCTATTTTCCAACTACACCACTACTCTCATCGATTTTAGCTTATCAATTTGCAAGGAAGAGAATGCAGAGTGAGGAATCACATTTATTGATGCTCCTCAATCACACAGAGCATCAGAGAAGTGTGACTCCCTTATAGTAAATGCGATGGTGAATGTCCCAGGATCCTTTAACTTTTTTGGCATTTCTTGATTTGGTGTAATGAGTGCTGAGAAATTCCTTCCAAGTTTGATCCCCTAATTTCCCTTGAGCCCTCTTCGATTGGTACAGAGTTCTTTTAATAATTTTGCATACCATGGAATTTGTTTAATGGCTTCAAGTAGGGGAATGTTGATCTCCACATGATTGAATGTGTCCAAAACCACATTTTTCATTTATTTTCAGCCATCTTCTTGGTTTGAACAACCCTATTTAGAAAAGGAAGGGTTTCGGAGGAACATATCTAATCTTTTTATTACCTTTATCTTTCTCCTTGGGTTTCTCATCAGTTGATGTGGAATTGAGCTTTTTTGATGTTGAGGTGAATCCAGGTGGAATTGTACGTAGATAATCCTCAGTTATTTGCATACCAATCCTCAATGTGATGGAAATTTCATTCTCCTTTGGATTTGTAGTGGGTTGGGAAGGTAGATTACCGGAATTCTTACTTACATGTTAATGGAGGGTAGTGGTAATCTGGCTCATTTGAGTCTTCAACTCTCTCAACTCCGAACCTTGACTCTTTACGTAATTTTGTTGATTAAGAAAAATTTTCTTCAAAAGATCATCAGTGTTAGAATCTACCTTTGGTGGGGGACTCCCCTATTGCTAGTTGCTGATGCTTGGGATTTAAATCTTTTTTGGGTTTGTTGGAAACCCTGCTGGTATGGCGTAGTCTGCTGGAAGTTTTATTGAAAGAGTGGACTTTGTTGTCGTCCAAAACCATAACTCATATCCAATTGATCCTTCCACCCTTTATTATATATTGGATCAAAATTCTTTAGAGGATATGGTTGTTGTTCTTGTTGATATGGTCTCCCAGAGAACACTTCTACACAATCTTCTGTTTCTTGGAGTTGTGGGAAAGAGTCAGTTGGGTGGATTTTCTCAGTGAAAATACCACAAGTCATTGAAGGAGTGGGTTGGGATGTCTTTTGAGCCAATGAAATATGCCTCACCATAGTGGTCAGTTCTTCCATCTTGGTATCAATCAAATGAATTTCAAGAGAATAAGGACTTACCTGGTGTACTCCCCTGACATGTGGTGTACCTCGATCACCAAATTGTGGGGAGTTTTAGGCCATCTTGTCGATCAACGTGCATGCAACTACTAGTGTCTTGTCCACAAATGCTCCTCCATCTGCAGCATCCACCATGTTTCTCTCCATAGCTGTGATTCGTTCATAGATGTATTGGATGAGTAATTGATCACTGTTTTGGTGATGTGGGCATCTTGCACACAACTTCTTGAATCACACCCAATACCCATACATTGACTCCCCTTGTGCTTGCTTGATCCCTGAGATATCCTTACGAATGGAAGTGGTTCTTGATGTTGTAAACAATCTTTGCAAGAAAAGATGTTTCAAATCGTTCTGACATGTTACATCTTCAGGTTGTAAATATTACATCCAATCCTTTGCAGCTCTATCAAGTGAAAATGGGAATTCTCTTAATTTGATTTTATATTTAGAGACAATTCTAGGTTTTATGGCTGAGAAAACCACAATAAATTCTTTCAAATTTGTAATGGGATCCTCACCAGAGAGGCCATGGAACTTTGGAAGTACGTGAATTAACCCAGATTTCAGTTCAAAGTGTGATTTGAGATTTTGGTATGCATTACAATTTGGTAGATAGTTAATATCAGGTGCTGCCAATTCTCGAATGGTTCTATTTAGCTCATTGTTATTATTTCTAGCCATTGGTTATTCTTTTATGTTTGAATTTTAATTGCTTCCAATTTTAATGTTTCCAAAAGAGATTAATTCACCAACTGGTTGAATATTGAAACTTTCCATAGACTGAGACTGTCTGATTCAAGCTCGAATGCTACATTCAATCTCAGGGTCATGATCTAAGAGATCCTCAAGATTAGTTTCTGTGATAAACCAAAAAATGAAAATAGGAAAAGTGGACCATAAGAAAAAACGAGATGATTTAGTTGATGGTCCAAAAAGAAGTAGAAAAAAAATAAAAGAAGAAGAAGAAGAAGAAAATCAGATTGGGTAAAGAAGGAAAAAAGAAGAGAGGAAGGAAATTAAATGAAAAATAAAATAAATACCTCTAATTGGTTGAAATAATTACTTGCCTCCCCAGAAATGATTCTAATTTGAATTTGCGCTGTCGTGGGTGCCCTCAAATGATTAGTGTGATTTTGGGGTACTTAGATGCAGCATAGTGGCTGACCAAGGTCGTCTCTCAAAGGAGGAAGTGAATTAAAACAACACTTTAGAGGTATTCTAAAAATAAAATAAAATATAATTAAAACACTACTTGAAAGGATTGGGGGTGGTTGTTTATCATTTATAATACTTTAATATGTTTTTTGGAAGAAGATTGCATTTTTTTAATTTTTAAATGAAGTTTGATTAAAAAGACACAACCAGAATATATTTTTTTTAGAAAATATTTTAAAAGGCATAATCTGTCTAAATATTCCTCTTCATTTACTTATTAATCATTATCATTTAAATAAATATCCAATTAATTATGATCTCCTAATTTTATAAACCCTTGAACCCTATAAGAGTTAACTTAACCACAAATATGGAATTACTTAATCCCTAGGCTAGATTCAGAACATGTAATCACAGCACCCTGATTTAATTGTTGTTCTAAGGTTATCTTATGGTAAGTGTTTAATTAGAGCACATATAAATTCTGGAAATGAGGATGAATTGTGTTTAGGTATTATATTTGAACTTTACAAATTTATCTCGTGTGGTCTTGCATAACCGATTAAGATCGAGCTCTCACAATTTACACAAAAATCGACCTCGCATGTTTTTGTGTTAATTATTCAATTGCATTCTTAGTTTCTTGTAATTTAAAAACACAATTCATGGATCATATTATGTGAATTACAGTAGAACATTGATTCAATATAATTAAATGATGAGGGTAGAAGATAGATCAATAACTATAAGACTACTCTTCTATGGGTGGCGTAATCATCGTAGAAGCATTTTCCATGTGAAAAGATTTATAATGGGTATAACCCAATAATGATCCTACTAAAGAATTGCAGCCCAAATAGGAAGATTAAGAGAAGAAGAAATTTAAAGAAAACAGAAGAAAATAGAGGAAATAAAAGAATAACAAATACGATTATTACACAAACAAAATCATTACAACATGAAGGAGAACAAGAAGGCTTCGTCGAAGGGATCCTTGCTTCATGATTTACCCTTATTGAAATGGTTGTTTAATTGTAGTGGATATACTTCTCCTCTGCCCTCAACTTCTCAATGCACGTCCCAACCCCACCAAATAAGAATAACACCAATTTATAGAGTGGTGGGGAGGCTAGGTTCAATGTGGTTTGTAGTGTGAATGTGGAAATTCAGCCAAATATTTTAATCCAACAATCACCACTCATTTGACCAAAAAAAGCATGAATTGGCCGGCCTTATAGAAGGATATTATGTTATTATTTGGGTTCTCTATCTACTATCTAACTTTGGGCTCAATCCAAGCCCAGATGAAATAGTTATGGTCAAAATATAGAAGCTTCTCCATTCTAGCGTTTCCAACCCACCCTTGACATTATGACCCAATTACTCCATCATAATTCATTATTTTTATCTAGTTTCTTGAATTAAAGTTGTATCCCATGAAGTAAGGAACACAGTAACGAAATATTAAGTTCAAATAATTCATATAAAAATATTTATGATTGAAATACTACAGTGATTTTAAAATGGTAAAATTGAAATTTTCATCAAATATTCAAATGAATGATCTAATCCCAAATACGTTCTAATTAAAAATATTAAACAAAATTTGAGGAAATTATATCATTTATTATTAATAAAATAATCAATAACATAGTTTTTTTATCAACTATTCAAAAGATACAAACGATTTAATGAAATTTTGTCTCACTATTATTTTTTGTGAGACTTAATCCATATTAAACACTAATTTGTTTTATGTGGTGTGTATAATAACCATGAATTTATTTTATGATTCATATACTAATAATTAACTAAATTGAAATTTAAATTTTAGGATATCTATTTTAGGGGGTTTTTAGTTCTAAAGTTACCAAATCAGTAAAGGATTTCTATCAGAATTTTTCTTTATTTGTGACAAGTGTTTTTTTCACCTAAATTATTTTATGAGGTGTATATACACCCCCTTTAACTTGATATATCATGAATATAAATATATTTTTGATATTTTCAACTTTATGAAATGTTTTTATTTTATCGATATTTTGATTCAAGCTAAAAAAATTAGTAACATCCCAAAATTCTGAAGTACTCTTTTATATTTGATATAATTTATGACACACATCACCAATAACTTAAGGGAATATAATATCCTAAGACCCGACTATATATTTAATAATTTAAATAAATTCAATCCAAGATATATCTTTTAATTCAGAAAACACCATGTTCTCTTGAAAAACCCTCATGACAGACCACTATCGATAGCTTGTGTTAAATACAAAAATGGCCTTTCTTGATAGCCTACGTTATAAGAAAGACTGAGTTCCACAGAAAAATATTTTATTAAAATACAATAATTTAATATAATATGATATAACATTGCTGTTATATTTGTAGTTATTAATATTATTAACTAAATTATGAATATTTATGGTTTATATAAATATAAAATTATTTATTTGGTTTATAATTAATTACAAATTAATATGAGAACAAATTTGATTTAAAAATGAATATTATTATATTTATTCTTCTAATAAAGTTTTTACATAATAAAAATAATTAATTATATATAGATAATTAATTAAATGAAATATATATTTTATATATTCAATGAAATATTTTTTATATTTATCTATTATGTATGATATGAATAAGATAAGAACAAACCCTATTTCACATATAAACCTATATTTTTATAAAGGCAATTTTACACCATTTTAATGGTGAAGCAATTTTAAATATTAATGTGGAAAATTTTATTCATCTAAAATATCAAACTAAACCGTATATTTAAAATATAAACATCATAATTTGGTTACTATGAATTTTTCATATTTTTCTGAAACATTTCATTTTTAGTGAATAGTTCAAAATATGAATTTATTTTAAAAAATATTTTTTATCTAATTTATTTATGGTGTTTAATTATACATTTAATAGTTTATAAATATTAATTATATATTATTTTTATTACTTTATATACTTTATGTCATTTTAGTATGTTTCACATAGATATTGATTATAAAAACATAGAAAACATTCGGACATATTTACTTTAAAAACCCGCATTGTAGTCCTGCATATGGGATGACTTTTTAATGAATTTACTCAACTTCTAGGATTTGTATTTGGAAAATGGATTCAATATTTTTAATCATAAAAATTTATAATTTAAAATAAGACCAAAATTATTTATTACCCAAAATATTTGTGAACATGATTAAAATTAATTATAATTATTCAGGAGAACTTAAGATTAATAAAGGACTAGACCTTTAAAAATTGGAACCTAATGACCTATCCAATTGTCTAAAAACCATTGTATATACATAATTTATAAATGAACCTTTGATTATTTTCTTTATTTTTTATTTATTTCTTATGTAAGAACATGTATAAACATAACTTGTTACCAAAAAGTCCATGTGAGTCCTTTTTCTTCTCTATAGAAGGCCACCACCTCTCCCCATTCCTCACACCTCTCAAAACCCATAGGTTTATCCTTTATCTTCCAATATATATTCCCAAAATTCCACTCCTATAAATTTAATCCACCACATAGTCATAAATCTTTAAAGGAATCATTTTGGTATAAACAAAAATTAGTTTCCTGATTAAGACATAACAACTTCTCTCATACTTTTTAATTGTAATCCCATTATCCATCCCCTAATCTATTATTATATATTTATTATGTAAATACACTATTATCATCAATATAATAGGTTTTTATATGTGAATGGTTAAACACACACATACTTTTAATCTAGAATGAACTTTTTCTTTTTGTGTGTGACGAATTACTGCCCCACAAAATGATGTTTATTCATTTTTCCATTTCCACCTTTAATGGTTAAAATTATGATAAAAAATATGTTTATATATAATATATAATATATATTATATTTATTATGTATTTATATCTATTTAATCTTTTTATTACACAATAATTTAATACATTAAATTTTATGTTATTACGATAGCATCGTATGACGAATGGTGGACTGCTACCCCTCAAAACGATATTATTTATTATTACAATAAAATGAATGTATAATGTATGGTTTCAACTAAACATATGTGACATAAAAACCTCTATATTAAACTAAACACATAAATACCTTTCTTTATATATATCATTTTCCTTTCTACCATTTCTCACACTTAAAAAATGATAATTTCATTCTTGAACGTGTGGACTTCCACCTCCTCGACATAATGTGAATCATTCTTCATTGCATGAATTATATATATAAGAATAAATGATTAAATAATATGTTATTTATTATATAATTATCATTATATAAATATATGGTGTTTCTTACTTTATTCCAAAATAATCATTGAATATTAAAAATTTTACTCAGTTATACATACATCCAACCACCTCTATGATCCAAACATTTATTCTTTCTTCACAACAATATTAATTTATTTATCTTTAATATATTATTGATGTATAAATATAATAATGAAGTAAATATTATTATTCTATAAATTTCATTTAATTGAGCCTTTGATGATATTTTACATACCAATGTAATTTTTGACACATTCAAAATTTGGTAAAAACACATGACATTAATATAATTTTTGTTTTTGTATAAAACATAGTAACAATTGAAATAAAATTAATTAAAAAAATAAAAAATTCTGTCAAGTAAGTATGAAATTAACATATGTTTTTAATAAAGGATTTTAACGCATGTTCACCTGATTGGAAACTCATGGTAAGGGATTTTGATCACACTTTTTTCATCAGTGAGATAAATATTATGTTCACCACTTACATACTTCATATGGTGTATCCAATTCCCATTTTTATATATTATATCATAAATTAATATATCTTTATGGAATTTAAGTATTGAATTTAATTTTATTTCTTTATTACATTTATGATTTAAAATGATTCAATGTGGTATGTGACATATTGGAAAGTTTAATGAGTATTTTCATTAGCAATGACATTGATTATATTTCAATGGTATTTCCATTTAAGGAAATTATATTTTCATTGTTCAATAAACCCTTTAATTTACCTCTACTATAGTAATTCAGTACCAATATCAAGTATTAGTACCATTTTCCAACTCTTTGGTACTCCAAGTGTTTTAAAAATGATTTTAATAAAACCCATATTCAATTATCACTTTAATCTGAGAACATTTTCTCTTATAAAACTGATGTTTAATTAAAAAAATCAATTGTTTTTGAAATTATTTTGAAAAAAACATTTACCATTTTTTTCTTTTACATTTTTTTATAAGGAATATTCTTGTCCCTTTACAAACAAGTAATTTTTATATCTTATTTACCATGTGAAAGGAATGTGCTTTTTACCTAGTGCAGATTTTACGGATTTAACCATTGTCATTTATCTGATGATTCCATTTCATGTTTAAAAAGTTACTTCTAAAAGATAATATTTTCAAAAGTTATTTTTAATTAAATGTTTACAAAAGGTTTTTCATAATAAAATTATATTTTCCTTAATATTTTTTTAAGATCATTTTGCTGTATTTGTATTCATCATTTATAACAACCCATTATTATTAAGCCACAATAGGATGTCTTGTATTGATTCCATACATACTATTCCTCTAGATATTTTACAATTAATTTGTTTAAGATTAATAGTAATATTATCTTCGTTGATTTATTTTAGTCCCCTGAAATATTCAATCTCCTAGGATCATTGATCATTGAATTTCATCTAAATAATCCATTTCATTTATCAAGGATATTACTATTGTCTAAACCATCTTCCATTTTACATATTGTGTCTAATTTAATTGTTATTTGAGTAACTACATATTTATTAATAAATCCTTGTATTTTATTTAATATGGATATTTTATAAAGAATATTGTTTAATAATTAAATTGATTACTCGATATAAAGAATTAATTGGACATATAATGAATGGTGGAGCCCAAACATTATATAGCTACTCGATGCATTGATAGGTTATCAAGAGACATATGTGTTGGGAAAATTAAATGGATTTCTATTTGTTGTTTTAAACTATCTAGAGGATGGATTTAGACAATATAGGTCCTCATGTGCGTAAGACAGGATGCCCAATAATTAAGGATTCCATTCATATTTATATTTCAGTTACTATTCATCCATGATAATTTTTGTTGACATATCTATGGATTCATTGACTTTTAAATTATTTGGTTAAATGTTATTTCTATTAGTATTTTACATTTATATTTAATTTTTATTATCTGCTAATTTGAAAGTAATTTGTTTCAAGTTATTACCATGCTATATGTGCTAAGAACTTATTTCTTAGTTTATTGATTATATTGTATGGCTGTTCTATTATTTACCATGACTTAAATATTATTCAACTTGATTCATTATAGATTATTTTATATTTCTCTATTAATGGTCATTTAATCTCACCATTATTTTGTATCTTACCCCAAGAATCCAAGAAGTGTACAATGAAATATTTCATGGATTTAATATTTGGAAAACTCTTATCTTAAAAATTATTTATATACAATGAATAGAAATTTTTTATTATAATTAATGTAGTCATTTATAATACAAGACTCATTTATGTATATAGTTTACTATTACTACTAAAAATATTTGTCCTTCAGGGCTTGATTCTTTAAAATCAAACTAATGAAATTGATAGAAGAAACTGCCTTTGCTCTATCTAGGGTCCGATCACTTTAGATGGTATCAAAAAAAGATTTGTAGAAACAATGGGAACTAGAATTATGCAAACATATTTTAGTTAAAATAACCATAAGGAAGAATTTGAGGATAATTATTGGAGAAAATCCTAGAGTTTTGTTAATTTCGATATTATGTGGGTCTTACTAAAAATACATCCTTGTTTGGATACTACATGTGAATTTATTTCAGGTACAAATATATCTAAGAGTAATAACTCTAACATGGTGTTCTAATACTGATATGGTGTAACCGGGTACATGAAAATGATCTTTATTACACATCTAGTTTTCCACTTTATGGAAATATGCTTAGGAGAATTCATATATTCATTAGAGACTATTATGAAGGATTTTGACAATGAATAACCTAGGATAAAGCTAATGTCATTTATATTTAAGATAAGGTGTCACGGTAATGATATCATATGAATGATATTGTGGAAACCCCAATATCATTAAATGACCTATGTAAAAATAAATGGACAATGTATTTATGTGTTGATGTTGTATTAAAAACCATTGTTAAAAGACTATTTATTGATTAACCTAATTTCAAGGATGCCCAACATATTTTTTATGATAATAATATTAATTTGGTTTTAAAATGTACAACCTATAAACTAGGTAACAAAAAATCAACGCTGGCAAGGTCATGGGTCTCGAAACCCTAACCGAAGGATAATAAGGATTCCATGCCAACCATTATCTCATGCAATGTCCTGGTTAGTTTTTTATTGTTTTTAATAAAAGAATTTAGTTAATAAATTAAAATTATAAACTAGTAGTATTAATTTTGAGGATTAGAGATTAATATAAAAACCATATTTGGTTTTAAGGATAGTTAAATACAACTAGATATTCCTTTCACTCTTTTAAAGGCCATAAGATCCTTTAAAAGAATATATTATTTTTTTAAGAATAAAAAAATATTGGAAGTTGATTTATATGACTAAAGGTATGTATTATAACTTGATCAAAGAAAAACCAAATGATATATTATTCATATAAAATTGAAACCTATTATGTATGAACACATCCTTATATTCATAGGCATTAAATTAATTAATAATCAATATAGAAAGGTCTTAAAATAAAATGTTTTCATAATACATTAGTTTTTATTGACCCGATATTCTTCTAAATCATTAAAGATTAATTCCTCTAGGACATGAAATTTCAATATTAAATTCACTTGTTTGTGATTTATAACACCATTAACTCTCGATAAATATTTAAAATTTTCCTACATGAACCTATTTTCACTTTCCACTTATGTTCTCTTACATAGAGACCTAGTTATATGTTATTCCATGTGACCCTTTTACTCCTCATTCTATCTTGTCTAACAGATGCTTCATGAACCCTTATCAAAATGTGGGACTTGATCATTTCAGACATAAAAAAATATCACCAAGATCAGGATTAAATTTCAAGTAAATAATTTAGTTAATGTGGAGAGAATATAAAACCGATAAATTATAAATTACACTTTTATATTTGATAGCACGTAGACATGAATCACTACACACATAAAAGGAATATAATATAATGAGCGTCAACTATATATTAACAATTTTAAATAAATTAAATGCATGGTATAGATTCTAATATACCCAAATATAAGTTATCTTGTGTTTTGCGCAAGAGTGGTCATCCTCGAAAGCTTCGGTTACATTCATGAGAGACCTTCTTCAATAGTTTTCATTATATGGAAGGCTGAGTTTCACCAAACAACGACATATTTTTAAAATATTACCATTTAATATAACTTGATATAAGATGGAAGTTATGTTAGAATTTATAAATATTATTAACTAAATTATGTAAATTTATGCTTTATATAAATATAAAATTATTTATTTGGTTTCCAATTAATGAAAAATGAAAATTAGAGACAATTGGAGATAAAAATAAATATTATTATATTTATCATTCAAAACGATTTTTGTCTTAATAAATATTATTTATTATATATAATTAATTATTTTAATGAAATATTTATTTAATATATTAAATCTACTATTTTTTTTATTTTTATCCATTAGGTTTGATATGCATAAGATAAGAAGAAACCTTTTTTAACAAAAAAACCATTATTTTTATGAAGTTAATTTTATCACCTTTTATTGGAGAACCCATTTTAAATATGAATGTTAAAACTATTATTGATCTAAAAATTCACAATAAACCTAATTTTTTAAATCAAATCATTGGGATTTGGTTAGGGTGATTTTTGATAATACTCGGAAACATTTCATTTTTAATAAATAATTTAAAATACTGAATTTTTGTTCAAAATTGCTTTTTGATATATTTTATTTAATGGGTAAAATTATACATATAATTTATTTTAATATTCTAGTATATAATATTTATTTAAATGAAAACAATTTATGTCATTATAGGGAAATTCACTTTGAAATTGGTTATATAAATCATAGTAATCTTTTAGACTTTTTTTACTTTAGAAAACCATATTGTCGTCCCAGGAACATGATGAATTTTAAATTATTTTATTCCACTTATTTGATTTGAATTTGTCAAAATGGCATCCCAATTTCAAATTTTAATAATTTATATTTTATAATAATTCCAACATAATTTTTTACCATAATTATTAGTGAATGTAATTAAAATAAATTTCAATTATTAATGAAAAATTGAGGTTAGTAAAGGACTAAAACCTTAAATTAAGGGCACAAATGACCAATAAAATTGTAAAAAACCCATTTTATGTCCATAAAACGGCCATTAATATTCAATTATTTATTTTGGTTTGTTTTTATGAATTTTGTTAGGTTCGAACATCTGTACAGAAAACTTCTTTCCATAAATTCCAAGTGAGTCCTTTTTCATCCCTATAAAATGACACCACCTCTTTCCATTCCACACACTTATAAAACCTGTTAGGTATATCCAATATCTACTAAATATACTCTAAAAATCTATCCCATATACCTGTATTCCTCCACATGGTCATACATACCTCCAACAAATTATTTTGGTACAGACCAAGAGTAGTTACGCGATTAAAAGGCAACAACTTCTCTCAATCTTTTTTAGTTTTTTTCTCATTCTCCTACCCGTCATCTCTTGTTATTACATTATTATGTAACAAAAAGTAGTAT
This sequence comes from Viscum album, assembly GCA_963277665.1. Taxonomy (NCBI): domain Eukaryota; kingdom Viridiplantae; phylum Streptophyta; class Magnoliopsida; order Santalales; family Viscaceae; genus Viscum; species Viscum album. The sequence goes on from OY728126.1 coordinate 398,601,403, forward strand.
CATAAATATATTAGGATGTATTTATGTTATATTTTCTACATACACATAAACACACATCCATTTAATGGTTTACGAAGATAATGTTTTTGTTTACGGTGAATTAATGCCTCACAAAATGACGATTGTTCATTTATCCGTTACCACCTCACATGGTGGAAATTACGATGAAAACTCTAATAAAATATGATATATATAATATTATTTATGTATTTATACTTATTTAATCATTTTATTAAACATACCATTAATACCATCAGTTTTATGTTAATATGATAACATCATTTGAGGAACTGTGGATTGCCACCCCCACAAAGAGATGTGATTTGTTCACATAATACATGGAACATATAAAAAATGGTTTAAACTAAAAATATCTGACTTAAATAAAAAATTTTATATTAATATAACTAAAACAATTATATATATATATGATTTATTTTATCACCCTTTCACACACTAAAAAATTGCTAATGTTATTTATGAACGTGTGGACTACGACCTCCTCAACATGATGTTATTCATTTTTCTGCACAAGAGTTATATATATAAGTATGAATGATTAAATAATATTTTATTTATTATAAATTTATATTTATGGATGTATATGGTGTTACTTACCTTCTTCCCATAAATATCATTGAAAAACTATAATGTTGCTCATTTGTACGTACGACTTTCCATCTCCATGATCAAAAAGATGATTCATTTTTCATAACCATGTATAATAATTGATCATAAAAGTATAATTTATTCATAAATATGATATTTATGTTAGGATTATTGTTATAGAAATGTTATGTAATAATCTAGTAAACCTTAGCTGACTTATGAAAGTTATTTTTGACACATAAAATGAATTTTGTTAAAACACCCAACCTGAACATAATTTTTAAATTAGTTCTATAGAAAATAATAAAAAATGATATAAATTTATTATAAACATGTAAAAGGTTCTATATAATGTAAAAAAATTAATATATGTCTTTTATACATGAAGTTAATGGATGTTAACCCAAAATGAAACTCAAGGTAAGGGAATCTCATCTCATTTTTACATTCGTGAGATAATTTTCGTGTTTACCGCCTATATATTTGTTGTAGTGTATCTACTACCCATATTTATATATTATATTATGAATTCAATTATATTCATGGTATTTATTTATTTTAGTTAATATTATTCTTTCATGAGGTTTATTATTTATAGGTTTTCAAATTGTTATGGGAAATATTGGAATGTTTAAAGATTATTTTCCCCAACAATAAATTTCAGGATATTTTAATGGGATTTAAATTTTAAAAAATTATATTAGTATTACTCAATATCCCATGTAATTTCATTTCCTTGAGTAATTTATTACCCTTTTCAACTATTAGTACCATTTTTCTACTCCTTGGTTCGCAAATTGTATTGACAATGTTTTTAAGAAATCCTGACATAATATTTATCTTTAGTCTGAGAATGTGTTTTCTTATAAAAACATGGTTTATTAAAAAAAATTGAAAAACATATTTTTAAATTATTTTTTAATTACATTTTTACCCTTTTTTATTTTATCATTTTTGAAAATGAATCTTTTTATCACATTCCAAATAAACCATTTTTCAATCCTTTTTACCATACGAAAGGAATATCTTTTTTACATTATATGACTTGTACATATTTACACACCATCATTTCATTAATACATCATTGGTAACATTTAAAGGATTCTTTTAAAAAAACAATTTTCAAAAGTTATTTTGAAATAAAATTATTTCAAAATTATTGTCATAATAAAAGTATATTTTCCTAAATAATGTTTTAAAAGATCATTTTATAGTATTTCAATTCATCATAAACAAGAACACTTTATTTTAACTTCACTTTGGATGTGTTGTATTAATAGAATATTTATTATTAATATCAATGGTTTATTATTTATTTTTCCAAGGATAATATTCACATTCACTTACTTAAATGATTTTTTATTCCCTCTACAATATTCCATCTCCTTTGATCATTGACCGTTTAATTTCACATAAATTATAAATTTCATTAATCATGAATGTTAATAATTCCTATGTCATATACAATTTTTCATAAGGTGTCTAAATTAAAAGTTATTTTATTAACTAGGTAATTATTAATAAATCTATATCTTTTATTTAATATGGATATTCGATAAGGAATATTGTTTAATAATTAAATTTATTACTCAATATTAAGAATGATTTACAAATAAAATAATGGTGCAGCCTATACATTATATATAATTTCAATGTCTGGGCATGATCTCATGAGAAAACAAGTTTTTCTAATTAAATAAGCTTCTATATATGGTTTTAAACTTTTGGATCATTGATATTGAATTTATAGATCACCATTTTCTTAATACTTGATTTCCAATAATTAGAAATTCCATTATATGTATTTTAGTTATTATTCATCCATGAGATATTGTGTCGACATATCTATAGATAAATTCAATTTTAAATCTATTGATTAAATATAATCTGGTTTAGATTCTCTTCCTTCTATATTTATTTTTAATTATCATGTAATTTTAATGGAATGTATTTCTATTTATTACCAGGCCATATTATAGAAGAACTTCTTTATCTGTTTTGTGATTATTTGGAATTGGTGTTCAATTATTTGAAATTCTTTAATTATTATTATCATTGATTCATTATTGATTTGTCTATATTTTCCCTTACTGATAATTTGATCTCACCATTGTTATTCTTATTTTCCAAGTAATACAATAAGCATAATGGTAATGATATATAGGGATTTACTTGTCAAAATAAAATTATGTGCAAATTTTATTTATTTAGAAAGAAGACAAAAGTTGTATAGTAATTTTTGTAGTCATTTTTAATACAAGACTAATTTATATGTCTAGTTTTCCAAGATTATTAAACTAATTGGTCCACTAGGGTGTATTACTTGTAATCATTACAACATAATTGATATAAGACAATAGCTCTAGACTATCTGGGGTTGTACAGGTACAATGGTTAATATTTTATGTAAAAATATTATATTTTATTAGGAATGTTTATTCATAAGTATCCAATATTGAAATATAATGATCTAAAAATCAATAATTTTAAATATTTTTATTATTGTTTATTTATTCATAATTTCTCCCTGTGATGGTAACATGTTTCCACTATATGGTTCCTAAAATATTTTTGGAATATTTTTAATGAAAATCAAAAATCATTTATGAATTTTGTTTGAAATAAATTTAATTAAAAATCATTGTTTTCTATAAATTTTAGAAATTATTTTTTTAATGTTATTTTTATCTCGTATTCATGAAAATAATTTAGATAATGTCTTATGTGTAAAATAGTGTTTTAAATGAGTTTTTGATATTTTTTTATAACTATATATTGTTTATTTTCAATAAAAAGTGTTTTCAAATTGATTTATGTAATAATTTTTTTTAACAGAGTAGAATGGATAAATTTTCTCGGAAATGGTTTAGATTATTTTTAAAATAATTCTTTATAGTTTTTTAATATTATTTTAAATGATTTTTTATATTGTTTCATGATTTAAAAATTGAACATTCAAAGAAAATTTACTTTTCAAAAAAAATATCATATATTATTTAAAAAATTTTTTATCTATGATATCATTATTTGGGGACAGTTATTCTTTATTGGGGATATTATCCCAAGATACCATTTTTATTATTTCTCAAAATGGTTTTTGATCATGATGACATTTTTTATCAAAATTTTTTCTCATATATGGGTAATAACATGATAAAATGATTATGAGAATGATTTAATTTCATGGAAAATTATATAATAAAATAATTAGGAAACCTATAAATTTTCCCCATGTTTTTATGTGATGAAATTTTTATGATACACATTTCTATTCAAGTTTTATGATATGATGATTTTTTTATGATCATTGGGAAAAAAATTAGGATCTCATTATTTGATTTTTGTCCCTATATATATATATATAATGATTTAGAAAATGAATCATATATCATGGGATAAAAATTGGAAAGAAGTTAATATTCTTAATCTAACCCGAGAGAATGGTTTGTCTAGTTCCACTATGAGAAATAAGTGTTTCCGGATCCACTCTTAGAAATAGGCGTGTCATTATTCACTATGGGAAATAGTAGTGCCTTGATCTATTATGTGATCCATTTGCATCCAGATCCACTATGTTGATGATATTGGCCATTTCCCTAAATGAATGAAATTATATTCTATATTTATGATTGTATCTTAATTTTATGACATGATCTTATGGATCTTATCCGATTTAAGATAATTTATCACCATTTGGGCCATGTTTAAAAAATAATAATTTTTTATTCAATCAATCATGTTTATGATCTATTACAGGTTGGGTATCCAATTCATAAGTTATGTTCAAGATCACATATCTAAATAATTATCTAATATTTCATATGATCATAGATTGATATCTATTAGGATTAACCTTAATGAGCATCTAAGATAACCCTTTATTGTTTTTCATTTCCCATGTCATATAGAGAGGATTTAGGTACTATATGTATATAAAGAGTCCATAATGGGAAAATATTTGTGAGAAACATTAAATATAATACCCCAGATTGGAATATTGTGTTCTATGTTTCCAAATAAACTAAAAATTTTCTTTCAAAGGAGTTTTTTATGTAATGAAATTAATATTAAAAAATAACGAAGTAATATTAATATTTGATAATCGTGGGACTCTATAGTTGGTATCAAGGGAATATTTATTTACACATTGAGAACTTGGATGATATATCATTAGCAGGATCCCCAGTGATATTTATATGGATATGTACTTAGATGACTCAAAGGTTATGTCTAAGGATGTTTCATTGTTTATGAAAATGATATTAAATTTTCATAAATTATTGATAAATTGGTTAATATAAATAACATCATTTTATACATAATACATGTTGATGAGGCTCTAGAATATATTAATATAAGGGTAGCAACCCTAAAAATAACATATTAACCAAGAATCAGTCATGAACTTGATCACAACTTTATTTTGAGTGACAAACCTAGTTTGAAACTCCTAGGGGATATTCTAGGGATATTAAAAAATTCAATAAAAATTCATGAATCAATTAAATAGTAGATTACTATGAATGACCAATGTATTTATAAGGTGTAATATATTTTTGATTGAATCACGATTTAGAAATACTAGATATTTGTTTTATGATTATGTGGTTCCCCATTATGGTGAGTGTTTCTAAAAATATTATTTTGTTTGTAGACATTGGATGGAATGAGAAGGAATCATGTTAAACCAGAATATGATGGAAATTTTAGTGTCTATGAGAAACCAAAGTTGATGATAATCATAGATAAGTATATTTTAATTATTCATAATCGTTTTTCATGATATATTATTAACAATGTAAACGTAGATGAGATTCATAACACATAAAATAATGGTAATAAGATATTTTTTGAACTTTTTAAAGGGTTGAACATCATGGAAAAAAGATTCATCTTTATAAATTTCAATATGGTGGGAAGAATAACTAGGAGAAACATCACCAATTGAATTAAAGGTGTTATCTTTGTGGGGAAATTTTATAGATTGAAAATTTTTCATGGAGATCAATGTATTTTGTTTGGGTAACATGGGAATTTAAGAAACTAATTCCTTATCCCAATAATTATATTTTATAAAAACAATGGATTGAAATGACCCAAAAAATATGGGGATCAAGTTAAAACTAACCCAACCATGCGTCCATTGACCATGGACTAACGACAAGTGACGAAGTCATAACAAACACAAGGTGTATTTTTATTATGTACTTGTACACAAATGCATCCAAATTGTTGTAAATGTGTAGAGGGAAAAAAGAAAATGATAAAAAAATACTAGGGATACTATCTCGAATATAAAATCTCTATACCGTACAAGAGTACAATAGTGAAAATTATAACTAAAGTTGAAAAATAAAAAAACAACTAGAATAATTTCCCAACATTAACAAATTGAAATGTAAAACAATTTGAGATCTTAGATCCGGATCTCTATGATATGACCACCATATGTGCTCCAAAGTACTATATATCCCTATGCTTTTCTAAATTCATGAACAATATTTCTATCATTTCTATAATACATGACACTTATGGGAAAAGATGATGAATGGGTGATTAAAAACACATGTAGTACGATGAGATGAAAGCCAAAGGGGATAGAGTAAGAGATACAATAGGAAAAGAGAGACTATATATATCAAAAGATGTAGAATACAATAAATGAATATTTATCAAATCAAAACAAGTGATAGGGAGTGTGTAACCTCATCCAAAAAATGGGGATCTATATAGTGTGTAATATAAGAACACATCATGACATTAACACCAATTGTAAGGGATTAGACTCATCCAACCCTAAGAATATGAAAACAGAAAGCATGTGAAATAACATGAGAGTATTTTCATCCCAAGGAATAAGATTATCAAAAAACATAGTATAGATACAGATATATATATATATATTCTCTATCAATAGAATAAAAAATTAGTGATAAAGTGGATATCAATCTCAAATATCATCATAGGAAGATGATTTAGAAATGGTTCCAAATGTACTTCAACACTACCCAAAATTTCACACCTCTACTCAGAAGTAATCAGTGAAGTCATGTCATCACTCTTAATATAGCCACAAAAATGAGGGGGATGAAGATCCAACTAGAAGACCTATCCACTAGTACATATGGGGGGTCTATCCTGTGAGTATCAATAGAGGTCTTGCACCATAGAAGATGGGGGTTCTACTTTAGTGTCATGTGGACCGAAACCCTATCCGATAGGGGGTTCTACTTATAAGGTAGAGCAATTGAGCCAATACTGATGCATGTTACACTCTATTGGTTGAGAACGCATTCCTTAGTGAGACAGTGGCGGTTCTACTCTGGACATTTAAGAACCATGTCCTATCAGAAAAGGGGGTTCCACTCGAATGGTAGAGGACATGCTCCCATACTGTTGGTGGGTTCCACTCTCTAGGTCGAGAACCTACACCTTGGTTACATAGGGGGTTTGTATCTAGTCATAGAGGACCCATTCCATATCTGATAAGGGTTTAAATTAGTATGTAATTGTATAGGTCCTATTACCATGATGATGGGGGTTACACTCAATAGATATACTATGGAGATCCCTCCATATTACTATCATTATCTTGTGTCACCTTAATAAGGGTTTTTTTCAAAAAAATTGAAATCATATTCCAAAATTCAAAATGGATGGTACCATAAAATTCTACATGAAAAAACACTTAGGATAAGCTACTCATTGGCCACAATCCTTTTATAATCGATGGTGATGTATAAAATGGATGTTTCACAAAAAGAAACTATGGGGTATAGGTCATGGTAGGGGACAAAAATGACATGTGGTCCCACTCCATTGTTGTTTTTTTAATTAGAGGTACATGTATCACAAAACATATAGGGTTATGTGATGTAAGGGGGATGTGAAAGGTGTGTGAAAGCCACTCAATGTCCCTATCATGTGATTTTCTATTTGTATGAACATATTACATGTCAGTGTAATTTACCCTATGTCTATGTACTTTAGTATATGGCATGCCTCACCACATAGGCACCACCCATGTGCTATAGTTATGCCTTTGTATTCAGGCACATAGTGTGTTCATGACCATGTTCCATCTAAAATAACTTTTCCATATAGTGAAAGGTGTACACAATGTCTTTGGTGTCTACAATGAATTTCATCCTTATAAAAACCCAAAACTATATCAATCACATCAATGAGATTATACATCATTAGTGTATCATAGTAAAGTGCATGTAATCTATATATTCACAGTTTTCCATATTTTTTTCCCATGCTTTGAATTTGTCAATTCTTCAAAAAATATATCATCCAGAACAAATTTAAATGGTGGATCTATCCATGGATAATCATTTTCAGTTATTTTTTTTGAAATATAAATTTTTTCCTCCTTAATGATTCCACAATATGCACTACACATCTCAATATTTTATTCTATGATGATTTTTTCTCTAATCATAAAAACGACCATCCACGTACTGAAAATCATTCAAAATATTTTTTTGACTCATTGATTTGTCCCTCATTCTTCTTTTCATCTCAATTTTGGGGGTCCGGTAAATCTCGATAATGCCTGACAATGTCGAAATGGGACCGCAGAGGCCAACCACTGATGATTGTGAAGTAATTGAATGAGGAAAGAACAAGAACAAAGGTTTAATGAAGTTTAACAGTAATTCATGGCCCATAATCAAGGATATGGATAATTAGGCATAGAAAAAAAATTATTAAGAAATTTAATTGACACATTGGTGTATTATGAGGAAAAAATTAGTTCAGGTTAATAAAAGGAAATTGATCCACTTAATAAATTAAATCCAAAAGGGAGTAAACAAATAATTTATAACTCTTTCATGGATATTGGATCATTTATTTTCATTAAATGACATTGATAATGATTTCATGATGATTTCATGTTTGATGTGTCTTAATATGATCTGATCCAGTGTTTATTAATCGTCTATTGTGATCCTCTAATAGAAAGAGGAAAAAGAAGCTATAGACAATACCAGTATTATGAGGATAGCCCTATGAAATTCTCTATTAGATTATTCTTTTAAAATTTCTTAAAAAGTTAATATAATTAATTAATTAATACAATTAGTTAATGTATCCACTAAACATACTTCAAGTGACTGAGAGATCAAAATTCACTATACCGACCTATTTTAGGTCTCAAATCAGTTAAATAGCCAATTTCAGGATGAACTATGGTCTCATATTTATAATACATTATTTCATTCATGTTTTATCCCATTTTCATTAAGCACCCATGCATTAGTAATATAAAATTAATTTCATATTCTTTATAAAATTAATTTCAGACACACTAGGCCTTGGAATCACAAACCAAAACAGTAGCTGGCTCTAGAAAATTATATATAAATATCTCAATGTATTACAAGGAAAATATCAGGTCACTTTTCCATTCCACTCATCAATATTTTCATCCAATGAATGAAAAATGAAAAAACTAACCAGGATACTAATCCCACACATGGATCTCCCTCTCAAAGGACCAATCCTGAATGTTCACATGCTTCAAAAAAATAAACCAAAGTGATGGACCATCCACCCAAGTTCATCCCCTTCTCAATCCTCGATAGTCACTGATTTCTCTACATAGGTGGATCCATCCTTGATGTCCAGATTTCCCTAGTTTATGACATTTATAGGATAATGAATGTTTCTCATCATCTATGACACACAAAAGAAATTGTGGATGCATTCCCCCTAAGGTGGTAGGAAGAGGCAGCAAACAACCTCACCAACACAAAACATGATATCCAATATCCCGATGAATAATAAGGATAGATTCACTCCCTATATGGTACTCCATAATCCTTATCATGTGGATACTCATATGATAATATGGTCTTCTAAATTAGACCTCAAGCGCTTACAAAATTTATCTGTGTAGGATTTATGCCTAGTCTGGCAGTCCACATCCAATAACAGTTTACTGGGACTGTTTCTGTACCAACTACACTAACTATAGACCCAAAAATTATGTATTTCAAATCTTTTTCCTAGACATGAAGGGTCTCCCATATATGGACTAAAATGGTTCTAGTATGATGGTTGAGTGGTATTTGTTGTTTAATGAATACTATCCTAATGTTATGTGATCCAACCAAATATGGATTAAGTCTAACATTAAAGACCTCATTATATCCTACAACACATGGATAGTGCACTTGGTCTTTCCATAAGCCTGAGGGTGAATATTTGTAATAGTTATTATAATTTTCTGAAATTCCTCGTGTTATTCTTTCTCTAAACGTAATTTAAACTGTGTTTCATGATCAGAAATAATATTTGAAGTAACCCCATGAAGGAGGGGAATTTCCAATACCTAAAACTTCTCTAAACACTCTACAAAACATATCTCTCTAATAGAATGGAATTTAATGACTTTCTAATTTTGTCAAATATAAACTAAATGAAATTATCTCCCTTTGATGTTCATTAAATCCCTGCCATAAATTCTATTGATAGGTCCTCACATTTTACTCTAGGATATTCAGGGGCTGCAATAATCACACCAGAACATAATAATAAACATTCACATGATATAATGTGATGAAATTAGAGACAAACTCATCTACAATCCATCTCATGTTGGACAACCAAAAATATCACTACTATTTTTTGTAAATATTCCTTATAGTGGGATGTACATCTTGGGGAGAAGTACATAACTATCATATAACCTCCTCCTACATCATGACTGGAAACAAAAGATTTCCCTTGAAAAAGATGATGTGTTTCCATCCATTAGAACAGAGATATGGTGATCCCCCATCAGTATATTTTTTCATGTAAGACGTCACATTCTATGTATCCCAAATAGGACTCTCTCACATTCCTTATAAGTAGATACATCACACTATCAACCAATAACTATTATACCCTCCTGATTGACTATGGTCAGATTAAAGGAAGGAAATATCTCTAAACACTCTTTCAATAAGAGAGTTTAGGACATCCTACTTCGGAAATATTCTTCTATGATTCCCTTCCCTTAGGAATAGACATTATTGATGTCATTGTCGTATAATAACTCCAACCAACATCACTTTCTCCTGTTTAGGTATCTCTATATGAATATGTACCAGAGACTCTGATGGATTGAGAACAGCTCGAATCACTCTCCAATAATGTAATATCTTAATCTCCTCAAAGAGAAGACTATAGAGGCCATCTCTTGGATAGGAGTCCCGTTGTTATACTCATGGGAGCTCAACTACCTCAACTTATATGATATAAATATGTTTCACTACATAAATCTGCGACCGAACACAACTCTTGAGGAATCACAATACACTGCTTACTCTATATTCTCATCCAATTGCCTCAAAAGGAGAACTTTTCAGCCTCAGGCTCATATCCTATAAGGTTATCTAGGATTTCTCAGTCTATGTAAATGGATTCCCATTTAATGTTAGGGATGTCAGTAGGCATGTAATCCTGGATAATGCTTCTGCAAACCTCCTGTTGTACCCTACTAAGACAAGAAAAATTTAACATATAAATGGTTTTGGGCGGTCACCCAAGTAAGAATAGTATTGATCTTTTCCTAGTATAGGATAAAACATTCATTTAAATCACATTACCCAAAAAGTGAACAACATGAATCCATAATGTGATATATGAGACCCTTCCATAAACCATGTACTCTCATAGAAAATTGAGAACTATCATCAAGTGATCTACATGTTCCATCACTAATTCAGAGTAGTTGAGTATGTATTTGAAAAAGACAACTTGATATTTATCTATGTATGGAAGTAAGATCAATTTCATAGAAAACATAAACATGGTGGGGTAATTATTTAAACCAATGGTCATTGATAGGAAAACATTATGTCCATAGTGATTGTGAAATGCCAACTATGGAATATAAGACTAGAGAACAGTCAACTGGTTATATTCAGACACGATATATATACTTGAGAACTATCTCTCACCATGAAACTAGTCATATAGGTATTAAATCCTTGGTATGGGGTACTTTTTCTTTATCGAGGCCTAGTTTAGGCCATGATAATCAATGAAAATCCCCATTCTCTTGTACTCCTTTTTCACAAACAACATTGGTGCTTCCTAGGGGGACACACTAGGCATAATGGAACACTTATTTAAATATTCCTCAAATGGAAACTTTAGCTCCCATGGTTTGGTAAGGTCCATCTGATATGACAGAGAAGATATCATTAAAAACTAGAAAATTTAAATATAAAGAATGATCTATAGCCACGATTGAAATGATATGTGGCTATTGGGTGAGTCATAGACACACCCAAAGAGATAGCATGGTGACATATCCATAAAAAACATAAATTGATTGGGCTCCACCCGCAATACCTCTCCCTCCCCCAACTATCTTTCCCGAAAAATACTCTTACTCCAAAATATTTCCTCCTACCGACTTCCTCCACTCACAATTTATCATCCTCGTACAGATCCGATATAGTCTACACACCTCAATGTCAAGTCAACATTGATGCAACTCTAATGCCTCCATGCACAAGAAAACCCGACACTACCATTCTACCTCTCTACCAACATGATCTGCCCATATCCAGGTCAACGTAGTTCCAACGCCCCCCCCAACTCATTCCTCACCAAAAACCTCCTCTAATGTCACTCGCTGTCGCTCGATGCCACTCGGACCCAGCCACACCAAATTCTTCAGTCATCCTTCATTGCAATTACCCCACCACCACGAGACCCTTCTTCTCCAACATGGCGAAACAACCACCATGATTTCCCTCTCGAACCCATACTTACCCTCATAATCCACCCTTGTGATTTCTCACTAACCCCATTCATGGAAACAAGGTAAATCATCCATTCAGTTTTTGGTTGGTATGTTTTTCTTCATGATTATTTAGTAATGTTTTATATATGATTTAGATTGTGGATTATTCATTAGATTAAAAAAATCCCACTTTGGTTTGGAGATACTTTTTAGTAATGATACCTCGGTTCGTCAAAAATCTTTATCTTTTAGGTGGGTAGATTTTTCGTAATTAAAATGTAAGGTGTGAAGGGATTTCGGTCCACAACTGAGTTTTTTACCCATTGTTGGTTGTTTCGCAATTCATTATGAATCCATTTTTTTCAATTGAGTAAACTTGTTTGGGTTTTGGAAACATTTAAATTGTGATCAAAATACTTATAATAGTAATCTTTAATGTAAAGTTTTATAATTAATAATGATTTAATTACATATAGTGGTCAAATAAATTATTTAGGGATATAAAAACTTTTAAAAAATGAATTTTTTACTTGGTTGGTTTTAACATTAATGGGGCCCATGGGGAGTTTTGTGTAAATTTTATAGGGCTTTATACACACCCCTTTTATTTTAATTATGGTGTTTATATATATATATGATATTATTTTTTCTATATCTATAAATATATATATCTTTTTTTGTTTGGATTTAGCAATAATGAATATTTAGTGGATGAATGTGTTGGGTAATTTTATTGTTGGTGGTTTGCGGTTTGTGCTGGAATATCTTGCAAATATATAAATATATTTTATTTTTTTAATGTAATTTTTTTAAATTCAAATTCATCTTCTCAGTTGTGTGTCATTCAACAATATTATATAAGATATTTTAGTTTGGTTTTTAGAAAATTCTCCATTTTTTATGTTGGTGTTTTTATTTATCATTTATTCGATTAGTGGTAAAGTGAAAATTCCTAAGATTGAGTTGCATTCGAACTCATATTTAGGCCATGTTTGAGAGACTAAACATGGTTGAGGTGATACATAACATAAAATGGATGAATAATTTATATTATAATAATAATTAAAAAATTTCATAAATAAGTAATGAATAAATAGAATTTCTTGAATATTGTTTTTGTATATATTTTTTGAAGTAATTAGGTTGGGAAAAGGCTTTGCGAAGATTTATTTGATTTAATGATGAATTATATTTTGGATTATTCTTTTTAGCAGTGGATTTAGATGTTGGTGTGGTTAGGGTACTGTAGTTAAATGAGAATATGGTGTTCTTATAAATTAATAAAATATTAAATTACAAAGGATTGAATTTGATTATGTTAAAATGATTTAGTTTTAAACATAATTTAATTTAATTGTTAGAGATATTTTATGTGCTTAATGTGTAAGAATATGATATTTTTTTATGTTGATAAGAAGTTCATGAGATATGAGAAGTGAGGGAATTAATGTGGATAATTATGTTAGTATATTTTAAAAAATAATTTACATGTTATTTACAATGAAATGTGAAATTGGATGAGTTTATGTGGTTATGTTGTTTGTTGATTCCATGTTATGATGTTTAAGTTCATGTTACCATTTAATGGATATGGTGTAGTTATCATGGGTTTTTGATGTTGTGGTCATGATTGAAAGTGGACATTATGTTGAGATTGTGTTATATTATATACCATTGTATGTTTTTGAATTTCATAATATTTTCACATGAGTTTGGTAAGTTTATTGAGTCACATATCATGTTTTGGTAAAAAGGAAAAAAGTGGGATATACTAACAGCTAACTAAAACCCTTCTAACAGTCTTCCTTTTTATGGAAGAGTGGTTATATGGTAGTTGTATGTACTTATGATGCATTATATTGTTGTGGTAGTGTATTTTTATTAAGTGGTATATAGTTTTCAGGAGCATGTATTCCATGTGGTTTTGGTAAAAAAGTATAGACAATGGATGTGGTATATTTTTATTGTATGCATAATTTAAATGAATGTATTCTTAATGAAAAATATCATTGAGAAATGAGTGTGAATAGTTTAATAGAGAAATAGGTGTGGGGTATATTATTTTATTAAATTTAATGATTTACTACCAATGCATAATTTATTGAAATTTGGTGATAAATTCTTACTAAGATGGATTTATAGTCAATCTAATTTGAGATATGAGTAATTTTTTAATTATTCACATGGTATTTTGTTTTATTTTCAACATTTTAATGATATTTTTGTGGATGAAACTGTTGAGTTTACATAACTACTCACCAAACAAAGGGGAAGTTGTTGATGTATTCTTATATTATGACTTCAATGATCTTTTGAATCATAGGAGTAATAAGTTTAATTTTAATTATCTATAAACATTCATTGTTTTTATGGTGGGATATTCGGGGATAAGGATATAGGAATTTATGATCAAATCATATAATATTATTCCTTTTATATATTACAATACTCTCATGAATTATAAATCTCATCTAAATATGATAAATAATTATATGATACCTCACAACCATTGCAGGATTTGTGTTTTAAAATATCTATACCTTGTAATATTTTTATATAGATTGATCATGATTTTTGTGAGATCATCAAAAATCACCTTCAGAAAACCATTTTTATGTTTTTTAATGTTTTGCATTTCTTTCCTTCTTCACATTAACATTCATGATATCACCTTCTATTCTCTTTCTGGTAGGATTATAGATTTCTATTGCACGTGCATACATCACCTAAAGACTAGGTTGAAAGCACTCCCTATTGTGAAAAATACTCCATTAGAAGTCTGTGATCTTGATATGGGCCAATCTTTATTTTTCATTAGTTAAATTGGATTTCAATCATTACAATTTTTTTACATGAAAACTAAGAATTTTTTATTGGGATTTTTTGAAACTGTTTCCATACAATATTTGTTAATGATTTTTTGATTTAGTTTAATTGAAATCCAATCATGGGATTATGAATTGTTTTTTATTAGGCCAAAAAATCAAAACACGGTTTTCATCTTAATCTAGTTATTGTGTTTCTTAAAACATGAGTTTCATCTTAAGTCATTTTTTTGGAGAAATTTACCTTAGTCTTAATTAACATAATAATATGAAGAATAAGAGTTTCCATCGAGGTGGATGGGTGTCCGGGAGGGTGGAGGGGGGATTGTAGAGGAAGTGGTGTCCCAGATGGGGGGTGTTTAAGTGGGTGTCCATGAGGGGGTGTCAATGAGGGTGTCCAACAGAGGGGGGGGTGTCCAGGGGGGTGGAGGGGTAGTGGGAGGGGTGTATAGTGTGTATAAAGTGGGGAAAGGGGTGCATGGAGGTGAGGGGTGTCCAGGAGGAGAGGGGTGTCTAGTGGAGAGAGTGGCATGATGGGGGTGTTAAGGAGGGGAGGGGTGTATAGGAGGGTGTCTAGTGGGGGTGCAAGGGGATGGGAGGGGTGCAACGTGAGAAGGGGGTGTGTCTGGGGAATGTGGGGGTGAATGGTGGGTGTTGGTGGGGAAGGGGGTGCTTGTGCAAGGGGTGATGTTCCAGAGTGAGTATCAGATGAAAGTTTCATTATTTATCCTACCCTATTAGATATTGGAGTTGAAGAATGATATCATGGATGAGGTAGTGATTTTTGGAGTTCTTGGGGAAGGTTTTATATTTCTCATATTAATAGAGATTTTTAAGGTAATTACAGTAGTATAATGGGTAATAAAAGTGAGTCTTTTACAATGTGTGGTTGTATAATGTTTTGTGTCTTTATTTCCATAATGAGGGGTTGATGTATGACAATAAAATAAAGGTATTTTCTAGTATGAAATACCATTTCATAGGGAATGAATAAAGGTATTTTATATCTAATTTATTTTAGATAAACTAATATAGATTATTTTATGTAAAAAAATATATAAAAGATTGATGTGCATATTGGACACAAAATTGTCAAAACTATTATCAATAATTAAATTTTGGGTCACGACCTCATATATTCATTGTGTATTGTATTTGGTAATTTTTCTTATAACTTACCCTGAAAGGGTTCATGGAGTCCCTCTATATTCAGATTTTTATTTTTAATTATAGAGTTGGGCACATTTATCATTTGATCAACAATTCCCAAAATGACTTTATGTGTGCAGAAAGTGATATGGTGGAGAGAGTATCCAGAAACTCGTGAAACATTTTGTTTTTATTTTATTTAATTATTTATATAATTATATTTAATTAATTCATGGTTTCTAATTCTGATTTTTTTTTAATTTTACTGTTTTTTTGGTTTTATCATTGTTATATAAAACCAAATAAATTAATATTGTATGTGTACATTATGGTTTTGTGTAGGAACTTGATTTATGCACGGTTAGTGGTAGAAATTTAGAGTGATCATATGTAGTGAGAAGTAATCCAGGATTAAATGAATTTTTCATCTGGAATTTTCTATAAGAATGATATTTGGTTTTCTAAACCATGATACTAAACATAGAGATATGCCTAGTTTTATAGTTTCTGTATTGAAATTACAATATTTAACCTAATCAATTTAGTCCATATTTGGCCTAGATTTTCCCAATTATATTTTTCCAGACCATCCATGAGACTCCTCCTTTGTTTTACCATTATCTCTTGTAATCTCTATTTATAACATCCACCATTAAAGATGGTTCTTCAAGATATGTACCTCAAGATTTTACTATCATCTCTTCTTCTCATTTTTCTTCTTTTTCATTCCCTAAGAAGTTTTTAGTCGCACATATGAAAATGTTTTCAATTATTTTTTGGTAAATTATAAATCATGGTTTCTATAAAAATGTTCTTAATGTTATGTTGTTGTATACAAGACATGTCAGTAAATAATTCCATCATGATTTGGAGAAGCTAGGTCCTTTAATTCATGGTGGATGGTATATTTGTTTCTACTATAGTGGGTCATAATGAAGTGATTGAATTTAAGAGAAATTCCTTTTATCATAAAAATCTGCACTTCTAAAGCTTTATAAATGCATATCTTCACCTAAACAACAAGAAGGCCTAGATGGAAATTGGATCAAACATTCCACCTATGGAATCCGATGTTGGAACAATATATGACCTACACATGCTTTTTCACCACAACATCTACAACTAAACATATCTACACCAACTGAACACCAACGGGTTCACATTGAATGTAACACCCTGAGATTTTATGAAAAATATTCTTTTTAATTTCATTAATGTCTTGTGTTGTATGTTACACCAAAAGGAGATTTCACAACACACATCATTGACTTGCCTTTCATTACGCACAATCGCGACCTTCCTCGATAGCATGTGTAGTACGTAATACCGAGTTTCACTAAACAACGATATGCAATTAAAATATTATTAAAACTAGTTGTTATGAATAGTAATAACCACTTTTTGATATTTTTTAAATGTTATTTTCTAAAATGGAATTCATTTTTGGATTCGGAATATTGAAATTAGTTTAGGGTGAAATTTTGGTACTTTTTGGATAACTTTCATTTTCTGATGAATAGTGAAAATTAATAAATTTTAATTAAAAACAACCTTTTTAATCGAAATAATTAATATTGATAAATTATTAATTTGAGTGGTTATAAAGTATATTTAGAATATATTTTTAAAATTTAATACAATGTTGGTCATTGGATGTAATTTCACATTTAAACCAGACATAAACAAGTGTCAATCTTTTGATAGTTATTATCTCTTAAGAACACGCTATATGTTTTGACGATGAAAATTAATTTTTAAATAAATTAATGAAACTGATATGTTTTGAATTCAGTAAAATAGACATCATTTCTGTGTTCATAATATCAAATATAGCTTAGGCCTAATTTTTGTTATTTTTCTGAAAACATTCAAATTTTGATGAATAGTGAAACCACTAAGTGGTAGTTAAAAAACTGAATTTTTCATAAAACTTAATTTTACCGCTTCTGTGAGTGGAATCTCAATAATTCGAGAGACACGGTTGATGTTAGTAAGTAAAATGTGGTTCAATGAGATGAAAATAATTTTTGGTGAATAGTAACTTTTTACTTTTATTTACCACGGTTAAAAGTAAATAGGGTAATTAAGGGTAAAAATGATATTATTATTACCCTAACACATGTCCTAATTCTATTGGATAAGTGTAATTCCACCACAAACAACCTTAGGAATAAAATATGACCTTTTAGGCCCACTTGGATTAGATTAGGACATTTATTATTAATTTATTTAAAGAAGGGTTAAAATAGTTAAAATCAATGTTTAATAAGAAAGTCATTTTTAATATAGGGTTATACATAAGATAAATTCGATTATAAATATTAATTAGAAAGAAAAAAAGATTTCATACATAATGATATTTTATTTGTAATTTTTAGACTTTAAATAAGTTAATTTATTTATTACACAAAGATGATGCAATAATTATCTTATTAATGAAATATTGACATAATTGATGTTATAAATACCCAAATAAATGTAATTTGAGACTTTTTATGAATTACACTAATTTTCTAGGTTAAAATGAAATGTTAGTATTGATTTAATTAACTTTGTTCGAACTAATCATTCTGTTATTATTTTTCACAAAAATCAATTACTAAATATTGTCAAAATTGACATAAAATTGTTTTTAAAAAAATATTATATTATTAATTGTTAATTTATTCTTAAAAATCTAAGGTTCATAAAAATGACTTAGATAAGGTTATATAAATTAATAATAAACAACTTGGGGTTCTTTTGGCTTGTTATAGTAAGTTTATTAACCTTATAGTATAAGAACACAAGAAGACACGGTAAAAGTAAAATTATTTAACTTAATGTTAAATCTAAATGACAAGGTTAAAACAGAACCTAAACTTGTCTAAATTATATTGTATGAGAGTATTTCGAACCTTAGACACCTTAGCTTCGAAATAAATCAATTTAGAGCTATTAAAAACCGAATTTGACTTTATAATAAAATAATATTTTTCGTTATTCCAAAGGTGCCCCTCTCCTCCCTTATAAAAGGGCACCTCCTCCCTCTCTTCCTCACACCACTTTGAGCCTTCATGCTCGTCCAACCCCTGACAAATTCTCTTCTCCACTTCCCTAGAAACATCCTAGAGGTCCTAGGCTTCTTCAGAGACCAATTTTAATGCCCAAAGAGGAGGACTCAAAGAGGCGCTTCAAAGAAGAGAAATGTCTGTTACCGATTCTTTCAACATTATTTATTCTTACACTTCTTCTTCCTAGGTTGTTTCATTATGATGTAATAACATCAGTATCACTCATATACTGATATGTTATTATAATTATGAAACAACCCTATTTCACCATCTATCCATCCTACAGAAAATGAAATCACCGCGCCTGCGTACGTACAGAATACCGTCTCCACGTCGTGGTGTAATCTATTTTCCACCACCACCTTACTTGGATTGGTATAATGGTGTAAATAATAACTATATATGATTATTGTAAAGTGATATTGATTCTGAAATAGTATACATACACTCTAATAAAATTCCACGATCATGAGAATGATATCATTGCTCGTGCGTACGTACGGACTACCGTCTCCACGACGCGATGAGATTCATTCTCCATGTTAACCATTCATGAATGATTATAAAGTATATATAATAAGTAATCATGAAATATATAACATAATAATGATACTAGATATATGTGTGTATATTTATATGTTATCTACTTAATTCCATTCATCTCACTTTGGAAACGAAAACAACGTTCATGCATACGTACGGCCTACCGTCTCCATGAACGGTGTATTTCTTTCCATTTACTGATCTATTATATGTATTTATATTCTGAATATATATTATATAGAAATCATGTTTTATATTCTAGAATTAAGTAATCATGATCTATGTAATCATATGAATAATTACAATTCAAAACACGGACGACAAATGAAACGATTTTACCCAAAACACTCGTTAACATGGAATTTACAAAAGAACGGGTAAAATAAAATAATAAGTGAACCATATATGATATCATAACAATGAGTATGATTCTGGAATAAGACAATGACATAATTTAAATAATTATACATGAGGTTCAGACACTTACGAAGCAAATCGGTTCTAAGGTAAGGGAAATATCACAATCTCATTTTTATCCGAGATTGTTTATACTTTAGAATTTACTGGGGTGTATTTTATCATCCACATCCATGTTTCCTCAATATGTAATATTATTTCCATCCAAATACAATTGTTTAAATCCAATTTTACCCTTCTGTGAGTTTTTAGTAAAAGATATGAAAGGAATCTTTTGTCGTTTTTCGTACGAGGTACATTTTGACTTTTCTGACAAAAGTGCCATAAGAATGTTTTATTAAACTTATATGGAATGGATGGATTTTTAAAACATTATTTCCAAGAAGATTTCTTTACAATTTTTCAAGTCTATTTTTAATAAACATCTTTTAGTTTAAAATTATATGACATGTATAGAAAGGAAAAATGTTTTTGAAGTAGAAAGCATATTTTCCTCAAGAATCGAGTTCAAGTGTTTTATCAAAATTATTTTCCATCTAAGATAATAAAGGGTTCTGTTTTTATCCATTTTATTACATTTATTTGATTGTGTTGTGATTGAATTATTTTTATGAATTCCTTTATCTTATATGCATTTTTTTATGATGTCACGATGTTTAAGAATCCCATTTTTATTACATGGGTTATGCTATGATGTATGGTTTATGATTTTGTGGCACACATAAGAATGGTATCATTATGAGATGGGTGGGACCTATATCTACCTCTAATGCATTGGGTAAAGATTTATATCTCATGATATTGAAATTTCTGGAATGGAAAGTTAAACCGGTTCAGTGAAACAGTACTGAAACGAGGAGTGAACTCGATTCAGAAATGGACTTTGTCCACTAAGATAGTCTTGGCAATGAGTCACGACTAATAAGAAATGATTATCTATGATTATGTGTGTATGCCACAATGTTTCATGTTTAATGTTATGATTATTGGGATTACATTTCACTACAATGATTTATCCCATGTTATGATATTATTATCTCTTTTGCAGGTTAAGATTTCCAAAATGTTATG
Organism: Viscum album; assembly: GCA_963277665.1. Taxonomy (NCBI): domain Eukaryota; kingdom Viridiplantae; phylum Streptophyta; class Magnoliopsida; order Santalales; family Viscaceae; genus Viscum; species Viscum album. Next base: position 398,622,822 of record OY728126.1, read on the forward strand.
TTCTTATGAATATGATGTGATTGATATTTCCTTTGTTTACACTTACTGAGCATTTGAGCTCACCCTTTTATGTTTGATTTTCCCCAGGATATAAAGAAATGCTTTAGGTAAAAAAAGGAAGATCTATATGAGAGATGTTGAAGATATTTCACCATGATTAGATGATTATATTCCGTGTTTCCAAAGACACTAAACTATTATGGTCCTTGTGTGTGTGTTTTTGTTATGTACTAAGTATTCCGCAAAAGTAATGTAATGTCCTTGTACGTCAAGATTTGGGTCTCTACATTTGGTATCAAAGGGAGGTTTAGTAAACCTTTGGAAACTAGGATGCCAAAACATTAGTGAGATCCCTATAAATGATTCTAAGGTATGTCTAGGGATGTCCCTAAGGATAAGTATACGTATATGATATAGTCCTATAACTACAGTAACGATCATAGAATTTAACCTAATATGTTAGATATTGAGGGTACTCCCCCTTTACTATGTTGTTTTCCCTAGAATGATTTTTGCCTCTCACACTATTCTTTTTGGGTTTTAGAAAATGGCTAGAAACATGATGATTCATGATAATGGAGGATATGACTGACAATGGAATGATATTATTCATGAAAAACCAAATGAAATGGGATTTGGAAGTCAAAACATCGTTATTATGCCTAATCAGCAATCTCATAATATGATCAATAATCTCAACTTTGGTAAGTTTCCCGACTCAGATAATAAGAGAATGATGGATTTTCATGATGATCATAGAGGAAAGAAAGTTCAATTTCCCTCATGTAAATGATGTGGGAAGAGGCATTGGGGAGATTGTTTCGAAGGAACTGGAAGATGCTTTGGGTGTGGAAAAGAAGGACACAAAGCCAGTAAGTGAAAAGGAAAAGGTTCAGTTAACACCATGGATGAGGATAATGGTATTTCTACGACATCAACAATGGTTAAATGTTTTAAATGTGGAATGTACGGGAATTATGCAAACGAATTCCCTAAGGTAAAGTCTCATGAAGAGAATTAGTACGGTCGTATGTGTAGTATTTATGTTGATGATGATGAAGAGACTATAAATTATATGTGAAATGAATGAATTGTTGAATCTCGGTCAATGGTTTAAGAAGGTAGTGGAATGATTAGATGTTTATCAAGTGAAATGTTGTATAAGTAATCTCATAGTACTATGGAATAAAGAGACATCTAAGGATTGTTACACTGTTGTCTTTCCTATGTTCTAAAAGTGTATGATTAATGGTATTAGTAACCATGAAAGGTTATTCAGATATTTTTGGAAAATAGATGATAAGCGCATAATGAAGGGATAAGGAGAAAATTAAATGTTTTATAGCATTAATGAGCTCATGACTGATATAAGGAGAAGGTTAAATCATGGTTTTAGTATATAGAATTTTTGGTTTTTGGTATGTGGAAAGAGTTAACTTTTGACAGCATTAATGTTTTCACTAAGATTCAATGGGTATTCATTTTTCAAGAGAATACATGATTATGGCCTTCAAATGTTTTGAATGTGACCAACAAGACATACCTCATGATATATGGGGATCAATAAAGGTATTAAAATGCTAGTTGTATAAACTCTTTGGTAATCGTTTTCACTATAATATGAGATTAGACAGCATTATTTTGGATAAGCCTAAAGATTGGAATGGATTATGTTGGACATAAGTTATTATTGTCTAAGGATAGATGTTTTTTTTCGATATAATTTATGGGATGTTATAGTAATGTTGTTTTAGAAAAAGGACAACCTGCAGGATGGGCGATAGCCTATCGCGTCGGACAAGGCTGTGGGAATCGAACACACAACTGAAGTGTGACTGGCCTTTATCAACTACCACTGGCCTACATGAAGTCCCTTTTTAGTAGAAACTAGTTTTATTATATTAATAAGTATGATATATGAAGTATAAGTCCATTTTAGGAACCATATATGAATAATCTCACTATAGATGGACTTATGTATTTTTTGATAACTTTACTAACCTTTTGTTTGAGAAAGATGGAATGACCCATCATTCTATCACATGATCTGATAAAACATCATGAATAAAAAAATTCAACTTCATTTCTTTAAGAGATGAAGTGGAAATTGTCCAAAGAACGTCCAATGATGAGACTATACCGAAATCACGAAAGTATTTCTTCTAATTGCAATTTTATCAACTTTAGAGAAATGATCTTGAAAACCAAAAATGTTATCCTAGTGCTCTTATACCTGATGAATCATATGGTACCTTAGATCATCACAAATTTATGGCTTTGTGATTTCTAGATTTTCCATAGCCATGTTCTCTACCACTTTCCATAAGAACATGATGGTCAGATTTCTCTTCCATATCTATATTTTCACCTAGGTGGAAACCCAGTGATTAGTTTATTTGGGTAACCGTTACATTTCATACTTTTGTTTTTAAATATTGGATTTGGTATTCCTCTTTAAGATGTGATTTTCTATTAAAGAAACTTTCAAGTAGTAAACCATTTATAACCTCGACGAATTTCATGGGCGAAATTCATTTTAAGGGGGGTAGAATGTAACACCCCGAGATTTTATGAAAAATATTCTTTTTAATTTTAATAATGTCTTATGTTGTACGCTACACCAAAAGGAGCTTGAAAAACACACATCCTTGACTTGCCTTGCATTATGTGCAATTGTGACCTTCCTCGATAGCGTGTGTAGTACGCAATACCGAGTTTCACTAAACAACGATATGCTATTAAAATATTATTAAAACTAGCCGCTATGAATAGTAATAACCACTTTTTGAAATTTTGTAAATTTTATTTTTCCAAATGGACTTAATTTTTGGATTCGGAACATCGAAATTATCTTAGGGTGATATTTTGGTACTTTTCGGATAACTTTCATTTTCTAATGAATAGTGAAAATTACTAAATTTTATTTAAAAACATCCATTTTAATCAAAATAACTAATAGTGATAAATTATTAATTTGAGTGGTTTTAAAGTATATTTAGAATATTGTTTTACAATTTAATACAATTTTTTTCATTGGATGTAATTTCACATTTAATCCAGACAGAAACAAGTGTCAATCTTTTGATAGTTATTATCTCTTAAGAACACGCTATATGTTTTGACGATGGGAATTAATTTTTAAATTAATTAATGCAACTGATATGTTTTTAATTTGGTAAAATAGAGATCATTTTTTAGTTCATAATATCAAATATAGCTTAGGCCTAATTTTTGGTATTTTTCTGAAAACTTTCAATTTTTGATGAATAGTGAAACAACTAAGTGGTAGTTAAAAAAACTGAATTTTTCATAAAACCTAATTTTACCGCTTCTGTGAGTGGAATCTCAAAAATCCAAGAGACATTGTTGATGTCTGTAAGTAAAATGTGATTCAATGAGATGAAAATAATTTTTGGTGAATAGTAACTTTTTAGTTTTATTTACCACGATTAAAAGTAAATAGGGTAATTAAGGGTAAAAATGATATTATTATTACCCTAACACATGTCCTAATTCTATTCGATAAATGTAATTCGACCAAAAACAATCTTAGGATTAAAATATTACCATTTAGGCCCACTTGGATTAGATTAGGACATTTATTATTAATTTATTTAAAGAAGGGTTAAAATAGTTAAAATCAATGTTAATAAGAAAATAATTTTTAATATAGGGTTATACATAAACTAAATTAGACTATAAAAATTCATTAGAAAGATAAAAATGTTTCCTACATAATGATATTTTATCTGTAATTTTTAGACTTTAAATAAGTTAATTTATTTATGACACAAAGATGATGCAGTAATTATCTTATTAATGAAATATTGACATAATTGATGTTATAAATGCCCAAATAAATGTAATTTGAGTCTTTTTATGAATTACACAAATTTTCTAGGTTAATATGAAATGTTAGTATTTATTTAATTAACTTTGTTAGAACTAATCATTCTGTTATGATTTTTACAAAAATCAATTACTAAATAATGTCAAAATTGACATAAAATAGTTTTTAAAACAAATATTATATTATTAATTGTTATTTTATTCCTAAAAATCTATGGTTCGGGAAAATGACTTAAATAAGGTTATATATATTAATAATAAACAACTTGGGGTTCGTTTGGCTTTTTATAGTAAGTCTATTAACATTATAGTATAAGAACACAAGAAGACACGGTAAAAGTAAAATTATTTAACTTAATGTTAAATCTAAATTATAAGGTTAAAATATGAACCTAAACTTGTCTAAATTCTATTGGATGAGAGGATTTAGATCCATACCAACCTTAGCTTCCAAATAAATCAATTTGGAGCTATTAAAAACCAAATATGACTTTATAATAATATAATATTTTTAGTTATTCCAAAGGTGCCCCTCTCCTCCCTTATAAAAGGGCACCTCCTCCCTCTCTTCCTCACACCACTTTGAGCCTTCAAGCTCGGCCAACCCCTGCCAAATTCTCTTCTCCACTTCCCTATAAACATCCTATAGGTCCTGGTATTCTTCAAAGGCCAATTTTATTGCCCTAAGAGAAAGACTCAAAGAGGCGCTTCAAAGAAGTTGTAATGTCCGTTTCCGATTCTTTCAACTTTATTTCTTCTACCACTTCTTCTTCTTAGGTTGTTTCATTATGAAGTAATAACATCAGTATCAGTCATATACTGATATGTTATTATATGTATGAAACAACCATATTTCACCATCTATCCATCCTACGGAAAACGAAATCACCGTGCGTGCGTACGTTCGGAATACCGTCTCCACGCCATGGTGTAATCTATTTTCCACCACCACCTTACATGGATGGGTATAATAGTGTACATAATAACTATATATGTTTATTGTAAAGTGATATTGATTCTTAAATAGTATACATACACTCCAATACAATTCCACGATCATGAGAACGATATCATCGCTCGTGTGTACGTACGGATTACCGTCTCCATGACGTGATAAGATTCATTCTCCACGTTAACCATTCATGAATAATTATAAAGTATATATAATAAATAATAATGAAATATATGACATAATAATGATACTGGATTTATGTGTATATATATGTATGTCATCTACTTAATTCCATTCATCTCAATAAGGAAACGAAAACAGCGTTCATGCGTACGTACGGCCTACCGTCTCCATGAACAGTGTATTTATTTCCATTTACTGATCTATTATATATATTTATATTCTAAATATATATTACATATAAATCATATTTTATATTCTGGAATTAAGTAATCATGATCTAAGTAATCATATGAATAATTACAAGTCAAAACACGGACGACAAATGAAACGATTTTACCCAAAATGTTTTTTAACATGGAATTTTCAAAAGAACGGGTAAAATAAAGTCACATGTGAACCATATATGATATAATAATAGTGAATATGATTCTATAATAAGTTAATGACATTATTTAAATAATTATACCGGAGTTTTGGACACTTACGAAGCAAATCATACCTAAGGTAAGGGAAATATCACAATCTCATTTTTATCCGAGATTGTTTATACTTCGGAATTTACTGGGGTGTATTTTATCATCCACATCCATGTTTCCTCAATATGTAATATTATTTCCATCCACCTACTATTTTTTAAATCCAATTTTACCCTTCGGTGAGTTTTTAGTAAAATATATGAAAGGAATGTTTTGTCGTTTTTCGTACGAGGTACTTTTTGACTTTTCTGACAAAAGTATGAGAAGAATGTTTTTTTAACTTATACGACATGAATGGATTTTTAAAACATTATTTCCAAGAAGCTTAATTTAAAATTTTTCAAGTCTATTTTTAATCAACTTGTTTTAGTTTAGAATTGTATGACATGTTAAGAAATGAAAAGTGTTTTTGATGTAGAAAGGATATTTTTCTCAAGAATAGAGTTCAAGTGTTTTATCAAAATTATTTTCCATATAAGATAATAAAGGGTTCTGTTTTTATCCCTATTATTACATTGATTTGATTATTTTGTTATGGAATTATTTTTATGAATTCCTTTATCTTATATGAATTGTTTTATGATGTCACGATGTTTAAGAATCCCATTTTTATTACATGGGTTATGCTATGATGTATGGTTTATGATTTTGTGGCACACATAAGAATGGTATCATTATGAGATGGGTGGGACCTATATCTTCCTCCAATTCATTGGGTAAAGATTTATATCTCATGATATAGACATGGCTGTAATGGCAAGTTAAACCGGTTCAGTGAAACAGGACTGAAACGAGGAGTGAACTCGTTTTAGAAATGGACTTTGTCCACTAAGATAGTCTTGGAAATGACTCTTGACTAATAAGAAATGATTCTCTATGATTATGTGTGTATGCCACAAAGTTTCATTTTTAAAGTTATGATTATTGGGATTAAATTTCACTACTATGATTTATCCCATGTTATGATATTATGATCTCTTTTGCAGGTTATGATTTCCAAAATGTTATGTTCTTATGAATATGATGTGATTGATATTTATTTTGTTTACCCTTGTTGAGCATTTGAGCTCACCCTTTTATGTTTTCATTTCCCCAGGATATAAAGAACGATTTTAGGTAAAAAAAGGAATATCTTAGTGAGAGATGTTGATGATCTTTCACCATGATTAGAATATTATATTCCGAGTTTCCAAAGACACTAAACTATTACGATCCTTGTGTCTGTGTTTTTAATATGTACTAAGTATTCCTCAAATGTAATGTAATGTCCATGTCCGTCATGCTTTGGGTCTCTACATTGAATGTCATCTATGGAATTGTAATGACAATATATTTGATGGATGTTATCTCTCTCATTCTATAGAAGGGGGAGGTTATACATACTATTATTCATTTGATATATTTTGTGTTTTAATATTGATTTTTTATTTTTTTCTGATTTTAATTCATTTCATTACTATAATTAACAGCATGTATATTGGTTTGATAATGAATATATTTATGATCCAAATGAGGTCAAACAAGATGTATAAACTTGAATATATGTTTCTTCAAGATATTGGTTTGTTTCATTATCTGTATATATGGTCGACATCTATGAATGTTTTTGTTGGTGTAGGATATGATTCTCTTCAAGAAAAAACTATTAACGATACTGCTAAATAGGTTGGTGTTGTGGTCTTGAGTATGGTGATTTTTTTCTATTCATAGTACAAGATTATCAATGTCTTATGATTTTTTACTTTCCTAGTGCATGAGTTTTTTTATCTAAACACCATTTGTGGTACTTTTATTCCTTAAACTTCTAATTCTACTAATGGTCTTTTTGATCGAAAAATCTATAGTAATCTTACTAATGGAGTTCCAACCACTGATTTTTCTCCTAAACATTCTAGATTTATGGTTTTTTTGGTAACCTATATCTTATCACAATCAACATAGATAGTTAAACTATTTTGAACATACTTCTCATTAATTTGGGGGTGGTGGAAGGTTTAGGGTGAAGTGGAGAAAGAGGGGTGTGGTGGGGGAGGGTAGGGGAGCATGAGGGAGGGAAGGGGGTTTATAGGGGGAGGGGGTGTGTAGGTGTGTGCAGGGGGGGAATTATTTTACTCACAATCCCTAATTGTGGTTTGAAAAATTTATAACTAGATATTAATATTAACACTCATACTTTTACTAAATTAACATGTCTAATTCTATGACAAACATAGTCATATTGAATCTATATTGGTCCTATAACATAGCAATGATTAATATAATTATGCCAGACTGAATGAACATCAAAATTCTCATTCAATATAATGTTGATTCATTAGAAAAAATTACATTATAATTAATGAAATAACACTTAAAAGAAATTCAACATAAGAATCCACTAGATTATTCCACAAAAAAATCGTAGATGAATGTCATCATAGATTAGGTGGAATCATCACACTCTAGATTGATTAATGCAATAGCAGGAATCAGAACCTCATGTATCCCATAAAAATACATTAGAATTTTTATATTGATGATCATATCTTGATATTTGTTATATATTTTTCGGGTTCTCAAAAAAATACCAAATTATAATCTTTTACTCTATTGTGTTAATAATTCATAGTATTTTTTATCATAGTAATCTTTTCAGAACTCATTAACTAAGTTACCATGTAGAAATTCTTCAATTTTTATCATCCCTTTCACAAGACCATTGGTAAACCATAAACAAAATGTTTCTATCCCATGTCATTCCTTCAAAAATTCATAATTAATGAATATGGATATGCTTTCAATTTGGGTCAGAACTTTTGAATATTTGCAATAGTCTATAGAATTATCTTAGAATATTAAATTTATCTATGTGAAATTTCCATTCATTTGAGTTCTCAATAGAAAAATTATAACTCACACAAAATACCCTAACCATGAAAATGAATCCTTCAATATTTTTCACATTGGTTTACCATTCACATGAAAAAACGTCCTCAAATTAATCACAAGAATACTTATCCTCAACTAGATTCATAAATATCAATCATAAGATCATATTTATACTTATCTCAATTACACTCCAGTCAATTTTTAGAAAATAACCTATTATCATGAGGATATCATTCATTCTATGTTGACCAAAACATCATTGGTGTAACTAAAAATATGATCTTATCACATATAAACTTGGAATTGAACTGGATATTGATCACTGAATCCAAATTATTAAATATACTTCCCTCAAATAGTAAAATATCATCACATCATTCATAGTTGTCAATCCAATTCACAACAATATCATGAAATTCAAATGGTATGGAATCCATGATTCAAACATTGTACAGAAAAATTTCCGAAAACCTATATTGCATTCAAAACCATTCTTGAAACAATTGTATTGAAATGGTTTAATGCCTCTACTGACTTATATAGAAACAAAAACTAAAAAAATTGTAAATCAATAGATGAAGACTAGATTTACAACTACATATGATTATGGAATGACACCTTAACATCTCATTATTCCATACTCCTTCGCACATGCCAAGTTATATTCGTCATGTTTGGATCAATCTGAATTGATAAAATATTAGTGATGTCTAGTGTTATAATAAAACTTAACCATAAAATATTATTGGGTTACAATGATTCACCATTAAATTCTAGGCCTTCAACTATTACTCTGGAATCATGATTCACCTAGAGTAAAATGGATATATGTTTAGTTAGTGGTTTTGTTGTCAGTATATTAATCTGGATCATGACACATTGAGTCTAATTTAATTTTAAAATGAGTCTGATATGTGAATCTTCACTAACTAAACATATGAACCCACCAATGATATATCTTCATTCGTGATATTTGACAAGTTCATATAATTATTTGTTTATTGTCATCTTCTCAAAACCCTAAATATATTCATCAACATGTCTAAATTCTTCCCAAATCCATGCTCAAATTAATACTAGATCTAGATTCTTCAGGATCCTATCCTCAATTTCCAGAATATGTCGGCCTCAATTAAGTGTGTAAAAATGACTCTTATTAATATGGTAACTGGAAGTGGGTTCAATTCAGCCCTAAATCCTTTCATATCTTAGAGCATCAATAGGGTTATTCTTCTACTAGGGAAGGGTATCTTCAAATTGGAATATTGTTATGGTTTTGATTTTTTCTTTTTATGAATTTTGGTCAATCATTCTAGTTTGAGGGTTTTTTCACTTGTGGATCAGTGATTACTTCTCATATTCTATGATTTGGTGTTTATAGGTGATGTGATTTGGTGGATCTTCAGTTTTAATTCTTCAAAGGGAAAATAAGAATTTTATTTTATCATATATTGTCCCATTATAATTTGAATTCATGGTAGGTTGTATCTCAGTCTTGTAGTATATATATTTTCACTCATGGTATAATTATAGTCCACGGTACCTCCAAATTATGTTATTAAATCTAATTGGGTCTCTACTTATTATGGTAACATTATTTCCCATGCACATTATTTTCAATTTCATACCTCATGGTTGGTTAACATAATGTCACAAGTTCACTATACTGACTATGGATCCTATATATAATCACTTTTATTAAAAAAAATATGTCAGATAAATTATTCAACACACTTTCACATATGTGACCACGAAAACATGATTTAGAGAAAGGTTAGGTGACAGGAAATAATTATTTATGTTTTCTATGTGGTTACGTTGAACATTATATTTACCTACATACATGTGGGTGGGGTACAAAGGGAGAAGTGGTGGGAGGGTGAAAGTTGGTGAAAGGGGGGAGGGTGGTGTATATCGGGTATAAGGGGGTGGGGTGTCTATGATTGAGAGGGTGTCCAGGAGGAGGGGGTTATCCAAGAGAAAGGGGGTGTCCTGGGGGTGTCTAGGGGGAGTCAAGGGGGGATGTCTTGGAGGGGGGTTTTTCTGTTAAGGGGGAATCTATTAATGATTGAGGGGTGTGGAGGGGGTGAAATGGGGTCTGTAGGGGGATGGGTACAAGGGGGGTCTGTAGGAGAAGGGGTGTGAAGGGTGGGGGTCTTTCTAGGGAGGGGGTGGGGTATGTCCATGGATGGGGGGTTTTCTAGGGAGGAGGGGTGAAATGGGGTCTCCAGGGGGAGGGGGCACAAATGGGTATTTAGGGGGAGGGGATATGAAGGGGGTGCAAGGAGGTCTGTAGGGGGGGTTCATGGGGGTTTTTCCATGGAGGGGTGGGGTCTATCCATGGAGGAGGTCTGTCTAGGAATGAGGGGGCCTATTCAAGAAGGATGGGGTCTATATAGGAAGGGGGTATATCCAGGAGGGAGGGGTATTTACATGAAATAGCGGAGGGGTGTTTTGGGGAAAATGTGGTCTATAGGGGGAGGGGTGTAAGGGGTCTGTAGGGGGTTGTGGGGGGGTTGTGCAGGGGCCCTTTCGGGGGATGGGTGAGGGGTCTATCCAGGAAGGGGGTGGCTTCTATCCAGGGAGGGGGTCTATCTTGGGGTTATATCTAAGAAAAAGTGGGGGGGGGGGGGTATTATTATGGGGTATTTATAGGGGGTATGTATAATTAAGAGGGGGTCTTTCCAGGGGTGTCTATCGAGGAAGGAGGTGGGGTATGTCCAAGATGGAGGGTCTATCCAAGATGTGGGGTCTATCTTGGAAAGATGGGGCCTATCCAGGGGTTCTGTATGGGGGGGGGGTCGTTTTCCATGGGGGAGTGGAGGGGGGTATTTGTAGGAGAGAAGGGGGGATGTTGGGGGAGTTATGGGAGGGGATATTTGTAGGTGATGGGATAGAGAAAGGGGAGTTTTTGGGGGGGGGGGGAGGCTATGTAGGGTGGATGGTGAGGGTCTTTTTTATAAAATTGGATTCCCTATAGGTAGGGTTTTAAACCATTTCTATAAACCTAGTGTGGATTAATATTCTTCCTTAACTTTAAAACCATGTTTATGGTGATATATCAACATTTTGAACTATGGATATAGGTCTTTATCCAGCCTTGAACCATGGTTATAGTTCATTATCAACGATTTCAGATGGTTTCTATAGGTCTTTCCCTATATCCTTACCATTACAATCCACAGTTCATTAAACTGTGTTTATAAACTATAGCCACAGTTTTTTGGATTGTATCCATTGTTTTAAACTATGGATATAGCCATAATTTCTAGAAGTAGTGTGGTCTTGGGATGAAAGTTGATACAACACTCTCTCACCCACCTCAGAGGTAGTCTTAAAAATTCCTCATGGGAGACGTATATAAAATCCCCCATGATTGTAGAAATAAATATTCATAAAGATCTTACCGAACCAAGGGATACATAATCTAACTGATGGGTAATGGCTTGAATCATCTTACTCTGAAAACCCATCCACACTAAAAGAATTTCACTCTCTCTTTAGAAAAAGTGAATCTAGTCCCATCCATGTGAAGACTTCTAACTCGTCTATAGTGACAGTCAATCTAGTCTTGGAACATAGATAATGAATAAATTTTTATGATGTTTTCATAGGTCTCCATAATGATGACCAAAAGGTCCCATGTGATCCTTTCCCCGCCAAGTGATAATTTTTAAAACCGATATATACATGATATAGAATAGGTGTTCCCTAAAAAAACCTCAAGAGAAAGTTATTGGGCTAGTGCCTTGACTAGAAGATCAATCAATAACATGAAAATTAATGAGATGAAGGATTTATAAGAACCTATTTTTAATAATAATGATGAAATATTTGAATAAAAAAAGATCATACCTCCAATAATCTCATATTCCAAAAGGTTATAGAACTCTAAAGCCTATAGCTATCTACAACCCAACTTCCAACTCCCTAAGGAAGATGTGGGATTCCTGGTGGTGGTAGAGGTAGGATCACATAACATTCACTACAATCCATACCTTATCTTACCCCTTTTAAAACACCTCCATGATGGGGACAACATTGCCCTAACTAGGGAGGTCACTGATCACAGCGCTGCCTCAGTAGTGGCGGGCCGTCACCTATTTGTTTGCGATCCTTGACATGTTTGGTTTGGAATTCTCATACTATAGGACCAAACAAATCACAAGACAAGAACATACCCTTTTCTCTATAACATGTCAATATATGTTTCCTCTAACCACATTCATGATTTTTATCATGGGGAGTTTTCCTACATTGATATTATAAGGACTTGACCTTAAACATTACATAATATATAGATATGCCATGAATTCTATTTTATTTCGCATTGAGGATCTTTTATTGTTTATATCCTTAGATAATTATTCCATAAGTCAAATATAAAAAAACCATGTAAATTGAAACTGGACACTTCCAAAAATGTCAACTTATTTCATAAAAAACTATTAAAATGACACATTGTTTCTTTTCATGTTTAATCATCATAATATTTATTTCATCCATTTTTTGACTATATTTTCCCTAAAAATCCTATTGATTTTTCTAAAACATGTGATGAGAAGAAAGATATCAATAAGTGGAATAAAATATATAATGAAATCATTAATCCATAAATACACATAAGATCTTGAAAATGTTTTCACAAAATCATACTTTTCACTGATAAAATAGAAAATTTATAACATACCTCATAAAATATTACGGTTTGTGAAACAATTCATAGAAATCATAAATTATAAAATTATATTATGGAATCCATGTCATATTTACCTTTTAAATTTCACCGCTACATAGGAATATCCGTCATGGTTAAATTTGGAATACCCATCCTAGTATATAACCTAAATATGATAGGAGAATCCTTATTGTTTACCTCTGTCTCATTACCGAAAGCATTGGAGATATCTTATGAGCTCACCCTCCCTTATATTATCATGGAACCAACCGTATACATAACAAACTCACAATATCCATAACTTATTCATAATACATAAAACAACCATGAAGGAAAATAACATCTCTACTTGGAAATCACAACATATCATTTCAAGGTATTGATATAGTTAATCCATTCTCAAAAACATTTTCTATATCAAAATACATGAAAATGGGAAATGGTAGTTAATTTTTTACAGAAATTACAACTTGTAGAGGAATCCAAATATCATATAATGGTTATGAAGGTGGAAAAGGCGTTGTCGTCGTACACTTAAAGAAAAATCACTTTTTCATTTAGTAAAATGATTCATATAAAAATATAACCTTTGAATACATTTGAATGAAATTTAAATTAAAAGGGGTTGATTATATGCATTATATAACAAAGTTGGTGTAAAAAAAATATGCATCAATGATAGAAGATTGAGACGATGTCCCTTACCATGATTTTGACTTTTCACGTACATTATTTATCATCATGAATAATAACATGATGCTAATTTATACGTTTTTGAGAAGATTTTTCAGTTTTATTATTACCATTATTTTTATTATTTCCATGCCATAATAATTAAATAATTATTTATGTTCATATCATACGTTTTGTTGGTATTCGATACTCGAGTCAAAAATGAACTTGGAATGATGTCAAAAATCCATATGGTCATAAGTACATCATCCCCCTAATAATATACATGATGTAATGATCATTTTAATATATTAATTATAATTTATATTCAAATAATTGATTATGGTTATGAAAAATGAACAAAATTATAGTCTTAAAAATGGTAGGTCGTACTTACACAATAGTAACGTTATTATTTTTCATTGATCTTTATGGAAATAAGCTAATTATTATTTTAGATTTCTGGAATTATCATAAAATAATTAATATCATATTTTTAATTTAAATATACTTAATTTAAAAATAATTGTATATATATATCCTACATGTTATATTATGAAAAAAATTGAAAGATATCTCTTCTAGGTGGTGATAGGTCAATCATATGCATGAACATTGTTATGATTTTGGTGTGCAAGGAATTTAATGACATAATATATATATATATGTTATATTATAATGATTAATATTTCATGAATATTATAAGTGGATATTAATTGCATCATTATAACTAGTCATGAGGGAAGGTTAAAAAAAATTATATCATTCCATGAAGGTGATAGTTCACACGTGCACCTTTATGAATTATTCCATTCCAATTTGATGGAAGTAGAGCTATATTTATGTTATGATATTAATATAATTACATATATGTAAATTTATGAGAGTATAGTTATTATTTCTTCTATGAAGATGAATATTTGAAGGAATTAGAAGGAAAAATATAATTTAAACACTTAATGAAAATGATACCTCTTCTTCTGTTGATCACCATTTAAGAACAACTTAAGACTTATAAAGAGGGTGTTCTTCCAAAACTAAGGCCTCAATAATGTCGGTATGGATTAAATGAAGGGTTTTTGGTAGATATTATATGAACCAAATGGTTTTGGAAGTGTTTTTAATATAGATGAATGGGTTCCTTTTTATAGGAGATGTGAGAGGCATCTTTCGAATTATTAAATGTATTTTATTAATTAAAATTTAATTTTGATTCTATATGGATTGGAAAGTATTTATTAAAAATATTTTATGAGTATTGGTATAAATATAATCATACAATGAAAATTAGAGAAGTTTTATTATTTTATAATTTGTATCTTTCTATATTAACCCCTTTTAACTCTTAAAATTTTATCATGTAATTTATGCTTAAAGTGTTAAAATAATTACAAAATCAAGAAAATATTCTAATGTAGGATTAATTAATGAAATTTTCTAAGTTATATAAAATTAATAATCTTAATATTATATTATAAAAATATTTATAGCATTTAATTAAATAGTTTTAATTTAAATTCATAATTATGTCAATTTTGACTCTATTCATGACATGACATTTTTAAAATATCATAACAACTTGATTCCATAAAAAACTAAATTAAATCAATCATAAATTTTATATATTATTCCATAAAATTTATGTATTTAAAATCATATATAAAATAATTTTTTTTATATTTTTAATATCATTTATTTGATTCTTTCTTTAATAAATAGATTTTTTCATCATCATTGTGTCATTATTGAATTTAATTATTTAATTATTTCAAATTATAAATAAATTACCTTATCATATGTAATATTTTAGTATTTATATTAACTATTCATATTATAATATATCCCATACATGATGCATATTAATAAAATTAGTATGAACCGACTTATTTATGAAATATTTTCTTTTATTTTTTATTAAATGTTATAAATATCATAATTATGCCCATGTTTCTTCCTAATTTCAAAATTTTTTACCATGTATTTTCTTGGTCGATAATAACTCATTAAATACTATTAGGAACCGTTTTTGGCTAATTTTATAATATTATAATATTCGTTTTACCTTTATTTAGCTGATTTACATTTAACCGTAGTAAATAAAATACTACCGTTATTATTGACCAAAAATTATTTTCATACTATTGGACCATATGTAACCTAATTATTAAAACTATGTAGTTACATATTATAAAATTATATTCACATGATTGGATATATTAGGTTTAACACTAATCCCTTTGATGGATCAAGAGAATGTGTTTTCATAATCCAAATTATCAAATATCACATTTTTTTTCAATTAAATATTAATTTGAAAAAGAATCAAATAAACAACATTGTATTAAATGATAAAAAATTTAAAATATTATATCTTTAAACCATGAAAAATCATAATATCTCAATATGAATAAATTAGATGATAAAACAGTTTTGAATTAAAATGCAATATTTTTCACTATTCCTTAAAATATGAAAGTTATTAGAAAAATACAAAAAAATTATCCAAACCACATTTTTATTTATATAAAAAAAAGTTTTATATATTCAGATATAACATTGAAATGTGTGAAAATAATTGATTTAAAATGGCTTCACCGTCAAAATGTGACAAAACTGCATTTGTTAGAAAAAATACTTCTTTTGTATGAAAAATTAATGTGGTTCTTATATAATTTCTAGATAACATGTAAGATGAATTTTAAACATAAAATTGAATATATTAAAAATTTATTTCATTAATAAAATCCATCAAGATTGATTTTATTATTTTATAAACTCACTTATTTTTAATTGAATTGTTTTTTATAGAAATAGATCCATGATATTCAATTGGAATTTATTTCATTTCATAATTAATTTCGTAACCAATGAAACATTTTGTAAACATGTGAAAATATATATCCATATTTCATTAACATAGATAACTCTATCCATTGTAACATCTATGTGATAATTACATTATAAAATATTAATTTATTAATATTTTATGTAATAGTATAACTGAGTCTTGTGTGAAATATAAGATTTCAGAGAAACTCATTATTGTGTGTTGGGTAAAATATCATATATAGAACCCCTTTTAATGGTAAATTAATATATTATTAATTAATATTAATAAATATGAAAGGTTTATCTTCAATAATTAAGTTAGAAGTCATATCCTGCCCCCTTTTTATAATTTAATCCTAGAAATTTTAAATTTGTTCTCGGTAACTAGGGTTTCACTTTGAAAAATTACTTCATTTCAATACAACGTCAAAATAAGTGTCAACAAAACATCGTCTTTTAGATAAATAATTTTAAGTAAAAAGGTTACATGAGATAAAACATAAAAGGATTCAATGTAGGAAAACAATAATATGGAAGAAAAACTAACCATCGTGTTTTGATGAAGAGTGATATAAAACATGGTCAGTAAAAATTTATCTATTAGAAAAACAAAAACTTGTTATGGGTTAAAAGGTCTTTGATTTTTTAGTAGGAAAAGAAAACGAATTTTTTTAGACCCTTTTCATACATTTATGGAATTCATTTTTACCTAGGCAAAGATCATAATGAAATACCCTTAATTGAAAGGTAGAGTTTTGTCCATTAATCAAATTCCACCACAAAACTATATTTTTACCAAAATAATGATTAATTAAAAAAAATTCAAACTGTAAACAATAGAATAAACATCTTGAGAATCAAATAATCCAAAATAGATAAACTATCTCTTTATAAAATCTAGAAACATTATCAAAAATGAAAATTTTAGGATAACAATATTACAATTCCCAAAATATAATAACCATTAAAATAATAATGACTACTTTTAATCTCAAAAATCAAAAGTAATACCCCATGTACAACATAGAACTTTCAAAAATAGAAATCATTAAAATTACAAAAAAAATTTATTACCAGGTTTAAATTCCAAAAATCAGACGTGTTTAATCAAAAAATATTACAAGATAATTTCTTACATTTTATTACAAATAAAATCAACCACTATTAGTGTCTCATACCAGAAAAGTAATTCCCAAAAAACAAATTCTCCAATATTGGTTGATCATTTCCATAAATTACCTAAATCACTAAAATTACACAATAAAAACATATATTCCTTCAAAATAAACATCAATTGTTACTCCTCAAATGAAATCTCATAATATTCAATTTTCATAAGCCATATAGGGTTTTGAAAATAGTGAACATCCTCTAAAAATTATATTTATCACGTAATCCAAATTTCATTTTCCAATACCAAAGTTATCCATTAGAGAAAACATAACTTCCAAAAATCAACTTATTCATCTTCTATAAACTCTCATAACAAAAAATTAAATGAAATACTAAATAGGGACCTATCATAGGCCATTGGTAAGCAATAATGTCTTATCGCACATTGATTGTGTTTTTTACTTCAAAATCCTTACTTGACACAACAGGATTTGACAATTACTGAATGTTATAAAATTCATAAAATTGTATAATTTTATAAAATTCCAAAAATTAGAGAAAATCCTAGAAATAAACTATAAAATGTCAAAAACCTCAAAATTAATCTCATACCCTAATGTACTTAAGGCCTTCTTTTTGTTAATGAATTTTCATAAACCCCCATTCAAGGGATGAGGGGAAAACCTTACAAGGATCACAAGCTTAGTGATTATATGTCCCATGCGTCTTTGGGAAATATATATACTATAACAACATGGAACTGATCATCCCTAGATTCTTCATCGTGATGTCAGCTCTACACCTTCGCATGTATTGTTCACATAGTCTTCTCATGAATGCATAGTCTAGTCTCAATGGAAATGTTATACCCTCTCTTTCTGAAAAAACTACTTTGCTTCTACTCTGGTGAATGCACCTGCCCAGAATTGTCAGCTCGACCCTACCCCTTATAGATTTTGTCTGCTCATTATGCACAATTTTAAGTGGCCCGAAGGTCGTGAGGTGGCCTGCTGGCATTGAGGTGGCCTGGTGGCCTTGAGATGGCTCAAAATTATTACTGGCCCGAAGGCCACAAATGACCCAATGCATAAACTATTGGCCTGAATGCCAAAACTGATGAATAGTTCCAGCTATAACTGTACAGAACAGTGCATACTATAGTACATACTATATTTCTTACTACAGTTCCCACTATAGTACTTCTAATATTCAATTATTAGAAAACATGAATGAATAAATATCCCATACATTTCGTAGGATATTTTTTTCTTTATAAAATTCAATTGAAATAGAATTAAGTATTTATAAACATATATTTATAGGGTCCTCATGATCCCATTCAGAAAAGATCTTCATATTACATTTATTTTCATAATGATTGTACTCCCCACATTTAAAAAATTCAATTTATAATTATGAAATAACATCTTCTCCTTTCTTAGAGTCAATAAAATGCTTCCATTTTATTTTGTAGGTTATTTCATTATGACCTTTAACACCACATATATAACATCTTCATTTCCATTTTAATCATTTACATAGGGATTTCATTCCACATCATTGATACATGTATAATTGAATATACATACCTTTATTATTATTGCCTAAACATCCATATAGATTCAATTATGTCATATATAATGCATTTGGAAAATCCCCAAGGTTATAGTGGATAATCATTAATCATTATAGTTGGTTAAGAATAACCACAAGAGTTCTTATTGTAAAACCTATTTCATTCGGTTTCTTTTTCAGAAAACCCCCGAATTTTCTTCCACATCCATTTTTTACTTTTGTGCTTACTAGCTCCATCTGTTTACTACATCCAAAAACAATAGTGTGAGTATATTAATAATATTTTCATATAATACCTTATGATAAATATAAAAACTAATATATACTTATTTATTTTATCACAGAAAAATTAAATTTATTTAAAATAACTACGACTCTTTCTATTATGCGAACCATTGAGGTTATATATAACTTATAACTTATAATTAAACATCACCCCAACCTTTAATGTATCCTAAACTATCATTTGATACAAACTATATGGAATCGACCATAAACATGACAAAATCTTGAGATAAGTTAGGAATTATACTTTATTTCACATTGAGTATATTTTAATGTTCATAGTATTGGAGAATTTGGCCAGAAAATAGAAATAAAAAACCAAATAAATAAAAAGTGGACAATTTGAATAGTAACCATTTATTTTATAAAATAAAGAATTTTAAAATCAAACATGGTGTTTTTTCATTATTAATACCCATATCTTTTCATTGATCTTTTATAGACACTATTTTCCTTTAAATATTCTGATAAAACATTTTAAAATGGGACAATCACAAAAATCTTAGTAAGGGGCATATTAGAAATAAAGAATCCCTTATCCCATGAACACTTTCCAGATCATGAAATCATTTTCATAAAATCACAATTTTCACTGATTAAACATTAACTCTTAAACATACATCATGAAATCATAATATTCCTTTGATAACTTCTTAATAATCATAAATGATAAATGTATCTTGTGGCCTCTAAATCATACATACATTTTATCTTTCACCGATACATATTGAGTAACCATTATGGTTAAATTGTAAATTCCAATCAAATTATATTCCGTAAATATCTTAGGAGAAACCATATCATTTAACTGCATTAAATTACCCAACTCGTTGTACTGATATCATAGGCTGACCCCCCCGTCAGTTTATCATGATACGACCTATATACATAAGCAATGTCCCAGATCCAAAACATAATCATAACACAAAAATCATGGATAATGGAAAATAATATTTTCACTTTGAAAACAAAAATATCATCTCTTGATATTGATATAGATTATTCATTAAAAAAACGGTTTTCAATACTAAAAGTTTGGGAACTAGATAATTGTATTTATTTTTCCTTCAAAAAAATATTATGGCTTATAATATGACTACAAATTAATGATCATAGAGGGGGGAAAATTATTGTCGTTGTATATGTAAAAAACATTCATTTTGTCATTTAGTAATACATTTCATATAATTAAATTAAAATTCAAAAGGGTTGATTACACTCTATATAAAACAAATGTGGTCTATAATTTCCAAATATGCCCTAATGAATTAAGAATAAGAGGAAGTCCCTTACCTTGAGTCTGACTTGCCTCATAAATTCTTTACCTTCTAGAATAATAAAAATAAGATAATTTCTATTTTCATGATAAATTATTTCAATTTAATTATTTTATTTTATATAACTTATTTTTATGTTATAATAATGACATAATTTTCTATGTTCATATCAGATGTTTTGTTGATATTCGGTACATGAGTCGAAAATGAACTTGTTATGATTCCAATAGTCCATATGATAATAATTACATAATCTAAATAATAGTATTCATGAAGTAATGTTAACTTTATTACATTAGTTAAAATTTTAATCAAACTGTTAATTATGGTTATAAAAAATGAATAATGATATAATCGTAGAGATGGTAGGTCGTACGTACGTATGAGTAACGCTATCATTTATATTTGATCGTTATGGAAATAAATTAATTTTCATTTTAGATTTAAAGAATTAGCATAACATAATTAATATAATATTAATCATTTAAATATACTATATTTTAATATACATATATATATATATCATACAATTTATACAGTTAATAAAAATGAATCACATCTCTTCATGGAGGTGATAGTTCGCAAGTATGCACGAACGATGCTCTCATTTTTATTTGTAAGGAAGGTAAGAAAATAATATATATATATATATATATATTCATAAAATTATTAATATTCCATGAATATCATAAAATTAATTTAATTAAATTTGTATAACTAGTAATAGGAGAAGGTTATTGAAAACAAATTATATCAGTTTGTGGAGGTGATTGTTCACACACACACACAAATTATTAAATACATTACCATTTAATGGAAAATTATATGGATTTAGGAGATGATATTAACATTACAAAATCTCAATATATTTAGGTTACTAGAGTTATTATTTCATTTAGGAAGAACAATATTTTAAGGAATTTTAAGCAGAAATAAAATAAAAATACTAAAATGAAACAACACCCATATTTCGGTGGATCGCCTTTCTAGAACACCGTAACACCTACAAGGAGGGTTTTCAGCCTAAAATAAGGACTCAAGAATATGTGGAGGGATTATAGTAATGGTTTTGGGTAGATCATGGGCAAACAAAAAGGGTTTGGAAATGTGAGTAATATAAAGGAATGGGTTCCCTTTTATAGTATAGGGGAGGGGCACCAATGAATTATAAAAAATATTAAATTAATATAAATTAATTTTTCATTATAAATGGTTCCAAAATCATTTATTTATAATATTGGAAGAATATGGGTTGAAATAGAATCATCCAATTAAAACTATTCAAGTTTACATATTTTTTTAATCCTTATCTTCTTGTTCTAACTCCTTTTAACTCTTACCATTTTATCAAATAATTTACACTTAAAGAGAAAAAATAATTATGAAATCATGATAAACACCCATTGAATGAGTCATTTCTGATATTTTGGGATTTATCTCAAATTTGTGTCCTAATATTATAATTTTAAAAATTTTATATCATGTAATTAAATATTTTATATTTTAAAATATCAATTCTTTCAATTTTGACACTATTCATTACATTACTTTTTTAAAATAACATAACAACGTCATTATCTGAAAAAATACATTAAAAAACAATAACATTTCATATTTAACCATAAAATTCATAGATGACCTATAATATTTAAAATTATTTTTATGTTAATATTATTAATATCATTTATTTGATTATTTCTTTAATAAATCTAATATTGGATCATATTTGGAACATAATTAAATTTAATTATTTAATCACTAAGAATTTTAAATAAATAACCATTTTTTGGTAATAGTTTCAGATTTATAATTACTAATCAAAATCAAGATGTCACTTACATAACCCATATTTAAATTGTTTTTGTAAAGAGAGACATATTTGAGACATATTTTCCTTTAAATGAAATTAAATGTAATAAATGTCGAAATAACACCCAAGTGGATTCAAACAGTCACCATTTTAGCCCAAGGATGTTCATGGTCATTAATAACCCATCAAAAAATATTATTACATGTGTTATGGTAATTTTATAATGTTATAAAATTACTTTTACCTTTAATTACCAGATTTAACTTTAATCAAGTTAAATAAAATTCTAAAGTCACTATTGATCAATAATTATTTTAATATTATAAGAGTTAATATTTCTTACACATTAGAAATATTTATTTCCATTTTTTGAATATTCAATTGATATATGTTGTTACATTAGGTTTAACACTAATCATGCATACAGATTAAGAAAACCAGGGTTTTCAAGAAAAGCATTCAAAAGTTCTGATAGCTGTTCTATTTAATTTTAATTTTAAAAATCATCCATCGAAATAAATTTGCTTAAATTTAAAAAAACGTCCTCTAATTATACTTTAAAACCATGTAAAAGGATAATATAAAAATATAATTAAATTATATAAAAAGTCATTTTGAATTAAAATTTTGTATAATTTATTATTAATTAAAATATGAATGTCATCATAAAAAATAAAAAAAAAATTATCTTAATTAAATTATATGTACCAAATCAAAATAATAATTTCATTTTTTTCATATACTACATATAAAAGCATCCAAACTATATTTAAAATGTGTTCTCTATCAAAATCTAGTAAAACTGTTTTTTTTTTGAAAAATGCTTCTTCTATCTGAAAAACCAAATTTGTTAATATATCATGGAATGAAAACATAAAATATTAATTTTAAGCAGTAAATTAAATATATTTAATATATATTTCATTAGTAAAATTCATCTTGAGTGATTTTATTATTTTATAAACTCACTTATTTGTATTTAAATAGTTTTTTTTTTCAGAAAAACACATACTTTATAATCAATTGTTTTATATTTAATTTCCAAAATAATGTGGTAACCAATGAACCATTATATAAAAAACTTTAATCCATATTTTAATATATTATTTAATATCGTTCATCCAAACCATTCTAATGTCTATGCAATAACAAAAAATTAAATAATAATAATAAAATATATTGTTTTTAGGTATAACTCAGTGTTGATTGCAATGTATGATTTCAAAAAAATCCATTGCTGTGTTTCAAGTATACTAACATATACAGAATCCATTTTTATGGAAAATTTCAATATTATTCATAAATATTAAAAAATATTGAAAAATCTTATTCTATATTAACCTGGGATATTAAAGAGACTCCATCATCTGGTGTCTGCTAGTTATTATAGATCGCTCATCTTTCTGATGCCCACCGCCAGATCCATCTTCTTCGAATCCCCTAATATAAAAATATAGATCACCGGTTCTATATCAAATACATTTAAATTAGTGGGGCTTCACAATGTTTCTACACTGGCTCAGATCTCTCTATAGAGTACCTACTCAAACTTCTATGCACAAAAGTAGCCATCATATATCATGTTAATTGTGTGATAGGTATGGTTTATGAACCGTGAGGAATCATTATACACTATAATATATCCATGATGTGTCTCTAGAATATCCTCAACCCAAATATAGTTCATATAGGTGGTGTATTACTCTCCACAGAGCCACTATTGGAAGTCAGGATAGAATAGTGTCGACTCATCATGCATCTGGGTTACAGGACTCCACTAATGCCTAGATGATCGATGGAAAAGGTCATCTTCCATTTCAACTAAATTCTATTATGGTTCCTAAAAGATCATTAATTCATAGACCAATGACTCTATCCAACCCTCTACTACCTTAGGATATGGATTACCGTGCAACCTCAGTGGCCTTTGGAACTAGAAATCAAGGGACGTGTTAATCCTACATGCATCATAATCTTTCTCTACTGGGATGATATCCTACATATTAGGTTAAGGCGATTCTACCATCCCACCTGAGGGAGTTAGCTTGTGGGATGAACCATGAATTGAGGACACATTTCTCATTATATTGTTTGTACGATCCAGAATGATAATCCTTATGGGATGTCATCATAGAGGCAATATAAATTTTAATCATGATATAACATGGACATATAATCATATATATATATATATATATCAAAACATTGGGAATATGACTCAAGAAGGAAAATCAATTACTCAAACCTATATGACTAAAAAACCATTGAACTTTGCAACAAATGACTTGGTATGACTACTCGATAAGTAGATAGTGAAGGTCCTAGTTAATGGATATTTCAGCCGACCATACCATCACTGGATTCCCATATCATAGAGATTCACTCATGATAATATGAAAATACTTACATTATTCCATCCAAATTATCATAAGGGTCTACTCCAAGAACCATCCCAAGGGTCAGACCACATTGATACCAACCTATCATGACCTGACCCATTCCTGGACTTAATATGATACAATGCCAAGCCAACCTTTATAGGCAAGGGGTTGGATTCTAGCATTGAATGCATAAATAACATGAGAAAACTTTTTACTATGTACATGTACACAGACTCCAAGAAATATTGATGCAGAAGTGAAAAGGAATAATATAGAATGATGAAAAATACTATTGGAACAATCATGAATGTATAACCTCTAGACAATATAAGGGTACAATAGTGTAAACTGAAAGGTAATGAGGAAAAATTCACAACCAATTTAAATGGATTTCCCAAATAAAAAAAATTGGAATTTAAAATGATGATAGAGCCCATATTTTTATCTTAAAGATGCGACCAAAATTTTTCATCAAAAAAATAGGTATCCCTAAGCCCTTATTAATTCACTAAAAAACATTCTACAATCCGTATAAGAAATGACACATGTCGGAAAATACCATGAACGGGTGAGTTTATAAATACCTAGTATGATTCTATGATAGTGGAAGGGGGAGGAGTAATATATACCACAAGAAAAGGGTGACTATAGATAGAACATCATGTAGAATGTAGTGAAATAGAACAGCTCAACTAAAACCAATAGAAAGTGTAACCTCGTCCAAACACAAGTTGATAAACATAGTGTGTAGATGATATACATTTTGATTATTTTCCACAAATATATGGAGAGTATACTCATATAACCATGATAATATAAACAAGAAAATCATGTGAAAAAACATGTACATATTCACATCCCATAGTTGAAGAGTTGAAGACACAAAGGGTATGTATACATACATATACGTATATATATGTATATATATTCTTGTGAAAAAAGAATCCCAAATGGGAGAGAAAGTGGATACTTATCTTGGAGATAAGATTATGAAGAAGAGTCTCTAAAAGATTCAAAAGGCCTTAAAAATGCACATCATCATATGTGTCTTCTCAGAAATAACAATGTGATGCCAAGCCACAAATAGTAAATATGCCGCACATTCAAGGGACTATAGTATCTAGATATAGTACTTGTTACCGTGTGAATCAGGGGGGATCTACTATGTTTTTATATTTTGAGGACTTTTGCCCAAGATGATTTTGGGGGTCCACCCTAGTGTGATGAGGACATTTACCATATCATATAGGTGGTTCTACTCATAAGGTAAAGGATCCATTCCAATATTTATGGGTGGTTACACTCTATAGGTTGAGTAATTTATCCCTGGTGTGACCTAGGGGGTTCCAATAATTTCATCGAGTAATTTTACCCTATCAAATAGGAGTTTCACATATATTGTAAAGGATCAAGACCCATACTAATGGGTCGTTATACTATATAGGTCACGGACATGCACCCGAGTATAATATAGGGGTTCCACTCTAGACATCAAGGACATTCACTCTATCTTATTGGGGAGCCACTTGGTATGAAATTGTAGAGTACATTCTCCCATAAAAATGGCTGGGGGTCAAATATATAAGAAACCTCTTCTTGTACCATCTAATCACCGCCATCATCAAGCATCTTCCCAATAAGTCATATTCTTAAAAAATTTCACATAATATCCCAAAAGCCAAAATGGTGGGAACCATAACCTTTTATGTAGAAAAACCCTAGGATATGTTACTTTTAGGAAAAAATTAATGCCTAAATTATTATTATATAGAATATTAAAGATCAATAAAAATGATCCATGTGGTGTAAGTCATGTGAGGGGACCCACATTGTATATGGTCTTACTCCTTGACTTGGTTGTGTCCCTGGAGGTACACAGCTCACCCTATGTATATGGGGTACACAATGTTTGGGGGATATACAAAATGTTCATATTACACTTGGGGTCCCACACTTGTGTTTGGGACTGTCTTTATATCAAAGTCATGTTTTTTTTCATTACATACCATGTTTGTGTACTTCAGTACACAACATGGCTCTCCCCATGGGGTGCCTTCCATGTGCTCCTGTCATGCCCGTGTATTCCGAAACCTGGCATGTTCCTAGTCTTGTGATTCATCACATTACTCAACAACATGAATAAGGGGGTACACTATGTGTAGGGAGTCTAAAAAGAGTACCATACCTATATAAACCCAAAACCCTATCAATCATAACAAAGGGGCTACACATTGTGTGTTCATCACAGTACATGGCTTATAGACATTTTTTCATCGTTCTCTAAATATATTCCCCATGAATTTAATTTTGATATTATACAATAGATATCTCATCTACACCCTCAAAAATTATTAGATCTAGTCATAGATCATCATTTATGTGCATTATTTTTAGAAAATATGATTTCATTGTTCCATTGTGTTTCGAAGATAGTAACCACATGTCCAGATCCATTCCATCGATGTTTATTTGATATCTGATCATCCAAATAGGCATCCATATCCTAAAAATATCTCATATCATTCCTGGATTCATTTACATATCCCTCATACATAATTTCATTTTTATTTAAGGGGTTCGATTGGGCATTGTATTTTCTGGAAACATTGAACCCCGACCTTGGGGTTTTACATGTGAAGAATATGGAACAATTTAGGGTGTAAAGAACAAGAACAATAGATTAATAATAATTGAAATTATTACATGTACATTGATAAAGAATTTGGATAACAAGGGTTCGAAAAAAAAGAATAATAAATTGAATCGGTACACAGGAGTATGCTCATTCAATAATTGGAGAAGATCAACATAAGTTAAATGATCCACTCAATACATTTAATTAAAAAGGGAGTATACCAATATTTTCAGAGTCCTACATATATATTGTATTTTTCATCATTTAATAAATTTCTCACTAATGATAGATATATGTCATTGTGTTTGATGTGTCATGATCTTCATCGATCCAGAGTGACATCGTCATATGAGGTGATCGACAAATAGAAAGAGGATGGAGAATCCATCCATGGTACTTGGATTATGAGACTAACCCTTGATGACTCACCATGAATTTATTATTGTAGAATTTTCTTAAGCTAAGAAAATTAAATAATTATTTCAATTTACTAATATATCCTCTAAACACACCAATAATGGGTGAGATATCTGACTGACCATCAGTGACTTATATATGGTCGCTCCTAGGGTAAACATCAAATTCATGACACATACACGGTATATGATTTATGACCCAAGATTTTATTTTTGATTTATCACATTTTCATTAAGAAAATTAATGTGCATAATATAAAAAATATAAAATATCTTTGTAAAATTAATCGTTAATAAACCAGGCCTCTGAATCACACATCATCATATAACCTAGCTAAGAAAATATATATTGAAATATTTTGAATGTATTTTAAAATAAAACTAGGGTCTCTAAAAGGACATATTTTATGTCAATCATTGATTTTAAGGGTTAATGTATTTATGTCTATGGATTCATAGATTATTTTTAAGTGGTATATTTAAAATAGTATTTGGATTTCATGAATAATGGGACATCTATGGATTTTTCTATTTTTGGTAGATATTTTTTTCATTTAACATTAAAATTATTGGTATGGATTCTATCACGGGATTATATAATTGGGTTAGATCATATTATTAATTTCATAGACACACCATATGATTTTTTCTATGATGTGAGGATATCAATATTATGGATATTTTGACATACCACCCTTGTGTGTTGTCTATGTTTTAATGAAAAAGTTTTTAAGTAATTCCTTTAAACATTTTCGATACAAGATTAAAGGTACTTGTAAATAATATGGATTACATTATATTTGTTTTTGAGGTAATAACAGGTTGTATTTGATCGAAATACAATGATATCACATGTCATTTCTATTATAGAGTTATTCTCTTTGGATATTCTGTATAAGATAAACATTAAGGATGTGGTATGGTTTTTAGAGTAGGACATTAAATTGAATCAGATTAGGATTTGAGGTTTACCTTATTTTTTTTATAAAATACATTATTAATATCTTTATACATGGTTGGCTTCCATAAATATATATCATCCTCGGACTGGTGGACAGTGTGAGGGAATAATTCAAAACCTAGAGAAAATTCCAGGATATTGTTCAATAGATTTCATCGGTGGTTGTGATCACACATTATTATTATTTAATTATTCCCTAAAATTATATATCATGTTATCATATAGATGGATAATTGTGAATCCCTTTTTAGAAATAATTTTATTACTCCAACATTCTTGAATGATGTTTTAGAAAGAAAAAAATAATGACCATAGAATACTAAGAGGATGGTTGAGAAGGCCAAATTCATTTTGGAACATATCAGGAAAGAAAAATATTTATAGAAAGATTATAATGATATTAGTTTATCTAATATTGAATTGTAATATAGTGATAAATCATTTAGATGAATTTATTCTTTGGAATAATGAAGGTAAAACTAGGTCAAAGTTATATCCGTCACATTAAAATACACGATCTTATGAGGACAGTAACATAATGATTGTGACTTACAATAAACAAATCATTGGTTCATGATGTGTTAAATTTATCAGAACTTACTATTTATATAAATTTGAATCACATCTACTAATACCATAGTTTATATAACTGGCGAATGGTATTCATTAGTATAAAAACGGTCAGGATTTTGAATCGTATAAAAAAATATTGATGAAACAAGACCACTAACATAGTCAATGTTTTTTTGGAGAAACTAGAAATTTTATGATTATATGTGGGTACATATGAATATAATTGGGAAGAATAATCCTTATTTTTTAATATCATGGGGTAATTTATTAAGGATAAATTCACTATAAGGGTGGTAGAATGTAACCCCCAGAGTTTTTTGGAATTATTATTATTTTCAATAATTTAAATTTCTATGATGAATTGTATTATATATAACACTAATTTTATATTGAGTTACATGTATCATTGAGTTTTGATTGTGTTACATGGAACACTAATCTTCTATATCATTACACATGAAAGTGAGTTTAAATGAAATATGTCATATTAGTAAAATATTATTATTTAATGTGACTGTCATGACCCGTCCTCAGGGCCCATGCCGTGACTAACGCCAAGCCCACCTCTCATAGGCCAGAGGCTGGAGACTAGCACCAAAGTGTAAATTACAATAAAAAGGGAAGGCATTACCTTTATAAAGTAAACAAAGGCCACAGAGTACACAAGCTAAGTAAACATTAAGTAAACTGAGTACAAAAGTATGTGATGGAAAGTAAATGGGCTAGAATACAAACCCAACTCTAAGTAATGTACAACTAAAATGAAAGTAGAGATACTGAAAAGTAAAGCAGCGAGTCTGAGCCGTCCTCTGGAAATCCCACCATAAGGGTGGGTATAGATAGTCTCCTCTGCTCCTCGGCTCCAGCCGTCCACTCTGAGTATGTCCCGTCCAGTGATCCACCTCCTTGTACTGTCCAGCTCCACAAGCTCCTACCTCAATCAGCGTTGTCCATCGTCTGAATCCAACACAACGTAGTGCGGGCATAGCCCGTGAATGGGTGAGTATACGCTACTCAGTAGGGACCCCGAGACCCTCAAAGGTCTCCTAGAATCCATGAAGGATAAACCACAAAGTAATGATACAATCACGAAGTAACAACCAACGCTACTTAGGTATATGGCCATACACATACCTAAGTCAACACTTAAAGCTCGGCTCTATCACACGAGCCCAAGATACAACCCCTTCCACACAAGAAAAAACATAACCCATTCCACATAGGAATTCACAACCCAATGCACACAGGAAATCACAACAATCTTATCGATGATAATGATTGAAAGTCAAGACATAGCTCAAATAGGTATACACTTTGTATGACGATAGAGATGATCAGATGTCACCACTGATTCATCTAACTATCAAACCCACATAAGATACAAGACCAGCTAAGCTATCGGACCCACAAAGGATACAAAACCATCTACTCTGCCGGACCCAAATAGGATACAAGTACAGAGTCTAATACTGACAGACCCACATAGGATAAAAGAACAGTAGTCAAGTACGGCTAGACCAACATAGGATACAAGAATATTAGTCATCATTGTTGAACCCACAGAGGATTTTAGTACGATCGTCGTCAATGCCGAACCGACGGAGGATTTCAGAACAATCATTATTGTTGTCGCAGTCACAGCCAGCTCTAGGGTTCCCGCACACAACACACTTGATTTCTGGGAGGGTGTTCTCCACGAGCTAAGGGGACCGATACATCAACTGACACGAATTCTGGATTTGATGTATCCCGTTGATCCATCTCGGAAAAAAAAACTCAACGCGATAGACGGCGCGTCAATCGGACGCCCAGTCTGAGAGTTATTGGCTTTTTCGTCCCAAGTGCTCGGTTGGTTTTTAAGACAAAACCATCCCGAAAATACTCCAACTGCATCCAAAACTCAAGAAGAGTAAAAAAACAACTGTCTCACTAAGAAGAATCAATCAAAGTCGATGGAACGTCAATCAGTCATCCGGAGCTTAAGTTATAAGCGTTTCCGCTCTGAGGGCCCAGTTGGTTTCGTGTTCGAACCAACCCGGCCATACCCGAAGTTCTCCAAAACCCTCATTGTAATATACCTAAACGACTGTCTTGATCCAAGGATCCCTATGCAACAAGCGGTGAGCAGATCATAGGTTCGTAGCCCATGTTATGGGCGTTTGAACGGAACTGTCTGAAAGTAGTGGGTTCGGGCCCGGTCCGACCCAGCCTGATACCCCCTAGGGCGGCCCAAACCTGGTCGACCCGACCCGGGTCTGGGTTCAGCCCGGTTGGGAGCAGCCTAGCCCTGCTGGCGCGGCCCGACCCAACTGGTGAGGCCCGACCCGGTGTGGGGGTCAAGACCAGCGCGTGCGGCCCGGCCCGGCGCGGGTGGTCCGACCCGGCGCGAGCTGTCCGGCCCGGTGTAGCCGGTCCTTCTGGTGCGGGTGCTCGTGCACTGAGCAAATGTGGGAGGCAGGGGGGGGGGGCTACCCCCGTGTTTTAAAATGGAGGCACCCACTTCGGGGCCTACCCTTGCCACTTGTCGGGGGTTACGACCCCCGGTCATCTGAAATCCAGTGGGCCGTAATGGCCGGCCTGTGTGCCACCGCGGGAACCCTGCAGGTACCGCATTCTGATGCACCGGCGGCTGGCGGATCTGACCTCCATCCTCTGCACCACCATAACTCTTTTCTGACCGGCCCGATGCGACGGCATCGTGCCCCTCCGCTGTGGCCCAACTCTAGCTGCGGCCTCTTTTGGCCTCAACGGCGTAGCGCGACAGCGCCCCGCTCCCTCACCGCGGTTTTACTCGTTCTCGCGCGGTGCCGTTGCACCGCGCCACCTTCTTTCCAACCATTACGGTGATCAACATCAGAAGGGAGGAGGATCGGCCATGTTTGTATGGTCTAGTCTCCTCACATTAATTCGATAACAAGTGGCTAAATATTTAACGATGAACGCCAAATTAAACACGAACGGAAAACAATCCCCTACCTCAAAGAAGTTCTAAGAAGTTCGCGTCGTGGAATACGGCACCGTGGGTGACGCTCCATGTACGTTGATGGAGAATGTCCGAGGAGGAAGCGGCGTATCCCTTCTTTGACGCGAAGAGATGATGGAATGGTGCGTCGGTGTTCTTCACGTTCTTCAAGGAAGAGGATGAAGTTCATCAAAGTGTAGAACTCTCCCTCTCTCAACACAATAAAGCATCCAAAATAAAATAATGACTTTGGATTATTTTATTAATTTTTCCAACATTTTTAAAATTCAAAAACCTAAACTCACTTGATTAATTAGACTTGAATTGTCAAAAATTAATGGTGAGTTTAGTTGGCTATCATTAATGTGGAAGAGGGTGGCCACAACATTTAATACACGGGAGGTTTTGATGGGTTAGGGAATTTGAAAATGTGGGGGCTCATGTGGTCCCCACCTCACTAATATCCTACCAAGAGGAGTTAGGATTTTAGTGGGTCCCACCCCAACTCCCACACATGGGTTTAACAACATAAGTGAAATAAAATTAGTAGCATAATTTTATTTCTCCTTATTCTTAATCCACAAATTTTAACAAATCCTTCCCAAGAAAACACAACTCCAATAAAGGTCATCTTAAGAAATTAAAAGTGCTACAGGTTTATCGGTACCCTCAGATTTCGATTCTGAGCACCTGTTCAAAAGATAGAAAATCATGCTCGTTCGTTTACTGAACGTACCCAAGAAAAAAATTGGAAATTGATTCCGGGCACAACGGTCTTCAGAATCAGGTGTCGTCAGAAACTGCATACTTGTAAAATCTCAAATAATTTAAAAAAAATTTCCTTGAAATTTACAGGGACTTATAGTACTCCCACATCAGGGCTTTACATCCCTGTAAAGATACATCACAAACTAGGGGAACAAATGAGGGTAATGATCACGCATCTGAACCTCCCGCTCCCAGGTGCTCTCCTGGAGGTTCACGTGTTTCCACCTGATGCGCACTAGATGAATCGACCGCCCACGTAGGACCCACTCATGTCAATCCTCGATCTCCATTATTACCTCCACAAAAGTCTCCCCGTCATCGATGTCCAGATCCCCATGGTCGATGATATGCGTCGGGTCACGCACGTATCTTTTCAGCTGAGATACATGGAAGACGTCATGAAACCGTTGCAACTGATGTGGTAGAGCCAGGTGTTAAGCCACCTCGCCTATCCTACTGAGAACCTGGAATGGTCCTATGAAGTGAGGAGATAACTTACCGCCCTGACCAAATCTCTTTAATCCACATCGACGTGAGAACCACAAGAAAACATGGTCGCCATCCTCGAACTCTAGTGGTCTCCGCCTCATATCATCATAAGACTTCTGTCGGCTATGATCTATCCACATTCGCTCCTGGATGACCTGGACCTTCTCTGTCATGGCCTAAACCATCTCTGGTCCTACAAGGGCTGACTCCCTAGGGTATGTCCAGCACAAAGGTGATCTGTAAGGTCGGTCGTACAATCTCCGGAACGTGGAGGCGTCCCAAGCACTCCATTGAGCCCTGCTCTCTGATGGGTAAAAAGTGGGCCGACTTGGTGAGTCGGTCAACATTCACCCAAATGGATTCATGGCCTCTACAAGTATGTGAAATTACAGTCACAATATCAATAGATATCTCATCCAACTTCCACTCCGGGACCTCCAAGGGTTGTACCAAGCCTGCTGGTACCAAGTGCTCCGCCTTCACCTGCTGGCAGGTGAGGCATGGTGAAACGAACTCTACCAAAACCTTCTTCATACCTGGACACCAGTGCTTTCATCTGATATCCTGGTACATCTTCACCACTCCTGGATGTACCGCTAAAGGGGAAGTGTGAAACTCTCTCAGCACCTCCTCCTGTAATGCAGATGGTACCGTGGTACGTCCTCTGAAAAGGACGACGTGCTCTCCTCCTATAAGGAATCCATCATGTGTCTGCCCTGTAGAAATATGTGCACACCACGTCTCACAATCAACATCCCCATGATGTGCCTCTCTGACCCACTGATGAAGTTGATGTGTGACTATAAGCGACTGAAGGAAGGTTGCCCCATCTCTATCCACGAAGGATATCTACAAAGCAGCTAACTAATCTGTCGCCTCTCCAAGAAGCTGAATGCCCATCCTCCTGCTGAGAGAAACAGCTACTATGTTCCCCATTCCAAGAGAATAGAATATATGAAATTCATTGTCCTGGAGGAACTCGATCCATCATCGTTGTCTCAGGTTCAGGTCCTTCTGTGAGAAGATGTACCTGAGACTCTGGTGGTCAGAGTAGACTGTAAAGCACTCGACCATTAGATAGTGCCGCCAAATCATCAGAGCGAAAACCACTGATGCTAACTCCAGGTCATGGGTAGTGTAGTTTTTCTCATTTTGCCTCAACTATCGTGATCCATAGGAGATCACTGCCCGCTCCTACATCAGGAAATACTCGAGTCTTGTTCCTGATGCATCGCAGTAGACTACGTACCCTACTCCTTCCTCGGGTAGCCATAAGATGGGTGCACTAGTCAATCTCTGTCTCAGCTCCTGGAAGCTTTGCTGATATCTATCTGACCACACGAAGGGTTTTCCATTCTTCGTCAAAGCTGAAAGCGGTGCCACAACTCTGGAGAAGTATGGAACAAATCTCCGGTAGTACCCAGCCTAACATAGGTAATTCCGCACCTCCATCACGCTCCTGGGTGGCTCCCAATATAGCACTGACTAGATCTTCGCAGGATCCCCCACAACTCTCGCCTCATAAATGATGTTCCCCAAGAAGTGGACCTCACGTATCCATAACTGATAATTCGAGAGCTTACCATAAAGCTGGTGCTCTCAGAGTGTGTCCAGTACAACCCGTAAGTGGTAGGTGTGCTCCTCCTCAGTAGTCGAGTATATCAATATTTCGTCGATGAAGACTACGAAAAATTGATCGAGATAAGGTTGGAAGATCCTATTCATGAGGCTCATGAAAACTTCTGGAGAGTTGGTTACACTGAAATGCATAACCAAGAAATCATAGTGGTCATACCGACACCTGAAGGTCGTCTTCTGCACATCCTCATCTCGAAATCTGAGCTGATGATAGCATGACCTGAGGTCTATCTTCGAGAACCGCCGTGATCCCTTGAGCTGATCGAAGAGGTTGTCAATCCTCGGAAGTGGATACTTGTTCTTCATGGTTACCTGGTTCAGGCGATGGTAAATGACACACAGTTGCAAGCTCCCATTCGCTTTCTTGGCGAACAAAATCGGGGATGCCCAGGGTGAAACACTAGGTTAGATGAATCCCTTTCCCTATAAGTCCTCCAGCTGTAACCATAGCTCTCAAAGCTCATATGGAGCCATCTGATATGATGGAGTGGATATCGAGGTTGTCCCGAGGTACAGGTCAATATAGAAGTCTACCTCTATGCGATAAGGTAGTCTTGGAACGTCTTCAAGAAAAACATATGCATACTGATCCACCACTATAGGAAAACTTAGACTCTACACGTCCACTGCTCCTCGGATGAGGCTAGACAACTGATGATTGATCAGTTGTCCTCTCCTCAGCGTGAGTCCATCCTGTGCTGCAAAGGCTCCCTTCTCAGTGGTGAAGGTGAACCTACTCCCATCGATGCGGACACACCGCACCTTGCGCCTAATACAGTCAACCTGAGCATGGACCGTAGATAACCAATCTATGCCCAAGATGACGTCGTAAGGCCTAGAAGCCAATACAATAAGATCCCATCCAAAGCTCTCACCTCCTAGAGTAAACTCACACTGCCGGCACCAGTGCGTAATCGTCGAGTCTGCTCCTGTAAGAGTCTATAGCCATAAGGATCGAGCAAATGGCTCCGTTGGAATCTCCGAGCTCCGAAAAAGGGTAGCGGAGATGAAAGAATGACTCGCTCTTGTGTCTATAAAATTTGCAGCAAAGGTGGGGTAGACAAAGATAGTACCTCAAATCAACTCTGGTGTGCCATGGATGTAGGTCTCAGTTGCTTGAAGCTGAACTTGCCTCTATCTGCTAGCTCCCTGTGGTTGGGGTGGACCTCCTGGCGGTGGTGGTGGTAGAGCCTCAAACCGTCACCCACCACCTGCTACTCAGCCACATCCTCTTCCTCGTCCACCTGCTCCCTACGGACCACCATGGTCTAACCACTGCCTCTACCTGGGAGGTCCCTCTATAGTATACTGCTTGTCTGCATGTCGGGTTGGGTAGTCAAGAGCCATGTGGCCCTGCCCTCCACACGCATGGCACTGTCTGCTCCTCGGAAGGCTGGCTCTGCGCCGTGTTCCCCACACCTCTGATCCAGTATCTTGAGGGCGTCCTCCTGATGGTCTGGTCCGCTTGGACCCATGTGACATCCACTGACTGCCTGATGTAGAAGACATTGCTACATGCCACCCTAGGGTAGGTCTCGCTGCTTGTGTAGGCTCAGCAAGAAAGATCTATACAAGAAGGGCTCGCTCCAGTACTCCTTCCTGCGTTGGAATGCTGAGGGAGATCATCGATGCTCTGATCTCTTGCCTCAGTCCCTGCTCGATGGTTCGGGCCTAGAAGAATGGGTCGCGTACCATGTCAGTAGAGTAGCGTGAGAGATCGGTAAATCTCACCGTGTACTGGGCTACCGTCATGCTTCCCTACCGTAGATGTAGTATCTTTTGAATGTGCACCGCACAGAGGGTGGCTGGTACGAAATCCGAGCGAAAGAGGCTCTTGAAGTCCGACCAAATAAGAGATTCCTCGTCGTGCACCTAGAGCATCAGGCTCCACCATCTACCTGCTCTGTGTGCAGGAGACTCGCTGCAAGGATCGCCATGTGGTCTGCCGGTGTCCATACTAACCTTAAAACTCATACAACAGCCTCCAGCCAATCCTCGACTGCCTGAGGGTCCGTCTCCCCGCAAAACCTGGGTGGTCTCTGACGCTGAAACTCGTGTAGTACACTAAGGCGACGTGCACTCTTAGCGGCTGGGGCTGGTGGCATCGGTTTTTTGGCGGGTAGAGGTACCGATGGTGCCTCCGCTATAATAGGGCCCTGCACCGAGGCCTCGTCGCTCGGTGGGCTGTCATCTCGCACAAAGCACATAAAACTAGCTGGTTGCCATCGTGGGGCCATCCTGAAAAGAGATAGTTGTGCCACGGTAAATACAGTACACCTTCTGTGATAACATAATTAATCACAAAGAAAACATTGAAACGCACATGCAATTAATGTTTTCGTGCATTGATTCGGAAACCAGAAGTCAGGGTCCCGGTGTATGGATACGTCGGCCGCCGCACCAACACTGGACTCCCTGGACTGATAACCACACTCAATACAGTTAGCATTATTTCTTCACATAGAAGAATATCAAAGTCCTGAGTTTTACGGTAGAACCGAACTCCTCTGATACCAATTTGTCATGACACGTCCTTGGGGCCCGTGCCGTGACTACCCCATGCCCACCTCCCATAGGCCAGGTGCAGGTGACTAGCACCAAAGGCGTAAATTCTAATAAAAAGGGAAGTCATTGCCTTTATAAAGTAAACAAACACCATAGAGTATGAAAGCTGAGTAAACAATAAGTAAACTGAGTACAAAAGTATGTGCTGGAAATTAAATGGGCCAGAATACAAACACAACTGTAAGTAAAGTACAACTGAAATGAATGTAGAGAAACTGAAAAGTAAAGCAGTGAGTCCAAGTCTTCCTCTAGAAATCCCACCTGAAGGGTGGGTACATATAGTCTCCTCTGCTTCTCGGCTCGAGCCGTCCGTTTCGAGTACGTCTCGTCCAGTGATCCACCTCCAGGTGTCGTCCAGCTCTATAAGCTCCTACCTCGATCAGCTCTGTCCATCGTCTGCATCCACTAAAACGTAGTGCGGGCATAGCCCGTGCAAGGGTGAGTATACGCTACTCAGTAGGGACCCCGAGACCCCTGAAGATCTCCCAGAATCCACGAATGATAAACCACAAAGGAAAGATACAATCACGAAGTAACAACCAACCCTACTTAGGTATATGCCCATACATATACCTAAGTCAACACTTCCTGCTCGGCTCCAGCACATGATCCCAAGATACAACCCAGTACACACAAGAAAAACATAACCCATTCCACATAAGAATTCACAACCCAATCCACACAGGAAAGCACAACAATATTATCGATGATAATGATTGCAAGTAAAGACTTAGATCACACAGGTATACTCTTCGCAAGAAGATAGAGATGATCAGATGTAGCCACTAATTCATCTATGCTTTCGGACCCATGTAGGATACAAGACCATCTAAGATATCAGACCCACAAAGGATACAAGACCAGGTACTCTACCGGACCCACATAGGATACAAGTACAGAGTCTAATACTGCTGGATCCACATAGGATACAAGAACAGTAGTCAAGTACTATCAGACCCACATAGGATATAAGAATAGTAGTCATCGCCGTCGAGCCCACAGAGGATTCTAGTACGGTCATCGTCGCTGCTGAACCCATAGAGGATTTCAGAACATTCGTCATCATTGTCAGTCGCAGTGAGCTCTAGGGTTCCTACACTGAGCAGGATCGATTTCTCGGAGGGTCTGCTCCACGAGCTAAGGGGGTCGATTCATCAACAGACATGAAGTCCACAGTTGATTCATCCTAGTGTTCCATCTCATCAAAAGGAACTCAACGTGATTGATGGCACGTCAATCAGACAGCTGGTCTGAGAGTTATTGGCTTTTTCGCCCCAGGGGCCCGGTTGGTTTTTAAGACAAAACCAACACCACTGTACTCCTGATGCATCCAAAACTCGAGTGGAGTAACCCAAAAGAACCGTCTCACTAAGAGGAATCCATCAATGTCAACAGAACGTCAATCGGGCATCCGGAGCATAAGTTATAACTGTTTCATCTACGAGGGCCCAGTTGATTTTGTGTTCAAACCAGCCCGCCCATTCCCAAATTTCTTCAGAACCCTGAGTGTAATATACTGAAATGACCGTCTCAATCCAAGGATCGCTACACAACTAACGGTGTGTCGATCAGTGGTCCGTAGCCCATGTCATGTGCGTTTGAACAGAACTGTTCGAAAGTAGGGGGTTTGGGCCCAGTCTGACCCGGCCCGATACACCTGGGTCGACCCGACCCGGGTCTGGGTCCGGCCCGGTGGGGCTCTGCCCGACTCGGATGGCGTGGCCCAATGCGGGGGTCCGGCCTAGCATGGGCGGTCCGGCCCAGAGCGGGTGGTCCTGCCGGTGCGGGCGCCCACGTGCTAAGCGGACGTGGAAGGGGGGGGGGGCAATGCCCCCGTGTTTTGAAATGGCAACCCCCACTTGGGGGCCTGCCCTTTCCACCTGCTGGGGGTTACGAACCCAGGTCTTCTAAAATCCGTCCGACCATAATGGTCGGCCTGTTTTCCGCCGCAGGACCCCCGCGGGTCCTACATTCTGAAGCGCCGTCGGCCGGTGAATCTGGCCACCCTCCTCTACACCGCCGCGACCCTTGTCCGACCTGTGCGGCATGCGGGCACCGCGCCCCTCCACTGCGGCCTGACTCCGGTCGTGGCCTCTTCGGCCTCAACAGCGCTGCGTTCCATCGCCGTGGTTTTCCTCGATCCTGCATGGTGCCGTTGCACTGTGCTGCCTTCATTCCAACCACGGCGGTGATCAACAACAAAAGGGAGGAGGATCGGCCATGTTTGTATGGTCCGACCTCCTCCCGTTAATTCGATAACAAGCGGTTAAATATTTAATGATGAACGCCAAATTAAACACGAACGTAAAACAATCCCCTACCTCAAAGAAGTTTTAAGAAGTTCATGTCGCAGAATACGGTGTCAAGGGTGAGGCTACGTGTACGTTGACAGAGAAATTCTGAGGAGGAAGCGACGTCTCCCTTCGATGACGCGGAGAGGTGATGGAACAGTGCGTCAGCGTTCGTCGCGTTCTTCAAGCAGGATGATGAAGTTCTTAAAAGTTTATAACTCTCCCTCTCTCAACACAATGAAGCCACAAAAATTAAATAAGGCCTTTTCCTTATTTTAATACTTTACCAACAATTTTAAAATTCAAAAACCTAAACTCACTTAATTAATTAGACTTGAATTTTCAAAAATTTATGGTGAGTTTAGTTGGCTAGCATTAATGTGGAAGAGGGTAGCTACAAAATTTAATACATGGGATGTTTTGAGGGGTTAGGGAATTTGAAAAAGGTGGGGGCTCGTGTGGGCCCCACCTCACTAATATCATAAAAAGAGGAGTTACGATTTTAGTGGGTCCCACCCCAACTCCCACACATGGGTTTAACCAATTAATTGAAATAAAATTAGTAGAAAAATTTTATTTCTCTTTATTCTTAATACACAAATTTTAAAAACTCCTTCCCGAGAAGACACAACTCGAGAAAAGGTCATTATAAGAAATTACCGGCACTGCGGTTTCATCGGTGCCATCAGATATCGATTCCGAGCACCGAATCAAAAGTTAGAAATACACACTCATTCGTTCACTGAACTTACCCGAGCTAAACTTTGGAAATTGATTACGGGCACACTAGGCCTAGGAATCTGGTGCCTTCAGAATCTTCGTACTCGTAAAATCTCAAAGAATTTAAGAAAAAAATTCCTTTAAATTTACAGGTCTTTACAGTGACAAATTTCTCCAATACATTGGTTTAAATATTTGGAATAAAATTAACTAAATTATGAAAATATATTTGAAACATGTATATAAAATTAAATATTTTATATCCAATAACCTAGAAATAAATATAAAACTCTTTTGAAAATAATAAGAATATTATCTGAACAACTATTTTTATGAATATAAGTGTGTTTTACATCAATTAATAAATAAAATAAAATAAATTAATTATGATAATGATATTAAAAAATTATATAATTTAATAAATTTTTTTAAATTAAACTTTTGTTATTTGTAGACATTAAATAGGAGTAAATACAGTTTTATGCTAAAAACTATATTTTTCTAAAATGAATTTTTTCACCATTTTATGGAAAAAAATTTAAAATTAATTTTTATAAATTTTATAATATTTATTTTGAAAATAATATTATTTTTTGAATTTATATAACAAAAAATAACTTATTATATATTTTTGTGTTTTTTTAAGATTTATTTTTTAATGAATTGTAAAAAATAATAAATTTTAATGGAAGCCTTTGTATTCCTTAATTAATTTATAATTTTTACTTAAATGTTTAATTGAATTAATAATATAATTATTTTACCTGTACCTGTATTATTTTAAATTAGTACATTGAAAATAATTTAATATGGAAATTACATATAAAACCTCTATAAACTTTTGATCATTTTCACTATAAAAACATGATTTGTTCATCACATGAAAGGGATTAATTTAAAATTAATCTATAAAAATTATATGATTGGAATTTGAAAAAATAGATTGCATATTCTGAATGAAAATAATATGTATTATATAACATGTTCAACCTATTTTTTCCATTATTATTATTGAGAATAGTTATAACTAATTATCAGGATTATACTTAAAACAAGTATATTCACATTAAAAGCATTTGTATTAATATAAAATTTTTACACATAGTGGAATTTTATTAAAAAGGTTTTAAATAATATATTGAGTAATTATTATTACATTATATATTAATTATAATTTTATTTATAGTCATAAATGATAATAACATTGGTAAAAAAGATACAAGTTACCTTGGTTAAAAATACAATGATAAAATATAACAAAATTAACGCATAAGAAATTACATTATAAACATTTATTTATTTTTTTGTGGAAGGTCTATGATCAAAAAAATAACACTTAACGTCCATTAAAATTAAATTATTGATCCACATGAGGTAAGGGAGACCTCACAGTTGTGAATACTTTTGGGTATTTAAAAGAATGCCAATCTTCCTTAATTATAAATGGAAACTCACTATCCCCTCTTATTCAACCCTCTAAATCCTTTTATCTTAGAAAAAACTATCTAAATAAATTACCAACATCAAATACCACATCCTAAAAAAATGGTTATGGAAATAAATCTACCCAATTATGGATTAATTTAAACAGAAAAAGGATTACTAACTAAGAGGTAATGATTTTCAACAAGCATTTTAATTTTATATTATCACCCACCAAATACAATATTTATTACACCTTGATTATATAATAACATCATAATATTTAATATATTTATATGTTTATATATTAAGGTTACAACATATATCCCCACACTATTCAATTGAATTGGTTGTGAAATAATCATTCATGTGTACAGAATATTGCGACACTGGTAATTGATGTAATTTATTTTCCCATTACGACATCTCAATGATGGGAATATGGATGAGATTATATTAATGTATTATATTTATGATATTTAAAATTATATTATGATTTTTTATTGTTATATTTCATATAACTTTATAATTTTTATTTTTAGGAAACATTGTAGCATCATTCCCTTGTACGGAGGACTACCGCCTCACAAAGCGATGTGATTAATGCACTCCTTACATAGAATGTTTGAAAGTTTTCTTTTAAAAAAATATTTGTTTTTTATGGAGTAATACTTCTAATTTAATGATAATATATAAATATATTTTATATTCCATTTTCTTTTCTTTCATTCAATATGGAAATGAAATAAAAATGGTGTTCATACAAACATACAATATACTATCTCTGTGAACAATGTGTTCCATTTCCTATCACAATGTTTTATAGAAAACTCTTAACACATATATAATAAATATATATGATTTTTATGTAATTTTTTAAATTATATATAAGATCAAACCATGATCTATTTAAGAGTAAATGTTTTAAAAATCCAAACATTTGAAAAAAATCAATGTTGTTATTACCTGAAAAGAAACAATAAATTGGAATCATTATTAAAAATATAATAAAATGGAATAAGTAAATAATTTTTATTATAATTTATTAGAATATTTTTATTTATATAAAACATATATTTATTATATTGGAAGTTTTAATGAGTATGATGATATTTTTTACTTATG
Source organism: Viscum album (assembly GCA_963277665.1). Lineage (NCBI taxonomy): Eukaryota > Viridiplantae > Streptophyta > Magnoliopsida > Santalales > Viscaceae > Viscum > Viscum album. Next base: position 398,666,335 of record OY728126.1, read on the forward strand.
GTTAGGGAATTTATAGTCTCACAATATTTTTGATTGATAATTTCATATTCTACACACATTTATTATATGTAGTATATATAATACCATATGAAATTATATATAAATAGTTCATATAATATAATTATAAATAATTTTTCTATTAATTTTAATATTTTATGAGAATTTATATACAAAATTTACTCACAATGTAATGGAATTTCCATCTATCATTTAATTTCCACGAGACATAAGATATTTTCTCCACCGATTTATTTTATGAGGTGTGTTTTAAAACATTGAATGTATATTATGATTATAAAAATATTAATCATTGGAATTTACATATCCATTTGAGAATCTCCCTTTCATTATGTTTATACTTAAAGGGATACTAAATCAATAAGGGAATTTTAACTTAATTTTTTTTTCTTTGAGACACATGTTATGTTTTTCACCTATATTGAATTATTTTCAATACCACATTGAAATGTTATATGAAAATATAATTATTTTCAGGATATTTTAAGATTCATGTGATAGTATTTTTTTAAAGTTCTTAGAATTCAATGTTACTAATGAGGAAAATATTTTATTTTGCAAATTTCATCATTAATCATGGTTGTTTCTAATTAAGTCTCCAATATTGAAATATCATGATCTAACTCTCAATAATTATCACTAATTTTATTATCCTCTAGTTATTAATTATATATTAATGTGATTGTGACATTTCAATACTATTTGGTACTTAAAAAAATTAGGTATGTTTTTAAAAAAATTTGACATTATTTTTCACTTCGGTCAGAAATTTATCTAATTTGAAAACCATATTTTTTAAAAAAGATTTATTAAATATATTTAAACTATATTTGAATTTAGTTTTCATTGAATGGGTTTTTGGATATGTTTTGTGTTTGAAAAATTATTTTATATGATTTTTAATTATTCTATTATAAATTTATTTGAGGTTTTTTTCAAAGAAGAATATTTTTAGAATGTATCTGGTTCTAAAAAAGATTTTCCAATAAATAAAATCAAGTTTAAACATGAATTTTTTTAAGGATTTTTAATATATAGAATTGTTTGTTTTGATTTTTATTTTCAATTAAAATGATATTTATAATAATTTTTCAAAAAAACATTTCATATAAAATATATTTTCATCATGAAACATCCCAAATAGTCTTTTCATATTGATTTCCATATTAAATTAGAATATTTAATGGTAGCTACGATTTACTGGTTTAATTATACAAGGTATATATTTATATTCTTTTTCTTAATTGAAATTTATTATAATGAAAAAGTGATTATGAATCCCAATTATGTTTCCTGAGTTATACCATGATACAATTTTTTTGAAAACTGATTATTTAAAAATGTAATTCTATCAAGAAGTGATTATGAAACATATCTCTTTTACATAGGATATGATATGATGAAATGTTAATGATACCCATTTCATTTAATGGGGTAAGATATGATGAATTTCTCATGATCTTCTGACACACATCTGTATGATTTCATTATGTTATTATTGGGAAATATATCATTCCCTAATCAACTGGTTAAATATTTATAACCTATTAGATAAAGATAGAAAAATAGTCATGAGATTGATACAATCTGGGAAACAGGTTTTTTATAATCCACTCTTGGAAATAAGTGTGTCCCAATCTACTATGGGAAATAGGTCTTTCTTAATCTGCTATGGGAAACTGGTACATCTAGAAATATTATGATGATAGTCTTGATAGTTAACCTATAAACATGATATGTTTTTATCTATTTAGGATGGTTTCACATTTTTATGACATGATATTATTATTAATGATTTATTTATGATTACTTATCTCTCTTTTGGGATATGATTTTAGAAATGAAAATGTCATCTGCCATCATTCCTGTTTATGAAAGACAACATGATAGGTATGAACAACATATGTTTTTCATCCTAATATATTCTTATTATTATCTCATGATTTCATATGATAATATATTTATATATATTATGATTACCCATACATGTCAATATGCTCTATATATCTTATGTTTCTTTTCCCCATGTAATGAAAGATAGTTTTATATTGGGTATGCCTATGAGGATTACAAAAATAGAGAATAAGTTTTAGAAACATTAAATATATTTTACCAGATTATATGGTATTGGGCAAGGTTTTTGAATCCATTTAACTATTATGGTCCTTAATGGGGGTTTTTATGTAATGAAATGAATATTCATCAAAAATGATTTACTATCCATGTATAATTTTATTTGTTCACTATAACTAATTTCTTAATCATAAAAACTGGTAGTTATGGGGAACAACACTATCTATGAAACTTAATAATGCATCCAAATCAAGGATAAACTCATGAAAATTTCTAAACCTCAAATACAGCTCTTCATCATCCTTTTAAAATAATTTGATTTTTTATTCGATAGATGGTTGAAAAATTCTTTGAGAATGAATATATTTATTTTATTCCTTAATTATGTCACTTATTGTCCTATAAAAATCTTCAAATAGTTGTTGTTTTTATCCTCTTCAGGGATAATCTAGCATGACTCTTTCAATTCAAGGAATGATCCACCTTGTTCACTTCCATATGATGAAAATATATTTATAAATCATAATCATTAATCTATTCCCAGAATAATCTCAACAAAATACTCAACTATATATATGTGAGTATATACATTAATGTTTTATGATCAGTCAATTTATAACACATTCCCCCTTATAGATAATGCGAAAATATATTTAAAAAAATTACTATAGGAAAATGAATATAATTCCTTAAATAATTTTTTTCATGAACATTTGATAATTAGTATGAATAGTAATGCACCATATTAGTCTACATGTGAACACATCTAAATCACTTCTAGGATGTATAAATATTGATTAAAACCCCTTTTCTATTGAATGGTTGAGTGTGGTCATATTTTATATCTAATATTATCTTTGGTTCATTTTAATTTTATACACATTCACCATCCCAAGGGAATTTTACTCCCTTTAGGGTAATCATTGTGACTGTATTAGATAGTATAGAAACACTTAAAAAAATCCATTGATAATATCCATCAAAATCATGAAATCTATTGATATTATTCATAGTGAATGATATGTTCCTACACAAAATGACTACTATCGTTAATGAATACATAGGTATACCATCTCTTGAGGTGATATAACCCAAAAATGATTTTTTTTTTGATAGAATTCAGAATATTCAAATTCTTAATTCCTCTTCTCTACTCAATAATTCTTTCATAAAATCCCAATATGGTCTTCATGAATTTTAATAAAATTAATTTCACCTATAAAGACTACAACATACTGATAATTGTGAATTCTGAAGAGTATATTCATTAATCCAGTGATGATATTTGTAGAATTAGTTAGATAAAATCACATAACAATATATTCTGTATCTATTTAGCTTTTACAAAATGCCACCCCAAATAAATCCTCCATTTTTACCCTCAATTGTTGATATCTTGATTTATGGTCAATCTTCTAAAAGTATTAAGCTCTATAAAAATGATCAATCAAATCATTTATAAATAGTAAAAAAATGTCTTCTGGATTGTGAATATGTTTAGTTCCTTATAATCAATGAAATTTTACATTGATATATAATTATTCATAAAAAATAATATGTATACCACATGGCAAAAGATAAGATAGAATAAATCCCTTCTTAAGGATCTCCTAGCTTTTATTCATCAATTTCTATGACTCAATTAGAGATATTCCATAAGGAATTATAAAAATAAGTGAGGTAATATTTATCTGTTCTATTTGGAACATAAATTCACAATTTTATGGAAGAATATAAAATTATTTTTCAATGATATTAATACACTCCAGTATAATTGGAATAACTTATATGTTTACTTTCTTTCTAATTATTTACAAGAAACACACATCTGAATATGAATTAAAATCCACACAACATCTTCATTTCCATCAAACGTTAATATATTTAATCACACAAATGGATGATAATAGAAATTTATGAAATATCATAAGATACTTCCCTTACATGTAAAATAATGAAGGATTTATATTTATATAGTTAATCCATGCCTAAAATACCAAAAACATAATTCAGTGATAAAATTTAAATATTTTTAAGAAAAATAAATAAATTGTAACATCATCTAAATAAAAATCATATATTAAATAAGAAAAAATAATTCTATTATAGTTTTCACTATTAATTCGACATATAGTAATTGAGGATAAAAATTAGTATTACTAGATATTTTAAGTCATATAATGTAATTTATATAATGATGATAAAAATTGAGGTTTCAATATTTGAGAATTCCTTTTTCCACCTTAATATCATTATTATATATTCTGTCACAAGATAAAAAAATAAATAGAATAACAATCATGAATCATTGATCATATTGATTAATCATGAAAAAAAATAATTTATATGATACCTAATACATGAATATTTAATTTCAATCTATAATTTCCTTATTTTATCCTTATTTATCTGTGATCATCATCAACTAATATCCTCCATAATGGTTCCTAAAATAAATTTAAATTAACATAACTATATATCCTAGGAGTATCAAACAAGGTGTGTAGAAAGTCCAATTTTTATAAACCATTGATGATAAATCCATTCTCAGAACACTATTTTCAGGGTGATTACATTGAGGTGAATATTTTATTGATCCACGTATAATTTAGTATCTATATAGAGTTTTTTTTCAAATAAAATCACAAATAATTTTTTCACATGACTTTATTCATTAAAAAATACTTTTGATTTTCTAATTGTTCTCACCAATTTCATCTAACCCTATTGTCTAATAGTTTACTAAAACATTCCCTTGAAACCTTTTTTAATGAACCATGATTCTTATATATAAATATTACATATTTATATATTAAATTCAATACATTTCACAAATACATGCTTGAGTACCTTAAAGGTTTAGTATCATTGTAGATTATATATATAATATTCTTTTTTCAAGAATTATATTCAACATATCTCACAAATATATCAACACATAGTAAAATTTATAAACATACCCAAATGAATCATTTAATCAAGAATTAACAAAAGTAACAGCTCTATGATTGATCAAAGGTGATCAATATGTGTAAAAATAAAATACATTAATAATCAAATGAATGTATTTATTTTATAGGTTAATGATAAAAAGTGATTAACATTTGAAAAACATGGCCTACATAACATAGATCATAATCATGATTCCAGATATATTTCATAGATGTTCGGAAGATAATAATCATAATGTAATCAATTTAATTAACTAATTATGTCCTAATATTCACATAATACACTTATTTTTAGAATTTATATATTTATATGAATCATTTCCATAGTATTCAAGGATTATTTACATGGATATAATAGTGGAATGAGTTCACTCCCATGAAAAATTGTAGTTGTCAAGGTTCACTCTCATGATGATAAATGTAGATAATTTATCTTACAATACTAGGTTCACTAAAAATATCAGCCCACATTTTCTCCTGGTATATCGATATTTACCAAATGCACTATTTGGAGATATAGGTACTGCCTATCTCAGTAGATAATTTAACCACCCTTCAAAGATAATAACTTAACCACTATCTAATGTTATAACATAAAAACCATCCATATGCATAACTTAACCATTGTACATGTTTTATAATCAAACCATCCATCATGTAGATAAAACCATACATATTTTTTTCCCATGATCATTAAACATTAGTCATATTATCTCATCAAATCCCATGTTATATATACAAGTTTCATAAACATTTCATTAATTCCATATCTAACTAGAAGTGGAAATAAATGTTATTCGTAAACATTGAATAATAGTAATCATAAACTATCAATAAAATAAATAGAGATTTTATAAATGGATCATTTCCACATTAATTACTATGTTTAATCATATAATTTTTTCTCTGATGGAATTTTTTTTTGAATTATTTCATGGAACATTTATTTTGGAGAATAACCTTTCTATTTTGAAAGAATTTATTTTAAATATAAAATTTTATAAAATATTAATGTGATAATTTTAACTACAAATATACATTGAAATATTTAAAGTAAGAATTAAGTAAATGAGGGTTATTGTCAGTTGGAAATTTCCTACTCTCCATTCACATTAAAATAATGGTTTCTCTCATATTTTTATAGAAATCCCAAAGTACCACAATTTTTAAAATAAATGATACAATATTTTAAAATGATTTTTCAAAAAAAGAAAAATAAAGGTAATATTTACATTTAATATCTATTAGATATTAATAAAAAAAATTTTAAATTTTTTTTTGGAAAACATGGACTTTAAAAAGAACGGTTTTTTGATCGATGAGTGAAATAATATTGTATTTTATTAAAATACTTTTCTCTATCATTTTAGGTAAAAAATAATAGAAATAATTAAATTAATGTAAAATATCATCAATTATAATAGGATAAATATTTTATTCTGGTTCATGTGTTGTAGATCATATTATTTCAGCGCCAATAGAATAATCATAAAAAATTCCAGTAAACCATTAGCTGAGAACACAAAACCCTTACACTTTGTTAACTCGTTAATCATAAGACAAATGAAATAAATAATATAAAACTAAAAATTAAATAATAGGAATATATTTATATATATATATATTCATTACATAAAATATAAAATGGGTTGTCTATGCACCACCCAAATGAAACAAGAGATGAATAATAGAAATTTATCATAAAAATTTAAGTCACATGAGGAACCATTAAATTTTTTATACCTATTGTTTCCTAATACCTATTATATAATATAGTAAAATTAAATATTATATATAATTTATATATCTAAATTCATGGTATATAATTAAAAAAGGTTAGTATATACACCACACAAAATAAAATGGTGGTAAATATTTCATATTTGTTTATAAATAAAAGAGGGTCGAGAAATACCTTACCTGAATTCTGGAATTTCATTTTTCACATTTTATTCTCTATTATATTAAATTAAGGAACATTATAATAATATTATGGAACCATGATCATATATATCATTACATAAATTTTTTACTTATATCCCTTTATCACCTTTTTAATAACAATTCCTTGTTAAGATTGTGATTCTTGTAATAACAACATCATTTTTTGTGTACATTCTAGTTTGAATGTTTCAGTACATTAACCATTATCAAAGATACACACCAAATTTAATTTATAACATAATTTAAATATAATATGTATTAATTAAATACATATATTTATAAACATACTAGGAATTATAGATAGAAAACATTATCACACCATTCATAGAGATCGTATGTCATTTTCACTCATGAACGATGTTTAAATTTTATGCTATATTAGGAAAAATAATGGTAAACAATAAAGCATAATTATTAAATAATTTTTATATCATATATATCAAATATAATCATTTAATATTTTTTAACTACAACCAAAATTGAATTAAGAAAATTACCTCATCTTTTCTTAGAGAGGGATGTTTACCCGTATGATCAAGGGTCGTTATCATTTTCCAAACTATTTGAATTTAATAAGTTATAGGTGAAATAATAATTATAATGTATATTCACTAAAAATATAATATATATAAATATTAAATCCATCGTCATCTACATATTTGATATTTGGTGATGGAAATATAATTATAACGTTTCATGTGGCGGTAGTCTATTGTATGCTAGATTGCTAATTTCATTTTCCATTTTGTGGGAGAGTAGATGGATTGAGGTTATTAGAGCAACAAAATAAAATATCTATATATTTTGTATGATCATGTTATTATATCATAATATTTTATGAATATTTTAATGATTTCGAATAAATAATACAACATATAGACATGGTCCATAATGTTACCTCTTTTTCAAAGAACGTATTTTGGTTTATATATAAAGAATTAAAAAAAGGATGTACAAATTAAAATATTTAAACTATAATATGGGAATGAATGAAAATAAGGTAGTTTTGAAAGTATTTCCTATCCCAAAAGTCATTAAATGTGTGTAGAGGAGAGGATAGCGGTGGACTTTTGGAATTAATATATAGTGTCATTTTTTTTGAAAACCTAATGATATTCAGCAATGTGATGCCACTTTCAATATATGTTCCAAAAAATTGTTAAATACTTCATTATAGGGATTATATGTATTATAACCATGCCCTTTATTTTACATTAATACATTATTTTTTACATAATATTACACTAAATAAAATCTATAAGATCGAGAAGTCTAGTGTATTTGGGAATTAAATACATTACATAACATTTCAAAATTGGAAAATTTCATTTTTTTAATGAAAATATACTTAACATGCTCTCACTTAAAATTAAATGGGATAACCAAGGGAAAATAATAAGAAATAGTTGAGCTATAAATCCCAGTGATGGATTAAAAATTCTATAACATGAAGAATATCATACATGTTAGAAATAGGCACATCGATGGGATATATAAGGAACTTGAATGATTAAGCACGATATAGAAAGATAATCATTACATGGGAAATGTGGAAACAACTTAAAACGCTGCATCATAAACATAGGTAAAGTATAACTTCCAATACATCATTTTGGAAAATTTAAAATAAATTAATTATGATCACTCTCTATCCAAACATGACGTATCAAGATACTAAACATTACCCTATTCATTAAAGAGGTATATAATCTTAGGCACACAAGACACATTTATTTCATTCAGATGCTGAAGTGTGCCACACAGATCATAATACATGGAATCATTTATCTTTACATTTTATTACACAAACAAAGAATTTCAAATAAATACATCTATGTTTGAATTCAAATAGGTATATTTTTACAAATATGAACACCATTTATATAAAATGGGTATGGTATTCACTACATAAATGTTTGGCACATAATAATCACGGTGAAATTTCTACAGCATAACAGTGATACAAAGAATACATCAAATTTGTCGACGAGAATGAAATGGGTCTCTCATCATTTGGACATGGGATGTTACAGGTACATGTAACTATATGTCCCAACATTAGGGATTTTAAATGGTGTACGTAGTATAATAAAATATATTGAATAATGAAGAGAATGTGGGGATCCCTTACGTGAGTGTGTAAATCCAAATTCATAGGGAGAGATTCTTGAGAGATCATGGGAGACTTGGGTTACTCTATAGATAGAAGGGTATAAGAATTAATAACTCCAATAAATTTTAGTGAAGATAAATGGAATATGGGTAGGTTTTTATAGGAAATTAGGGGTATTTCATTATTGTTTACAAACATAGGTTTTAGAATCTATATAAAAAAATAACCAAAACCAAAAACCATGACACGGTTTTCCCCATGGGTCCATCCAAATGGGAGTTTTCATGAAATATATTATAATTATATTGGAAAAAATTAATAAAATAATACCCTTTCTTATGTATAGGTGAGTCAAGCTCTTAAATAAATTATTTCAAAATGGTAAACAATATAAATGGTTTTGGAGGATTCTTAATGGCTTTATACAATTACCCAAATAAACTTAAAATCTAATTATTTTAAAGATCAAACATCTATTTGGTCATGATAACTTTTATTATATTTATTTCACCGCTTTTGGTCTTTATGATTCCATAATACACAATTTATATTTATATAATATCTTATTTTTACCCAAAAATTAATCAATCCCATAATATTATGAAAAATTCATTATTTGATAACTTTAATGTTATAATTCTTAAAAATAATATTCATTTAAAATAAGTAATTTTTTAAATATGTATATTCTTAATTATTAAAAAATCAAATTTGATTAATAAGTGATAGTTTTTTGACAATAACATATTTCAAAACCTTATAAAAATTACATTATAAATTATAAAAAGTATATGATCATTTATATTTAATAATAAAATATTTAATATTAATATTTTATTCAAAAATTATTTTCTTCATAAAATACATTAATTCGTCACAATAACTTATTTTTCTTTATTTTAATATTACTAAATAATAAATATTTTATTTTATTTTTTCGAAATAAAAATCATTTATAAACTATGAATAATATGATAAAAATATATAAATTATTCTATAAAATATAATCAAAATACTCATATCACTAGTGTATTGATACATATCCAATAATACACCAAAAAAATCCATATGAGTAAGGTGTGTGACTATGATACTTTCATGGGTTGGTTCGGTATATAGGGTTTTGTTCATGATATTAATTTTCTTGAAATTCTCATGTAAATGGTTTCAATCATTCTTGAGTGATTGGATCTCGGCATGTTATAAACCAAATGTAGTTATCAGAAAAATCAGCACCAAACCTTTCCCTTGGAAAAACCCAAAGGGACTTCCCAATATTCATGGGTTGGCACAAGTGTCTGGGTATCATTAGAAGAAATTTGGGAACAATTTATCCGAGGTTGTAAAAATAAAACGACAACTATGTCCAATATAAAATATCTTCATTTTTCAAAAAACCCCATCTTTTACAAAAAAAATCATATTTGAATTACATGATTTAAATTATATCTCATTGACTATAACAAAAGAAGAACCCCAAAATAGATATCCCAATAACATCCTCATGGTAAGGGGCATTGCCCTCAAGCCATCTCCATCACACTCCAAGGAAGACAGCTAGAAACATGAACCAACAGCACTAAATGTTTTACCCAAACCTGAAACAAAAATAACCAATTATACTTACTACTAAGGGCGTATTTCGGGTATGATACAAAGTTAATATAATTAAAACACTAAAGGATTCAATGTGATACACATTTAAAGATTAAAATATTTCATGTTTTCATAATCATGAGATACTATTATGAATTTTAAAGAGATGTAAATTTAAATAAAAATAGATTTCATGTGGTCATCATTAAATAATAAAAAAATTTAAATATAATTCCAAATTCTTTAAATTTTCTAGAAAAACATACCATATTTCGATGTTAAGAATTAAGTATCTAAGGAGAACAAACAACGAGAAATTTTCCTTAGGCACTATCTCGCTGTGGGTCCCGGGTACCTACTATCTCGGGGAAAGTAACAATCACAATATCTATTCTCGTGCACACAATCCACTTATAGGGAGCATACCCATAACCTAGTGGTTCCAAATAATCTTCATCATAATCATAATCATCACATTTTAGTTAGTGTTTTCATCATCAAACTTTCTAGGTTAAACTCGGTCCAAACCCCATGAGACCACTACTATACTAGTACACGTACACCGACATAGATACATGGTTTTTTCCTCTAGTGATAAAAAATGTTCCACAAGACATGAAATACAATTTTCACATTCATTTATCCTTTTCGCATCCCACACACACCAAATGGACCATCCATATTTCACATAGTCCATTTCTCATTCAAATTTAATTTAAAGCTATACTCACATCAAAATAGACTGCAATATGTTTTATATCTCTTTCAGAATATGATAAATCCTTTAAGAAAATTTATATAAAGTTTCCAAGATGGTAAACATTACATAACAGCCCTTTGAAAACAAAATGGTCCATTTTAAAAACATAAAATCACCCAAATATTACATAATATTCTTTTCCACCCTTTGTGTAACTCAATAACCCATTTAAAATTTTCATAAAACACTTTCATGAAGCATGATAAGGTTTTTCACCAAAACCCATTCAAAAAAACTCTTTTAAAACCAAAATCAGACTAAAACCTTACCAAATCCGAATTGGAATCCCAATAAACATTTTATAAACCACTTTAAAATGTTATAAAATATACTAAAATATTACTACAAGAGTTACCCACTAAAAACACCCAATTTGAATAAAAAGTGAAACTATAAAATATTCCACATAACAAAATCCATCAAAAACAGTTTTCACACAATGAAAACATTTAAGTAACCTTTAAAATAATTAAATCAAGAATTCCAACTCATCAATAAATTCTTACACATGTAATAACCTACCTTTTGTGTCAAAACACCAATTCGTTGTGTGAAACTTCACTCGCACCACTATCATACCCTCAGGTTGAAATATATAACCTAAAATACTAATATTTTTTCCAAAAAAAATCCATATAAAAACTTATGTTCGAACCTTAAATTTTGGATATTTTATAAATTAATTTATGTGGGTAGAAACCCTGAGGAAATGTGAGGAACATGAGAGGAAACCATCTTACTTGAGATATCATGAATAAAACGACCCCAATACACCAATATCTGAATATAAAAAAAATTCAATAATTAATATGAGATTTGAATAAGGCTGGGTAGGACATGTAGGAATTAAATAAAAGGAAAATATTAAAAATTTAAGAAATTATGAAAGAAACAATATACCATTTCAAATGTGGAATATTTGAGAAATCCATAGAATATTCAACCAAATTCATGATGAATATGAGTTGAAAAGAGGTAAATGATAACATTGGGAGATCCTTGGGTAAGTGGGATTGATTGAAAGTTGGAATTTATGAACCAAATTAAAAATGGTATGAGATATTAACGAATTAAAAAATTCAAGTAGGAAAAGGGCTGTTGGGATGGCCCAATAACATAATAAAAAACCCAAATCCAGCATGATTATGGATTTTTATGTGGTTCAAATGGTTATTATGGTTTTAATATACTAGGGGATTCCAATTTGGAAGTGGAATGGGAGAATTGTTTTTAAATATTAATGATTTATAAAAGAAACAGTATTGGATTTTTAATCTGGAAATGGGCTCACAATTCGGCCCAAACGATGAAAACATACCATTTTCTATAAAAATGTATGTGAAACCCTCATAGAAAATAATGAATAGAAATTAAAAGAAAAAATACCTTTAAAAGAAGTAATATATGTATAAATTCTTCGCACCATCAATCGTTCCACCCTCGGAAAGTCACAATAAGGCCAAAAGGAAAAACAAAACCCAACCGAAATGCCAAAATTGGCTCCTTTTCAAAGATTCTCCCCTAAAGGACAAAACACCACCACTGATCAATTAACAAAGGAATACTATCACCAAACCAAAACATAAACCACATTTCGGAAACAATCATGCACATTCAGACATTATCCAAAAAGAAAACTTCTCAAACACAATCCAAACAAGACTCAAGAAATTTTCCCAAATGAACAACAACATTGAACAATGTCACACATACATTAATTTAATTAAACCATAGAGAAAATTATAATACCAACATTTACCCATGGAATATGTTGAATGTTAGGTAGATCCGAACAAGACTAAATAAAACCAATGCAAGACCAAAGACAAATCTGAGTTACTAGTATGAGGAGACACAAATCAACTCCCCACCATAAGAGACAACATAAATTTTCTCATGATAGAATGAGGAAACTAATAGTAGGAGGCCCAAATGGACTCCCCATTTCAAGGACTATAATTCCATTATAAATTTCCAAAAATAACATATATGAGACTCGTAGTGGGTCTCCCCACCATAAGAACCAACCATCTTAACCGAACAAAAAGGTCAAGTAAAAAAGTAATAGAATGATTCGGGATAACTACATGGTTAGTCTGCACAGGTTTGGAAAACGTGTACTAACTATGGGAATCCTTATATCTACATGTTTTTCATGTTAATGGTAACTAATAACCATGAAAAAACCATGCACCTGACCTGTTTATCCAAATTTGAAACCATTCTCTAAAAACACAATGGAAACCAAAGGGGGGAAGAATAACATTGGGTTATAACATGGGCACGAGTCCCTCCACCTCGTTCCACCGAATGGGAACAGCAGAAGAATTATGATGACACCAAAGGTGTAAAATTTTCCAATATATCTTATTGAGGATAGGAAATTTAACAAAGGTTTAAAGGACCCATGTATTTCCCTTGATTATGCACCAGCTTAACTCTAGGAGCTATAGATGAAGCTAAAAAGATTGATGCATCTTCGGCCTCGTAGTTTGTCCTTGGAAACCCCCCAAATGTCACTTCTCCTTTTTGTTCGATAATAACTATGACATGATCCAATATGAGTTCACCATGACATAATATATTCCAAACTCAAATTAACATAACTCAACATTCCACTGAAACAAGGTCTTTAAAGATGCACAGACACACACCTTGTTTATTCGGATGATAACCAGAAAGGGGAAAAGATGTCTACATAAACACCTTCATATAAACATTGATTTTCAGATCTCCCACACTTAGACACACTTTTGACAAAAAAAGTCTCAGAGAAGATTTAAAAAATTCACTTTTACAACCAAATGATCAGATGAAATCACAATGTGTCACCGAACATGACCATTATGACAGATATAGAAAAATCATGGGAAGAGACCTTATGCCATGTCACCAAACAATAAACAATTTCAAAATGTGTCCATAACTACCACTCATGTCTGGATTTCCTATGCTAGTGGTTTAACATGATCCCCTGTTTTGATGATACTATGAAGGACCTAGAATCCCTCTTAGACATCATACACACTAATAAACCAATACTACTTTCACGTTTTATGAATCAGGTAACGTAAGAAACTAAGTTCTCTTTAAACACTCCATGAGAAATATACTACTAAAATAGGATCCAAAAACGAGGAAAGAAAATGGTGTAGACTCAATCTACTAATCACAAGAAAAAAATTTCATATATTTATCAACTAGAGGATCTTCAAATGGAGAAACAATCTGCGCTGCACTTCTGTCATGCAATAAATTTTAGTGGGGGTATACCTTATCCAATGATAGAAACTAAGTAACCAAACAAGTTGGTCTATTGGTCTATATGTTGCACAAACTAGAACTGAATATATGAGGGGAACCACCATAAAGTCTTCCCTAACTTTTCTCAGAAGAGACCACTTACCAGAACTTCAACCCATCTTACCGACCAAACACAAACTCAAAACACCATTCAAACAAGGGGGATTTTTGGAATAAAACATCCCACAATAAAAACATTTACAAATACAAATAAGAAAAATCATCCCAAAATATTCATCAAGACATCATGTTTTTTAAGATCATAGTTATGTAAATAAACGGTTCAATAGTTTTCATTTCCTCCAATGGTACCCCATGGTCCTCGCACATGC
Source organism: Viscum album (assembly GCA_963277665.1). Lineage (NCBI taxonomy): Eukaryota > Viridiplantae > Streptophyta > Magnoliopsida > Santalales > Viscaceae > Viscum > Viscum album. Next base: position 398,681,425 of record OY728126.1, read on the forward strand.
ATGTTTACCTGCCACACCAGGCACCCTTCTCATATCGACCCTGGAACTCATCCATACATTCCATTAACCATCAATCATCCAATGTAACCCCATGCATGTGGTCTCCATTTTAAATACCAATGGATAAAATTAAAAAAAATCCACATTTCAAAACCAAAATAGTCAACCAAATTTTTTTTTCTCAAGACCTCTAATTAAAAAATAAAAATCATAATTAACATCTTACAGAACCAATTTTTAAAGGAATAATAATTAAAATAAATAACTCACATTGAAGTCATTCACATTAATTTGAAAACACCTCATCCCATTTTAAAACACTACCAGTTGTATGAACACTCCATTCCATCAACCCCCATTCCTTTGAAATCTCATATCTTTTTATTTAAAACAAGGTTATAATGATTTATAAAAAATTTCAAAATTTCACCAATAATTAAATAAAAACTAAACATCAATTCATTTGCATTAATTTCAAAAAAAAAATCATCCCGTTTTAAAACACATTTAATTTCGTGACAAACTCTATTTCATAAATCCTTATTAAACCAAAAAACCCAACTCTTCCCATTTTAAAAATGGATTCCAAAATTTCATAAATATCTTTTAGAAAAACCTATTGGAAACACTTTTTCAAAAACAACGTTAGCATAGTTTCCTTTTTTAAAAGAGGTGTAAACACCCCATTTTCTATTTCAAAATAATTCTAAAAAATTAGTTCCACCATTTAATAAATCATAAAATTTTCTATTTATTATATGATCAATTCAGAAAAACAATAATGTTTTTAAAACCGTGTTATATTTTTAATAAAACCTTTCTTCTATGATTTTAAAACTAAAGGACAGAAGACAATGTGAGGGGAAAGTAGTTTCGGTGGGTGAAATAGACATGTGGTTGGAGGCCATTTGAAAATATCTTAACTGTCATGAGTATTAATCTAGGAAAATATCCCTAGCTTTACATGGATTTCTAGGCCCCTCAAGCTCACTAAGACAATTATACCAACTCTATTTTCATTTCCCAAAATCGACATCAAAACAAGAAAACCAAAGGACTCAAAAAAAACTTGACATCCCCTATTGACATGAATAACATCATGAGGTGTGATATATAGTCACCATACCCATAATAATAATAAAAATCACCGAAAATCCTAACTCTAGATTATCCTAACTCTTCCCCAACTAACATAACCCAAGGAGTGAACCTATCCTCCTCTGATAACATTTTTTCACGAACCAAATCAGGTCGCCAACAACACTAGTTCCAAACTCAGCCCGTGGAAAGACCCAAAGGGCTTTCATAATCCGAACAGGCTGGTAAAATTTCCCATGTATCATAAAATAAAATTTTGGAAAGATTTACCCCTCGTTGTAAACATATAACAAAAAATATAACCAATATAAAAAATTTGGGTTTTTCAAAACAAACCATTATTTAAAAAATTGTAGAATTGAATTACATAATTTAAAACAATTATGAAAGACTATAAAAAATGAAAAAACCCAAAATGAACAACCCAAGAACCTCTTCATGGAAAGGGGCACCACCTTCAAGCTATCTCTATGACATTACGACAAGAAATTCTACTAGAAACCCGAACCACTGACACTAAAAGCTTTACCCAAACCTAAGAAAAAAATAACCATGTCTACTTACAACAAAGAGTTTATGTAGGGTGTGAGAAAAATCCCAGTAGGATTACACAACTAAGTTATTCCTTGTGATAAACATTCAAAGACAAAAATCATGCTATTTTCCCTAAACATGAGATAGTATTATGAATTTTAAGTAAATGCAACATTAAATAAAAATAGTTTTCAAGTGGTCTACATTAAAGAATAATCACTTGTAAATTGAATTCCCAAGCCACTGAATTTTCTAGCCAAAATACCATATTCCGATGCTAATAAGAAATTATCTAATTAGAACATGAAACACGAAATAACTCCTAGGCACTAGCTCAATGTGGGTCCCAGGTACCTCATATCTTAGTAAAATAGTAACCATCCCAATATCTGTTCTTGTGCACATGAGACACTCATAGAGAGCAGAACCATTACCTAGTGGTTCACCATCATCATCATAATAATAATATTTTAGTTAGTGTTATAATAATCAAACATTGTATATTAAAATGGGGCCAAATCCCACAGGATAACTAGCATACTAGTACACGTCCACCCACCTAGATACCCAAGTTTTCCCTCTAGTTATAAAACAAGTTCACAAGCCATGAAATACTAGTTTCACTTTTAGATATAATTCCCACATCTCACACACCCCAAATAGCCCAGACACATGTCACATAATCCCATTTATCATTAAAATTAATTTTAAAACCATACTCACACCAAAAAAAACTAGCCACCTGTTTCATATCTTTTTCACAATTCATTAAATCCTTTAAATAATTTTTGAAACATTTCCAAGATGGTAAACATCATATAACATCCTTTTTACAACAAAATAAAACATTTTAAAAACATACACCCACCGAAATAATACATGATCTTCCATTGCACACTTTTTCTAAATCAATAACCCATTTAGAATTTTCATAAAACACTTTCAAGAAGTATGATAAGGTTTTTCACCTAAACCCCATTCAAAAACCCTATTTTAGACACAAAGTCACACAAACCCATACCAAAGAAAAATTGGTAGCCCAAATTTTTTTTAAGAAACCACTTTCATTTGTTATAAAATAATCCTAAATATTACCACAAGAGTTACACATAGGAAATTCCCAATTTAAAGAAAAAGTGAAACTATATAATAATACTCTTAACAAAATCTAAAAAATGGGTATTAAAAAATGAAAAAATTATAAGGATATTTTAAAATAATTAAATAAAGCAAAAAAACTCATCAATAAAAGATTATACATGGAATCATCTACATTTTTTATCAAAACACCAATTCGTTGTGTGAAATGTCATCCGCAACACCATGGCACCACGAGAGAGTGAAATCCAACCGATAACCCAAGGATATGACCAAAATAAAACCAAATAAAACCTTGGTTAGTAAACATAACTTCAGGAAATTTTATAACATCATGATAGAGAGAGAAAAATGAAAGGAAATGGGAGGAATATGAGAGTAAAATAACATACATGAGATATCTTGAATAAAATGACACAAATACACTAGTGGATGAATTTCCAAACAGTCAAAAATTAAAGTGATGATAGAAGAAGGCTGATGAGGTAATTTAGGAACTAGAATGGTATATAACTATCAAAATTTATGGAGTTATGAAAGAAACAATTTACCTTATCAAATATGGACAAATTGATAAATATATAGAAGATCCAACATATTTGTGATGAATACGAGCTCCAAAGAAGGGGGAGAGTATGGGGGCTCACCTTGGGTTTGCGGCCTCATGTGAGAGTATGAATCACCAAAAAATGGTAAAATTTTAATGATGTATTTAAAACATAAAAAAATTAAATCAGAAAATGGGCTTTCGGGATAGCCAAATACCTTAATAAGAAAACCCAAATCCATTATACTTATAGATTATTATGAGGTACAAATGGATATGGTGGTTTTAATATACAAGGAGATTATAATTGGGAAGTGGAATGGGTATAAATTTTTTAAAAATGAAAGAGTTATAAAAAAATTGTTTTTTAAATATGGAGAGGGGATCATGGTTTGACCCAAATCATTAAACCTCACCCTTACCTAAAAAATGTATAGGAAACCCCCCAAAAAAAGATTTAAATTAAATATAAAAACTACCTTTAAAATATGTCATGGATATGACATGGCATATCCATGGTCATGGGAAAATCCCACTAAAGATATCACAAGACACTAGTTCTCATCGATTATTGTTAGCATATCTCTTTTATCAAGTCTGAGTAGTCTTGATGTTTTATTGAATGGTCTTAACCTTGCCACCATTTCCTCAACCGTTTAAGGACCTAAAATGTTTTATTCCCCAATATTTTCCCAAAATTAAGGAGTTATGTACCTCTTCCCATAAAGGTATTCATAGGGAGCCGTTTGGATGCTCATGTGAAAACTAATATTATAAGATAACTCGAGTAGAGGTAGATTTTGGTTTGATCCTTTTTTTATGTCCAAATTACAAGCTCAAAATTAATTCTTCTAGTGTTTTAATAGTCTAATCATATTGGAAGTCAGTTTTTGGATAATAGGGAGGACTGAAATTTAGCAAAGATTATAGAGCATATTGGAGACTTTTCCAAAACATGGAGATAAATCTCATATTTCAAATTGATGCGATTCATAGTGGTACACCATGTAGACTTACCACTTCCATAGTGTATATATGTGCTACTTGATCTAATGATAAGTCCTCTAAAATTAACATAAGGAATGTTTTTTTGTAATATGTACCTAAAAACCCATATATAATTGTTTCCAATGGTTTTATTTGGATGTATGGTGATAAAGTACTTGGTGGAGTTTTCCCATTTCCATGTTGGTATGGGTAATTCTTGTATCAAACCCTTAGACTAATGAATTTTAGACATCACTTGCTGAAATACCAGGAACATTGATCTATATTAATGAATCTACATCTTCATATTGTCTTTTCAATAGTTCTCTCAGAGATCTAGATATGCATTCGTTCTTCCTAGGTGAATTACGAATGTAAAAATATATGCATCATTCAACATATCATTCGTTATCTCAGGATACTACAGTACACATAATCATGAATCATATCAACTAAATCTTTATTTGTTGACATTAAACAATGAAGATTTAGTTTTTCCTATAGATTCCAATTTTTTTGAATTCCCGCATCATCACTTGGAGAATATTTTATACTCACCAAATGGGATGGTTGAGAAATCATATTTGAAAGGATTAGTAATGTTCCTTACTTTTTCATTCCCATTTCCATCCTTTCAAAATATATGAAGGACAGATCCCTCTCAATTATCATCAAGGTTATAATTGGTAAATCCTATCTATAAAGATCATCCGCTATTTTATATTTCTCCCCATTATGGTAGTGAATTGACCATTCATTGTCCTTGACCAGATCTATAAATCATCATTGTTACATATTCATATTTTTTTTGTGAATATATACTTAAGGCTTTTTGATCCATATATATTTCAATCAAATTCCCAAAGTTATAAGGACTCTATACTTTCAAATAAAATAACACTATATTTATATCTATAACATGTGTTGGGTAATTAAATTCATGATATTTCAAATTATTTGATTCAAAGGATTTCACATTTTCATTTTGCATTAACACACATCACAATCCCTTCATCGATGCATTATTGAATACCCAAAAAATCTCTTCACTTGAGGGTACTTTCATCACAAGTTAATTTATAAGACTCATTTTTAATTCAATGAATCAATATTCACATTTATAATTCCTTTTAAACATGAATTATTTTAATTTATCTTTGTTACAAGGTTTAAAAATTGAGAGAAATTTCTCGATAATAGATTATAATACCAAGATAACAATAAGAAAAATAGAATATCTATCTTGGATGTTGAACTTTTCAATCCATCAATTACATATTACTTTAAAGGTTATAAAGATATCCCATTTATTATCATGATGTTCCCCAATAACAAGACTCCATTCAACCATTACTCACAATTTTCATACTTTTCATTAAGATTCTTATTCCGCTATGTCTTTAGAATAATTATCATATGCTTCTCATGCTCCTTCTTGGTCTGAAAGAATATTTAAATATCATCTATAAAGAATAAAAAAAATCAAGGTAACCTCTAAAAACTCAATTCATTATGTCCTGAATGAGTTTTGGATAATTAATGTGTTTTAAAATAATTACTATGAACTCGTAATGCATGTAAATTGTGTGAAAATATGTTTTTTAGTATATCTTCCATATTCACCCTAACATGGTAATATTATAAATTTAGATCCACCGTGGAGAAGTATTAGACCCAATGTAGCATACTAAAATAGTAATCATTCTATGGTATATGGTATTTTTTCTCTGTTACAATCTTATTGCGCTCACGATAATCAATGAAAATGTGCATTGAACCTTCCTTCTTCTAGAAAAAGAGACTGGTGCACCCCACTGTGAGGCACATGAGATATGAAATCTTTATCCATATTCTCCTATAGTTGGTCCTTTATCTCATCATGTCCCAGATTATTTTTTATATATTGAGTCTTGGATAATGGAAATTTCCTAGGTATAAGCTTGATTAGAAATTAAACCTATCAGCTTTTAGAAGACCAAGAAATTCCATGATAAAAACATCATCATATTCCCTCACAATATGAATATCGTTCAGATGGTTTATTCCTATTAATAAATAATTTTATCTGGATATGATATCTTTTAGGGAAATAATATCCGTGTTTGAGATGTTGGTGATAAAGAAGATTCTTTCTCCTCCTTGAACTTGTATATAATTGGGGATCACAGCACAATATATAGAGTTATTTCATTCTTAGACAAATATATGTTGGATCTATATATGGAAGGCCTATACATAATAATAATTGAATCAAATTAAGAAAAAGGAAGTCTGGAATGGTTTGTGGGAAATGTCATCCCACAAATTGTGATGGGGAAGAGTTATATACCTGGGATTCTATCATTCCTCAGTTTACAATTTTCTCCGACAACTCTGCATCCATGCATTTTAGTGGTGTTGAATAGTTGTAAAAAACATACTTGATAATAAATAATGTGTAAAAAAATAATTAAAACTAATTTTAACTATTATTGAAATAACAACTATTATACCTATCACCACTTCATTTTTGAGATCCACCATAGTTGTTGTGATGGTAAAATCTATCCCTATCTTCCTTAGAATCCGTTTTTTCTCTTCTATAAATGTTATCTAATGGAATATGTTTCAAAAGTTATATTGTTACTTTTAGTTAAATTAATAAACAATGTATTAATGGTCTACTGGATTATTCCTTTTCATCTTCACATTACTATGTATCTCATGTTAGATATCTCTAGACAGGTGGAAATCCTTCTCACCCCAAAAGCATTTCTTTATTCCCCTTAGGCAATTATTGGGGTGCTTTTTTCCTCACTTTTAAAAATATGGATGTTGAAACATATTAGAACTATTAGATTTCTTCATTAGGGAAATATAATTAAAATACATATTCCAGTTATTATAATCATGACACCTATAAGATTTACTGATCTCTATTTCAACTTTGAGGTCACATCCTTAAATATCCTCACAGCTATCAAATTCATATATTTACAAGTAATTTCTTAGAAAATGTTTTATCCCACCAAAGAAGTGTTAAACCGTGAAGTTGGGGTTAATGAAATAGATAGTTGTGCATCATAAAAGTGTTTTGATTTTTTCCTAGTATACCCTGATTGATTGATCATATGTTTTCTTGAGATCAATGAAATACCATTCCATTTTAAAAAAGAGATCATGGGGAAAATATTTATCAAAAACAAATTCTGGATTTCCCTCCACCCCATAACATTTATATCTTATTTAGGGTTCATATTAAAAATCAAATTCTACCACTGATCATCTTCGTCATAGACATGATAAATAGGGTAAATAACCTTTTCTTGTTCGGACCATTCAAGTATGGATAAGATCTTCTCAATTAAGTTGATCCATCGTTCCATAATTGAGGGATTAGTTGATCTATTTAATGTCGGATTCCATTATTGCATAAAAATCTCAATGTCATATTGTTCATTCATATGGTAATATGGGTACTCCTATAATAATTATTTTAATGATGAACCCAAGTCATCTGAGAGGGTATCATCAAAATAATTGTGAATCCCACTCAAATCGGGTTGGAAATCTTATTGTGGAAGTCATCACACATCCTGTTGCATTGATTTTTTACCTGATTCCTCCTATTTTTTCGGAATAGGGTAGTATAAAGGTAAAATTATACAGGATTATTATTTATTTATTTAACAAAAAAGGTGAATTTGATGACCATTAATGGAAAATGTATAAATATTTTTCATTTCCTTTATATATGAATTTCTAGGAATCAATCTATGTTATCCATGATCTATTTCATATCATATAATCTTTTTGATAGTTAGTGTTCCTATAATAATGGTTCCTAATGAGATTATGAATTTTACAAATCATATCCCCAAGAGTGTCAACTAGATATGAAGTAAGGCCCGTTAGCATCTACCACATTACACCGAGTTAAGCCAGGAACACCATGTTGGTGATGTTAACACGGAGTACATCTGTTGAAAAACCATGTCCAATTATAGTATCCACAGAGAGATTTATTTTCTTTATAAATCAGGTACTATATAGTTACAAAAATATAGTAATGTTTTTGTATACTTGTACTTATCCATAAGGCTTTCTCTAGAGTTTTCAAATAATAATCCCAAAAATAATTAAAACATTCATACGATGACAACTATAAAAAATATGTTCATTATTTAACATTAATAAATGGTTTTATAAATAATATTACAGTTTATATGAAAAAATATATTTTTAATTCTAGCATGTCTAGGAATTTCTTAAATTACATATTTATTAAAAACAAGAATAACATTATCATTATTGAAAACATTCATAACATGATCATACATAAAACTCTATTGGATAACAAGGGTACAAACATAAGATATGGGTGAGATATAAAGCCATGTTGGAGATTAAACGTGGAATAACATGATTGTTATAATATATGATATACAATAGGAATATGATAGTGTTATAGAAGTAATATGAATGATAAGGTGTGATATCGAATGATAATCATAACATGATAAATGAGGCAAGAACTTAAAACCGTACATAATAACCATAGTTCAAGGATAACTACCTAGACATAATGATGGAAAAAGTCCCATAAATAAATTTGGTTCACTCCCTATCCCATCACGGTATGTCCAAAGAGTAATCATTACCTATTAATTAGAGGACTATTTAATTTTGGGCACAGTAGCCACATTAATTTCATATTCATGCTTAAGTGTTCCACATGGATTATAATACTTGAAATAATTTATCATCTTATTTTATTCCCCTAACGTAGAGTGTGGAATACTACATGTATTTCCATGTTGAAATTGGTTTATTCATATAAAGGTGTAAAATGTTTTTAAGAAATTGGTATGGTAGACACTACACAATTGTTTTGGCATGGAAAAATCACAGGGAAATTAATGAAGCATTATAATGTCACTTAAAATCATAAAATTTGTTGATAAGAGAAAAAGGGGTCCCTCATAGTTTTTAAATAATATTGGTAGTGATATGGACATGTAAATACACGTCCCATCATTATTAATTGGAAATGGAATGCATATTATTGTAATGAAACTTCAATAAAAAATAAAAGATGAGGATCCCCTACATTAGTGTGTGACTCCAAATGCTTGAGAGAAGCATCTTGAGATATTCAAGGAACATTGGGAGGACTCTAGAGAGGATATGGTAGAGAATTTACCTGCTAAAAATAGTTTGTGTGAAAATATTTGAGATCATGGGTGGGTTTATATTGTAAATGAGTGGGGATTTCTTTATTATTTCTTAAACATAGGTTCTGGACTCTATATAATAACGTATCCAAAAACCTCAAACCTTTCCATAGTTTTTTCACATGGTTTCACCCAAAAGGGATTATTTTTCATTATTTTAAATGTATATTCTATGATTTTAATAAAATTATACCATTTACTAGATGGAGATGAGTCATACTCTTATTGAAATGATTTTAAAACAATAAAATAATTTAATGGTTTTGGAGGGTTTATAATGGTTGTATAAAATTAATAAAATTAATATAATATATAATTATTTTAAATATAAAACATATATTTGGTCGTGGATAAAATTTATAGTATTTTTTACATCACTTTTGGGTTATTATGATGTCATAATAGATAAATTATATATATAAGTTATTTAACTGTTACCCAAAAATTCAAATGTCTTAAAAAATTATGAAAAAATTATTATTGGATAATTTCAATGTTCTGATTCTAAAACTTCTATATATATTTTCCAAATATGTTACTAAAAATGTGAATTCTCACATTTAAAATAAAAGTTACAATTATTAATAAATGCTTGTTTTTTTACAATAATAGTTTTCAAACCCATATAAAATTTAAATTTAACTTAATAGAAAATATATAATATTTTATGTTTTATAAAATCTATTTAAAAAAATTAAATATTTTTTAGTTAATTAAATCCTCTGATTCATCATAATATGTTCCTTAATCTAATTTGAAAACTACCAAAATAATTATTTATGATTTATTATATAAAAATAAAAATCATTTATAATTTAAGAATAATTGGAAGAAACTGTATCCATTATTCTATAAAAAATAATTTATGTACTCATATATCTAGTGTCTTGATACTGTAAATACCTGGCTATAAACATTCCATAATCTTTTTAATTGAACTATAATATAATTATTACATTCCCAATGATCCTTTCAGTTTAATGTTTTGGATTATTAAGAAATAATTCATACAAATCAAACCACAATGTAACACCCCGACCATAGTTACTTAGAGTCAGTGCATTATGACATAAAATTGGCATGATACAAGCAAATCATGTCCCGAAAGACCGATCTGTTTAGTAACCTTGGAAATAATAGATATATTAATAAGGTCAACATTACAACTTGAAAAGAAAAGCAATACTAAATTATTCCATTAGAAACATCCAAGCTTCCTAGATTATGCCTAAAAGTCACTCATAACTAACATTTTCACATCCTGGGAAAAAATATAACATAGAAAGGGGTGAGCTCAGATGCTCAATAAGGATATCAGTATAGTAGAAACTTTCACAAATAAGAATAAACATTTAAGGCAATGTATAAATAAAACAAAAGCCGTTTAAACTTGAACATCCTCATAATATGGAAAAAATGAAATGAAATAATGCCATTAACTTGTTCACATGGATAATCTACTAGTCGAATAATCACATGCAATATCAATAACCACTTTCATAATGATGGAATGCATAATGCTAGACTATGATAACCGCATAGTCAAGGCCTTGTTACAAGACTACAAATAAGATTTTGTTAAGGCCTTGTGGCAAGACACTAGTTTGTCTCATGAGACCTTCTGATGCGTCGAGGAGCTATATCAGGCTCCACCCATCACTTACTATGTTCAACGCATTCCTTATATGAACAGGTTTAAATATAACATATACATTCATATTAAAACTAGCATAAAAAATGTCAATACTTTCTCCATAAACCATGAATGGTATAAAAATAACACATCCACAGTCAAACATATCACAAAATCATCAATTAAATATGAAAGTTTTGTATCATAATAATTCAACGTCAAATAAGCTTAAATTCCATCAATGTATGTTGACAAAGATGAAAACAAAACTATTTGAAAGAAATATCTATTTTTTAAATAATTTAAAAGTCACATAATTATGAAAGGAAACATTTACTTTGAAAATATTCTAATAATCTTGTAGGGGATGTTTAGAAGATTTTATAGTGGTGGAAAATAGCCGCACACGCCGTATAAGTTAAAAAAAGACATTCATACCTTAATTCTGTTGAAAAGGTTAAAAAGATCCTTGTTTGGAAAACGACAGAACAATTCCTTTATAAAATTATTATAAAAATTAAAACACGGGTATAAATTACATTAACCAATAGTTTTTAAAATAGTATGAATTATTTGAAATACATTTTTAAGAAACATGGATGTGGATGATAATGAGGTCCCAGTAGATAATTATGTATAAACAACCTCAAATAGTGAAGAGATCGTGAAATAATCCCTTACAGTGTACTTTTTATATGGTTTAGGGTAAATTAACCTCCTGTATAATGGTGAAATAAATTCTATTCAATTATAAAATAATCATATACATTAATATGATATCATATATGATCATTTAACATTGATTTGTTAATAATATCATAGTATTATCGTCGTTTCGGGTGTTAAGGGATTCGTTTTTCTTTATATTATTTGATATGTGAGCCATAGTTGTTATGGATGGGATGTATCTTATTTATATCCTGAATTTTATCAATCCCTTAACCATTATTTTTAATCAAAATATAAAAATTAGTCTTGAATGGAAACGATGGGGAATGAATCTCATCGTGTTCCTGGAGACGGTAGTCCGTACGTACGCACGCGTGACAATATCATTATTTTGATATTAAAATAATATATTATTTGATGGTGTGTCATATATACAGAATAATTATCATGTTATATTTAGTCTTTACATGAATTACACAACATTATTATATCCATCAAAATAATAATGCATTCAATAACAATTACACCACAACGTGGAGACGGTAAGCCGTACATACGCACGTATGGTGACATGTCATTCAAAGGATGAATAGAATACTGAATTTGGTTGTACCATATTTATAATAAAATCATATTACATTGAAGATACTGGATTTATTATTTTATAATGGAAATAACAATGAAAAAAGAAGTGGAAGAAGAAAGGAACATGAAATAGGGTGGTGAAATCATTACCTCTTTTTCGGGTTCTTCCTTTAGATTTGATCAAAAGGGATCCACAGGTTGGAATTCTGATCGAAATAATGCCTCTATGATTAATTGAGGGAATATTAAAGGATATTTGGGTAGAGTTTGACCGAACCAAAAGGATTTGAAGGTATGAATTTGAGATAAGGCGGATTGCCCTTTTATAAGAGGGGTTAGGGGCACCTTAAGAAAACATAAAATATTATTTTATAATAAATTCATATTCAGTTTATAATGGATCCAAAGTGACTTATTTCTAGGATACGGTGGGGATGGGTCGAAATCCATTCAACCAATAGATTTTATACATGTTTGGGTCACTATATTAACCTTAACATTTATATTTACCTCTTAGTTGAATAGTTTGACATTTACCGTGTCTCTTTGTATTTTTATATTATATGGTTAATAAAATTACTATAACAATACAAGATAACCTAAGTGGTTCATTATTAATATAAATAACCTTATCTAAGTCATTTGGTAAAAACTTATATTTTTATGAATTGAATATCAACTAATAATATAATATTTGTTTAAAAAACAATTTTATGACAATTTTGACACTATTTGGTATTTAGTTTTTGCTAAATTTATAACAGCATTATTACATAGAAAAAAATACATCTAACCAACCCTAATAAGTCACATTATTCTATAAAATTAGTGTAATTTGTAAAAAGACTCTAATTACATTTATTTGGATATTTATAATATCATTTATTTTAATATTTCATTAATTTGGTAATTACGGCATCACCATTGTGTCATAAATAAATTAAATTATATAATGTCTAAAAATTATAAATGAAATAAGATTATGTAAGAAATCATTTTATATTTCTAATGGAAATTAATAATCAAATTTATCTTATGTTTAAACCAATATTAAAAATGTTTTAGTTATTAAACATTGATTTTATCTCTTTTAACTCTTCTTTGAATTAAATAATAATAAATGTCCTAATATAATTAAATTGAACCAAAGAGGTTCATAATTTATTCCTAAGGTTTTTTTGGTCGAATTATACTTATCCTATATAATTAGGACATGTGTTAGGGTAATAATAGTATCATTTTTACCCTTAATTACCCTATTTAATTTTAACCATGCTAAATAAAAGTAAAAAGTTAATATTCATAAAAAAATATTTTTATCTTATTGAACCACATTTTACTCCTTGATATTAACCGTGTGTCTCGGATTTTTGAAATTCCATTCACAGAAGCGGTAAAATTATGTTTTATGTGAATTTGTAAATTCTCCTAGGAGGTTTGTAAAAGACGATGACAAGTTCAATAAAATTTTGATATATCTAAAATTAGTCTAAACTAACTCCAATGAATTACATTGAACTTATATAGGTATTATGAATCTTTTATGACCTTAATTAAATTTAAATAAAATAAGTAATTATTTAAATAAAAATTCATTTTTAAACTATAACTTAGTGTTTTTTGACTATTCATAAAAAATTGAATGTTTTCAGAAAAATACCAAAAATTCACCCTAAGCTAATTTCGATCTTCCAAATCCAAAAATGAAGTCCATTTTTAAATATAAAATTTATAAAATTTCAAAATGTCTGTATTACTATTCATAACAGATAGTTTGATTGGTTGTGGTGTGTGTTAGAACTTGAAGTTGCATACAACACATGCTACTGTATTATTCAAAGTGAAGTGTACTATGGAAGCATGGGGTGTTACAGTCTCCCCTCCTTTAATAAATTGAATCCTAGAAAGTTTTTAAAATTGGGCTTGGAAATATAATGGAAAGTCCTACATCATGAAAAAAGATTCAATAATAATATCACTTTAAAAGAAATAAAGTGAAGTACAAAGGTCACCCAAGATAATCCATAGTAGGATTCCATGTAGGAAAACATGGATATGGAAGATAAACTAAGTGTCAAGTCTTGATGGAGAGGGATAAAAAACAAGATCAGAAGAAAGTTAACAACAAGAAAACCACAAACTTGTGATGGGATGAATGATCATTAGTTTCCCATTAGGAAAAGTAAACATACAACATTTTCTTTAAGTTACATTACATAAAGATGAGGAATTTATTTATGAAATTGACTAAAAACATAAAAAGATATACTTACTTTTTAAGTAGATTTTCATTCATTAATAAATTTCTACCACTAAATCATTTCATTAAATAATGAGTACTCATAAAGACTTGGTCACAATGGAAGAGCATGAATAAAATTCTAGAGAATCAGATGATCCACAAAGGATAAAATATATATTTACCTTGTCTTTAGAGACTAATCAAAACCAAAATTGTTAGTACAATATCTGATGATCCCCCAAAATGATATTCCTTTATAGAAATAAAACCTAAAAATAATTTCTAAAATTAAACCAACAATACCACAAAGTTAAATAAATACCATTTAAAAAATAATTGTCCCTAAAATCCTTTAATATAATCCAATATAATATTAAAACCCAAAACATATAAAATTTTTGTTATGTAGTCTTCCATGTTAAATTGTATCTCCAAATGACATCAACTACTCTTAAAGTCACTTTCATAAAAGTAACTAACCTAATAAAATATTCTACATTATAGGTTAATCATTTCCATAAATAACCCAAATCACTATAAATCCACAATAAAAACAAATATAAAAATCCACCATTACTTCTCAAATGAAATACTATAGTATTATATTTTATTGGGGCATATAGTGTTCCCTACAAGGCGAACATCTTCAAAAATAATATTTATCACGTAATCACCAAACCATTTTCCTATACTTAGGGTATTCATTTGATAAGAAATAAGATCCCAAATCAACTTATTATTGATCAATAAAATCATTTAACTAAATATAATTAGTCATACTAACCAGGGACTTCACGTAGTCCAGTGGTAGGTGATAAATCCCATTCTCACTCTGGTTGTAGGTTCAATTCCCACAGCTTTTTCCGACGCGGTGAGTTGTCACACGGTTTGCGTGTTTTCCTTTTTGAAATATTATATTTTATAATAGAACCAAAATGAGATAAATTCCTCGAAATCATATAACCACAAATGTTACCTCATACCTTGAATTTTCATCCCAAAATATAATATCTTATAACGGCCTCAAACCCAATGATCATATAAAACCAAATAGTTATTTATAACTATATGCACAAGAGAAAAGATAATACTTCATCAAATATCATTCTCACATGGCATGATGGAGGGTTACAAATAAAAGTGAAAATTATTCCCATGTAATCCCATCAACAAGGAGCACTAATACTTTTAAGCACTTCTCCAACCATTTATTTCTATATATCTTTTTATTTGACCAAGAAAATATCCTATAGAATAGAGCATTCACACTGGTAATGGCTAGGTCCCCCACATTTACAACAAATGACTGTAAATGGATTCTTGGGACCATTTTTATTTTCTTCCATATTACTCTTCATTTTTCATTTACAATTATTCACTTTATGCCCTTCTTTTCTGCATGTAAAAAATTTATTTGTTATATTGATTCACTTTCCTGGGATTCTCCTTCCACATTTCCCGCATGATGGAAATTGTGGATTCTTTTCTCCATGCTTTCCACTATTGGAGCTCTTATCATTCATCACCTTTCTCTCCTTTTTTGAGTCTAGCAGTTGGTTAATATATATGTTGTTGATTATATTTTGGGAAAAATAATTTTTCATGAACATGATATCTTTTACACCTATCAAAATTTAATTTTTTTTCTCATTTCCACCACATTCCCACCATGAACATCATTCTCAAAGTTACTATGACTTCCTTGGAATCCATCCATTGATAAAAACTAGAAAGCATTGTGTGTGTAATAGTTGTCATAAAATCATTTAGAGAATATCATGACACCATAATATCAATTTGAAATACCTTAGGATTAACCAAGGGCAATTATTCTCAACTTATATTAAAATACATCAAATCGGTTTGTAAGGAAAATGTAAATTATTCTAAACATATCACCCGAGAGTGTCATAACCAAGAGTGCATCAAGGCCCGTTTTCATGCACCAATTCCCATTCAAGTCTATCTGAAAGTGGTGTTTTTGGGTTTTACCCATAGTTACATCAATGCCAGAGCCTCCTCTACCTGCTCATACCTATAATGGGAAGTATTTCTTGTAAAACTCACAAAATATATACAATACCAAAATTCTAATAAGTTATTCTATACTAATTCTCAATGTTTATGTTCTCTAATCGGAGTTTATCTAAATCTAGTTCCCATGGTTTGTACTAAACTTTCTCTGATACCAAATATGACACCTCAACCCCAATTACCCAGATTCGGTGCATTATTACATGACATTGGCATGATACATTGAAATCTTGTCCTGAAAGACTGATCAGTTTAGTAGCCTTGGAAATTCTAGATACATTAATAAGTTCAACATTACTAATTGAAAAGAAAGACAACTCTAAATTTTTCTATTTTAAATATCCAAGATTTTTAGAATATGCTTGCATTTCACATATAACTAACTTCTTCACAACCAGGGATAAAATAAAAAATAGAAAGGGGTGAGCTCAGATGCTCAGTAAAGAAAACAATATAGCAAAAACATTCAAAAATAAGCATAAATATTTAAGGAAATGTATAACTAAAACAAAAGACTTTTAAACATGAACTTCAGCATAATATGGAAAAAATAAAATGAACTAATTCCATTTATATATTCACATGGATATTCTAATAGTCTAATAATCACATGCAATATCAATAACCACTTTCCTAATGATGGAATGCATAATACCGGAATATCATAACTACATAGTCAAGGCCTTGTTCCAAGACTACAAATAAGATTTTTTCAAGTCCTTTTTCCAAGACACTATTTTTTCTCATGAGACCTTCTAATGCATCGAGGAGATATAGCGGGCTCCACCCTTCACTTACTATGTCTAATGCATTCCTCATATGAACAGGTTTAAACATAACATAAACATTCTTATTAAAACTAGCATAAGAAAGGTCAAAACGTTATCTATAAACCATGAATGGTATAAAAATAACACATCCCCAATAAAAAATATCACAAAAACATCAATTCAGTACTGATGTTTTGTATCATAATAAATCAACTTAAAATAAGCTTAAAATCCATCAAAGGATGATGACATAGATGAAAAAAAACTATTTGAGAGAAATATCAATTTTCTTAAATCATTTAAAGGCACATAATTATAAAAGGAAAAATTTACTATGAAAATATTCTTATAAGCTTGTAAGGGAATCTTCAATAATTTTATAATGGAAGAAAATAGCCGCACCCATAGTATAATTTAAAAAAAATGCATTCTTACCTTAATTCTGTCGAAAAGGTTAAAAAGGACCTTGTTTGGAAAATGACAGAAATATTTCTTTATAAATGTCTTCTAAAAATTAAAACAAGGATATAAATGACTTTGAAAAATAGTTTCTAAAATAGTACGAATGATTTGAAATACATTTTTAAGAAACATGGATGTTGATGATAAATAGGTCCCAGTAGATAATTACATATAAACAACCTCAGATAATGAAGAGATTATAAAATAAACCATTACTTTGTTCCTTTTCCTTTGTAGAGGATAATTTAACTTCCTGTATACTGGTGAAATAATTGTTATTGAATTATAAAAGAATAATATACATTAATATGATATCATATATGATCTTTTAACATTACTTTCTTAATAATATCTTAGTATTATCGTCGTTTTGGGTGTTAACAGATTCATTTTCCTTTATGATCATTGTTATATGAGCCATATTTTTTATGGATGGGATTTATAATTTTCATATACATAATGATATAAAGTCCTTAAACATTATTTTTAATCATCATATAAAAATTATTCTTGAATGGATACAATGGGTAATGAATCTAATCACATTCGTGCAGACGGTAGTCCGTACGTACGCATGAGCGACAATATCATTATTTTGATATTAAAATAATTTATAATTCAATGGTGTATCATATATTCAGAATAATTATCATGTTATATTAATTATTTACATGAATTACACAACATTATTATACCAATCCAAATAATAATATATTGAATAAAAATTACACCACAATGTGGAGACGGTAAGTCGTACGTACGCACGTATGGTGACATGTCATTCAAAGGATGGATAGAATACTGAATATGGTTATACCATATTTATAATAACATAAAATTATATAGAATATACTAGATTTAATATTTTGGAATGGAAATAACGAAGAAAGAAGAAGTTGATAAAGAAAGGAACTTGAAAGAAGGTGGTTAAATCCTTACCTCTTCTTTGGGTTCTTCCTTTGGATTTGATCAAAAGGGCTCCTTAGGTTTGATTTGTGATCAAACTAAGGCCACTAGTTTTAATTTAGGGAAGTTTAGAGGATATTTGGGTAGTAAATGTCTTATACAAATGGCTTTTAATGAATGAATTTGATAGAAGGGCGAGTTCCCTTTTATAAGAGGGGTGAGCAGCACCTTAGGAAAAACATTAAATATTATTTTATAATAAATTCATATTCAGATTATAATGTGTCAAAGAGATTTATTTCTATGATAAGGTGGGTATGGGTCTAAATCATTTCATCCAATAGATTTTAGATAGTTTTGGGTCACTATATTAACCTTATCATTTATATTTAACTCTTAGTTGCATAGTTTGACATTTACCATGTCTCTTTGTATTTTTATATTATATGGTTAATAAACTTTCTAAAAAAAGCCAAGAGAACCCTAAGAGGTTAATTATTAATATATATAACCTTATCTAAGTCATTTGGCCAATACTTAGATTTTTAGGAATCGAATATCAAATAATAATATAATATATTTTTTAAGATCTCCTTTATACCAATTTTGACACTATTTGGTAGTTTGTTTTTGCTAAATTCATAACAGCATTATTACTTCGAAAAAAATTAATCTAACAAACCCTAATATGTAATATTACCATATTAAATTAGTGTAATTCATTATAATTATCAAATTACATTTATTTGAATATTTATAATATCAATTATTTTAATATTTCATTAATTAGGTAATTACTGCATCAACATTGTATCATAAATAACTTAAATTATTTAATGTCTAAAAATTACAAATAAAATACCATTATGTAGTAAATATTTTTATATTTCTAATTAATATTTACAATCAAATTTAACATATGTGTAAACCTATATTAAAAATGTTTTAGTTATTATGCGTTGATTTTAACTCTTTTAACTCTTCTTTGAATTAAATAATAATAAATTTCCTAATCTAATCCAAGTGGACCGAAGAGATTCATATTTTATTCCTAAGGTTGTCTATGGTAGAATTATACATATCAAATAAAATTAGGCCATGTGTTAGGGTAATAATAATATAATATTTACCCTTAAGTACCCTATTTACTTTTAACCATGGTAAATAAAAGTATAAAGTTACTATTCACCAAAAATTATTTTTATCTTATTTAACCACATTTTAATTATTGATATTAACCATGTCTCTCAGAATCTTGAAATTTCACTCACAGAAGAGGTGAAATTATGTTTTATGTGAATTTTTAAATTCTCCTAGGAGGTGGGTAAAAGACGGTGAAACGTTCAATAAAATTTATATATATATAAAATTATTCTAAACTAACTCTAATTAATTACATTGAAAATATATAGGAATTATGTATCTATTTTGACCTTAATTAAATTTAAATAAAATAAATAATTTTTTAAATAAAAATTCAGTTTTGAACTGTAACTTAGTGTTTTTCACTATTTAACAAAAACTGAATGTTTTCAGAAAAATATCAAAAATTCACCCTAAGATAATTTCGATATTCTGAATCCATAAATGAAGTCCTTTTTTAAAGATAAAATTTGAAAAATTTCAAAAAGTGGGTATTACTATTCAAAACGGATAGTTTTATTGGCGGTGGTGTGTGTTATAACTTGAAGTTGCGTACAACACACAATACTATGTTATTCAAAGAGAAGTGTATCATGGACGCCTGGGGTGTTACACCCAAGCATAAAAAGTAGGAAATAATAAAATATTATGTATTTATTCCATAATAATTTTTTTTATTAATACGCGAAATCATTTCATGAAAAAATCATTACATCATTCTTATTGGCTTCTTCTTTTCTCTTACCCATCCCTACACCCAATGAAATAACATTTCAAAAATGGAAAAAAATAAAAAATGACAGTAAGGGACATAAAATAAAAAGGAACCATAACTCTAAAATTAGTTATAAACATATGAAATTATTTTCAGGTGATATATTTTTTACCCTATAATTATCATAAATTTAATTTGTGAAATCATGATATTACTAAAATACATAGAAAAAATAAATAAAACTATATTGGTAAATTGGGGATTTAATTACTAAATATTGTAACACTTGTGGATAACATATTATTTTTAACCACCATAGATACCTTACAATGTAACCCTCTTGGATACCTTGTGATGTAATCCTCACTACTACCTTATGGTGTAACCATCGTAGTTACACTTGAATTAACTGTTATTGTAAACTTTTACCATAAGCATACCCAATTAATTTGAGGGAGATATAAGTCACACCATTCATCATAAACAATTCTAAAAAATGAGAAAATAATTATAAATAAAATATTACAAAAAGATTCCTTTTTAATTTTGGTAAAATAGAAATTTAAATGACGTTTTTAATAAAAATTCATTTAGCTCAGGTTCATCTTACAGAAAAAATATTCAATCCTTATAAATAATTATTTAAAGAGTTTTATTTATATATTAAATATTGATATTCATAATTATTACCTTATATGATTTCATGAAACATATTTCCAACCAATTCCTGATAATATTTTATTATTTTTATTATTTCAGGTGCATTTATATATTGGTTTCCATGGTTGGTTCATTATGGATTTTCATATCAAATGCTAGAATACATCAAAAATTAGAATTAAATTGTATTAATATGATTCCATAAATTTAAATTTTAACATATAACATTTTTTTGGATATGAGGATGATTCATTAGAGAAAATATCAATGATAATTATTTAGTTTTTTGTGTGGTTTTTAAGACCATCACAAACATATACCCTATTTTTTAATATAATGTTTTATTTATTGGATTAATATCATTATGTAACATATAATTTTTATAATAAATATTTTTTTTAACCATAATTATGTTTTTATGACCATACATGAAGTTGGTAATGAAAACATAAAAAAATTAACCCTGTCGATGTTAAATCGACACATCCTGGATGATTTATTATTTTTTATTATTATAATAGATGTGAAGAGGTTTTATGATGGATATTAAATTTTAATGATAAAATTATAGTTTATTTATGATACTTGAGTCATAATTTCACTTTTATTTGGTGTTGTGAGGAGAGAATATGAAAAGAAAAGAAACAGAAACGAAAATAAAAGAAAATGAAAGGTGATTATTCCTCTTGAATTATTCCCAATGAGAACCCCCTTAATGCACTTACTTTTATTCTTTTTAGGATACCAATAGGTTTTGGATACATAGAATAGGATTGGGAAGGTAATTGGGGAGAAATTAAATACGATTCAATTCTTTAGAGGTGTGAAGATAATATGTGTTGAGTGGTTGTATTTATAGTGGAGGGGAGGGATGTTTTTTGTTATTATATTCAACAAATTATTATTTTAGCTCATAAATATGAAATTTTTTGATTCCATGAATAATGAAATTAATTTTATTTGGAGATTTTTATATTATGGTCTCACATTATCCATACAACTACGATGACTGAATAATTCATGTAATTTAAAAATATTGTAAATTACTATATTTTGTATATTCACAAAAAATTACACTATTTTATAAAAATTGAATCAAATAACCCCAAACATTTTTTAATGTTTATAATAAAAAAATTCACTCCATTTTCTATAAAATAAATTCATAAATATGAAAATTTTAATTTTTTATTAAATTCATCATTAATTCGAATACCACTGATTGTAAAAAAATAAAATATATTTTTACACATCAAAAAATTAATTAAGGTCTCAGAATTTTTTTTAATAATTTTAATACCCTGATATTTTATGAGAAGTATATTTTTTATGTAATATTTTATACGGAAAGGAATCTTCCACTACACACAACACTAGCTTGGATTGTGTTACACGTAATTGCGACCTTCCTCGATAGCGTGCGTAGTATGCAATACCGAGTTTCACTAAAAAACCTTATATTATAATATTATAAAATAGCCATTTTGAATAGAATTAACTAAAATTTGAATTTTATAACATTCTAATTCATATTATTCATTTTCTAGAATGAGGTATGAAAACAAAATCAGTTTTTTGGATAAAAAAGTATTTTTCAAAAAATGTAGTTTTACCGCCTTTTGATGGAACACCCACATTAAATCTAGTTTTTGACAATTTTATAAGTTAAATTTGACAAAATAAAATTCTTCTTTAGAATAAGGATATAAAAATTTACTTTGAATAAATTTTTCATATTATTCTGATAACTTTAATATTTTAATGAATAGTAAAAACACGATATATTTTAATTAAAAACAACTTTTTTCATCGCAATACATTATATGGTAAAATTATAATATTGAATTTTTTTAAAGTATAAATAAAATATATTTTTACCATTTAATATAATTTATGTCATTATCATTAATTTTACATTGAATTCATAGGTAAAAACATTTCAATCTTTGGCAATGTTATAAATTTTAAAACCCATTTGTTTAACAACACGATTAATTTTTAATTAATTACTGCAACTTCTGTGTTTTGAATTTAGAAAGATGGATTCCATATTTGGAATCAGTGGTTCCAAATTATTTTAATAGTTTACTTTTATTTTTTTGATATTATGAATAGTAACTACGGTAATTTTTTATTTACTACATTTAAAGGTAAATAGGGAAATTAAAGGTTAAAATAATATTATAATTATTCAAAATTACCTTGAAACTTGTCCTAATCTTATTGGATGAGTATTGGTCGACTATTGGCATCCTTGGGTCGATTTTGGGACCCCATTGAGCCACTTGGTAGTGACAATGACAATTTGGATTAATTAATTTAATGTAAAGACCAAATTGACATTAACAAAAATATTTTACTAATTAATTTTTATAATGGGTTATATAAATTAAATTTTAGACTATGAATATTCATTGGAAATCTAAAAAAATTTCCTACATGATGATATTTGTTTAATAATTTTTAGACAACAAATAAATTAAATTATTTATGACACAATAATGATGAAGTATTTACCTCATTAATAAATGATTTAAATAAATATGATTATAATGATTAAAATATTTTCCAAAACACGTCCAATTATGATTGGATGATTTTATTTCGACCATGAGTCATATTATATTAATCTTTAAGGATTTTTGAAACTTTTGAAACCAAAGATAAGTTTATAATAAAATAATATTTCCACACTTTCCAAAGGTGCCATTATTCACCCTTATAAAAGGCACATCCTCCCTCTCTTCCTCACACCATTTTGAGCCTTCACGCTCGGCCAACCCCTGCCCATTTCACTTCCACACTTCCTTATAAACCTAATAGATGTACTGGGCTTCTCAAAAGACCAAATCTAGTACCTTAAGTGATTGTTTAAAGGAGGCACTTCGAGAAAGAGGTAATACCCTCTACCGTTTTCTTCAAGTTTCATTCTTCTTCTTCTAACTCTTATTTTGTTTTCTCATTATAAGGTAATAACATCAGTATACCTAATATACTGATATGTTATTATAAATATGAAACAACCCAATTTCACCTCTTATCCATCCTACAGAAAATGAAATCACAGCACGTGCGTACGTACGGAATACCGTCTCTACGTCGTGGTGTAATCTGTTTTCCACCACCACCTTACTTGGATGGGTATAATGGTGAAAATAAATAACTCTATATTATTATTGTAAAGTTTTATTGATTCTGAAATATTATACATACACTCCAATACAATTCCATGATCATGGGAATGATATCATCGTTTGTGCGTACGTACGACCTACCGTCTCCACGATGTGATGCGACTCGTTCTATATGATCTTCATTGAATAATGATTATATAAATGAATTGAATGAATTGAATGAATTAATATGATATATATTACACTAATACCATTATGTAAATGATTTATCTATATCTTATAAAGAGGTAAAATAATTTATTCGAAAAAACACGCATAAGAACAAAAAGTAATAAACACCTGAATAATAAGTAGTAATGAAATATTATTAATAAGAAGCATAGAATATGACCATATATGATATCATAACAATAAGTATGATTCTGGAATAAGTAAATAACATTATTTTAATCATTATACAAGATTTTCGGACACATACAAAGCATATTGGACCTATGGTAAGGGACAATCATGCAATCTCAATTTTAATCCGAGATTGTTTATACGTCAAAATTTATTGGGGAATATTTATCATCCACATCCATGTTTCCTAAATATGTAATATTATTTATATCCTCCTAAAATTGTTTAAATCCAATTTTTCCCTTCGGTGAGTTTATAGTAAAAGATATTAAAGGAATCTTTTGTCGTTTTTCGTAAAAGGTACTTTTTGACTTTTCTAACAAAAGTATGAGAAGAATGTTTTTTTAACTTATACGGCATGAATGGATTTTTAAAAAATTATTTCCCAGAATCTTCCATTAAAAGTTTTCAAGTTTATTTTTAATTAACTTCTTTTAGTTTAAAAATGTATGACATGTTAAGAAAGGAAAAATGTTTTTGGAAGTAGAAATGATATTTTCCTCAAGAATGGAGTTCAAGTGTTTTATCAAAATTATTTTCCTTCTAAGATAATATAGGGTTCTATTTCTATCCCTATTATTTCATTGATTTGATTATATTGTGATGGAAATATTTTTATGAATTCCTTTATCTTATATGAATATTTTTATGATGTCATAAAGTTTAAGATTCCCATTTTTATTACATGGGTTATGCTATGATGTATGGTTTATGATTTTTTGGCACATATAAGAATGGTATCATTTTGAGATGGGTGGGACCTATATATCCCTCCAGTGAATTGTCTAAAGATTTTATATCTCATTAGATAGACATGGATGGAACGACAGGTTAAAATGGTTCAGTGAAACAGGACTGAAATGAGGAGTGAACTCAGTTCAGAAATGGACTTTGTCCACTAAGATAGTCTTGGAAATGAGTCTTGTATAATAAGAAATGATTCTCTATGATTATGTGTGTATTCCACAAAGTTTCATGATTTATGTTATGATTATTGGGATTACATTTCACTACTATGATTTATCCCATTTTATGAAATTATGATCTCTTTTTCAGGGTATGATTTCCAAAATTTTATGTTCTTATGAATTTTATGTGATTGATATTTATTTTGTTTAACCTTACTGAGCATTTGAGCTCACCCTTTTGTATGTTTTCTTTCCCCAGTTCAGGAAGAAGGTTATTAAGTAAGATATTCCAAAAAGGGACTATTGATATGATGAAATAAATGGGAGACAATGTAGATGCTTTATGAACCAGTTGTTTATGTTTCCCAGTTTCTAAAGACATTATACCAATACGGTCCTTTCATGGTTTTGTTATATATTGTAATAAGTATGATTCAATTTTGAAGTATTAACAGTGTATTTAAAGTATGGGTTGCTATAATAATGATAAAAAAATATTATTTTCTGATTTATTTTATAAAAATAAATTATTTTTTGAATCAGTATATTAAATATAAAAATATAAATAAAAATGTATATGTCGCAAAAATATCCACACTTAATTTTTCGTTTTGAAAAAAATTATATAATTATTACATATATAAATATATGATATTTTCATATGTAAGATGCATTAATTTTATTTATACATTTATAGGTGAGGATACTATTCTCTTTTTTTAGATTCCTTAAATTTGGTAAATCCAACATATTTCATTAGACATTTATAATGATTTTAACAATTTAATTCCAGATTGAAAAAAATTATTTTTTAGTATCTAGGCTATTATAGAAACATATCCCTATAATATACAATAAAAAATCATTATTTTCAGGTTTATTACATAGAGATATTCATTGTGTGGTTCATCATACGTGGTTTGGGTCATAATATCGATGAGCTTTGTCTTCTTCCATAAACGGTTTCACTGATGTGTAGTTTGTGGGATCTTAGCTTGGGCTTGATAAATGAGAAATAAAAAAGCTTATATCTCCCTTGAAGGCTATTAGAAAGGGTATTCATATGGTATTATCTTACTAGTTTTGTCCATCACAACTTTTTTCTATTTTAATTGGGGTCTTTTAAACATTATATTTATAAAAATATTTTGATCATTGTTCAATGACTATATTAATGGTGGTAAAGAAAGTTAACTGAAATTAAAATAATATACTTTATAAAAATACCAAATAATTTTATTTTTTTCTATATAAATACATCTTAATAAGTAATTTATTTAAATTTCATAGGGATTTTTTTAAAACAATTTCGATCGTTACAATATTGTTGATATATACTTCCAAAAAACATGCATGTTCTAAACATGTTATTAGTTCCCTTTATGTTTCCTCACATATAACATATCAATTTTTACCATGGTAACTATGATCATTCTATTTCAAAATGTATTTTATCATTCAATACTAAAATTGAAATGTACCTTATTCTATAATTTTTATCCAATTATTCTACTTATGAAATAAATTTTATTAAATTAAAATCCCATGTCTGTGGAAAAGTAACTGTTACCAATGGGAAAGTAATGTGAAAAAATAGTATTAACCATAACCATGGTAATTAATAAAAACTTTTTTTCACATTTAGTTAATACGAATTATTTTTTTATAGAGACTTATCCTTTTTATTACATGGCTACAAAAATTTTTAAATACAAATGACATAATAGTGATACAAAATTTGTGTCTAGAGGTTTGGATTCTTTGGATAATTCATATTGTATAAAAACTATAAATAATTATAAGAAAAATTATTAAAATATATTCATTATCCACATTATTCTCACATTATCTTTTGTACATGTAGTCACAAGAGGATATACATTGAATAGATGGTTGAGCTAAAATTAAAATAAGATGATGAATAAGGGGAATGAATCAATATAACACGAGGGATCATATTCATAATCATCCTCATAAGATAATAATGATATCATAAACAAGATCATGGTGGAAATATTAAATAATGAAATGGGATTTGGAAATTCATAGAAATGAAACATCTTGTCTTAGTATTCCAATACCACACATAATTATGGACAAATATAGCATAATGTTCATATATATAATATGGGAATAATATTAAAATAATCGTTTTGAATAAAGATATCATAATTTCAAAACATAATATACATCATACAATGAGATACGTTACATTACCTTATCCATTTTTGTGATATCTAATTTCAGCCACAACCATTAAATCATAACATTTATGTAATTATGTATGTCACATTTAACATATATCAATAATATTCATTCATTACACCCTTAACAAAATGGGTTTCTTAAGGATATCATGAATGATAAATAAACATCGGATTGCTAAATGAAAAATTGAAGAAATCTATTTTTTTATAAGATACGTCATTCTTGAGTGACGAATAAACACCTGAAGATGAGACAAAATGTGTTTTGGAAAGAATAATTCTTTTAGAAAATATTTTTATTTGTCATAAAATTAGATTGAAAAACTATATATCACTGAAAGAAATTTAGAATAAAAATTATTTCATATTTTTGAAAAAATGAATAAATATCCACACTGAATTTTTTTGCTTTAAAAAAATCCATATAAAGGGATCTGGGTTCAAGAATCCCCTTACAGTATATCTGAATGTGTTCTGCACATGCAAATAATTCACTTGATTATCAAATTTTATTAATTAACTATTTAATTAAAAGCCTCTAAAATATGTATATTATTTATAATAATTTTATAAAGATCAATTTTATCCTTTATTGATAAGTTATATTTATAAATTTGGATGTTCTCTGAGTATTTGATTCATGGTTTATGGTAGGTTCCCTAGAGTATAATTATGGGACTTAGTTCCAAATAGAAGAAAACTAAAAAATTATAATCAAATGGTATTAATATACCAAAATAATTTTAAATGGTCTGATTTATCATTTTTTCTAACAAGGGGTTGAATCATTTGACTAAATTTTTATGATAATATTTTAGTTTATTTTGGTTATTTTTATAACACCTAATGATTTTATGTTACAACCCATCTTCAATAATTTCAATTCATTTGATAGGTTATTATGCATGTAACATTTAGCCTCTCTAAAAAAACATTTATATCTTATAAATATTACATATCCATTAAACATAATTTTTCCACTTATTTATCTGGAATTCTGAGGATTGAAAATATATGGTTGTGTTAAGTAAGATATTTAGAGTCTGATAAGATCAAATTATTTTTTAGTGAATAGTAACATACCCTTATGACTAGTAATGTTACCCTTATGAATTACAATGTTCCATTATGAATACTAATATGACTCTTATAAATAGTAACCTCACCAATGAAAGTATTAATAAAAAAATTTCACCATCTAAATAAATTTCAATATGTTAAAAAATTAATAATTAAGTGATGGTATATTTGTGTGCAAGAAAAACTTAATTTCAATTTGATAATTAATAAATTTATTTAAAAAAATTAAAATTTCATAAAATATGTTCCTAATAAATATTTTGTTTTCCTATGATTTGGGATTATTTTATGTGACCATCGTAAATTTTTTAAAGTATTATAAAATAAGTTTTATATTTAAAATCGTCATTTCTCATGAAAATAATTATTTCATTTAAGAATTAAATTCAACATAATTATAAAATTATTTTGATAAAATGGTTCCATTTTATAATTCTACATTTAAAAAAATGGTTTGGGTGAATTTTTTGAATTTTACTAAAATACATGAATTCTAGGTGAATTGAAAATTTGATAATTTAAGAAATATGCTAAATAAATAAATTTATGCGAAATTCTTGAGTAATGGATGATGTAAATTGTAATTGGTTTGAACTCAAATACACTTATATCTATTTTTGTTCACAATAATCAATACTATTTAATGTCTTTAAAAACGTAATAAAACTAAATGAGTCTACTGTGATCAAAAAACAATCTAAATAATAAAAGCATTTATCATTAGTATTTTATGTAATGATTCATCCTCTAAAAAAGTAACCAATGGATTTATATTATCATTTAACCTACTTATTGAAAATTAATAACTCATAATATTAATTATGGATTTTAATTTCCAATTTTCATGAACTCCATTACTCACAGTCAAGAGAACTGATCAAGAAAATCAAGTAAACGAACACTCTGGTCCAACATATTTCAATATTATAACATATCGATAATTACATGAATGAACATAATAAAAATATAATGAATCATATACATTTAGATAAGGTTTTAGATTAATTAATTTATTAATTAATATAATCTGATTATTCAGGACATTATGATCCAGTACATAACTCCTTCGGACTTAAGGTAAGGGGTTTCTCATTTCAATTTTTTTTCAATGAGATTTACATTGTTCAGCACTAATTCCATGTATGTGGTGCATGCATTATGAAATTTTATATACAATATCATGATTCTATTTATATTATGGGTATTCAATTATTCATTTGATGATTGTAAAAAAAATTCATGTGATTTGATTTATTACAATGTTGTAATGGGCTTCATTTGAATTTACATTTCATTGAGTCTTAATTGGTATTGTGCACCTAATATTGATTATGTGGTGTATCTACAACCCCTTTCAGAACATTTTTTATTTGAAATTATAATCTTATTAAATATCCTTATTCTTTTATAATGGATATGATTATTCTCTTAGCCATATTCACTTTTACACAATGTGTATATTTTTAATATCGTTTTAACTACGTACATATTGATGAATATGTATCCTCTAATAAATATTGAAATTGTTATGGAATATTGTTCTTGAATAAATAATTTTTATAACAATTATTTGGACTTTCAGTGATGATTGGGGCCCTCTATATCCACTAGATGAATCCATAGGTCTCCTGAGACAAAACAGTTTGCGATAAACCCTTCATGTTTTATCGAATAGAATCATAAAGGTTTCTACCTATATACATAAATTGTATCGAAGGTATAATGGTTTATGTTCTATATATGTGAAATCCCTTTAATAATAATTTTATTTATTCTTTACTCATTAGGTACTTTCTATGGGATTTTAACTATGAAAAACATTATGGACGCATTTTCATTCCTAGTTTATTAATGGCATGGGTTTTTCAGATTAGATACCTTTCCATAATATCATTTCCTTACTGAAATTAATTATAGTTTTACTACTTCATGTATCCCAAAATGAGAATCGGAGATCACCCTTATTATTTTTCTTTTCCCCCAATCATGAAGAATAAATTCTTGAATACAAATTTTGGGATGTAGTTTATTTCATACTATTGTGTATCTGGTTGTATTTTCTTTCTTTCCCAATGTACTATGGGTATCATGTATGAAATATAGTCATAAAAAATAGATGAAATAATTTTTATTTCAGGATTAATTTCATGTATTAATTACAATATAAATAATGCACTTGATGCATGCTTATGGGGTTGGGTAATTATAGTTGTTATTAAAAAAAGATTAGTAGAAACCTAGGGAACTGGGTTTGGAAAACATAGTTTATTGAGCCCAAAACTAATATATATATTAAGTATAAGTATAGAATTAAATATTATAATTTTGGTAAGGTAGGTATGTTGTGAATATCCCTAGAAATTCATCAATATCTGAATACTACAAGTTGATGTGGTTCTATCACATATGTACGTAAAAGGAACAACTCCAATAAGGTGTTCTGGGCTTGACGTGGGGTAACATGGTACATGAAAAATGGCCTCAATGAACACCTTGTTTGGAAATACTCATAAATATGACTAAGATAATTCAAAATTTATTTTTAAATAATTATAAAGGACATAAAATTAAATACAATCCATGTTTATTATTATGAGACTAACTGTGCATAAATTTTCAGATTATATTAAGTGTTTTGATAGTTTTAAATTATGCATTATGATTTATAACCTAATTTGGAATATATATTTTTAGTGATGAAAACATAAAAATTATTATGTGTAAAGAGAATTTGAACTCCAAATTTTGGGGATGAATTTTGTGAGAGTAAAATTATATGCCCAAAACTTATTCAGTAGACAACGACCAAATTTAAGACATGTTTTGCTTATATTAAAGCTTCCCAGTGTAGAAAAAAGAGATATGGTGATAACTAGAGATAGGATTTCGAATTTACATTGGGAGATTATATCTTTATAAATGTACTTCCAATGAAGGTTTTCTTAATATTTGATAAGAAATGGACATTAGGAACTAGTTATATCGAACCATTGGAAATTATGAATAGAATTGGGGTTCTAGATTTCTAATTAGTGATTCCCCCAATTCTATTCATAGATCATGATGTGTTCCATGTGTCATTTTTAAAATAAGTACATGGTAGACCCAAGGCATATACTCGCATATGATGAAATATAACTTGAACCTGATTTCTCATACTGTCAATATTCAATCGAGATTCTTGACACAAGAGAGAATTTATTGAGAAATCGTACAACTTGACCAGTAATGGTTCATTGGAGAAACCATAAAATGGAAGAAGCAACATGGGAACGTTAGGATTTTATGAAGAAGAACGACCCAATTTTTTTATAAGTATATATACATCGAAAATTTCATGGATGAAACTTCTAAAGGAGGGATGAATATAACACCCAATGATTTTATGGTCTCTTTCTTCTTAAATAATTTCAATTACTTATATAACTTATTATGTATACTGCACTGAGTCTATGTGAAATAAAAATTGATATAGAATATTTTTAGAACCATGAAATTAAACATAATTTTGTCATTTCTATGTTTTGAATTTTGAATAAATTACATACAAGGATGTGTTCAGTAAAATATTTAGAGTACAATATGATCAACTTAATTTTTTGTGAATAGTAACTTTACATTATGAATAGTAATGTTACCCTTAAAAAATATTAATGTAGAATTATAAAAATTAATATAATATTTATTAATAGCATCCTCAC
The DNA here is from genome assembly GCA_963277665.1 of Viscum album. NCBI lineage: Eukaryota > Viridiplantae > Streptophyta > Magnoliopsida > Santalales > Viscaceae > Viscum > Viscum album. The sequence continues at coordinate 398,714,153 of OY728126.1, forward strand.
CAATGAATTCATAAATAAAATTTAGGCACATTATAAATGAATGTGAAAATTTTAAAAAATTAATAATTAAATGATGGTATTTTGTAAGTAAGAAATATTTATTACAATTTTATAATTAATAAATATATTTTAAATATAATTAATTTAGATAAAAAAATTTCCTAATAAAAATTTTGTTATCTTATGATTTTACGACAATTATATGATACCTTATTTAGTTTATGAAAGTATAATAAAATCTGTTTGGAATTTATAATCTGTATTTTTCATGTAAATAAGGATTTTATTTAAAAACTAAATATCACATTTTTAGATATTTATTTTGATAAAATGAAGTCCATTTTTGAATTATATATTTCTAAAAATTATTAGGAATTTCTTTGGTATTTTTCATAAATATTTGAATTTTGTGAATAGTAAAATTCGATAATTTATAAAATACTCTAAATAAATGCATTTATGCATCATGAATGAGTCATGGATTATGTAAATGTAAATTTTTAAGATTTGAAAATCACTTATTACAATTGTTTTTGAAGATAATCAATATTATTTCTTATCTTGAGAAAACTAATAAAATAATGATTAAAATATCGAGAAATTACTCCTCTCCTCGACTATAAAAATCGCCCCTCATCCACTCTTCCTCTCACACCTCTAAAGCATTAAACCTTTCATATGTTATTCAAAATAATACTAAAATTCCCTAAACCCATGTATAGGACCTTCTGCTCTCACCAAAATACAAAACACAAAGGCTACAAAGAGATTCTCAAGGAGGATTACTCAAGAGGTAAAAATCCTTTATTTATTCTTTCAACTTATTTTACAAGTTCCATTATTTTTTATTTCTTATCCACCCCTCATAAAAATTATATGATAATTACAATACCTTAAATTTACCAGAATTTTATTATACTAATGGTATATTTCATCATCATTTCTTGTTACCCTCCTCTTATACTAAAAATGATGACACTGTCTAATATGTGTTAATTTATCACATTCAATGATAACGGGTTCTCAATTTCTATTACACTTTAAAATAATAGCAATGAATCAATTTTTATGGTTCTAATATATAATAATATTTTTAATATATACTATTTAATATTCTATAATTCTTTTCCATGGATTGTATTCAATTAAAAAATAAAATGAGTTTGTGGGATCGAAAAACCATTTAAATAATCTAAGTGTCTATCATTAAAATTTTATTTAATGATTCATCCTCTCCAAAAATAACCAAATAATTTAGTTGATAATTTAATCTTCTGGATGATCATTATCAATTCATTACATCAATTCTGTATTTAGATTTTCATTTTACATGAACATCACTACTCATAGTTAAGGGAATAAGTTAGGAATATCCATTGAACACACCAGAACAATAGAAGTCAATCATATAACTTATCACGTAGGCCATGAAAGAATATAATAAAACTATAAATAATCATGTAAATTAATATAATTTAGTTAATTAATTTATTAATTGATTTAATCAGATTACTCAATCCATTAAGATCAATGATAAATACATTGATACTTATGGTATAGAGTTTCTTAATTCACTTTTATTTCAATGAGGTTTACATTTTTCACCAATTATTCCTTCTATGTGGTGTGTTCATGTTTATTTTTGATATATAATATCATTATTATATTTATATTCTTGTAATTCAAATATTAATTTTATATTTATTAATTTTTTTCATATCATTCAATTAATTACAATGTGGTAATAGAATTTATCTAAATTTATATTTCTTTTAGACATATATATTGTTGTTCACATAATACATTTTATGCAGTGCATATACACAACCACTGAGATTATTTTTCAGTTTAAGTTACATACCTATTAAATATTTATATTCTTTTATAATGGATATGATTATTATCTTATCTATATACCCATTAACATACAATATTTATTTTGAATGTGGTTTAAACTAAAGAAATATTGATTATTCTATATACTATAATAAGTATGGAAATTTATAAGGCATAATATTCAAGAAATAAAAAGTAGCACAAGAAATTATTTGGACTTCTAGTGATGGTAGGGGCCCACTATAGCCCCACGATGCATTGACTTGTCTTATGAGACAAAACAGTTGGGGAAAAACGCTTTTTGTTTGTTTTCAAATAGAATTAGCTGGGTTTCTACCCACTGAATAAAAATATCTCAATGGTATAATAGTTTATGTTTTAGATATATAAAATCCACTAAATAATCTTTTTTTTTTCATATAGTACTCATTTATTACTTTCTATTGGATTTTCACTTGGAAAAAAATCTATGGATGCATTTTAATTCAATGTTTATTAATGACATGTGTTTTTCATATTATTTACCTTGCCATAATGTCTATACCTTATTAAATTTATTTATAATTTTTTTACTTAATGTATCTTGTAATGAGAATTTGTGATCACCACTATTAATTTTCTTTTCCCCATGTTATGAAGAAGAAAATCTTGAATAATATTTCATGGATGAAGTTAATTTCATACTATTATGTATCATGCTAGATTTTATATATTTCTCAATATACTATGGCTATCATGTATGTAATATAGTATTCCAAAACTTCTAAACTAATTGTTCCTTAAATATTTAATTATTATAATAATTCTAATATAATAATATAATTCACTAGTTCCAGGATTCGTAGGTTGGGGTGTTATAGTTTTTCGATAATCATAAAATAGTTTTGTTTTGTTATTTAAAATTATATATATATATATATATGTTCTAGTACATGATAAAAAATATATTATCTATAATAAAATATTAAATCACAATAATAAAAGTTTTATTACCATTCATGAAAGCAGTAATCAAAAACAAAAACTCCTCATCCATAATGGCAGTGAATAAATACATCACAATTGATATTTTGATTTTCAGAATAAAAGGAGAGGAGAAGATAATGTATGTAGGATAACAAGAAAGCTAGGAGACAGGTGAACCTGCTCCTGAGATAAATAAATAAAATAAAGTGGAAAGAGTACAAACAGGAGATCAGGGAATCGCTCAACAAAGCCGAGAAAAAACCTCACCATAGCAATTTGCCTAAACAAAATGGTCACAGAAATCAGGCGACACACAAGACCAACAGGAGGTGCCCTCATTAATTGCCCTTTTCTCAAGAGCATCTGCTACTTGATTGGCCTCACGTTATACATGCGAAACTTCAATGACGAGTGAATCAAGAAGCCGAAGACAATCAATCCAGTCCGGAAGGATCTTCCAGGGAACATTCCTCGAGCGCTCTTTCAATATTTGGACAGCAACAGACAAGTCTGACTCTATCCATATCAAATTCCAACCAAAGTGGACTGCATACCTGATCGCTTTCATAATAGCCCAAATCTCAGCTTCAATTGCATATCCACTGCCAATGAAATGAAAAAAGCATCCTTTTACAAACCCTCGATACGTGCGGAAAACACCACCACATCCAGATGGCCCCGGAGCACCTGAGGCGGCCCCATCGACATTGACTTTGATCCACCGCGGTAGGGGAGGGATCCATCGGATATATTTCACCATTAATGGTTTCTTTGCCCTGCCATTAATACCAAGAGATCTCAACAAAACCAGGTCAGAAACATCATTTTTCATGCAACTAGTTTGAATGTTGGAGGCCGTACGAATGGCACGATGCATCATTAAGACACCATCATGAAATCGTGGCTGAATATTGTTGAACAGCAGGTCATTCCTGGACTTCCAAATGAAATCAATAACAGCCGCTATTGCAGCCAAAATAAGAGCATGAACCTGCTCACTAAACTTTGCCATGTTAATGTCCTGCATTAATTCCTCAAGTGACTGAAACTGAAAACAGCACCGAAAAATCTACTGCATATAGCACCATAATTTGCGCGCAAGTGTGCATGAGAATAAAACATGGGAGAGAGACTCATCCGCTGCCAGACAGACAAAGCAAACCGGGGCAAGATGTAGCCCCTTGCGCTGCAATAGAGCCTGCACAGGCAGTCTATTCTTCCAAATTTTCCAGATGAGCAGCGAGCGCGCCGGGGGAATGAAGGGCTTTGTGAAATCAGAAACCCATCTAGGGAGGTGAGTCGATGTCTCACAACGAGAATTGTAGCATACCTTCGTGCGGAAAATCCCATTCAGATCCAGAGTCCAAACTATAATATCATGGTCTGTGAAACGGTACTGCATAACTTCCGTTCTGATTTGTCTGGGCAGAATTTCAGAAAGTGCCTGGTCTGCCACGAGGTCAGCAATGGTTTTATGCTTTAAAGATGGTGGAACGATGATGTCATCACAAATAGGCCGCGATAGCCAAGGGGTGTTCCAGCAATTCAGGCTGGACTGCTTGCATACTAACCACTTCGAACCGGTCATCAGATCAGAGTAGGCTTTCTTAATAGCAGACCAAACCGAAGATCTCACATAGCTGGCATATCCATTTTGAAATTTCCCATGAAATCTATTGGCAAGAAACTCCACGAAGGGATGGGGAGTTGAAATCATCCTCCAAACAAACTTCTCAATCAAAGTGTCATTAAAAATCCGAACGTCTTTAATGCCCAATCCGCCCATTTGAACCGGCTTCGTGCAGTCTTTTCAGGCAACAGTTACAAGTTTCCTTTCATTAATTGACCCAGTCCAGACAAAGTTTCTGATTTTGGCACTTAACTCCTTTATCAGCGATCCTGGCCATTTGTATATGGAAAAAGAATAAACGAACATTGAAGTTATCACTGAGTTAACAAGACAGATTCTCCCAACTTGGGACATATTTTTCCCTTTCCAGCCCGACAACTGATTTGTGATCCGTAAGGCAATGTTTTCTAAGTGACATCTTTTAACCCTGCCCCAAAAGAGAGGAATCCCAAGATAAATGAAAGGTAGGGAACCCCTTTTGACTCCCAGCTTAGCCGCAACTCTGTTTTTCCTTGAAGAGCTAGGCCCATCCCCAAAAAACACATAGGACTTTCCCCAATTAATTGCCTGGCCAGTGACCTCTTCATAATGAGAGAAAATTCCTTTTATACAAGAGATGGTGGCATCACTTGCCTTCCCAAAAATCAGAATATCGTCAGCATAAAATAAGTGTGAAGGAGCACACAGCTCCTTTCCGATTTTCATTGTTTGATACCATCCAAAATTAGCAAGATCATTGAGGCACCATCTTAGATAGTCTTCGGAAATAGAAAATAACATACCAGAAAGGGGATCACCCTGCCTGACACCTCTTGAGCATTGAAAAAAACCCCTAGGAGACCCATTTACCAAGATGGATAGCCTAGCACTACATAAGACGGATCCAATGAGCCCAATAAATCTCTGCGAGAAGCCATGCCTCTTAAGAATAGTAAACAGAAAACTCCATCTTATGGTGTCAAAAGCTTTTGAGATATCAATCTTAACAGCCATATTTCCCTCCTTCACCTTTCTTTTCATGACATTAACACATTCAGAAGCAGTGAAAAGACAGTCCTGGATGTTCCTCCCGGGAACAAATCCGAATTTATTTCCAGAGACAATCTCCTTGCCAACCCCACCCAACCTCAGGGCCAGAATTTTTCTGATTACCTTTAGTATTGTATTCCCAATGGCAACAGGTCTGAAGTCTTTGATATCGAGGGCATTTTCCTTTTTAGGGAGCTAGGAAATGAAATTTGAATTCACCCCAAACGGAATGTAAGATGATCTGAAGAATTCATTCACTGCATTTGTGACATCAACATTCACAATATCCCAATAGAACATGAAAAATTTATTAGTGAAACCATTTAGGCATGCCGCACTATCAATATTCAGCGAGAAGAGGGCATCATGTATCTCTTTTGCACAAGGGACATCAGTGAGCCTCTTGTTTTGATTGTCCTCAATGGAGGGGTCAAAAAAATGTATAATTTTATCAGAATTGTCAGGTCCAACATCTGAGTACAGCCTTTCAAAATGACCTGTCACAGCCTCCACAATATCATTCTCTGAATCAAAAAGCCTCCCATCAATGCTAAGGGCAGTAATACTCCTCCTGGCCTTCTTCTCTTTTGTAATGCAATGGAAGAATATGGAGTTCCTATCCCCTTCCTTCAACCATCTCACATTGGATTGGTTCTGAACCAGATTATCCTTAAGGGCCAGCAGCTTGTCCAGTCTTGAGGCAGCATGTATTTCCTCTGGAGAGGGAACCTCCTGGGACGCACCATTGTCTTGAAAATCTGAAAGGATACATTCAGCCTCTCTTATATCATTATCAATAGAGGAGAATAACTCCTTACTCCATTGCTTCAGCCTGGACTTTACAAGTTTCAGTTTACAACATAAAATGTGTAATGAGCTGCCCACAATACTAGTTTTCCAAACATCCAGAACAATCTCTCTGCATCCAGGGATAGTAATCCAAGCATTATTAAATTTGAATGGCAGAGAGGCTACTCTGGCGTTGCTATCAGAAATTTCAATAAGCAAGGGGTTATGATCAGAATGCAACCGTGGGAGAGTTCTCCCAGCCACATCAAGAGCCCTATTCCCATCCAGCACATGAACAAAACATCTGTCCAGTCTGCTAGCTTGTCTCCCATTAATCGTGTATCTGCTCCACGTGAAGTCAGAACTAGAAATTGGAACCTCCACCAGGGCACATTTGTCAATGCAAGCAGAAAAATCAGAAGCTGCAACACGACACAAATGCTCCCCATTCTTTTCCCCAGGCCTAAGCAGAGTGTTAAAGTCACCAATAATAACCCAATTACTCGTCATACTCTCCGAAACATCGGCAAGGCTTCTCCACAGCGCACGTCTTCTTGTATAAAGGTTGAAGGCATAAACAAACGTCACTGCAATGTGTATGTAGGATATTAAATTAATATAATAAAATTATAATATATAAAATATACATATGTTATAATTTCACTTTTTCAATGTTATATGTGAAGAGGATAAGAAATGAAAAATTTTAAAATCGAAAAAATTAAGGATTTTAACTATTGAATTTTTCCCCTCAAAAACCTCTATAAGGCACCTAAGTATGGTATTTTTTTAGACCATCAAATCATAGAGGTGGATAAGAGGATAGGAAGTGAATTGGGAAGAATTTAGAAAATATACAAAGCGATGAAGGTGTGAGGAAAAGAGGTGGTGGGGATGACATATATAGGGGAGGAGAGGAGTATTTTTTCATTGGTTTTTTATTTGGGATCAAGACAATCAGTAGTGTTGACTCCCATTACTAATTACAATTACTTGACCATAACACAAGGATTCATTTATTATCTTATTTTGTTAAATTCTGTAAATTATTATATTTAACTATTCATAAAAATTATACTATTTTAGAAAAATCAAAAAAATCATGCTAGCCATTTTCTAAAAAGTATACTATAAAAGGTATATTTTATGAAGGTAATTTTCTAAATATTTGGAAATTAATTATTAAATAAAATACCCATTTTATTTGAAAAATACTGATTTTAATGTCATAATCGATTATCTGACCCCCTAAATATTTAATTAAGGACTCATAAAATTATCTTATAAATATAAGATGACAAAATACTGTTTTATTAATCTATTTAAAAATAATATTTTTTTGAGAAATTATATTAATTATAAAACTGAAAATAATTATTTATAATTTTAAAAAATACTAACACATAATTTATCTTGTTTGAAATAGTTATTTAATTATACCATGATTTAATTATATCCCATTTTCATTAATAAAATTCATAAATTTTATGTATACAATCATTAGAGATGTTACTATTCTTTTCCAAGATTACTATTCTAATTTGTAATATTGCTATTCTAGTGGTTATATTATTATTTCATCATTATAGGTTCCTTAATTTCTATAAATACCACTTATTTAATTAATCATTTATGAGATTAATGTTTTTTTAGTTCTCCATGTGATTTATCGGATTTATGAAATAATTATGTGACAAAAAATTTCATTGATAAAATCTTGGGTCGTTACATTCTTTTCCCCCTTTGAAATTTCTCCCATGAAAATTTATTTCACATTCTGTGGTGAAAAAATGCGAGGGTATTTATCCTTAATTTCTTTATCTAGTTCTTGTGTAGAATCATTATAATTGTGGTTCCTCCACAACATTTTGAAAATGTTACTTTTCTAGTTCTATAGTGAATTTTGTATAAGGTCTAATTTCCTCACCAACTACTCTTTATATGACATTTTGATATTCAGTTGTACAACCTCCAGATTCAATAGAGTAAAAGGGTTGTGTATGTTGTCACATATGAGAGATACATCAATCGTTTCATAACCTGAAGCTATATTTGGTGGATTTACAAGCTAAAAGGCCACTTTTCTTATGCAATTAGGGATCTCAAAGGGAACAATGTACCTTTTAATATGCTTCTAATTCAGTCCAAATCACCTGAATATCTTAAGTGGTGATATTATATAGAATACTTTGTATATAACATCAAATTCCAAATCCATTAGATGGTTTTTAGTATTGTTATTTTTCAGAAAATGTAAATCTTTTGTATGTTGTTGGATGGCTTGAACCTTTTGTCATATCTTGTACAATGTCAAGTCAAAGTAGTTTTCATTTTACAAATTAATCTAAAAAATCTAGAGTTATATGTCACCTCCTATATAGTGAATTATATGGTCCCATTTTAATACTTGATTCGAACATGATATAGTATGTGAACTAAAAAAACATGAGATTCTAAACCCATCCACCACTGAATTATTTTAAAAATTCACTTCGTATATACTCTGTCACATAAATAGTCCTTTCAATATTATACCTTATATTTTAATCATAACAAAATTTTAATAAATTGGATAGATCATGACATTTTTATATTATAATTCATAAAAAAATTCAAAAATGGCCCCTCTCCTCAATTTTAAATTGGGACCTCCTATTATATTTTCCACACTGTACAAAATCCATTTGGTTCATAAAATCCCTTCCCAAATAACATATTTAATTTCATACTGATATACTAGAGTCCAGGTATTGATAATAAAAACAATCTATGAATAAATTATTTATAAACCTAAAGAGTCTTTCCAAAGAAGAGAAATAGTTATTATTATGTGTTTTTTTAGTTCATACATATATCCATTGAAAAAAAAATTAAACATAGATTAAATAAAAACATAAATATATTCCATATCATTAGATGTGGTTTTGTTAATTTTATAACCTATATTTGTCTCATTTTCTATAAAATGGAAAATGAAACCATCAATTATGTGTGTAATAGATTTACATCTCACGAACAAATAAATTTAAATTTTGATCACTACCTATAAATTATCGATACATCATATTTTTTTTAATTTTAGTATAATATATTAAAGAAATTATAATTCTTCAAGAATTATATTATTATATATACCTTATTACATTCCAATCCTTTGGAAAATGACGATGTCGCTCGTGCATACATGTGGGCTACCACCTACAGAATGTGATGCGACTATTTTTCCATATTGTGTATAAATTGATTGAAATGAAGATGTATTTTGAGAATATTTATTATGAATATGATAAAACACTTATTCATTAAATGTGATTTTTTTACTTTACCTCTTTCCATCAAAAAAATTGAAATATGCATTCATGTGTATGTATGTTCTACCGCCACCAAGAATGTTGTAATTAATTTATCAATCAATAAAATTTATGGATGAACATAAATATGTATATAATTAATGAATAATATATTTATATATGTATTATCATTATGGTGTAAATGAACCATGGTATAATTATATGTACTAAAACTACTGAAATGAAACATGGTAGAAAAAATGATTTATCACTCCGAAGAATTATTTTAATAACATATTTTTAATAAATGGATGATAATATTCCATAGGTAAATCTTACATGTAATCATAAATAAAAAAATGGTACTACAATACATGAATAATATTCTTATAATTATTATATAGGAGTTTCAACCATATATGAATAAAATTTGAGACTTGAGGAAGGGGATTTACATCTCACCTTTACTTCTATGAGACAAATGCCATATTCCCCAATTGATTCATTTATTTGATTTATATAAATCCCATGAATGTATATTATTATTAAACCCATTAAATTTATGTTGATTTAAATATCCTTATTTGTTTATCCCATTCATGAGGTTTTTATTTTAATTTAAATAATATGTTAATGGTTTATCATCTCTAATTATCTTCTTTAATACATATGTTTTTTTCTCCAATATTATGTTATGAGGATTAAGTGTTTCCCTTTGACATGATATATAAGTATTTTATTTATTTTCATTAATTTAATTTTTTATATGATTTTATTCTTCTCAGAGGCTTACTAAATAATTTTCACCAAAGCGATGAGGGTTTTATATTATATTCTCATTGTTTATCATGATTGTTTTTTATTTTGATTTTGATGATGACATTTTATGATCTACCTCTCCAGAATATCATCAATTCCATTATACTATGTTTATTTTGTGATAACAAACTTTTTTCCAATTTCAATATCTTCATGTACGCAATTGACTAAAATATAGTTTTTTGGGAAATAATAATTATTTCCAACGTCTGTCAAAAACATTTCTATTTGACATCCATGTTTACTAAAAATCTATAAATGTTTTGAAAAACCAATAATATAAAGTAAATATTAGTATTTTTTAACTTTATAAAAAAGTGATTAATTAAAGTTTTCTTATCATATTTTATTTTTTTCAATTTTTACATTTTACAAAAAATTGAATGAAATGTTTTGGATTAACATATATGACCTGAATTTCTTTTCTATCATCATGAAAACTCAATTATTTGAGATTCCATTATTTTTTTCTAATTATTGTTTCAATGAAAATTTCTTCTATTAAATTTTCAAAATCTTTTATTTTTTAAAGATTTGATTTCAATATAAAACTTTTATTATCCCCATGATGTTTTTAATAATTTTTTTAATTGATTTATATTCCTCAATGATAACAACCTTCAATAGTTTATATTTTTTACAAGGGATACCATCTAATAGTAAAATATAAATTATTAATTATGATAGTTTAAAAATATGATAATGACATGTTTATGAAAATCATTTATTTTGGAGGGGTCAGGTTTATGAGACTCATTTTCATAATATAATTTCTAATATTATTAAATTATGACTAATTAATGATATCCTAGAACACATATAGATGGTATTAATTATGTAATGGTTGATCCTAGAATTATATAAACCTCCAATTAATTCGGAAATGAATTATAACTCATGATATAATTATGTGATTCTTGTTAATGTTCTAGATGAAATATGGAAAACAAGCTAATTTTTTTGATCCACTAAGGCTTGCAGGTGGTGATACCTGACCAATTATGATATGAGAAAATTTTAGGTATTCCTAGTCTAATATGATTTTATTTTCGTTTGAGATAACATAGACATTTGATATAGTTTCTAAAATGAATATGGTTCTACACATTAGTGGATTAAATGTCTAGTAAATGATTCATTTTTAATTATTTTACACTCATATGATTCGTGTATTTTAAAATTATAAAACATTATCCCAAGACTCATGTTTATTATCTATGGAATATTTGGATTGAAATTTTCATTTATTGTTCATTATATCATAAACATATTCTTTTCTATTTATTTCATCATCAGTTGATATCAACTATGTTCACACATACTGAGCAATTCAACTCACCCATTCTTATTTTTTCATTCCCCACATTATGAAGTATGTTTTTTAGTATTTTATTTCTATTAATAGTACCATATTAGAATATATTCATGGGAGATATTGAATATCATTCATGAAATAAGAATATTTTGTATCTAGTATCTGATGAAACAAAACCACTTTGTTTATCATTAATATACATAGGAAACATACTGAATATTCTTTCTGAAGGATTTAATAATTATGTATGGAAAGACAAGTCAATTATAGTAAAAATGTAAACATGTTCAGATAATATTTGAAAAAGAAAAATATCCGAACCAGACATTGTAAATGAACCTATAATGAAGATACATATAATCCAGTTATATATCAAGGATGTTCAGAGCCGTTAAAAGGATTATGGATATAATGAAGTGAATTACATATAATTTGATGTCTTAGATCATGTATTTGTTAATGTATCACTATGGTAGTGAGTAATGGAATTTCAGAATAAGGTTAATTTTTTCACATGGAGAATTTGACCAATTAAACATATGAGGCATGTTAGAGAAGATGAACATCATCTTGAACTAACTCTAAATCATTCAAATATGAATTTCTCTTCCACAAGTCCCTAATATTAATCTATATATTTGTACCAATGGATAAATTTAGCATTAATGGTGCAGAATAATAATGGAAAATTTCATATATAAGAGAATTCATTAAAATTTTTTATGAAGGCGAACAAGAATTGTGAAAAAAAACAACACAACTCAATAATTGTTTTTGGTGAAATAAAATGTTATAGGATGAAATTGTGGTTCCAAAAGAAGTTATGAGTGAATGATTTCAACATTTGTTTTTATATATGATTAAATTTTCATGGGAATAGTTTATTTATTCTAGAGAATGTATCTATCCTTCATGTATCCTTATGTATATTATCTCTAAATAAATCGAATGCATCTTTTAACTTTCTCAATACACATTACCAAATAAAGAATAAATAAAACAAAAAAATTAATATTCATGAAACCATTATAATGTTGCCTTAGTGTTGAAATGTATAAATAAATTTAAATATGTAATAAAATTTATATAAAATGAAAATTAATGGTGATTCATTAATAAATTCAATATATGTAGAAAAATAACTAATAAATTCCATTATCTATAAATTACACTTTCCCAAAATATAATCCTCTTTGTAAGATATTAATTATTTTAGTTTATTATTAAATTAATATATTAATAGAATATTTTAGTAATATATTCAATAAATTACATTAACATTATTGTGTTTTTATACTATCTTATAGATTAATTTTATTCTTGGATGATTTTTTTTCTTAAAACTATATTCTGGATATGTATTTTACATTAATAAAAAAAATAATTTTTATAACGTATTTGTAATGAAATACATATAAATGATTAAACTAATTTATTTTTTGAAATTCCATTAGCATAAAATAATATTAATAGATAATTTTTGTTAAATTATATTAATAACACAAAATGAGTAAAACACTATTTCTAGAAAAACTAATTTGTACACATTATATGTTTAAATGAAATGTTAATTTTATTATATTTAGTAATTTATATTGTGTAAATGGAGCCCAAATAATGACTCATCATGTAAAAAATTTGTATTAATGGTCATCTTATTTCATTAACAAAAAATATTCGCAATGATTTTCTTTTAATAATAAATAAGAAGGTTAAAATTGGTTAAATGATTAAAAAATATTTAATAATTAAATGGTAAATGAAATATTTTATAAATAAATTTTTGTTATGAATTACATAACCATATGTATATCGTATCATTTAATATTATAACACTCATAAATGAACTAACCCTCCTAACACGCTTGTGTTTCTATTACTACCCTTTAGCTATGTTTTATTTTCATAAAAAAGCCTCTATATTAGCTATGGGAGGAGGTCACTCTCATCCATTCACAATAATTTATCATCCCAAATTCATTGATCAATAATATCCATTCCATAACCATTATCAAATACCTCCAATGTAGTTCCTAGTGTATTAAAGAGTCTACCCAATTTCTTAAGAATCATCATAGCAAGGTAATAGTTATCCACCACCTCTATTAGATTTATGTATTTATTATTTTGATATAAAATTATTTTCAATTCATTAGTCTATGATAAGTTTATAACCAATCACTTACTATACATAAAACACACTCTTAATTTCAAACTACCTATCAATATCATTAAACATATTCTATAAATCTGATGGTATTTCTATTATGCTACCTAAATTACCCTTTTGATTTTCCATGAAATAATTTCATATTGGGGATACCCAACCATATTTAATTCTGGGTTATCTAACTGGATTTGACAATACATCCCTATTTAGGTACGTATATGTATGAAATTGTAACATCATTTACCCATTTCACCATTAGGTAATCGAACAATGTTTTCCACATGGCCTCAACCACACCTACATGTATTTTAGAGGCTTAGGACTAGTTGGGATAGTATATTGTGGTACATTGGGTAAACTATAATATCATAACTAGAGTAACATCACATCAATACCCATAAAAACCAATGAATCAATAATAATTAATCCAATAAATTTTGGGTAGATAGGGAAAAATAATTGACATGATAATCAATAATAAGAAACCAATGCATATACAGATGAAGATAATGAATGATACTATAGAAAAAAGGTAGACAGTCATAGAAGCTAAAATCCATATATATATGTTAAAATAATAATGACATGGTAAAAATTATATCATAAAATTCATTTTGCATTTAGACATGTTCATATTCTCGAAACAACTCCCACTATAATCAATCAACAATATATGAAAAATTTCATTACTCTGTACGTACCTACATCAATTAAGTCTATCTGGGTATCAAAAAAAATCAAGAAGTGTGTTATACATACTCAGAAGGTCACCACTAATGGTTTCTATAAAAATTATATCAGGGAGTAAATTTTTCAATGTGGATATATATATATATATATATATATATATGATAAGGTGTGATGTATGGTGTGGGAAATAATGTCCATGTCAGACATGTCCACCTCATGTGGTTTTTATCCAACCATACCAACATTAGTCTCAACCGGTAATCTCTAGATCGGAAGCCTTCCAGTGTTTTGAATAAAAAAAAAATAACAGAGGTGTACTTGTATATGAAATGATAAAATAGAACATGTGGTGTAATCAATGACTCCATTGAATAATAATTGTAATATAAGATCGAAGAGGAAACAACCCATCCTTGGCCTAAGATGGCCATTTCAGCTCATAACACCAAAACAATGTACACTATCTATAGGGGTATAAGTGTAATCCAATGTTACACCAATGGAATACCATGGTAAAAAGTAACTAATTGATTCAACATTTCACATCAATAGTAAATACTGAGATAAGAATGAGTCGAGCCGAAATAGAGAATTCATGGGATCTCATGTCGATAGACATAATGTATAATCCAAACACTCTATCCAATTCAATATAATGTCATAATATAATGTTAGAGAAAAGTTATTAATTGAACTAGGAAGTCACTAACAAATAATAAAAACATATATTTCTTAGGTGTATATCTTCCTTCTAAAACTATTTAATGAATCAGGGTGGATTATTCATAGTTCTCAATGAATTCTCTTAGGAATCCAAGTTTGGTTCAATTCTGACCACTAAATAAATAGAAAAATAACCACAATTACAGTTTTCGACTTATATTTAATAATTTTCAAAGCCAATGTATTATCTATCCCAATTTACCATATCAATTTAATTATACACATTAACAATCATTAAAATTTGAAAAAGATTGTATGAGGTTTCATAGTAAATAATATTCCATTAAAAATTTATAAAATCAAGGGGAACATGGCTTCCATATTTTAGTGCATCATTTCAGCTTAATTATAATTATTAAAAAATTTCATAATAAACCCCAAAAAACATTGAAGGGTTTTTTGGTTAAAAACGGTATAATTGTTAAAAGAGAATATACTATAGAAAAACCAATAGGTGTTTTAAGTTGTGGTTATTGAAATACTAAAAATGTAAAGGGTCTAAATGTGTACATTTGTTCTAATCAAGGGAACCCATTTAAGATGGATTAATATTTAGGGAAACAAACACAAAACATCATATTGTTGAACAAATATTCCAAATACAAATGACAATGAAAGATTTAACATATATAAAACACATAACTTATAGAGGTATAGAAACAATCATTTAGTCTTCTCCCATGAGTTGGTTTGGTTTTCTAGAAAAAAAAAAGAAAATAAAAAAACCTAAAATAATATGGAATACTATCCTACATGAAGATCACAGGGAATATTTAATGATAAAAAAATTGAGGTAACATATCAATGGACATATTATTGGTTATCTAACGTGATGAAAGGAGGATGAATCCAAGACAATATGAGTGAGAAGAATCAAAACCTATATAGTGGGGAAGGAGGATATCAGGTGGTGGCAACAGTGTTTGAAAAATGATTTGAATTATGGTGATTGGTTTTAAGGTATTAGTTGTGTAAATTTAGGTTTCTACCCTTTTATACTACCTGAAATATTTACTATGTAAAAATGTGATATAAACAATAATATATCATCTTTAAGATTCACGCATAGTCCATTTATGACGTAAGAAGTGTTTACATTGAAATAAAAAATTCATTTAAAAAATAATCATTTTATGTCACAAATCTATTCTATAGGTAGGAAATTGTTGTATGTAGTTTATTTTCTCCATTACTTACAATTATACTCCTCCAAAACTCCCAACAACTAATCTCCCATTGTTAAAAAACCCAGTAGTGGAAAAACCTAACTAAATAAGAATGAACCAAGAATCATATGACATATTTTAATCTTATATCCTTAAAAAACATATCCCTAAGATTCCCTTATGATGGTCTCAAAGCACATACCTAAAACTCAATCATATCGGTTTGATGAATGTGACATGGTAATGGATAATAAAAATGTGGATTAGAATGGTAAGATGAGTTATTCAAGTGATTATATTACAGAGGGAGTGATATATGTAAAGACACAAATCTAGACTTCTCTAAAACCATAAAAGGTCTAAGAAATAAGGTGAAAACTAAACTTTTTCCCTAAAAAACTGATTTTGATGACTAGTCACAACATACAAGAAAAAATGTTCCCCATCCTTGAAATCTAGAGTTCATTAAAGTCTTTTTGAATATGATTTATTTATTTGCTGATTCGTATCACTTCACTTTTTAATTTGTTTTATTTTCCCAAAAGTATTCATAATAAAATGAGGTCTTTATAGGGCTACCTCCCCGACCTCTAACCTGTATAACGGTAAAATCCACAACCTACCATAAACGGACTCTTATTGATCAATTAGAACATTATTCTGGATACTATAATTAATTATATATAAAATCATTTATTGTAATATGTTTATACTAATAACCAAAGCCCTCATATTTTAAAACAACTCAAATTTTTAAAATTATATGGTTTCCCATACACTATAATGTATAGTGGTTTTTAGGGTCGAAACCACAAGGATGGTAAGTGACCAAATTTTGTATATTTTCAAAACAAACCAACTATTGTCAGTAGTGGGGGGAAATTATTTTAATTTTTTTCTTATTTTCATATAATTTTTTTAAAACTAGGAAATTATGACTAACAGTATATCAGTCTAACATTAAATCAGTAAACTAAGACACAAAAACAAGGATTGAGACACAATAAATCAATAATAGCACTCTGGATTTCGAAACTAATTGTTAAAAAGAATGAATTCTCAAAAAATTTATATAGAAACACACCTCAAAATAATGATGAATAATCTTATTCACCAAAAGATTTAACATACATAATATTGAATCTTATAGTTTTCCACTTGAGAAACCAATCAAACTCCATATAAATTTAATAAAGAAAACAACTAGAATTTAACTCACTATAGAATTCCAATGTTTATAGTATTAATTCTTTGAATAAATATTTCAAGATCAAACTCCACAATCGATCATGACATTT
This sequence comes from Viscum album, assembly GCA_963277665.1. Taxonomy (NCBI): domain Eukaryota; kingdom Viridiplantae; phylum Streptophyta; class Magnoliopsida; order Santalales; family Viscaceae; genus Viscum; species Viscum album. The sequence continues at coordinate 398,731,874 of OY728126.1, forward strand.
TAAATTATGAAAAGTTTAGATGTGAATAATTAATAGATAATTATAATCAATATAGCTAATTAAATCTAATTTTGTGAAAAGAAATGCATATGATGAAATCTAAATGATGAATGAGTAGTTTTTTATATTCCAAATCTATGAGTTTTAGCTTAATATCATATTGAAATAATACAATTAAAGATTAATGAATTTAAAACAAAAGAGGAAAAAGAAACTCCCAACCATGTTGCTCATCTCCTGAACTCCTTGTCTCTCCAACAGTGGTTCTATGAGTCTCCTCGATCTTCTCTATTTTGTTGGTTTGGATTGAGGGATGAATTGTCCCCCTATTTTTTGGTGCTCTGTTTTTTTATTCCTCCAACATATGCTACAAGTCATTGACCATTTCCACATATTTAGATAATTTCTTCACTCTCCCACAACACACATTCTCTTTTTCACTAAAACACTTTTCATTGTATCTTAACCCCTATAACTAACTACCAGTGTTTTTTGGGATGCATCTGGAAACATTTTGGGTTCGTGCAAATATATTCATATCGAAAAAAGCTAAAATAGACAAATTAAACAAATAAAAAAACATCTAAAAAATAATATTTAATTCTATAATTTATTATTATTACTTTTTATATTAAGGTAAATTACTATTTAATAATATTAATAATTATTTTATAGCTATATTATTAATGAATATTTTAATTGATGAATACTTTAATTATTTTGTTAAAAAAATTAATTTAATTACTAAATTTTAAATTATATAGATTATTAAAGGTGATATTTTAGTATCTTTATAAAAAGATAAATATTAGCATTACAATTTAAATATTTAGATTTTTTTAATTTTACTAGGTTAAAATATTTTATAAATATTATTATTAATAAAATTTTATTATGCCAATTATTAATTTATATTGATTTATAATTATTTTCAACTATTAATAATTATATTAGTTAATCTATTTTAATTAGAATTATAAATATTTAATTTTAATCAACTAAGTTATTTTATTAAAGTAAATATTATAATAAAATATTTTTTTACTATTTATTAAATGTTTATTAATATTCACTTACCTTAAATATTATTAATTTTTTTATTATGTTAAATAAATTATATTTATAATTAAATATATTTATTAAATTAATTTTATATAATATTTTTTAAATTAGTTATCTATTTTAAAATAATTAAGTATTTTTAAGTATTATTAATTATTTCTGAAATATTATTTCTATTTATTTATATTTATTTTATAAATAGAAGATAATTATTTTTATTTAATATATATTTTTAATTTTTTTTTTAAATTTTAGTCAGTCTATTTTTAGCTCAGCACAGAAACGAAAGCTCGACCACTTTTCAACCTTATTAGTGGCATCCAATTTAGGTGGACTAAATTCTTCCCACGATGACAATGGGGGTCCATGGCTCTCCTCGGTTGTGGTATTCAGATCTAGGTGGCATGAGGCTCGAAATTATAGATCAGATGAGATTTGGTTTGATTGAATGTGTTGAATCTATGGGTCTCAATCTAGTTTGAGTTTCATTGTGATGAATTTTTCAGAAGAATAGTATTGTCAGTTGAAAGATGAAATCATTGAAAGGCATGAAAATAGTGAGTCTTGAGTAGGGGATGATGTCTTGATGGATGTAGTGGTTGGAAAGGGGAATTGTACCAAGGGTGATGAGGTGAATTTTCTTGTGTTTGTTTTTTTGGTCAACAAAACGTCATACAAACAATGTCAAAGGAGGCTACTAGAAACATCGATGAAAAGGATTAATATGGAGCAGCGGTTGGAGAAAAGAAATGATTATGTTAGGAGCCTACTTTTTGAAAGAGGGGGAGAAGTATTAGTGCAACAGTGAGGATAGAAGGCCCCAATAATTGTGTGTCCGAGTCACTATTGCACTATAATGGTGAGTGGGGGAATAGGAAGGGGTGGCAGTTTCTGGTGGAATAATGGAGGATGTATGATGGTATGAAATAGCGGAACGATGACTCATTCAGTGGCCATTCTAAGAGAGAAATAAAATGGTCTAAAAATTTTTATGGTTGTAGTGGCTCATTGAAAAATGTATTATGAAAAAACAAACGGTGAGTGATTGACTAACTGATGTGAATGATGTTACAAAAAAAAAAGAAATTATGGAGTTATAGTTTGTTTTCAAATATACTCAATTATTAATATTTGAAATAAAAATTATCAAATTAACTCAATTGATGTACAAAAAATAAAAAAACTAAATTAAATAATTAAAAATTCTTATTTCCCATAAAAGAATGCTTTAATTATGAAATTAAAATCATTTAATTAAACAACCAATAATGAAAGAGAATATATAATTTTATTTTCAATTAGTAAATTCAATTAAAACCATAAAAATAAAGAATCTAATGAAATAGTTGACATAAAAATAATTTAATAAATTTAAATAATAAAGTCAATATTGAGTGACTTAAATGTTGAATTGAAGTATAATTAAATTATATGATGTAGATAGACTAATTAAGAAGAGGTAAAACACCAGAAATATTATGTAAAAAAAATTTCTATCTTAAAGAACAAAGAATAAAGACCTAGAATAAATAATTAAAAGGAAATTAATACATTAAGTCTTTAAAATTAAAAATTAAATATAAAATATTTTTAATGAATAAATTTAATCATAAATTTTTAGCAGTGAAAATATTTTAAAAAGATAATATTTAATTAATTTTATAATTAAAAACATAACAGAACAATGTGAAATATCTTGTAAAATTATGGCCACATCAACAACCTATAAAATCTTGAATGTATTCTCAATGCATGTCCTCTAACACTTTAATCGTATCCTCAGACTTCCCATTAGTATGTGGGTGATAGGATTTACTCAACAAGACCTGTGAACCAAGTGACTTCGGTAACACATTCCATAACAATGAGGTAAACTGGAGGCCCCTTTTTTGGTATTATGAAAGGTGGAAATACATGAAAATGTATGTTTTTATAGATGAAAATAATTCTAATCCCATCCACTATAAAGCTCTCTTGAATAGGTAGAAAGTGGGTGACAATTTTCATCATATCAATAATATTCTTTACTATGTTATTTCCCATGGTGACCTATGAAAAACCTAATAAAATCTATAGTGATGTCAAAAAACATCTACTATAGAATAGGCATGGATTTTAATAGGACTATACTTTTTTGGTGAACCACATTTACACAGGATGGTGAAAAACCTAGTAAGAATACCAGATATTTTAATTTTCATTCATTTCTACAAATACAAGTTGTGTAAGTTGAATTATATATATTTAATAAAAAATTTATTTCCCAAAATAAGTGATTTTATTCTCAAATAAAAACCATATAGATGTTTTTAAGACGAAAAACACATCCATGAATGTGCAAGACCTTTTTCTCTTAAACAAGTCAACCAAGTGGTGGGTCCTCTACTATAATTTTATCTCATATGAACAAGCCCTTGGGATTGAAATGATTTCAAATCCTCACTCAATCAATATATGACTAAGACACTAAAAATGATTTGATCATGTAATATCCATGATGTATATTCACCCTAATATGAATTTCAGAAAGGGAATTATTGGATTCCACTAGCCACTAGCCTCCTGTATTACTTGGTTATATGTCTTATGGAATTGTGAAATTACCACTATAATGAATTACTTAGCCATATAATAATGTTTAATGTTGATGTAATGATAGTATTAAACAATCATTTTCTTGATGATATTCATGTCATGTATACACAACAAATTTATCCCTAATATGTAGATGGCTCTACCAACTTAGGGATTTAACCACATCTTCTAACTCAAGTTTTTCTCTCGGGATATTCAACTCATGATGCCTAAATTGAATAAACCATATAAACAACTTGAAATTCTCATATTAGAACAACTCCCAACATAATTCTTAATGTATAAATATAGTATATCTTGTTTTGGATCAAGAAGAATCATGATTAGTGGTGAATTTAATATTCCTATTATCACTTGAAATGATTTCATACATACTTTAGAAAATGAAAACATAAGAATTTTTATTGTAATGCCCATAAGTGGTTATATTATTATTGAAATTTACTTAATGATGCACCTATAATTGAAGGATATCCCAAATAATTATCACATGTAGACAAATTTCTCGAGATACTCTAAATAAACCAAGACTCTCACCTTTTCTTGAACCACCAAATCGCCCGAATCAGTGATCATTTGATCCAAATGTGTTTTTAGACAATATTTCAATTAGGTGATAATTTCTTAATTCTATTTATTTATCATTGTTTTAGGAATAATCATAATATATTCTACACGGTCAATTTTATTCTTATTAAATAGAAATATGGCATCCATAAATACTACCACAAAACATCATGATACAGGTAGAATATCTAAATCATCATATCCATAAATTTTTCTTTTGGGGGGGGGGGGGGTTTGATAGAACGAATTATATAACCAAATTATCTAAATTGTGTTACCTACTTTTAAATTTATTACATGGTATGTCCACACTCTTATCTCATACCTAGTGATAGACCAACCCAAAATTGATCTTTACAAAAAACCAAACGCCTCAGAGCTTCTCATTAGGGCCATCTATATGAGGTTGAGGGTACTCATTTTTAAAATTATGTTCATTAAATTTTTTTAATCCACTAAAATTTTGATGGTCCAATATTCCTTGATGGTGAAATTAATAGGTGAACCTCATGTTGATGCAGTTGGACGTTTTAAACCCTCAACTTACCATTCATGTAACACATTCTTGAAATTATATAATTTCATAGTATCCATCTTATAAGGAGAAATGGAAATGGGGGAAGATCCTAGAACTAAATGAATTGTGAATCCACATATCCCTATCGAGGTAGTACAAAAATTTAATTCTCAAAATTGTGCCAAAAATACTCAACTATAGGGTGTAATTTTATATGATGTGTTTCATGAACACATAGGTAAATACTAGAAATTTTGGTTGTCACTCAACCCAACCCATGATGATCGGGTCTTTCTCAGCAATCTTCTACATCACATTCGCCCTTATACACATATCCACTACCCATAGGTTATTAGAAGGGATCCCTATGAAAAAATAAATTAATATGGAAATGATAGGGAACCAAAAAGTAGATTCTGAAAATAATATCTATGTCTACCATCAAAAGGACAAACAAGTTCCATATGAAGCAATAATCATTAATTTTGAGGTGTAACTCCATGAATTGTCTTACAATTTCTTTTTACGGTACTATAATTAGAAGATCTAAAGTAATAAATAAATATAAAATTTCAATTTTAAGAATATTACATTCAAATATAGATAAATAGATAAAATAATTTTAAGAATTGATATTAGAAAGTTATGACCCTAAATTAAGGTCTACCAAGAGCATTCCTCATACAGTAGATAGAACAAAACCACAATACTAAGGTATATGAGGCACTAATAATATATATCATACTAAGAAGGCCAGTTGACACATCATGACTACCCAAATGGGGTACTATTTTTTTATAAATATCTTGAGTATTTCCTTCTCAAACACATTCACCTCCTCAGCTAGTATGAGTTGTGAATGTCCAGATTTAGGCCCAGTGTGGATCTACTGATGGCACTCAAGAAGGTGGATCTACTGTATACCCACTCACCTAAAAACAAAATGAATAATACAAAAAATAATTTGAATATGGAATGTAGTAGAACAGGCTTTAAAATCAACTAGGGGTTGGTCACACTGAGGGTTAAAATGACATTTTCTTTCACATAAATGGCATACCACATAACTACCATTATATATACAATGGATTCTAGGTATCAATCAAGAACCCAAAAATGTTATTTCATACCACTAGATAAACTATTAAAATATCTTTCCCCTAACCCACTATACCATGTTCTATTTTCTTCTGACAATCTATGCATAATGATATAGTTGAGGTTCACAATTCCTATTATATTAGTCAATAACAAAACATTTTTCTAAGATCATATATTATTACTGATTCGATCATAAAAAAATATCAAAAATTATATCACCACTAGTGAAAGAAGTTGAAAAATATTGATTCATGGTAAACTGATTATAGTAATAAATAACTCATTGGGATATTTTTTTTAGGTAAAAACCCATTTCTCATTCTTCACTCAATGTTTTCAAAAAGAAAAATTCTTAGAAGGTATCCTAAAAATATCTCTATACCATATCCTAATGATTATATTCCCTCATAATAATGGACCCACAATACCTGGTAGCATAATGATATATATATATATATATAGATATATATATATATTGACATTCACTATCCTCTAAGGAGGTGTCTCACAATGTTCAAAGAATAATATTATGGCCTCTAGTCATGAATCAGTGATATGCATTTGTAATGACCCACTTATTATGACTATCTTGAGAATACAATGAATCATTATTATTCCATTAGTGATATCCCCAAGACACTAAAGGATCACAATAAATGATTAAGTGTTTGAAATAAAATTAGGGGATGATTTAGACATTAATAAATATAACCATTATCCAAGAAAACCATAACAATAAAACTCACTATATGATGCCTGAATAAATGAAAGAAAACAAATCAAATTCATTTATTTCAAAACCACACCATGTGTACCACATTAGAAGAAAAACTACTATAAATTCATATAGAGAACGGAAAAAAATAAGATTACGAAGAAAAAAAGACTCCATTATTAATATTATCTATGCTCCAGCATCACTAAACAACACCAATATCACGAGGTGGTGGTAAATACATGTGATAATATACCATTTCCCATGTCTCGAAAGGTTCCATCTACAGAAGAACCTATTTACAAAGCATGGGTGAGTATATAAATAATTATATTTTCCATTATGACTTCCCCACTAATGACAATTAGATACAAACATGAGCCAAAAATATAAAAAACTATATATATAAAACAATTTTACAAAATTTTTTATAACGAAATACAAAGAAGTTCAAAAACTATTTGTAACAAAATAGAAACAACTTCTATTGAAAGTAGTTTTTAAGAAATTATTAAATCTAGTAATACAACCCAATAAGGCTTTAAAACCAAATCTTATTATTTTTTTAGCATACCCATTCCATTATTCACAACACACCCACACATGCATAAAAATAAATCTTCTAATACTTATGAGTGGTGAGTTATCCTCCAACTTAGCCTTCACATAGTGGACAAATTTTACATGGGTACTTCACACCCATTTCCATCCAAACATTTTATAGGGTTACTTCATGATCATTTCAATCCCATTTCAATGCATATAAACACACATGACTACCCATGATAAACCCATTCCAAATTCAGGTGTGTTCAACGAATTAAAACCCATTCAATAAAACTATTATTTTATTGAAACCCATTAAGAAAAAAATTAAAACCAACCAATTTTTTTCATTAAAAAGATAATATTATTGAAAAAAATTAATAAAATCCATGTTCCACTATTCTTGAAAATACCTATTTAAAAATCTATTTTTTAAAACCATGATCAAAGAACTTTATTCAAAACACCCAATTTTTTAGATTTCCATAATTTACCGAACAATCATAAAAGATTATTTCTAATAATTATTCAATATAAAAATCACAATTAATTAAAAAAAATATTCATTTTGAAATAATTACAATATTTTAAACTTTGTGTAGTCTAGATTATAGCCACATACGTCAACAGTTTTGATGAAAACTGGAAATAGATAAAGAACACTCAAGAAAACCGGGTCAATTGTTCACTAAACAACCTTGGATCTCTTCTCCTAGAAATATCAAGGAACAATATAAACTTTTTTGCATCCAAAACCATATATCTACCCATGAGAGGTATATATTTGAGCTACCAAAGATAAAAGATAATTATATCTAATAATATATAAGATATCATTACATGAATGATGAAGAATGACACTTATCACAATAATTAGGCTTAAATATGAAACTAGTGGGCTCCAAATTGACTCTAAAATTATTGAGAGAGGTTTTACATCCTTTAATGTTGAGTAATATATAATTAGGTGTAAATAATAGAAAATAAGATGTGTTTATTTCCAAAATTATTTAGATCATATTTCTAAGGATCTAGATTTGACTCTGTGCACAGTTAGACTGTACAGTTAGAAAAATTGTGCGCTAACCATGCATTAGATACTACCTTAAGGAAACCCCTGAACTAACTCCCTGCATATTGTCCCTAATCATACATACATTGTTCTGATGATTTTGACAAAAATATTTTATAGTGCGTGGTTTCTCTGGGGATTTCTGCACGGCTTGGACAAACTGTGCATCGACCGTACACCTATCTTTTATCCCCCAAAACTTATTGAATGTTCTCCCTATTTTATCAACATTAACCCTTACACCTTAGAACCAAAAAAATAATATGCTAAGGGTTACATACCATAAATCAGAGGGTTATAAATTCTCCCCACAATTAGTAATTCTGTCCTTAGAACCTAAAAATTAATTATTGTCCTGAAAGAGTTATGACCATTGCTCTTTCATTTCCTTCTCGCACTCCCAATTATATTCTTGAATCTGACCATGATTCCATAAAACCAACACTAGACCCATACGTTTTTCATGAAAATACTTTCTCTGGCCTATCCACAATCCAAATCGAGATAGGTACCAAAGACACATCCATCTTTAGGTCAACATGATCTCATATGATCACATTGTTAGGATCAGGATGATACATTATCAATGGATATACGTGGAACACACTATATATTGAAATGGACTATGGTGGAAATTCCAACCTATATTCCACCTCCCTATCCCATTTCAGTATCTCAAAATGGCCAATATATCTAGGAGATAACTTTCCCTACATCCCAAAATGATGATTTCTAAGACTTGAAGAGATCCTCAATAACACATGATCAATCACTGTGAATGATAATGGTCTTTGGATATGGTCCGTATTTGATTTTTAATGACTCTGAGCCATCTAAAACATCTTTCAGGAAACTAAATATTCCTTTTTGTTTCTTGGATAGGGCTTGGCCCAACTAGTGAAGTCTCACATTTTCCACCCAACACATTGGAGAATGACAAGGACTCCCATACAATACTTCAAAAGGATACATATATATTGAGTCCAGATAGATATTATTTCATGAGAACTCCACTAATGGAAATTTCTCTTTCTATAATCCCCCATAATCTATTACCCAAGCTCGTGACATGTCTTCCAATGTTTATATCATCATTTTGGATTTTCCATTCATTTGACGATGATACACTATACTCATAGCCAACTGATTCCCAAGTGTTTTCTGTAAATATTTTATGAAATGAGATGTGAAAATCATATCTCTATCTGAAATGATTGAAACTGGTATGAAATATCTCTTAACCACTTTTCGGATATATGTTATTGACAGATCCTTCACCAAATAAGTTTCACGAATAGGGATGAAATTAGCCAAATTTGTGACCTGATCCACTATAACCTATATAAGATCGTGTTTCCAACCAAATATTAGTATACCTATAAAAAATAAATCTCTCTTTCCTTAAATTTACAAACTGGAATATGTATATACTACAATATACACACTAAACTTTGATGATCCTCTTTAATTTTCTAATAAGTTATGAAATTTAAAACAAATCCACCCACTTTCTGTTTCATAAAAATCCACCCAAACTATACCATAAAAGCCTTATACACCTTCTATATTTCATGATGTACAGACCACCTCGAATGATGGCATTCATGAAGATGTTTTCAAATTAAAAATGATAGGTACAACCATCTGATTTCAGGACAACATAACTGAACTCCGATCATGTTTCAAGACCTCAATTGTCTCCCCACCATTGAGTTTTCAACTCATAACCATGCATTATTCATGGGATGTTTGTGAATCCATTACCATATTTACCAAACTAGTAACCACATAAAATATAAATAATGTTTTAACATCACATGCGTCTTCACAATCCACATTCTTATCGACTAAGATAGGCATCAACTGTCACTCTCCTGAATCTCATTTTTCCTATTGTGCATATACATTTCAACTTAATGCATCTACCCTTATATTTAATTTTCCTAATGTATACATTATGTAGATTTAAAACATATGGAGATACTCCACCCATCTCATTTTCTATGGATTCAAATACTATTGGGATAATATAAGTTTCATGCTCTTGTGATATGTATAGATAGTAAATTTCTCCCCAAAGAGATAATAGTTCCAAGTCATTAAAGCATGAACTATTGTAGCTAACTACATATCATGTGTTGGGTAGTTCTTCTAAATCACTCTTGACTACCTCAAAGCATAAGAAACCACATGGTCTCCTTATATGAGATCACATCCCAACCTAGATCCCAAGACATCATAGTACACCACCTAACCCTATCTCAAATATAGAAAAATCAAGATAGGTATAGATGTAAGTCGAAATTTAACCTATTTAGAAAACTTTTTGAATTTTTCATTCTATTAGAATGGAAGTTTATTTTTTTCCAAACATTTATAGGTGAAGATAGTAGTGAGAATTCACTCACAAAGCATCGGTAATAACTACATAATACCCAAATAAAAATTATATCTTAGACATTATTCAAGGTTTTATAAGAGATAACAAATTGTATCTTTTCAATATCCATAAAAAAACTTTTTTAAAAAGTTCATGTCAAATAAATCATAACTCTTATATCCAAAAATCACACTTTGATAATTTGACATACAACTTATGATCTGTCATGATTTCCAAAAATATTTACATGTGTTTATCATGATCAACCCTTCTCCATGAATACACCAATATATCATCCACAAACAATAATAAAACAATATAGATATATCTAAAATATCTGATTCATAAATTCCATAATGGATTTTGGTGATTTCAATAGACCAAAATGCAAGACTGCATATTTGATGTGGTCATATCTTCTCCTAAAAGATGACTTCAGAATATCATTATTCCAAACTTACAATTTTTGATATCCTGATGAATAGTCAATTTTAGAGAACCACTATGCTCCCATCAATTGATTATATAGATAATTAATTTTTGAAAGTTAATATTTATTCATTATCATAACTGTGTTATGGTAACAATAATCAACGCACAATCGAAGAGTTCCATCTGCATTCTTTACAAACAAGACGGGTGGTACCCATAGAGATATACATGTATTAATGAAATATTTACATTCTAGCTCCTCCAAAAATACCTTAAATTATAAAAATTCATTTGGTTATGTCATTTAAGACAAAATAGAAATAGGACTTTTCCCCCAAGAAGAGATCAAACATAAACTACACTTTCCTTTTAGGTGGTAACACTGAGATGTTCTTGGGAAAGTCATCTGGAAATTGATCAAAAATTACTAGAAAACTACTAACATTAATCTCTTCCATCGAATCTAAATTAAACACCTCCAACTGATATGAGATCATTCCCACCATTATTGCCAACAAGATCAGATCACATTTCATTACAACCTGATATCATATGAAGAGGTGCTCAATGGATTACGTAGTTGTGAATCTAACCATTCTACTATAATAGTTGATCTGGGTATGGAACAATGTTAACCAATCTATACCGAGGATTACATCAAAGACATCCATCTCCAAAACTGATAATTCCCACATGAGATCAGCTCCATCAATGGTTATATAATGTTATCTACACAAGAAGTCTCAGCAGTCTCTTTCCCTTAGAAGATTTTTTCTTTTTGTCATGTAGGAAATCATCTTGAGTTTTAAACATAGAAAATCAATAGAACAAGAAGAAATGAAAGAATGCGATGAACTAGTATCAAACCACACCTGCATAAGTGTAGAAATGAAAAGAACCACACTTCTCACTGTATATGGTCCAGCGTGATCATCTACAATCATATGTTCAGTTCCTAATAACTACATTCTCACTACACTCTATTCTTTGTTTCATTGTTGTGATTTCCCATGATGATGTTTCATGGTATTCCTAGAATCACGATGGAATGGTCTGCCCTGCTAATGACACTAATTCTAATGTCCTTACCCAGTCGAAGCATATGATTCTTGTGACACATGAAAATTTCCTTGAGCACATGTCCTTAGATAACTATGATAATAGCCTTGAAGATTAACCACTTTCATTCAGTTATGGATTGATCTAGGTTGTTTTTAAAACACTATTGTCAAGTGTAAAGGTGAGAGTATTTGGAAAAGTCTGTATTTCTCTTAGGTTGTGTATGAAAGTTCACTGATCTAGACATTTGATTTTGAGTCCCACTCCATCCGTTGAAATAGGTGTATATATTCATTCTGAACCCATCATTCGAGTTCCCACTGTTTCCCATAGTTATCATCATACATCCCCTTCCAACATATCTTGAGATATCACATTCATCCACTATCCCTCTATTCACTATCTCTATAAAATCCTTATTGCAGAGTACCTAAATAATTGTGTGAATCTCCTTCTATATCATTGAATAGAAAATGTTTGACTTCAGGGACACACTCGTTTCAACATCTAGTGAAAAGCGCACTTAATTCTTGAGTTTCAGTACATAATTTGTGAGAAATATATTTTCTTGCTACAGGATAAAGAAATCACCGTTCACTAGATCTTGTGCATGTGAGAATAGAATTTATTATTAAACAATTCATGAAAAAGCCCCATAGTAAGGACATGATCATTTTTAGCTTGTACTTCTAGATCCCACCACTAACATGTCATATTGTTGAGCATGTATGTCGCCAACTTGATGTTCAGCTCTGATAGAGTGTCGATGAAATTGATGTTACAATTCATCAAGTTAATACAAACCTAGGTCTTTTCCAGTTTAGAATCACCTTAGAATATTATTGGATTATTCTTCATAAAATGGATGGAATTATGCACATGCCTTGGTTAATCCCTCCAATTCCCCGTATGAATACATTTAATGGATTGGATGATATATTCAAATAACATTTGGGTCACCCGTGGTCTAGGTGCAACCACATTCTCTGTGGATTCTTCCCGTTGGATTCTATGATACCTAATGGGTTTCATTCGCTAAATGGAAAAAAAATTCGATAAGTCCCACTCTCTAGAAATAGATGGCTTATCATTTCCAATTCTATGACATCAATTATGAAAACATATCTCTTCCCAAAGCAACTATTTTTTGAAAACATTCATATTTTTTTTTAAATTAAATCCATTTTAAAAATACATCAACCATAATCTTTTCAAATTCATTCATTTAAAAATGACCTCATCCATTATAAAAAATCTGCACTTTTCTAGAAAACATAAATCATTACTTCCAAATTGAAATATCTTATCATATGGGGATGTTATTATACTACAATGCTTGTCATACTCATCTCATAGGCTAAATCCATGATAATGAGATTAATGTAGTCATGTATGTGTCTCAAAAACACTTATTTACCCAACTCAACGGTAATAATAATTTCATCATAAAAAGGATAGGTACGTCTTTTTATGCCTTACATTTATAGTCCTGATAATCCCATTTCTTTATAATATAACAACACATGGAATATACAAGAATGAGTTTCACATCTAAGATCAAGAAAACTGATGACTACATTTTCAACAACAACCCAACAAGATTATACCATTTGTAATAAACCACTTATTCCCATTAGATTTAGAATACAAAAAATATTTACAATGCCTTAAGAAACATCCTCAAAATGCCAACAACTGGCAAAAATTTCCAAAGGGTTTTAAATACAAGTAGGGGATGGTTTAACCATTCAGAAATAAAACCATTAACTAAGAAAACCATAACCAAATAACTCACTATATGATGCATGGATAATTTAATGAAAACATAACCCCTTCATTTATTTCAAAGCCACACCGTGAGTACCATAGATGATGAAAAACTATGGTCAATGAAAATATTAGATGGATATAGATAACACCCATAAGATAACAAGACTCTATGATCTACAATATTCATGCTCTAGCTTCACCAAACAGTCCTAGTATTACAAAGTGGTTCTAAATATATGTGATACATTACCTTTTCTCGTGTCTCAAAAGATAAAATATACTAAAGCACCAAAGTTCCAAATAAAAAAAGGATTATAAATCTAATTATGTTTTACTCAATTACGTCCCTGCACATGACACTTGGATAAAATGGTTATTCACATTTATATAAAATTATATATATAAAAAGATTCTACAAAATAGTTTATAACACAATATAAACAATTTCAAAATATGTTTGTTACCAAATAAAAACAAGTGTTATTTAAACCAAATTTCTCAAATGTCTTAGTTCAAGTAAAACAACACAAAAATTATTTAAAACAAAATCATAGTATTTTTTATCATACCCATTCCATTTTTCACAACACACCAACACATTCATGCAAATAAAACTTTTTATGCTCACAATAAGTGAGTTATCCATCCACTAAGCCTCCACTCAATGGACCACTTTGACAGGGGTAATTCAGGACTATATTTATTCCAACCTTTTTATAGTGGTCATTAACTCCCTTATACATCCATTTCCAATGAAAACTAACAAAAACCATGAACCAAACTAAACTCATTCTATATCCAAGTGTGTTAAACCTATTCAAACCCTTTTAATAAAAACATTATTTTATGGAAAACCATTAAGTATGATAATTAAAACAAACTAATTAATTAAAATAAAAATTAATAATTTTATTGAAAACAACATAATCAAATCTATGTACCACTATTCCTAAAAATCAACATTATAAAATCCACGTTTTAAAACCAAGATCAACACACTTTTTTCAAAACATCTAATTTTATAGGTTTCCACAATTAACCAAACCATCACAAAAGAGGGTTTCCTAAAATTGTCCATCATCCAAATAAAAATTAATTAAACACAAAATATTCTTTTAAAAATCATGAAAATCATTTCTACTATGTGGATTTTAGAGTAAAGACACATACCTCGAATATTTTGAGGAAAAAAGAAAACAGGAAAAGAACGCTCAATAAAATATAGTTGACTCTTCACGGAACCACATTAAATTTCCTCTTATAAAAATATCAAGACCGAATATAAACTTATTGAGAATCCAAACTCATGTATATACTCTAAAAAGAATTAAATGAGAAACCAATGAGATATGAGTAGTAGATATAGCTAGATCATAGAATACATAAAAAGGATGATGAAAAATGTAACTTACCACAAGAATAATGCTTGAAAATGATAATGGAGGGCTTGATATTGACTCCAAATTTCATGGGAGAAGTTATAATACCTTCAATAGAGTGTAATATCAAATTAGGGGTGCATAAGTAAAATAATGAAGGAGTTATGTGAAAAACGACTAAGATCATATTTTTAAGGATCTATATTAAACACTATGCATAGTTATACAACATGTTTAGAAATAATATATTCTAGATATTTTTCATCCAGTGCCTTAAGAAAAACCATCCACGACCTCCCCACATAGTCTCTATAACCATAATGACACCATGTCGATGATTCTAACCAAAACCTACTAGTGTGCATGGTTTCTATTGGGGTTTTTGCGGGGTTTGGACAAACCGTGCATAGACCGTGCACATATCCGTTGGCCCCAAATCATATAGAATGCTCTTCCAATTATCCCAAACATAACCCTTACACATTAAAACCATTAATATAACAAGGTAGGTCTTACATTCCAAAAACCAGGGGTACTACATAATTCAATGATCAACCAAAAAATGAGGGGGCTATTTATTTTGAAACTATCATGCAATCATTGTATATTTTTCTGAATATAATGTGCATCCTTGTGTGGTATGGATAAGATATAGTTTACCCTCGTAAAATATGAATCATTATCCATTTGAGGTATAAATATATTTATCCCATGTGGAAATATTTGAAGGTTAGGTTCCCTAGCCCGATGATGTCATAAGAGAATATATATTAAATTTCCAATTACACCTTTTAGTACAATATGTAAGCCTTAATGAGTTTCTTACATTTATATTTTTAATATATGGTATCACTACACTAGTCACACAGACCAAACTACCAGAATTTTATGGTTAGTGTATTATTTAGATTATATTTTTTAAATATAGGGGTTCTAATATATGGAATTCATATTTCATGTTATAGAGGAAAATTACCATTATGTGGTAATTAGAATCCACATTTAATAGAATATTCATTAAGATATAATTAAATAGTTATTATATTAAAATAATAGACCAGTTGGATGAAGTACCATTCCAATTGTATAGATTAGTTATTTTATAAAATAAATTTGGTAGTTCATGTATCCATATTCTAACTTGTATGTACAAAAACTGAATACAAAAGGTCATATAATATGATTTTTCAAGATAAATAATCATTTCCAATTTATAGAGGCACAAAAACTCTTTAAATAGATATTTTTATCCTTTTTTACAAAATAAGCTAATGATATAGTCTTCATAAACATAGTATAAAAATTAAAAATGTGATAATAAGTTAGATAAGTTTACATGATCATGCTATATTGGAAAGAAAAATTTAGGATAATGTAGGAAGTTTAATAAACAATACATTTATCAAATGAGAATATTTATGGAAATCTAATAAATAAAAGTCATGTTCTAAAATTATGATCTAATTAATGAAATTGGTAATATAAATAAGGCATGAAATAAGAATTTCATGTGAAAATATGAAATTCCTATAACGAGGAATGATTTATTCTTCATTTCAATAAAAATACATGGACAATGAGTTAATCCACAATAATAATAAAAAATAATATATCATTTATTTCACCCAACAGTGAAGTCAGTACAACTATAACATGTATAATCTAGAACATAAAATCCCATCCTATGGAAGCACTCTATTAATTAAATACAATGGCTAACTACTCCTAAGGACATTCTTATTAACAAATTCAAAACATCAGTAGATTCATTTAAACTGAGAAAAATAGTAACATAATGAAAATAAATTATGTGATACTTATTTGTAATGTCTTGGACATAGTTCACTTGTATGAAATCGAAATCAGTTTGTAACATGGCCCCAGTTGCGCCCATTCATATGTCATAGGCTTCCGACTATCAGAAAGGGTCTGTGGTTGTACATTGGAGAGACTAATCCCCCCATGATTATAGAAACATTAAGGACATGGCCTTAAACATTACATAATTTTGATTTAAATCAAGAGTTCACATTGACGATCTTTTCAGGTTTAGGGTTTTAGAGAATTGGGCCATAACTCTTACATATCATCTTTAATATTACATGTAAACACTACTAATCAGTATCTATTTTTTCATAAAAGATAAACTCTTAAATAGAAACATATGTCTAGTTCCATGTTTTAGACATCATGACCTTTCATTGATTCCATCCATGCCCCTATTCCTCTTCATGTCTTGTGATAAACATTTCAAAAACATGGGATAACCAAAAAGCTCAGTAAGGGATACACAAAGAAGGAAAACTATTAGTTTTTCAAAACAAAAATTAAACCATGAATTCATTATCATAATTAATACTTTATTTTTTTATGAAGTAGTAAATACTCTTCACTGAATAAAAGATCTTTTCTTACCCATTTGTAACCACATAATTAAAATAAAACCCATAAAAAGACAACATAATATATATATATATATATGTAACTTGGGACACAAATATACATAAATGGAATAACCATACAGTTGAATTCCACACATATCACTAAATGGAATAGCCATATGGCCGACTTCCATACCCAATGCATTGGATGATATAACGTAACCACCCATCCTGGTTTATCACAGCACCACCCGTCATTTGGTTTACCACATAACCACCTGTTAAATGTCTAAGTACTATTATAAATCATAACAAATAAATCAATCATAAATTAAAGATAAAATTTCCACATTGCAATTACAAAATTTCACTTAAAAATAATGACGTAATCAATGCTTTATCAAAACCATTTTTAGAACTATTTAAAACATTTAAAAAAGAAATTTTTGAATCATTGTGTCCCACACCACTTTGAAACTTTTAATGGTTTTCACATTTTAAAACATTAATATCAATATAAATAAAACCTAAAAACCATTTTAAAAATGGATATTAAATAGAAATATTTAGAAGAATAAATCATTAAAACAATATTTTAGATAAGGAGTTTTTAACCAAATAAGATATGTTTGAATACAAATATTTGAGGAATAAAACTCCATAAAAACATTATAATATCATGATAATAAAAGTATTCATGATATAATATTGAAAATGATAGTATAAATACTATATAAAAGTGAATTGATTCATAAAATCAATGAAATATCAATTGAATATAATTTGAGTCGAAATCCCTTATAAAGATGGTATCCTTTGATTAAGCATTAATCAATTACCTAATTATGTGTTAAAATTATAAATACACTCAATATTATTGGATATTCAGTGTAAAACAATCAGAGTTCATTCACACATTGACATATCACGACATAATCAATAAGTAGAAGTTTAACCCAAAGAATTGAAATTGGGTAAAGATGTTCCCTTACAGAAATTTTACTACCCAACGACATCATTTTAATATTCATAAAATGAGTGGATGAGAGAAAAAAGGATATATCATTACTTAGACATAAAATTTATTGAAATAGGTATATATAAAATGATATTACACAAAACACCACATGAAATAAATAAGTCATGAACAATGGAAATCTCACGGAATTAAAAGTGAGATAAGAAACCCCTTACCTCTTGTCCGACTTGACTCATTTGTTCGTTATTATTCCAGGATAATAAACATAAGTTAATTTATACTTTATTAAAAAACTTTTTCATGTTTATTATTCCTTTAATATCACTTATTACCTTGCTATAAAAATTATTTAATTATTTTAGTTCATATTGGAAATTTTGTCGATGTTCAGAACATGAGTCAAAAAATGAACTTGTTATAATTAAAAATTGTCCATGTGGTCAAAATTAAATTTTTTTCTAGAATATTATTCATAATATAGATATCACATATATAATATATATCAAGTATATATATTTATTTATAATATTATATGACATTGTGATATAATAAATGAAATGCATCGTTCATGGAGATGATAAGCTGTATGTACGCATGAACGCTACTTTCATTTCTATTTCATATTTAATATAATAAGAACACAATGATACATAGTAATGTTATTATTATTGTATAATATCATATGATATATATTTTACATAATTTCATCACATCTTCCTTTATACGTTCCATGTATGTCATGAAAGAATCATATCACCTTGATGGGGGGTAGTCTGCACTTCCTCAAATGAAATTATCGTGTTTACACATATTGGAAAGCATAAAGATATGTTCGTAAAAAAAACCAAAAAAATAATAAGTAAAACATTAACATAATATATATCATGTATAAAAAAAGTTACATTATAACGGCAACCATGATAGGTGGTAGGAGAAGATTTAACAATAATCATTTCGTGAGGCATTAGTTCGTCGGCCAAAGAAACAATATGTTCTTTACCCATTAGATGGATGTGTGTGGAAGTGATGTTTGAATACCTGTCATAAAAACATCCTAGTATATTTATTATACTGGTTATGTCATAAAATAATAGTATAAAAATAGTTTAAGGGTTTTTAGAAGTAAAATAAAAGAAAAAAACTTAAGCGGAGTCTTTATCATTAAATCGGGTAACTCCCTTTGGTTTGAATAAAAAGAATTTATTGAAGTCCCTTCTGCTGAATGTAACAGTTCTAGGTGCAACAGAGGGATTTAATGAACTTAATTTGGTAGAGTTTGGATGAGCCAAGGGTTTGAGGGGTGTGATTAATGGGATAAAGGTAATTTCTTTTTATAAGGGCGAGGAAGGGGTCTTTGGAAAAGATTGAAAATATTATTTTATTATATAATGATATTAGATTTATAAAGGTCCGAAAATTATTTAAGTTTAAAATAAGATGACTCATGTTAGAAATAAAATCATACAATAAGAATCTAAAAGGTTTTTTATATTTTTTTAATTATTATAATCTTATTTATTTAAATAATTTATTAATGAGGTAAACACTGTATTATTATTGTGTCATAAATAATTATTTTCATTTGTTGTCTAAAAATTATAAATAAAATACCATGAAGCTAGAAATATTTTTATCTTTCAAATGAATAATCATAGTCAAAGAGATAACTTATATAATTCCATTTTAAAATTTATTTACTAAATGATATATTTTTATGTCATTTTTATATTTACTTTATATTAATTAATATAAACTATCATTATCACTCATAAGGTGCTCCATGAGTTCCGAAAATAAAACCAAGGATTCCAATGTTCGGAAATGTATCAACCAATAGAAATATGACACATTTTAGAGTAATTTTATATTATTATAATATAATTTTCACCTTGAATTATCTTATTTATCTTTAACCGCAGCAAATAAAATAAAAAAGTTACTATTCAATGAATATTATTTTCATCATATTGAATTGAATTTTGATTTCTGATAACAAACAGGTATTTTGGTTTTTCAAAATTCAATTCAATGAAGCAGTAAAATTTCATTTAAATGAAAAAATCGGTTTTTTAACTACTACTCATTGTTTTCACTATTCATCAAAAATTGAAGTTTTTTCGAAAAATACCAAATCTTGAGCCTAATCTATATTTTATATTAAAAATTAAAAAATTATCTCTATTTTACAAAATTCAAAATAATGAAATTTCATTAATTAATTTATAATTAATTTTCATAGTCATAAAAAGTGTGTTTTTATGAAATAATAACTATCAAAAGATTGAAACTTGTTTATCTCCAACATCAAAGTGAAATTACACACCATGACCAAAATTAGATTAAATGGTAAAACTATAATCTAATTACACTTTAAAACCAATTCAAAATATTATTAAACCATATAAGTAAATTAGATTAAAAGGCAGTTTGGAATTAAAATATACAATTTTTCACTTATTCATAAAAAATATAATTCTGTCAGAAAAAAACAAAAAATTTACCAAAATTAAATTTTAGTGAACTGATTTTAAGTAAAAATTTAATTTTGTAAAATAGAATATAAAAATTTGACAAAAAATATATTTATAAAATGTTCTCTATCAAAAGATGGTAAATCGACCTTTTAACAAAGATTAGAGTATTTATGGTTAAAATTAGATTTATTTACATTTTATGCCTCTAAATTTTATTGGATAAATGTAAAAACATTTAACAAAAACATATAATCATTTTATAGTTAGTTCCATTCATTCACTTCATTACAACTGCTAGGCGTTAACTACCACTTAAAATAATAATAATATATTATTTTCTAGTATGACATAGCATTGTGTGCAACATAAGACTTTAGAGAACTCCATTGTTTTGTTTTAAGTACGCCATTGAATATAGGATCCCATTTGAGAAATTTATTTTTTAATTCAAAAATATTAATAGATATGAAAATTCCATATTTTTTATTTTCCTAGGATGTTACATTATTCCCCACTTTTGGAAATTGTGTCCTCACAATTTTAAAATAGGGCTAGGAAACTTCATTAAAAGTACCACATCAGAAAAATTTTCAATAAAACTAACACATTAAAAGAAATAAAGATAAGTACAAATGTCACATAAGACAACAGATACTAGGATTCCCTGAAAACATGGTTATATAATAGAAAAAACTATTATGTTCTGATGGAAAGTGATAGAAAACCTGATTACGAGAGAGTTAACCACTAGAAAATAAAAAACTTTTGATTGGTTAAACCGACTTTGATTCCCTAATAAGAAGCATTAAAAGAATACGTTTTTGTTTTATGTTACTTTTCATAATGTTGAGGAATTTATTTATGAGCTTAACTAAAAAATAAGGAAACAAACGTACATGTCATGAAGACTTTCATTCTTTAGTAAATTTCTACCAAAAACTCAACTTTTCTCCAAATGATAAGTATTAAAACTGAATTGGTCACATTAAAATCAATAGAATAAACTTCTATAGTATCAAGTAATTAACCAATTATAAACTATAAATTTCCCCTATCTTTAGACATCAACCAAAACCAAAATGGTTAGTATGAGATTAGAAAATTCCCAAATAGGATAATCCTTTATAAAAAGAAAAAACTACTCTTATTCTCCAAAATACAACAAAATGTACACAAAGTTCAAGAAATAACATTCAATATACAATTTTCCATAAAATTCTTCACAATTATCCAAAATAATATTCAAACCCAAAACTCATAATGATTTAATCAAATGGTCTTTCATGATAAATCATTACATTTATCACCAAAAAACACCGACTACTCTTAAAGTCTCATACTGTTGTGTAATTAACCTAATCACATATTTTATATGATAGGTTAATCATTTCCATAAATAACCCAAAATCAATTCATTCTTGATTCATAAAATAAACTAAATAAAAATAAATATTCATACGAACCAGGGACTTCAATTAGTCTTTTGGTAGGTGTTAAATCCATAACGCACATTGGTTGTGGGTTCTATTCTGCATCTTTGTCCGATGTGATGGGTTGTCACATGGTCTACGTGTTTTCCTTTTTCAAAAACTATATAAACTTTATAAAATTCCCAAAAAATGAGATAAACTCATAAAAAATAACAATGACATATTTTAACCACAAAGTTTATCTAATAACTTTCATTTTGTATCCTAAAATGTAATAACCTATAATTACCTCAAATTCAAGGATCATATAAGCCCAAATGGTTCTTTATAACTTTATCCACAAAATAAAAGATAATTCATCATTAAATAAAAATTTCACATATCCAACATTAGGGTTACACATAATTTAAAAATTTTTCAAACTAATCCCATCATTAATACATTCAAACATATCATTATATATAACTCTTCTATTCCTAAAATGTAGACATATTAATCATTGAACATCCTTCTGGACCATTTATCCATATTTTTCCATATTATTATTTAATAATTCGTTCCAATAAAAAAATCATCCATAATGTCCTAAGATTTCAATAATTTCAAAACATGAGGTAAGAAATAATCCATACCTTTCATTGGTCATTTCTAGTTTCCTCATTATCAATTAGAATGGAATTTGGAATCAGTAAATGTATATTTATATGATCATGTTGATCCCTTTACTAAATCATCTTTACAAGACATCTATTTTCATAGTGACCATGCACACCACATTTAAAACATTAAATTGACCCCTTAGAAATAACTTCATTTCTTTTCCTAGAGTTAACTAGCTGCTTACTTTTTCCATGACATGTTTATTCTTTATGACCATCCTTACCACATCTGAAAAATCTTCCTGTCCCTTTGAATCATTTTTATAAGTTTTTATTTCCACATCCTTGAGACATTTGTTTTTCAATATACATACTATTAATATTATTACTTGAAATTCCTTTGGGATTTATTTATTGCATATATTATGCCTTATAAAAATCACCAAGGTTTCAGTGGTCAATCATGACTCCATATAGTTGGATAAGAATAACAACAATACAACTCATTTTAGCTCCAATTTCATTTTGTTTCTCATTCAGAAAGTCATCATAATTTTTTTCATATCCAATGTTAATTTGGTGCATGATATATCCAACAATTTATTAAAACCAAAAATGTTAATAAGAGTATATCAGTAAAATATTCATATAATATCGTATGAGGAGGGTAAATACTAAGATAGACATATTCATGTTATATTAAACTCATTCAATTTGTCTAAAATAAATATGACTCTTCCTAAAATCTCAGCAAGTATGGTTATGTAACATATACTAAAAGAATACACTAACCTCTAATGTTATCTAAACTGACATCTGATACCAACTATAAGGACTTGGCCTTAAACATTACATAATCTTGTGTTAAATCAAGAATTCCCATTGACGATATTTTTTAGGTTTAGATTTTTTGAGAATTAGGACATAACTATTACATATCACCTTGAATATTACTTATAGACACTACTACTTAGTATTAATTTTTTCATAAAATATAAACTCTTAAAAAGATACATTTCTAGTTCCATGTTTTAGACGTCATGACTTTTCCTTGATCCCATCCATGTCCCTATTACACTTCATGTTCTGTGAAACACATTTCAAAAACTCTGGATGGTGAAAATTCTTAGTAAGGGGTACACAAATAAGGAAAACTATTAGTTTTTCAAAAAAACAAGTAAAACATGAATACATTATCAAAATTAATACTTTTAACCTTTATGAAGTAGTAAATACTCTTCAATAAATAAAAAATCATTGCTTACACATTTTTTTCCAAAAACATTACCATGAAACCAATATAAAACATTTGTAACATATATATGTAACGTGGGTTATAAAAATACTAAAATGGAATAAACATACGGTTGAATTACACACATATCCCTAAATTGAATAGCCATACGGATGAATTTCATACCCAATGCATTAGAGGTTATAACATCACTACCCATCCCTGTTTATCCCAACACCACCTGTCATTTGGTTTATCACGTAACCACCCGTTAAATGTCCATTTACCATTTAAAATCATAACACATAAAACAATCATGAAATAAAGATAACATTTCAACACATTAATCACAAAATATCATTTCAAGATATTGATGTAATCAATGCATTATCACAATCATTTTCAAACCCATTTAAAACAATTAAGAAAGATATTTTTGAATCAAAGTGTCCCATACCACTTTGAAAATTTTAATGGTATTAACATTTTAAAACATTAATATCCATATAAATAACTCATTAAAACTATTTTTAAAATATTTAATTTAATGGGAAATATTTAAAAGAATAAATCTTTAAAACAATATTTTAGCTAAAGAGTTCTTAACAAAAAGAGATATGCATGAATACAAATAATTGAGGAATAAAATTATATAAAAACATTATAAGATAATGATAATAAAGGGATTAATGATATTATATTCCAAAGGAAAGTATATAAATCATATAAAAGTTAAATGGTGAATAAAAAAAATGAATTCTTGATGGAACGTAATTTGAGACGAAATCCATTATAAATATGGTATCCATAGATTAAAGATAAATAAATTATATAATTATGTTTTAAAATTATAAATACAATCAATATTATTCTTTATTCAGTGTAAAAAAATCAAATTTCATTCACACATATTCATAGAATGACATAATCTACATGTAGAATTTTAACTCAATGATTTGAAATTGGGTTAAGAAGATCCCTTACAAACATTCAAGATCCTAACAACATCACATTGAAATTAAAAAAAAAGATTTGATGAGATAAAAAATGGTAAATCATCACTTGGAAATTAAATTGATAGTAATAAGGATTTTTAAGAACATATCCCAACATAAAAAGATTTAAATTAAAATATATAATAAAAAGAAGTTTTTTAAAAAGAGCAGGGTGAAAAGATCCCTTACTGATTTGGTTACATACAAAACATACACCACATGAAAGAAGAATAAAACAATGAATAAGTAAATACCCATAAATGATATTATATTACACAAATAGTAATATCATTGGCAGCCCATATATCACATAGACTAAATAGTGACAAATATTGCATGAATCTCACGTGAATAAGAAGTGAGATGAAAATCCCTCACCATGTTGTAATCAATTGAGTCGTATAACTAAAAGTTAATAACCACCAAATTAATCACAGAATACCATGAATATAAAAAATCATGATAATTTATATCAAATGGCAGTACACAATACACCGCATGGAAAAAATAAGTGGTGAACAATGGAAACCTCACAGAATTAAATGTGAGAAAAAAACCTTGTACCGTGTTGTAATCAACTAGGTCATATGACCAAAACATAACAACCACCATATGAATCACATAATACCATGAATATAGAGATAATAGTTAAAATATATATCAAATGGAAGTAAAAAATACCCCACATTCCATTAATAAGTGGAGAACAATGGAAATGTCACGGAATTAAAAGTGAGATAAGAAACCCCTAACCTCGTGTCCAAAATGACTCATTTGTTCCTTATTCTTCATGAATAATAATATTAATATAATTTATAATTGACTAAGAACCTTTACCAAGTTTATTATTCAATTTATATCACATATTACCTAAATATAATAATTAGTTAATTATTTGAGTTCATATTGGACAGTTGGTCGATGTTTGGAAAATTAGTCAAAATTGAACTTGTTATAATTACAAATTGCCCATGTGGTCAAAATTTCATTATATATAGAAAAATATTCATGATTTAGATATCATATATATAATTATATCTATTATATATATGTAATTATAATAGTACATAACATTTGTTTATAACAAATGAAATGCGTCGTTCATGGAGACGGTAATCTGTACAAATTCATGAACGCTACTTTCATTTCTATTTCATATTTAATGTAATTAGAAATTAATGATACGTAGTAATATTATAATTCCAGTAAAATATCAATATATATATATATATATATGTTTCATTTTTTTCTAACATCATCCTTTATAAGTTTTATGTATGTCATGAATGAATCATATCACCTTGAGGGGGCGGTTTTCCGCACTTCCTCAAATGAAATTATCATGTTTATACATATTGGAAAGCATAAAAGTATGATTCTAAAATAAAAAATCACAGAATAAAAGAAAAAAATAAAAATAATATATATCGTATATAAATACATTTCCATCACAATGGCCACCATGAGAGGTGGTAGGAGAAGATCGAACACTCATCGTTTCGTGTGGTCGTAGTTCACCATCCACAGAAATAGTATATTCTTTACCCATTAGATATAGGTGTGAAGACGCATATTTAGAATAAATATCACAAAAAAATCATATTATACTGAGGTTATTGGTTTTTAATAAATGAAATGAATAAAAATATTTTAGGGGGATGGATAAGTAACATAAAATAAAAGAACATAAGAGAAGATGTTACCTTTAAATAGGGTAACTCTCTTTGGTTTGAACCAGAAGGATTTCTTTATGTGCCTTCTGCATAAGGTAAGGATTTTAGGGGGGAGAGAGGGATATGGGGAGATTAATTTGGCATATTTCGGATGAGACAAAGGGCTTTAGAGGTGTGAGTAATGGGTTATACGTGATGACTTTTTATAAGGGGGAGGAGGGGATCTATGGGAATGTCTGAAAATATTATTTTATTATATAATGATATTAGGTTTTTAAATGTCCAAAACTCCTTAAAGTTGAAGATAAGATGTATAGTTTTCTAAATAAAACAATCCAATAAGAATTGGACATGTTTGGGATATTGTTTGAATTTTTAGAATTTTATTTATTTAAATCAATCATTAATGAGGTAAACACTGCATCATTATTGTGTCATAAATAATTTTATTTATTTATTATTTATAAATTATAAAAAAATAACATGATGTAGGAAATTTTTTTATCTTTAAAATTAATATTTATAATCAAATATATAACTTATATAACTCCAGGTAATAAATTATTTATTAAAAGATATAAGTTTATGTCATTTTTGTATTTAGTTTAAATTAATTAAATTAATGTGTCATTATCACTCTTCAGTGGCACCATAGGGACCAAAAATCTTCTAAAGGATTTCAATGGTTATAAATGTATCAAATTATATGAATATGACACATTTTAGGGTAATTAAATATTATTAAAATATTATTTTTACCCTGAATGGCCCTATATACCTTTAAACGTTGTAAATAAAATTAAAGAGTTACTATTCACAAAAAAATCATCTTATTAAAATGAATATTACATAATGATAAAAACCATGTATGTCATATTTTCAAAATATAATTAACAGAAGTGGTAAAATTTCATTTTAATGAAAAATATGATTTTTTAACTACTTCTCAGTGTTTTCACTATTCAATAAAATTGATGTTTTTATGAAAAATTCCAAAAATTCAACCAAAGATATATTTGATATTCCAAATAGAAAAATTATTTATATTTTACCAAATTGAAAACATAGAAGTTTTATTAATGAATTTAAAATTAATTCTCGCTTTCAAAACAAAATGTGTGTTTTTAATAAATAATAACTATTAAAAGATTGACACTTGTTTATGTCCAATTTCAAAGTGAAATTACATTAAATGACCCAAATTGTATTAAATGGTAAACATGTAATCTAATTACTCTTTAAAAACAATAATAAAGATAGTCCAACCATATAAATAAATTATATTAAAATGTTGTTTTGAATTAAAATATGTTATTTTTCAATTATTCATAAAAAAATAATTTTATCAAAAAAATGATAAAAAATTACCCAATGTAAATTTTGATGTCCCATTTCTATCTAATAATTTTAGTTTTTTCAAATATAATATATATAAAAGTGCCCAAAGTAGATTTAATGGGGGTTTTCCATCAAAAGGTGGTAAATCGGCCATTTAATGATTATTAGAGTATTTATGCTAAAAATTATATTCATTCACATTTTAAGTATCTAAATTTTATTGGATAAATTTAAAAAAAATTAACCAAGAAGTATAATCATATTTTAGTTAGTTCTATTAATTCTCTCCATTACAAAATCAATGCGTTAATTACGATATTAAATATTAATATATTATTGTTTTCAAGTATGACTCGACATTGTGTGCAACATAAGACTTTGGACAAGCCCATTGTCGTGGGTCAGGTATGTTATTAAATATACCAACCCCTTTAAACTAAAATTATTCTTTAATTCAAAAATATTAAAAAATATGAAAATGTCATATTATTTATTTTCATAGGATATTAGAGAAACATCACATTAATAGAAGTTCTAAATTGTAAATCAATAATAATTAAGTTATACAATAAAGGTAACCTGGAAAATAGTTACAGATATTAGAAATAATTACCGGTAACAATAGATTATACAAATTGTGATAAGTACAAGTTTCTATATAAAATAGGTACTCATATGAAGCAACAGAAATCCATAACTACATGTAAAAAACTAAATATCTAAATGTATTTATCCACATGCATCAGGATTCAATACATGATACTTTTATCCAAATTACCCACACTATAATCAACCAAGCATCCATAATTGGGTGCTTTCACATCCCCCAAATTATGTCCATGAAGTCTTTAGAACAACTAAACATCCAAAATAGGGTGTAAGATTTATAAGGTAGGCTACTTATACTAAAGAAAATACCAATTGAGTTCAAGAGTTTAAATTTGGAATTGTTTATATTTATAAGATTATAATTGAGGAAAATAGCGGAAAAATGACCATGTTGGGTACGAGATACACACGGGGTGTCCATATAACCATTCTTCTTTCGTCATATGCATATAGTGTCTAAATAAGTGACCTTCATGTTGTTAGGGTCTATGTAAAATAACCAAGATTTACTTTTAAGATCAATGATACGATAAGAACCAAAGTGAAACTCATGAATCCATGGAATAATAATGGTAAATTAGGATCCAATAATAAACGAGAAATCCTAGAATGAATATGATCATTCCACCCCATAGCTCGTAAAGCCTGAATTATACCTATCGAGGAATATGTTTTATACAAGGTAACCCTAATTTAATTCCATGGTAAAATTTATCCCAATAATTCCATTAAGAACAACTATAGTAAATCTTAAGATATGAATGGTAGGAGCCTAAGGAGACAATCCCTGGTATCACAAGACAGTATATTTCAATAATAATACAAGGAGTATATCCAAGGAATTCAAAATTATGGTTAATGATTGGGGAAATGTTTTGTTATTAAATGAATAATTCCCCAACTAATAAAAAAATTCTATTTTAATGTTTTTATCTACATTGGATTTGGTCTTAAAGAATCTGCGGGGTGTCCTCTAATTTTATAATTCCCTACAGAATCGATGGTTAGATCTATTATGTCATGTTTTTAATGGAAAAATGTTTCATAATAAATTAGGAAACTTCACATTTATATTTTTAATATCCATGTAAAAAAATCAAATTTAATATTTATATTTAATTTAATGCATTTTCATTAATTTAAAATTTAAAATGATCATATAATGTTTCATGTTAATTAATATTCAATGAAAAATTAATCAATTTCATATAATACTTCATTCTATATTAAAATTTTACATTTCTTATTAATTAAAATTATTAACCCATTTTAGAAGTCAAACCAAACAAAAAGGAGACTATTTTAGTAAATCAATGTTACTATGGACACAAGAGAATATATCAGGGCATACTTAAGGTGTGAATGAAGTTGTTTTCATATTCTACTAACAATTGTATGACGCGTATATGTGTATTCATGATCTAGTTGTGGAGACAAATTTAAGGAAGATTAATTTTTGGGGGAATTCATAGGTAATATCATTGTCCACTAAAATAAAAAAAATATAAATTATGAGGTATAAAGGAATATTTATAGAGCACCCTCCTCAAGGAAATATAAGAATACCATGTTTTTATCGTCCATTTATTTTTTTATTATAAGAAAATAGAAGAAAAGGAAAACCAAAAAAAGGTGGTCATATTATCCTACATGAAAAAAATTAATCATAGAGGGATATCTGTAGAATGTAATGTAATATATAAAAGGAAATATCATTGGATATAAAACATGACAAACAATGACTGACTTAGCATTTGGATGTGGATGAAATATCAATGCTTTGGTGAAGGGGAATGATGACCTCATAATGTCAAATATTTTTCATTCAAACAAAGAAGAATTATGGGTTAAGTTACATAGGATTAGGGTTAAAAAGTTAAAATTCACTTATATTTTGATACTAGACATATTTATGGTGTAATTATGTGATTTACACCATATGTTACATTTCATAATAGGTTTACATAAGCCATATATGATATAAGAATGTTTTTCACTAATTAACTAATTTACAATAGAAATTTTAATTTGACATCATAAATTTGTTCTATAGAAAACCATTTTCTATAAATAGGTTACTTTATACATTACCTGTAACTATAATCTTCAAAACACCCATCAAATCCTATCCCAAGGCCAAAAAAACTGAACAATGGATAGAAAGAACTGAAGGAGAACATACATGTTAAAAGATTGGATCCTATAAAACTCATAATCCATAATCATGAAATTGATATGAAGAAATGAAATATATTTTATATCATCGATCTCAAATGAATAATGATAAAATCATAAAGGATTCATGTTTTATGTGCTCTAAATAATTTAGTAATGAATTAATTTATAGATATTACAAGTTCATGAAAATATGGAAGAAATTTTTTTTATATTATATGATAATGTAGTGAAAAAACAAACTAATATTATTTTATGATTCCTCGGTGATGAAATTTAAAAATATTCATATGAAATTGTCATGTTTATTTCATATCCACCTTTAAATATTTTTTCCCATGTATATATGATCATTTTATGCTACATATCTTTATGATCATGTTATGAATCCTGTATATATGTCCATGTTCTTATATATATACCCAATTTTCAGCCTTGAAGTACATTTATAAATTGTTATCATTGTTTATCCTTTATTTGGAATTATAATTACAAATTTTTATGAGAAAATGGTCACCTAGAAATCATATCTTGTGATTTTTTCTATAATGAAAAAAAACGAAATTGATGAAGAGACACAATTTTTTTTCTTTATTATGTAATAAATACATGTTATGTATTCTATTCCTAATTTTAGAATCATTAATCATAAAAAGTTACTATGTAAATAATCAGTGTAATAATTTTTCAAAAAAATTGTGTTTTTTAAAATGGATTATCTTTTTGGTTGTTATAATGAATTGATATCTGATGGTTATCATTCACATATTAATGGAAATTGGCTATAGATGTAGTGTTTATAGATAATTGGGATGGACTAATTTATTTTATTTATCATGTAAACCACATGTAATTGAATTTATTTGGTAAACTATATACTATTTCATTATATAATGAATCCCTTGAATTGAACCTCTATTGATTCAATACTAAAGGAGATAGGACCCTCGAATCCAGGCCCGAAGGTTGCAAACATCTTCAATGTTTGGAGCCGTGATTTAGATAGACCTATTTTTGGAAATCATGTCCTATCTAAACTAAGTGTATTTAGGGGTTAACTATGGAGACATTAAACACACATATAAATACACCAAATCATACATCCTATTGAGAAGGAGTTAAAATGATTGATTGTTCGGTTCAGGTACAAGAACATGAGATGGGAATCCATCTAGCTGAATTGATCTATGATATTCAGAATTGGGAAGGATGGATAGGTATGAATAATTGGTGAATATGAATACTAGTAATCATTTTAGTGGATTGGAAACGGAATCTCTATTCCAAGAGCATCAAGTTTCAATTTGGGCTGTGATGATAATCCAAAGTCATCATGTAGTTGATAATTAGGCTAAAGAGTAAGGAATTTTTGAGGTTCAATTGGTAGATGAGAGATCTAACTTTCATAGTTGATAGTACTAAGGGAATTCATGAAATATAACTGTACAACCCATGAATAATGAGGGGGCATAATGAAACCAGGATTTTTGGACATTCATAGTGATTAAGTGGAAGAAATCAAGAAAACATAATGAATACATCTACTTACCCAAATTGATGGAGAATTGATCTTCCAATATGTAAAGGGCCGATGATATGGATGGTGTTCTCATTGGTAGTGACCAATATGCTAATGATATAAAAGTAAGAGACAAATAAAGGATTATATTATGGTTTTAGATGACTCTCCCATTTTCCCAAACAATTATTTGGTTATTCCCACCGAGCAGGAGATTGAGGATATAAAGCATACAATATGTATGGTGGAAAGAAATTCTGTAATTTCCTTGGAGCATATCACACACTCTGAGGAATTAATGGTGGAGGATACTCTTCGTAATTAAGATTCAGAAGAGGATAATGAAAATATTTTAAAATAACGATTCATGTTGGTAAACATGAAGAGGAATATAGGTGGATCAATAAGAAAGATCTCATCATTAAATGAGGATTCAACAAAAAGAAGATAAACATTGAAGAGTACCTTCAATATTGGGACAAAATAGGATACATTTTTTAATATACCCTCATTGATAACCCGGGTATGAATGTATCTTCTCTCCATTATAGTTTATATAGGGATAATACATATTATAATGTCAATATTGATTTTAATGAATTTGTGATTTGTTTTTATATTTCATGAATTTATGTTTAACTCTGGATTTTTCATATTGTTCCATTAAAAGTTTTTTTAAAAATAAACATATAATAATTCATAATTATATCTATATCATGATTATATATAAGTTGAATTGTTGAGAGGATCACATGGATTCAATGATTTCCATGGGTGTCGATTTCTAAGATGAGCCACTTGGATTTAACATTGTACTATATGCATGAGAATATTTTTATGAATACTTATTTTAATTATTATACATGATTCATTAAATTCCCATTATTAAAATATGGACCTCATAAATTTATTATGGTTAAATAGGTTATTTTAATGTATTCATAGAAATCTAGCATAAGTCGAAGCTGGTATGTTCAACCTGGGTGTTGAATTCCCCCTAGAACATCACTAGTTCTAGGAAAAATTAAATACTTATAAACCCTACATAAGATAGGTGTAGTGGTGTGCAGGGGTCCATCCATAGGAAATGACATTAGTAGAATCTTTGTTGAGTGATATAAACTATACAAGAATAAAAAAACCAAAAATAAGAAACAATGAGTAATACTTTCCTTGAAAGGAAGGTGGTGAGTAATATAGAGTGATGGATGGGGAACAAGATGTAGCAAAATATTGAGCACATAGGTAATTGAGAACATATATAGATGGAGAAATTCTAGAGATGTAAAATGGGATGTTGGTTGGTAGGATAGTTATTATAATATTTTTTTTATTGTTTTCCTTCACTCAATGTCATAAGTTGTAGGACTTAGAAAAAATTTGTCACCACTTCTCTTGAATGGTCCTCTAATAGGTAAATGAAATCATTATATTCTCAACTTAGGACATTATTAAAAAATTATGGAATAAACTATTTGACCTACCCCTAAATAGTCTACCATATTATTAAATAGGCTTCTGGATGTCAAGAAAAAAATGTCTAAACAACTAAGACCATTCTCACTAATTTTTTATAGTTGAAGGTAAACAATTTCTTATTATGTGAGAAAAGGATATACACCAAAAATTATTTACACATAAGAGAGGTGAATGTTAAAAAAATCTCACAATCATATCCCAAATACATTTTATAAATCCATCATAATATAATAATATAATATAACAAAACATTGTTTCAAAATAGGCGAATTAAAATAAAACAACATCAACATGAATTCCCTTAGAAGGGATTCAAAATTATTATATGATTGAGAATCATTATCCATCTACTCATAAACCACCAAGAGTGTCCTATGTATCCATGTTTGGGTTTCCCTATATATCACTTTTTTATCTCTATTTATTCCTAGGTTTTATCCCTCTTTTCTATGATATATATAATATTTATATATACTTTTTTACAACACCAAGCTCAATGAAGAACCTAGTAAATATATGTCATATACCTACATTGTATCCCATCATTATTCATGGTAATTTTAGCCACTGTGAACCTCATCATAACAACCAAATTTAGGTCTGAATCGATGGAATTCCAAATGAAAAATGAAAATGACTTCCTCATATAGTAATGATGTATATATCTCTTCCAACATCAAAAATTTTGTCAATATGGGAGTTCGGTTTAACATAGAATAATTTTCGACATATGAATATATCCATGTATCTAATTTTCATCACACAGACAAATCCTTTCATATAGATAATTATTGACATACTTAATTATCGATATATGAATAAGGGGTCAATAAGGAGTTACATAATGTAGATAATTATCTATGTAGGTGAATCATCCATGTATGAAAATAATCATGAATCCAATTCTCTTTGTGCATGATAATGTATTCATTGACATTTATTTTCATGTGTTTGAATATATAGATGAATGTGATTTCTTAAATAGATTAATTACTCATGTAAATTATTTGGCCTATCCTATTGGACAACATACTTGATCAGTTTCATATCTACAATTATCAACCTATCCTAGCACTGAATCCTAATCATAATGTAATATAGAAATGTATCGAATCTGTAGGATGACATCATGGGTAGATTTTTTTATCTCAGAAATCAAAAACATTCCCTCCTCATTCATTCATTTATATGTAATTATCTATAATTAAATTATTTTTCTAAAACGTTTGGGAATATTAGTGTCGACATTTATTAATAGATGTGGATACAAGTTCTTCACCAATGACATAGCATGAGTTTCACTACACAAGGGTAAATACATTGGGAAGGATTTGTTTTTTTCCATCAAATATGCTCTCCAACATCAACTATAACCAATTTTTATTCCCTATTTATTATTTATGGGTCATTAAATATTATTAAATTCAGCATGAATCTCCAAATATGAACAAATATAAGGCTCTAGCTTCAAAAAACAATCATGTAAAACTCATTTCAAGATTTAAAATCTTTCAAATATTCATAGGATAATGTTGATGTATATTCAATCAAGATGATAACCTTTGATCAAGGAGTGAAGTGATTTTGATACTTATATTTTTTTCATTGTACAATACTATCTAAATTCTATCAATATTTTTCCAAATTATAATTATTTTTTATATAAATTATAAAGAAACATTTAGTATATTATATACAAAAATAGTTCAATAGAGCCCCCAAAAATATATATTTTCATTACAAAATTTAATGGGTAATAATGTCAAACATTTTTTCCATTTATAATGATTTTTCATTATATGAATTTGTTTTCACTAGAAACACATATAATTCATAAAAATAAACGTGGAAAAGTGTGGTAAAATGGTCGCACATAAAACACAACCCCAGAAAATCAATTTAATTCCATTTTAATTCATTCATTTAAATGGTTCCTTAAAAATTTATATAATGGCAACACTGTTCGTTATTCTTTAGGTCTATCTCCATATAAAAGAATCAAAGTAAGTCTATAAATAATCTATTGGAATTTGTTTTCATAAATCTTATAAAATTTCATCTCACTATCTTTCATCAATAAATAAAATAAAATTATAGTTCTAGGAGTAGTAATGAGAGAGAAAAAATTAGAATCGAATCTATTATAAGAAGAATAATATTTTTCACTCATCCATAGGTTCCTTGAACTAATACTCAAATTGTAAATTTTTTGTTACAAAAAATGAATTTCTTATAAATATATTATCCCTCTATTCATATGGGTTAAATATATCTCTCCCACTTTTATGAGTTCATTTTTTTGACATGGTAACTTTATTTTAATTTTTCAAAACCATAAATCATTTTATTTCACGTTAAAGAGAAAATATTTATTTTTTTAATTAATTTATAGAATCCCACCTTGTAACCTTACCTCAGATACTCATCGTGGTATCCTAATATATGAATTTATTCAAGATTATAATTATTTATATTACTCTTTATTGAGTTTCCTCCCTATGGTGTTCGTTGTTATTCTAGAAAAAGTAGCTAATTTGATGTTCAAACTCGTGATCACATATGTTTTTGTTCTAATTATACAAGATTATAATGTATAAAACATACTTTTACTAGTTTTCAAACAATATCACTATAATAATAAGTATAAAAATCAAGAAAAAATTACTCAATACTAAAAAAATCCAGTATTATGAATTCTATAAAAGAAGTCAATGAACATTAAACTCAGATGGAAATGAATAATTTTTATTGTTACTGAACAAATGAAATAGAAACATGTTATTTCTATAACCAAGAAATAATGAATTAATTAAAATAAATAAATGTTTTTTAAAACAATTCGAGAAAATTTGATGTTGATAATTTAAAGAACAACTAAGGAATGTATAAAATCACCACTCCCCCACACTTGAAACAAAAAAAATTCACCAGTTTTCAATCCGAATATAGGAAATATTTTCACATAAAAAATTAGTAGTTATTTAGTAGTTAAATGTGTATTAATAGAGGTTGCATGAGTGTTTAATCATATCCCAATTTCCATAGTATTTATTCAGTTATTTAAATAAATATTTTTTTACAGATCGTGGTTTTCAATATGATAAAAGAGGAAGAAAATTAAAAAACCACTCACAAAGATGAAAGATAAATAATAAAGTGGAACATTTTGGGTAGAAAAATAGGGAATGTACCCCAAATTTAAATCCTAGTTATAAGAAATATGAATTTATGAAAAAAATTATAATAAAATAAAATTTCATTTTTCTAAAATTGTATATTAACATAATGAATTCAAGGGCTGTCCATCAAAATAATTCATTTATGAGCATGGAAGAATATAAAAATGAGATAAAAGAGTCTTTATGTTTCAGCAATTAATGTGGGTATAACATAAAATAGGCAGCAAAATACATTGAACTATGGGTTGACTACAATGGATAACTATGTTTATAGTCATCAGTTATACTTCAATTGGGTTCATCACTGAAGGATGAAAATAGAAGCAATAAATTTTGATTTTCCCTCCATGAAATGATTCATTAATTCACATTGATAGAAAATAGTTGGTTATCAAGTCTATATAATACCACAAAAACATTTATTAACACCCTAAAAATTGTTAATGGGCTTTACCACTTGAATCTAATTTTAATGGGGAATAAATTCGGTCGAGGATTTAATAAAAAAACCACATGTACCACTTGAAGAAGCCTATTTGGAACGACTGAAAAATGAATAATTTTTTTCATTTCCTTATAAATAATATATTTTTATATTAATATCTCTTCATTTTATACATTCTTGTAACTCAAGAATATAACATTATCATATCGAAAAAAATAAAAAATAAAGGCTTTAATTATCAAAAAACAACGATGTTATTTCCCTATAACAAAATGAAAAGAATTTCTAAATAGAATCAAATATAGTGACATTAAAATTGGGTTTATAAATGATTATTAATATTCCATAAATGTATTGTGTTATTTAATGGACCTTTCCTTCCTAGATATGTTAACAATTTTTTCAAAGATAGGTTTCACCACAATACCAGTGACTTAAACATGTCCACTAGATTGTGGATGATATAGTGTTATAGTTTTGTTCTCATTTCATTAATATTCAATCAAGGATTTTAAAAACAGGTTAATAATGTGTGAAACATTTTTTTAATTGAAATGTTTTTTCACCCCAAAACTAAAAAATGTACTTCCACACAATCCTGATAACAATACTAACATGGTTATTTAAAATAGATGTTTTCTCAGCTCAATTCTATAAAAAATAATGTGACTAAATTTTAATCACTTCCATATGATGAACAAGAAGTAATATTGTGCCCATTCCATGATCATGAAATATTAGAACATCCTAAATATCATTTTGGGGTATATTTTTATTATTAAACACATTAGAAATTAATTTGAATCTGTACATCTTAAAACAGGTCCATGAGAATCATTAAAAAGTACATGCCAATAGATTATAAATTTTAAAATATTTAGAGAATTTATCTTACTACCATGAAGTCCTCATCAATATGATGATTTAATTATCTCAAGAATAAGTAGTATTCCATCCCTTTGAACAAATATCCCCATAATTCCATCAATACATGTTCAAATTAAAAACATATCATACCTAAAAAAATTACTATGTTCAACAGAAAATTGAATTTTTAGTTTTGATAGAAATACTTAGGTACAATTCCAATAGTAAAGATGCTGAGAAAACATATAAAACAATGGAAAATTCCAATGGAATATAGAAAAAATCCGTTCCATAGAAAAAGCAATGTTTATCTCCCTTAGGATATATTTTTGAGTTCTAGGAAGCCTAGATAGATGATTAGCCACTACAGTTTTTGCCACATATTTATCATTGATTACCATGTAAAATTTTATTTGACAAAAGAACCCATGTCATCAGTATTGGATTGGTATATTTTAAAAACAATATACCTAATTGATTGTTAATCTATGAGAACAATAAAAATCAATCCAATCAATTACTATATGATCTTTTTGATAGAAGAAACCACTCTTAAAAACTCAATCTCTATTATGGTATAGCTCGATTGTGCCTCATCATGAAATTAGTTCACAATGTACAAAAAATGAAGATTCATATAATTCTATTGGCCCATATCATATCCCATTGAAATTTAACTACTATAAAACATGATTTCAATAATAATTTCCAATATGTGGTACTAATAATGTGTGGATATGGAAGATTTTACTTGTGAAAAAGAATAGTCCATGAATTTATAATAATAATGAAAAAATTTGATAATTTGAATTAGAACAATTGTATTTGTTACCTTGGAAAATATTTTATGAATCTCCAATAAACGACTTAATTAATCAAAAATATTATGATTCCCCTAATATTTTCAAATGGATGTAACACAAGAATGACATTAATTTCAACAGTATCAGCCTATAATTCACTATTGAAATATTATTACCCAAAACAATTCATTTAGTTACGATGCACTATCATTTCTCCCAATTGAAGACAAGGGTAGTAACTTTAGCTATTTTCATGGAAGAATATAGATGTTTCAAATATTTATAAAAATCAAAACCTACTAGGGAAAAAATAATTAACAAATACATCAATAGATAACTCAATCACATCATAGAATATTGGCATCATGAACCTATGAAAGTAAGTAGTCTCACCAAATAAAAAATATTAATTGTACTAAAAATTGATCTAAATAGACAGGTGAATGAGTTCTCTCTTGATCCACATGAGTAATAGAGATCTGATTAAACCCACAAAATCAATAAATAAATAAGACGAATAAATGATCCCAAAATAACAAATCTATCATGTTATCTATGATCCATATTAGGAAATTATATTTTTTGTTTCATATTTTAGACTTATATAGTTTATTAATTACCTTTATTTTTTTAGTGTTTTGGTTTAAATTAGTTAATTCACTTAGTTAGTGAACTTGTAAACTCAACTCTTCTTAGTGACTACCTTAATTGAACTTCCCATTGGGTTGTTAAAATGGGATATATTATTCTAGCATCATGATATCGAATAACATATTCTTAGATTAATTCTTTCATATCTAGGTTATGTATTCTCCGATATTCTACCATTAGTCTATATCCAAATTCTATGGGGATTTTATGTGTGCAAATTGATGAAATAATACCATTAATGTCAGTAATAAACGCACCGATAATATAATTAGTATTTTTCAGATATCTATCTATTATACCCAATTGAAATCCCTCAATCATAGAAGATATGATAAACGGTAAGGTATTTAATTCCCATAAAAGTGAATATTTTTAATAAACTATAAATATTTTTATCTCAAAAGTGGAGGGGACATGACCCAAAAGAAAACACATAGTTTTATGTTGTATAAGGTCATTATGTTTTCCCAAAATAATATTGTTATAAATTATTACTTTTCATTATCGTTTTTTCAATAAAATGTTTCAATGTTCATGATTATTTTTGAGTGATTAAAAAGTTTTACAATGAATACTAATTATAGTTTTCTAAGAATTACCCCTCAAATGTATCTAAGGACTATTTATTCTTGTCCGGATTTAATCTCAAATAGTCTTTCAAGGGTCCTCATTTTATAATTAATTTCATATAGTATCCTTAAAAACAATTATTTCTCCACATATATTTGTTCTTCAACTTAGAATATCTATTTCTATCAGATGTGTTAGTCTGGATAAGGTTCATTAATTTCAATGAAGACCTAAAATTCTTCATTCTATTCAGCATGGATGTAAATAATTCTATTATTTTAATCATATATAAAAATATGCACCTCAATGGTAATAAAGGGCCTCCCAATAAAAATAGGGGGTCCTTGTCATATTCCATACCCAAAAAATAAAAATTGGTAAGCAGATAGATATTACCTACTCCTATTAAATTGTCATCTACCATACCAACATGGTAGTTAATATACCAAACTGTTTGTTGAAAACCATATATATTGGGTTTTGGGGCGTATAATCCCATGTTATTATTATCAAAAATCGAATAAAATTGGTATTATATCCAGAATCACAAAGTCAATTATACTTATAATCATGATCAATATAGTTTCAAGGAGTTAAAAATATTCTGGGTTCCTATTGTTTGGGAGGTATTATATTGTACATGATTGTACAAAACTCATACGTGAGGTTAAATGTAGAAAAATACACGAACTCTTTCTTTTTTAAAAATATTTTTTTGAGAGTTTTCATATATAATGATCTTTGAATAAGAGCCACAAGGAACTGAATGTCAATGTTAATTTTTATAACAACATTAAAAAATATTAACAATTTAGATTTTTGGTTTTCCTACCCGATTCATTGTAGATTGGGAACAATTGGTGAAAAATTTATCACAACTCCTACTAACCACCAAACATAAACTATGAATTGTTACATTTATTGTATTTAACATTTATGTTTTTATATTGTGATTCTTCTTTGGGTAGAATATATTTCATCTAATGTTTTGAAAGACGTTATATATTGAAAATTTGATCTATTTTAAGAGTCATATACTCATTTTCAAATAGATTTTAATAGGTGGTGTCTTTGAAAAATTTCATGAGTACCTATTGAGTTTTTAGGATACACTAATTTAAAAAAAATATTTAGTATTTCACTAACCATGGATGGTTTTTTATTTATTATCTCTTACTCCTAAATTTCTAAGTAATCAATGCACATACAACTCTATAGTTCTTAATCTATCCTATTTATATGACTTATAAAAATAATTTTTTTCATTTTTCTTATTTAATCCCTCAATAAATAGTTTTAACCTTCATTAAAATTTATTATTTTGACCTAGAAGGTTCATCCTTTTTCTAGGGCTGGTACTGTTGCTTTTTTTAAAAAAATGTGGATCTTTAAGTCTAAACACTACGTTCCCCCTCCAATAATGATTGGGATGATTATGGTATCATTATTTTTAGGGGTTTGAAAAAGATACATCACTTAGATTTATTCTAGGGATATAGATAATAAATTATTCATTATCATGAAAATGGAATGTTATTCTAATATTTAAAAAAAGACTATGAATGTAGAAACATCTTACTTTGGAAACATTTACCACTATTATAGTGTTGAAAATTTCAATTATAATATCCAACATTTTTTACATTTTCCAAAGAAGTTATTTTATTTTAATTCATAATGATGGTCCTCCTTATGAACAATTCATGTTAGGAATTTAGTTCCTAGTTGTTGAAAACTTGTTTGAGGTGATCATCGGTTTAATCAAATAATTCTTCTTTAGAAGACTGATCAACTATTATTTGATGACACGGTGCAAGAATATAGGATAATTTATCCCTGAGAAATTAGGGCATAGAATGATATTTGGGAAAATAAGTAAGGATCACATTGAACTTGCTAAAATAATCATGGAATAATTCTCTACCATCTTATATGAATCTAGTAGTTTTATGCCAAATTTTTGAAATCATGCCCATTGGAAAAAATATTGTGAG
The DNA here is from genome assembly GCA_963277665.1 of Viscum album. Taxonomy (NCBI): domain Eukaryota; kingdom Viridiplantae; phylum Streptophyta; class Magnoliopsida; order Santalales; family Viscaceae; genus Viscum; species Viscum album. The sequence goes on from OY728126.1 coordinate 398,774,463, forward strand.
AAAAGTATTATAAAATTCTACCCATGAAAAAAAAATTCATCATTCATATGATGGAACCATGTTTTTTCATTACTATTGAAGAAAAAATGAATGTCTCTTATCTTTAATTCCTCTTCACTCAATTACATGAGTTACTATTACTCCATTATTTTATAGAAGTCCTAAATTATATTCAAAAAATTCATAATTTGGTATTCTATTATATGATGTTAACATGGATAGTTGGGATTTAATAATTTTATTTATTAAAGACCAAGGTGTATTCCAAATATATGATGGATTTTCTGACATTGTATATAGCTAAAATACACTAAGTCTCACTCTAGCCAAGAACACATTTCTCAGTAGAGGGGCTTAACAATTGTAATATTGTCAAAATATTGAATTATTTATTTCATAGAATCCACCTAAAAAAATTTCTATAGATGATTTCTTTATAATTATTGTTGAAATAAAATGTGTTTTCATTACAATAATGATCTCCTCTGTGTTTTCAAAATATTTTTTTTCAGTTTTATTTTTAGTAGTATTTATGTGCATGTTTTCTACATGACCATATGTGAAATTCCCCAGTAAGAGATATGAAATTTAGATAGAATATACACTATCCAAAGGGCCAAATGAAACTAATTATTATTAAACCATTCGAAATAATTTTTTTGTATTGATTAATTTTTTATAAATGGGGACGGTAATCTATAGAGGCTTTGTTGAGTTAGACAATGTAAAATAGAACAAAAATACTAGAAACAATGTGTGATCTTCTAAATGAAAGGGAGGGGATGAGTCTCATGGAGTGAATTACATGGAACATTAGACTTCAATAAATTGACCATATATGTATGGGATAATAAACAATATAGATAAATTCAATATATATAATAGGTGAAGATGGGTGGACGGATAGCTTATTCTTATTTGTTTTTTTTCACACTATGTTAGATGATAATGGAAGTAGAAAAATTGATTTTCTTGTGCTCTTATGTAAAACCCTGACATTTTACGAGAAATATTATTTTTCTTTTCTTTGACATCTTGTGTTGTATGCTTCACCAAGAATAGCTTGAACTATACAGAACACCGTATTATCTTGTAGTATACGCAAACACTAATCTTGGCTTGTGTTGCACAAAAGAGCGACCTTCCTCAATAGCTTTTATTGTACGCAATACCAAGTTTCACTAAACTACAATATATTATAAACTAGCCATTATGAATAGTATTAAACACATTTAGAATTTTAAAACAATATAATTCATTATACACAAATTCTAGAACATGGTATGAGAACAATGTAAATATTTTGGGTAAAATGAGTATTTTTCAGAAAATACACTTTTCTCACCTTTTGATGGAGCACCCACATTAAATCTAGTTTTTGACATGTTTATAAGTTTAACTTGACAAATTATACTTCTTCCTTGGAATCAGGATATAAAAATTTACTTTTTATAAATTTATGATACTTTTCTGATAAGTTTTGTATTTTGATGAATAGTAAAAATATGCAATATTTTAATTATAAATAACTTTTTTCATAAAGATAATTTATATAAATAAATTATTATACTGAATGGATTTTAAGTATAAATAGAATATATTTTTACTATTTAATATAATGTAATTCATTATCACTAATTTTACATTGAATTCACAAGTAAAAAACTATTCTATCTTTTACAATGTTTTAAATTTTAAAACTTGTTTTCTCAACAACGGGATTAATTTTAAATTAAATACTAACACTTTTTTATGTAGAATTTGGAAAAATGGATTCCATATTTGGAATAAGTAGGTATAAATTATATTAATAGGATACTTTTTATTTTTAGGCATTATGAATAGAAACAACATTAAATTTTATTTACCATAGTTAAAGGTAAATCGGGTAATTAAGGGTAAATATAAAATTATAAAATTACCCTAAAACCTGAAAAAATTATACTAGATGAATAAAAGTATATAAATATCACTTAAGGGTTGGAATAGATTCATTTCATGGAGTTTTTACTATTTAAATGATATAATTATTATTAAAACAAAAGAAAGTGACAACATGTCACTCTCTTATATCTTATAAGTGTAATAATTTTAATTTAGTGATAAACCTAATAAAACATCAAATATAAACAGACTATAGAAATATAATAAAAGTACCTACATCATGAGACTTTATTTATCATTTTTATTGATTAAATAATTATAATTAATGATGACACAATAGTGATGTTGAAATTATTTTATTGATTGAAATATCAAATAAATGGTTTTAAAAATATTAAAATAAATATTTTATGAACTATTTGATGTTCTTCACATATTTTATAGATGAATATGAAATTTTAGGAGTCTATTAAATAATTTTTTTAGAATATATCCTATGTGTGGATTTTATTTAAATTCAAATAAATGAATAGTGTCAAAATCGACACTATTGTTATTTTTTAAAAATAACATATTATAAAATTGTTTAAAAATCAAAAAAAAATTTAAAAATTATAATTTAAAATTTATATAGTCTAAAATTTCATCACGTATCCAATTATGGACAATTCACAACACATGATTAATTATATATAACAATTTTATATTTAGAATATTCTTACCACAAATAAAATTAAATAGATTAAATAAGGATAAATCGAGTTGATAAGGTTTAAAATAAATTACCAACATGAATAAATATTATTGGTTTATCATATAACAACCCTCACTCGTTTATGATTCTGATTTTAGTCATTTTAGGTGGTTTTTAAGTGGGTTTTGAGTTTATTATAAATTAATATTTTAGAGGTTTCCAAAAGTGACCTTCTCATCTCTTATAAAAAGTCACCTCCTTCCTCTCCTCCTCTCTCCATTTTGGGCCTTCCAGCTTCACAAAAACCAACCAATTTCTCTTTTCCACTTCCCTAGAAATATACTATAGGTCCTCGTCTTCTTCAATGGCCATCTTCAGTGCCCTAAGAGGAGGTTTTGAAGAGGCCCATCGGAGAAGAGGTAATATCCATTACCTTTTCATTCAAATTTATTTCTTCTTATACTTCATCTTATTTATTTGTTTCATTATAAAGTAATAAAATCAGTATCAATCATATGCTGATATGTTATTATAAATATGAAACAAACCGATTTCACCTTCTATCCATCCTATGGAGAATCAAATCACCGCAAGTGCGTACGTACGGAATACCTACTCCACGCCGTGGTGTAATCTGTTTTCCACAACCACCTTACTTGGATGGGTATAATGGTGTAAAGAATAATTATATATGATTATTATAACATTATTATGAGATATTAAATCATACACTTCAATTCCATTCAATAATTATGATAACAATATCATCACTAGTGTGTACGTATGGATTACCGTCTCCACAACGCGATGAGATTCATTCTCTATGTTAATCATTAAAGAATGACTATAAAGTATATATAATAAATAATCATGAAAAATGTGAAATTATAATGATACTGGATTTATGTATATGTTATTTACTTACTTCCATTAAATTTAATAAGGAAACGAAAATAGCGTTCATGCGTACGTACGGCCTACTGTTTCCATGAATGGTGTATTTCATTCCATTTATCGATCTATCATATATATTTATATTCTGAATATATATTATATATAAATCATGTTTTAAATTATTGAATTATGTAAATTAGGTTATAAGTAATAATATCAAGAACAACAAGTCCAAACACATTTGATAAATGAAATGATTTTACCCAAAACGTTTCTTTAACATGGAATTGACAAAAGAACGGGTAATATAAAGTCATAAGTGAATCATATATGATATCAAAAATATTATTACAGTTATGTTAAAAGTTAATAATATGTTTAGACCCACTATACAGGAGTCTTAGACACATATAAAAGAAATTGGACATAAGGTAAGGGATAATTTTTCAATCTCATTTTTATCTGAGATTGTTTATAAGTAAGTATTTACTGGGGTCATATTTATCATCCATTTCTTTGTTTTAGAGAATTTTTTCATAAAGTACTTACAATTATTACATGTATGATTAAAGTCATATTTACACCCTTTTGACTTTTACTATGTAATATGGAAGGAATATTTTTTTTTTACCATACAGGGTAATTTTTTACTTTTTCGGAAAAAGTACGAGATAAATATTCTTTTTAACTTATATGGCATGAATGGATTTTTACAGTTTCATAAAGACTTATTTAAATGAAGATTCTTCTACATTATTTCATGTTTATTTTCAATATATCATTTTCTTTTAAAATTTTGATATCATTTTGAGAAATGAAAATGATTTTGAAGAAGAAAGGATATTTTCCTCAAGAATTAATTTCAAGTGTTTTATCAAATCTATTCTCCATTTAAGATAAAATTATTTAGTTTGATTATGTTTCAAGTATAATGTCTCTATTATTTACATTGTTTGATCTTTCTTATTATGAAATGATATCAATTTGTTTTATGTTAATATGGGATTATTTTTATGAAACACATTTTATTCTTTGGGGTATGATGAATGATTTATGATAGTTTTTTGGCACACATAAGAATGATTTAAACATGAAATGGGTGGGACCAATATCTCCCTCAAATGCATTGGATAATGATTTATATCTCATGAGATATACATGGATTGATTGGCATTTAATCCAGTTCAGTAATATAGTGCTGGAACGTAAAGTAAACTCGGTTTAGTAATGGATATTGTCCACTATGATGGTGTTAAAAGAAATGCCTTGGCTACTATGAAATAATATCATTTGATTAATGGTTTTCCACAATTACATATTTTATTCCATTTCTATTTTATCATGATTAATGTTCCTTTATGATCTATGACATACATACTACCATGATTTATTTCACAACTCATGATTTTAATGATTAAATATTATGTTCATGGAGTAAAGTTCAAACATATTTGTTTTGATTTATTTTCTCCATGCTTACCCTAACTGAGAATTTGAGCTCACCCTTTGTATGTTTTCTTTTCCCCAGGTTATAAAGAAATGTTTTAGGAATGAAAACAAAATGGAAAGATATTTATGGGAGATGTTGAAGATCATTCATCATGATTAGAATATTGTGTTCCACGTTTCTAAATACATTAAACTATTATGGTCCTTGGATGTTTGTTTTTGTTATTCTGAAAATGTAATTTAATTTCCATGTACGTCATGTTTGAGTCTCTACAGTCTATGTCATTGGAATGGTTTAGTTAACCTTTGGAAACTAGGATGTGAAAACTTTAGTGAGTTCGCTAGAGATATTTTAATGGTATGTCTAGGGATATTTCTAAGGTTAAGTATAAGTATAGTTTATAGTCCTAGAATTATGGTTAAAATCATATAATTAATCGTAATATGTTAGATATTGAAGGTACTCCCCCTTTATTATGTTACTTTCCTAGCATGATTTTCTCCTCTCACACTATTCTTTTTGGGTTTTAGATGATGGGTGGAACCCATGGGAACAGTGTTGATCAATGTAATGGACCATGAAATGATTTTCCTCCTGAACAAATCAATGTTATGGGAGATGGAGTGAAAAATATTATTAATATACTTACCGAAGCTATGAATCATTCTGGACTTGCAAATGAACAGATAATAGAACAATATTTTATTGAGTCTTTTATGAGGCAACACCCACCTTTTCTAAGTGGGTCTTCGGATCCACTTGTTGCTGAACAATTGATTATTACCATTGAAAAGCTATTTTACTTACTTTTCTATTTAGAGCATGAAAAATTCATTTTGGATATTTACCAGTTAGAAGGTGAAGAAGACCAGTGGTGGAATCTAATTAAGAATACAAGGCCCCATGATGAAATTGAATCCATGTAATGGGATGAGTTCAAGAAAATATTTTTAAATAAGCACATTAGTCGTATTCTTCGAACAAAGATGGAAAAGGTGTTCCCTGAACATAAGCAAAAGGATTATGAATCAGTTGGTATATTTGAAGCAAATTTTACAAGGCTTGCAAGGTATGCATCTGGATCTATGATCCAACCTAAAAGTAAAGTAGATCGATTTTTCAGTGGCATAAAACCACGTATTAAAAAAGAAATTAGCTATAATAGACTTCAATAGATATGAAGAGATTATGCATTGTGCTATCAAGGTATAACTAGAAGTTGGTGTTACATATCCATCTCATGGTTTTGACAAGAAACGAAACATGGAGTTCAAGGAAAAATCTCAAAACAATGGTGAAAAGTATAAATTTTTTTATGCACAAAGTGTGGAAATAAGTATAGTGATGATTGTATTAATGGGACTAGAAATTGTTTTATGTGTGGAAACGAAGGTCATAGAGTAGATGAGTGCTGATGTAATGAAAAATAAGGTAGCTAATGATATGAATAGAGAAAATACTGCAGATAACACACCACCAACACTTCAATGCTACAAGTGCAGGGAAATGGGGCATTATGATAACCAATTCCCTAATCCTAGGGTTAATGATGATCAACATCAACAAAATCTTAAGTAAAAGGACAAAGGGATGTCTCATTTAATCACTATTGGCGATGTAGAATATGACAACGAAGTAATGGAATGATTAAGTGTTTATATAATTAGATTCCAAAATAGTGTTGTGGAATCTCACTTATAATATCGTGGAATATTGGAATATCTATTTATTGGATTATTGTGGTTTTCAATAATTATATGGTACTGGTAACCATGAAAAGTGATTGAAATATTTTTGGAAAGCAGATGATATGAACATAATGAACGTATAATGAGAAAATAATATGTTTGATAGTATTCATGAGCTCTTGACTGATATAAGGACAATGTGATAACATGGATTGAGTATATAGAAATTTTGGGATTTTGGTATGTGGAAAGAGTGAACTTTTGACAGCATTCATGTTTCTACTATGGTTCTATGTTAATTCATGTTTCAAGAGAATACATGATTAAGGAATTCACATGTTTGGAATGTAACCCACAAGATATATCTTATGATACACATGGGATAAATGATTGTATTCATATTCTTGGTTGATGACATTTCTAGTAATAGTTTTCTTTATACTATGAGCTTGGATAGAAGTATTTTGGATATGCCTAAAGATTTGAAAAGGATTATGTTAGAAATAAGATACTATTTTTTATCGATAGAACCTTTTTTCAATATTATTTCTGGAATGTTATAACAGTGTAGTTTTAGAAAAAGGAAAACATGTGGGACAGGCGACGACCCGTCACGTCGGACAAGGTTACGGGAATCGAACCCACAATAGAAGTGTGGCAGGCCTTTATCACCTACCACTAGCCTACAGGAAGTCCCAGGATAGTAGAAAATAGTTTTAATTTATTAACAGGTATGATAAATAAAGTATAAGTTCATATTTGGAACCATATACATTTAATGTAACCCTAGATAAACTTATGTATATTTAATAACTTTTTATAAAACATATGTTTGAGATAGATTGAATGACCTATCATTCTATTGCATGATCTGGTAACACTTTATGAATGAAAAATTCAACTACATTTCTTTATGATATGAATTGGAAATTGTTCAATGAATGACCAACAGTGAGATTGTACAATAATCAAGTAAGTATTTCTTCTAATTCAAATTATACAAATTTAGGGAAATGATCTTGAAAACCAAAAATATTATGCTAGTGTACTCAGATATGATGAATCAGATGGTACCTTAGATGATCACAAAATTTATTGCTTTTTAATTGTTGGATTTTTCAAAACCATGTCCTCTACCACTCTCTATCAGAACTTTATGGTTAGATTTCTCTTCCATATCCATATATTGACCTCTGTTCTTCAATGTGGAAACCCGATGATGAGATAATTTTGGTAAACAAAACGTTTCATACATTAGTTTTTATAATTATGTATTTGTATTCTCATTTACGATGTGGGTTTCTATTAAATATACTTTCAAATAGTAAACAATTTATAACCCCGACGAATTCTGAGGGAGAAATTAATTTTAAGGGTGGTAGAATTTAACCCCACGAGATTTTATGAGAAATATTCTTTTTAATTTAATTGACATCTTTTGTTGTATTCTTCACCAAAATTATCTTGATCTAAACACAACACCGTATTATATTTTAGTATACGCTAACAATATTATTGGCTTGTGTTGCACGCAATAGAGACTTTCCTCAATAGGTTGTGTTGTACGCAATACCGAGTTTCACTAAACAACGATATATTATGAACTAGCCATTATGTATATTATTAACCACATTGTGAAATTTAAAACAATATAATTCATTATACACATATTCTAGAACATGGTATGAGAAAAAAATAAATATTTCTAGTAAAATGAGTATTTTAAAAAAAATGCAGTTTTTCCCCCTTTTAATGGCGCACCCATATAAAATATTTTTTTTAAAATATTTATAAGTTCAATTTGAAAATTTCAACTTCTCCCATGGAATAAAGATATAAAATTTTACTTTGGATAAATTTTTTATATTTTTCTGATAAGATTTATATTTTGATGAATAGTAAAAATACGCTAAATTATAATTAAAAACAACTTTTTCAGCAGGATAATTTATATAATTACATTAATATATTGAATGGGTTTAAAGTTTAAATAGAATATATTTTTACCATTTAATATAATGTAATTCATTATCATTATGTTTAAATTGAATTCATAGTAAAAATCATTTCAATCTTTTGCAATATTTTAACTCTTAGAACCTATTTTCTCAACAACAAGATTAGTTTTAAATTAAATACTGACACTTCTGTATATTGAATTTCAAAAAATGGATTCCATATTTGGAATCATTAGTTCCAAATTATTTTAATAGGATAATTCTTATTTTTACGCAATATGAATACTAAACTACGGTTAATTTTATTTACCATAGTTAAAGGTAAATCGGGTAATTAAGGGTAAATATAATATTATAAAATTACCCTAACACCTGAAAAATTTCTATTTGATGAATAAAATTAGACCCATATCACCTAAGGGTCAGAATAGATTCATTTCATCGACTTATGACCATGAAAATGATATCATTGTTATAAAAACCATGGAAAGTGGCAACATGTCACTCTCTTATATCTTATAATGGTATTAATTTTAATTTGGTTAAAAACCTCATAAAACATCGAATATATATAATATCCAGAAATCTAATAAAATTATCTACCACATGAGAATTTATTTAGAATTTTTATGGATTAAATAATTATCATTAATGAAGACACAATAGTGCTGTAGATATTATTTTATTGATTTAAATATCAAATAAATGGTTGTAAAAATATTAAAATAAATATTATATAAACGGATTATTAATCTCCACGAATATTCTAGATGAATATGACATGTTAAGAGTCTATTATATATATTTTGTTAATATATCCTTTGTGTGTATTTAATTCAAATTCAAATAAATGAATAGTGTCAAAATTGACACTATTGTTATTTTATAAAAATAACATATTATAAAATTGTATAAAAATCACGAAAATATTTAAAAATTATAAATTTAACATTATATGGTCTAAAATGTCATCAAATATCCTACTAAAGTCAATTCACAACTCATAAGTAGTTTTTTATAAAAATTTAAAATATTGAATATTATTACCACAAATAAAACTAAATAGATTAAATAAGGATAAATCAAGATTATAAGGTTTAAAATAAATTACCAAGATGTATAAATCTTATTTTTTTAATGATATTACAACCCTGTGTCATCTAATATTCGGATTTTAGTCTTTTATGGAGGTTTTTAAGTGGTTTTTGAGTTTATTATAAATTAATATTTTAGTTGTTTCCAAAAGTGACCCTCTCCTCTCTTATAAAAAGACACCTCCTCTCTCTCCTCCTCACACCATTTTGAGCCTTAAATATCATCCAAACCCTTCCAATTTCTCTTATTTACTTTAGTAGAAACATACTAGAGGTCGTGGTCTTCTTCAAAGACCAACAATAGTGCGCTAAGAAGAGGTTTTGAAGAGGTGTATCTGAGAATAGGTAATATCCTTTACCGATTATTTAAAATTTATTTCTTCTTCTACTTCTTCGTATTTATTTGTCTCATTATAAATTAATAAAATAAGTATCACTCAATTACTGATATGTAATTATAAATATTAAACAGCCCTATTTGACCTTATATCCATCCTACAGAAAACGAAATCCCTGCGTGTGCGTACGTACGGAATACCGTCTCCACGCCGTGGTGTAATCTGTTTTCCACCACCACCTAATTTTTATGGGTATAATTGTGTAAATAATAACTATATATGATTATTATAACATTATTCTGAGATATTCTATCATCCAATTCAAATATATTCAATAATTATGAGAATTATATCAATGCTCGTGCGTACGTACGGATTACCGTCTCCACAACGCGATGAGATTATTCTCTATGTTAATCATTCAAGAATGAATATAAAGTATATATAATCAATAATCATGAAGAATGTGACATAATAATGATATTGGGTTTTTTATATGTTATTTACTTACTTGAATTAAATTTAATAAGGAAACGAAAACAGCGTTCACGGATACGTAGGGCATACCATCTCCATGAACGATGTATTATATTCCATTTATCGATTTATCATATTTATTTATATAATGAATATATATTATATATAAATCTTTTTGTAAATTATGGAATTAAGTAAATCTGGTTATAAGTAATAATATCAAGAACAACAAGTCCAAACACGTTTGATAAATGAAATGATTTTACCCAAAATGTTGCTTTAACATGGAATTAAAAGAAGAATGGGTAATATAAAGTCATAAGTGAACCATATATAATATCATAAGTATTATTATAGTTCTTTTACAAGTTAATAATATGTTTAAACAAACTATATATGATTCTCAGACACATACGTAATAATTTGGACATAAGGTAAGGGATAATTTTGGAATCACATTTTTATCTCAGATTGTTTATGCGTAAGTATTTTCTGGGGTTATATTTGTTATAAATTTCTTTGTATTAAAGAATTATTTTCATAAAATATTTACTATTATCCCATTTATGTTTAAATTAATGTTTACAGCTTTTTTACTTTTACTATGTACTAGGGAAGGAATATTTCTTTTGTTTACTATACGAGGTACTTTTTGACTTTTCCGGTAAAAGTACAAGATGAATGTTTTCTTAACTTATACGACATGAATGGATTTTCATGGTTTCATAAAAAATTATTTCAAACAATATTACTCTTAAAAATTTAATGATTAATTTAAACAAAATATTCTACTTTTAAAATTTCATGGAATTTTGAGAAAAGATATTTATTTTGAAGAAGAATGAATATTTTCCTCAAAAATTCATTTCAAGTGTTTTATCAAAACTATTCTCAATATAAGATGAAATTATTTATCATGATTATGTTTCAAGTATAATGTATCTATTATTTATAAGGATTGAATTTTCTTATGATGAAATGATATCCATTTGTTTTATGTTAATATGGGATGATGTTTATGAAACCAATTTTTTTCATTGGGTTATGAAAAATGATTTTTTATTGTTTTTTTGGAACACATAAGAAGGATTTTGATATGAGATGGGTGTGACCTATATCTCTCTCAAATTCATTAGGTAATGATTTATATATCCTGAGATAGACATGGATGGAACAGAAAGTAAATCCAGTTTAGTAATACAGGGCTGGAACGACATGTAAAGCCAGTTCAGTAATGGACATTGTCCACTATGATGGTCTTTGAAGAAATGTCTTCGCTACTATTGAAATCATATCATGTGATTAATGGTTTTCCAAAATTACATGTTTTAATCCCATGATATTTTATCACTATTATTGTTACTTTATGATCTATGCCTTACTTACTTCCAAGATTCATTTCACAACTAAATATTTTAATGTTTAAACATTATGTTCATGTTTTTAAGTTCAAACGTATATGGTTTGTTTTATTATCTCCATGCTTACCCTTACTGAGCATTTGAGCTAACTCTTTTTATGTTTTCTTTTCCCCATGATATAAAGAAATGTTTTAGGTATGAAAACAAAAGGGAATTATCTTTATGGAAGATGTTGAAGATCATTCACCGTGATAAGAAGATTGTGTTCCATGTTTCCAAAGAAACTAAACTATTTCAGTCATTGGATTTCTGTTATTGTTATTCTGCAAAAGTAGTATAATATCTATGTATGTCAAGTTTGGGTGTCTACATCTTAAATACCCATACATTTGGTTAATAAAGTCTTAAATTTCCCAATTAGACTCCCCAATATGAAACTCAATAATGATATATAGTGGATGATACTTGTATGGAATTCTATTTTATTAGATAGACCTATGATGATAAGATATTAATGACTACCACCATTAAAACTACTCTCCCTGAGTTTGGATTGTTGAAGGTCAGATTATACTTTTTATATTAGAAAGTTATGAGATTTACAACTATTCATAGTTGAGTCATCTTAATGATTATACCCACTCAAACTCATTCTATATTTTAGCTTTATCCAACCATCATATAAGAATTATTTAATATATCTGAAATATTTTGAAAAATATAAGAATGAAATGAAAAGATGAACTATTGGAATTCCCCTAAAAGGGATTTTAACCATTAAATTTTTTTGTCTCCATATGAATGTTCTTTAAGAATTCTAAACTGTTCTATGTATCAAGGTGTTGGAATCTCTGTCTGTAGGGATATTTATCTCTCACTTTTTTGGTTCATAGACCTCTTTTTTTTTAAAATAAATATAGAGCTATTCAAAATACATTATAAGAATATTCAAAACACAGAATAACTATATCCATGATAGTAGTACACCTACTATATACCTACACATCAGTCCTAGAACATTTATCTAGGATGAACCTCATACTTCTCGTCACATTCATATCTAAATAGAGGGAATTACTACTTTCGAATACATATGAAATCCGCCTAGAGTAATTAAAAATACAACTCCACCCACATATATAATTTTAACCATATCATTGTCTAGATTAAAATATCCTAATTATCGATGAGAGATATTTATTCACATAGTCTATTTGGTTTAAATATTTGAATCAGGTCACATGTTCTATTATCAACATAAGTTTTTGTGCTTTACGTAGAAATTTCTCGATACACCTGATTACTGACATAGTCATTTATTCCACATATCAAAAACAGCATCTAGATGATTGTCTTTATATATGAAAATTTTCTCATGATTTTTTCTCTTCAATTATCTAAATATATTTATATATGAGATTCCCCATATAGTTGTCAAAATCATGATACGAATTTGTCCCATCTGACTAGATAATTCTATAGATTTTTTTCTTCTATGAAATTCTAAACATCTCCTATCAACGAATTCAAATCATCAGGTAATAGATTTAATGAATTTCAATGTTCGATGCCTTATCATGTATTCTTTATTTACATAGAACAAATAAATTTAACCTCCTCATTCACTCATTTACATAGAACATAGCAACTTTAAAAAATGAGTTACGTAACCATGGGAGGAGCAATATTTTCCTTCATCGAGAGATGAGGATGAAGATTCTTAAATAGTGGATTGGTTAAATTTTAAATTATTATTTTTATACAATGACAAATTCTCGTTTTTTTGATCTCTTTCAATGTGGACTCTTTCATTAACAATAAACGTAATAGATTCACCATGCATAGCATTAGTGGGTACATCATAGTTGAAAATATTAGATAACAACCCCAAATATAAACTAACATAGGGTGGATGAGTCATTAACCATTGGCTTCAAACTTATCCTCGGATAACCTATCTTTTAGATATATCTGGCTCAATTTTGTTATACATTAACTCATGAGGATCACTATTGAGAAAGGATTTCATATATTTCCCCCTTTCCTTTTTGTCCATTATAAAATCCTTTTTTATTCAGTAAAATTTATCAAAACGGTCTATTTATTTTAAATAATAATTATTCTCAAACATTTACCACATCAATAAAAATAATATATCAATAATCCTTCCCAAAAATTTCTTTTTATAAAAAAACAAAATTAATAATAATTACCAATAGATTAATTCCATATTTAATGATTCTTTATTATAAACACAAGTTAGAGGTAATAAAAATTTAAATCATTAAATGAGATATAGAAAAGTTTGATAAGATAGATCCACATATTGACTCACCATTTAGACTAAGGATCAGTGATATTTTAATATTATTTACATATATATTCCATGTTATTTTATTTTATGTAATACATCATTATTTTTAATAAATATTAATAATAGATATACATTTTGACATTGTGGGTTGTTTCCTACTAATTCATATTCACACAATTTTTGGGCCACTAGTTGTTACCAATGATGACTACATATATGCAATTTTAGAATAGGGAATGTTCCCTATAATGGATCCATTATTTGGGATGAGATAGAAAATTGAGATTGGGACTTGGATAGCATAAGAAAATCACTTGTTTTTTCATCATTTAAACTTTTATTATATTGGGTTTATATAATGGACATCTAGGAATATATGATTCTAAAATGGGAACATAATGTATTTTTTATAGCATGTGTCATGTGCTTATCTGCATCATTTTTAATGAAATGATTTGTTTATTTATGTATTCATAGTCGATTATTTCTTTATTAAAACCTATTTGTGATACTATGATAACGAGGGAATAGTTTACCAAGTGTAACCTTATAGTCCCTTTATAATTTTCAAATGCCTCTATTATATGGGAAGCCAATATTGAAGCCATATTCCTTCTTAATCATACTACTATTCATAGTGAACCCAGATGGGGAGGCAACAAAGTGGTATTAGTTTTAATTTTCTATGCATTAGTAACTTGATCTAGTATTAAAGATAATTAAGTGTTTCAATGATTGGTAATGAGATTATACATGGGGGGTATAAAACAAATGTATGAGTTCATATTCATGTTGGCTATAAGGTGATTATTATTAATTCTTCTCACTTTTACAAATGACCGATTTCCTCCATGAGTAGTCAAATTGTGTGTATCAGTATTTATTTATGCGGTTTTCACTGTAGTGATGGTTGGTAAAGAGGAGTATGTTCATGAATCATTAATGAACATTGTAAATAATTAAATTAATAAGATCATGTGACATTATTAAAATTATAATAGTTTGTGTCTCTATTATTTAATGTTTTTTCATAAATTTATTTAGGGGTTCTGAAATAAATTCATAGATTATTCACTTTTAATATTTTTTTATATATGGAATATTTGTTCTATGAATATTTTGAATAAATTTATTGATTATTTGTAGATAGTCATATGGTGTTCCAATCATAAAATATAACGTATTTTCCCCTATAACGTATTGTTAAAAATCTATATAACAACTCTTAGTATACAAAACAAAAATAACATTATTATAAAATAGAAAATATATTAGAGAAAACAATAAATGGGTAAAAAGAAATGAATCCTTATTCTCTTGACTTAAAAATTGTATAAGTATATGGTGTTATGGAATAGACAAGGTTATAAATGTTTGATGATTTGAAGTGCATATAATATTATGGAATAATTCCTATTAATATTTCATTTATATTTTCATATCAGTATCTATTATCCTATAATGATTTGTGACCTTTGTATTCATTTATTGTAAAATTCCTACCTACTGACCCTTGTTTGAGCACTATAATGGAGAAAATATGTAATATCCCAAGAGTCACGACACATATTCTATTGTAGTTTCGGATTTGGATTTATATAATAATGTATGAGTGTTTTTTTGGGGTTGAAAATTAGATTTTGATAGAGGATCTATATACTTTTCCTACTTTGTCGGAGTTGACCAAGGAGTTTTAGCTCTAGATTCCTCATATGACAGTGGTAGAAGGTGTAAATAGGGATACAAATGGATAGACAGAGTTTGGTATGACTATCATAAAAATATCGAGAACAATAAGGATAGGAGGATGATGGTGGAAATAAATGTTCTCCATATATTAGAGAGATCATGTATAAATATTTTTACGGTATTTAGTAAATGGGAATTCTACTGAAGGGAAATGATACCCCCTTCATTGATCATTTCTTCAAAAAAAAGATGATGTATTGCATGTCAAGGGAGAATTTTTTTATTAAGAATGGTATTGTGTTTTTTATGGATTGTAATTGATATAATTAAGAATTGATGTATTTGGCCCCTTTGATAAAAGATGATTTGGGATCATGGAAAAAATATATAGAAGATGGTTTAGAGTATGCAATTCATGACAAGGTGAACAAATTTTCTTGTACCAATTTTAAAAAAATTGTAAAAAATTATCATATTACTAAATTTATCCTATGTTAGTGTTAGGTTTAATAAAAGTATTATTCCATTGGGAACATTAATGTTTCATATAGAAGTTGGAAGCCTAGATAGGATGGGACTCCCAATGGAAGGAGATGATAGAGATGCTATAATTGTGATTTGACAATATATCACGTGTGTTCTATATGGGGTCATATTTGGATGAATATTGACATGAAAAATTTGGGTTTTCATAAATTTGGAATAATTGGTCACCTATTTATACTTTTTAGGTTGGTGTAGTCGGTGCCTATATATAGAAGATCAAGAACAGTTCAGGTTTATTTGGTTAGATTTTCTAAGCTGTGATTAGTGGGTATTTAGAGCTCTATTATTAGTCAGGGTGAGATGGAGGCCATGGAACACAGTCTCATGCACTAATGTTCTATTAGAGAGGTTAGGGGTAAAAAAGGTAGGTCGAATCACACAGTGATTTTTTGAGACCAATAAATTTTGTTCATCTTACACATACTAATCTTGATATTAGGATATCTAGTTTCAATGGAATGATCATGATCTCTTCCATGATATATGTAGCATTATTTAATCATAGATATTTTATTTCTCCATTATTGGAATGATTTTAATAACTCATAGTATTATTCATGGAGTTTCATTACATTGTGATTTCTATAAACACTCTATTAGGAATACATTCATAGGTGATTCACTGTGGATATGTATGTTCCCTAGTGATTGGGTGTTATCAATTTCTATTAGATCACTATTATATAGGGATTATTCATGTGGAATTGATAATAAAAACAATTTTATTGGTTTTTAAATAATGAAAACATATTGACTATTTGGTGGGTAAAATTCACATATTTTGATGGTCAGCAACACATACATGTTGTAGAATAGGATGTTCAATAATGTCCTGAATGAATAGATTGCATGGAGTTTGGTGAAGTAACAAACTAGGTTATTGGTATGGTATTAAATGATTGGAAGATTAAATAATATGCTTATCCTCATATATTCGATGTGTTCTTTGATTCATTATTTTATAAATATGTTAGGATACTACCCAATAAGGTGATCATGTTCACAATCAATGTTTTATGTTGTTTGAATCCTATGTCAATTTCACTTTATGTAATGGATCCTAAAATAATAAAAGAACATATTATTCATCTAACGGATATAGAATACAGGTGATTTATCAGTTAAGAACCACTCAAAGGGTCTCTTAAATCCCCTTCACTAAAAAGGTTGATGGTTCATTGTAGTTTTATTTTAAATATAAAAAGTTGAATAAAATGATTGTTAATAATAGGTAGATTATTCCCCATATAAATGACTTATTTGATTAGTTTAAATTCACCCTGGTGTTTTTAAATATTTAATTAAAATTGGGTTATTGAAAGGTGAGTGTGACACCATCATAGATGCCTCATAAAACTTTTAGGTGAAAATATGGTTCATTTTATACATCTTTATTACATTACGATTGACTAATGGAAAAGATGTATTTATAGAAATAATGAATCATATCATTTTCCATTTTTTAGAATAGTTCTAGGAAATATTATTTACTAGAATTTATGTACTTCATATTAATGGAGTAACACACTAAACACATTAAGGTTGTGTTATGTATGATGAAGGTTACATGGATTTATGATAAGATCTCTATGTGGAAATTTTTTATAATTGATGTTAATTTTATATCAAATACTAATTCAACATCTTGTTTATAATTTTTTCTAGAGAATGTAAGAGAATTTATTTCTACGGATCTTACAATGAAAATCATTAACATTCATATATTATAAGATTTAGTATAATAATTCTAGATATTTATTCATAAGATCTCCCAAATAACAATACCACTAGTGGGTCTTAGAAATAAAGGGGTATAGTTTGTGGGGTATGATCCTTATGAGTATTTATTTAAGGAATTGAATAAAATAATAATTATAATACAAATTCAAACCCAATGAAATTACAGAAGAGAATAAATTGTGTATTATGATTCATAAAGGGTTGGTCTTGGAGAAGTTTTGATACATGGAGGTCGTGTTGGGTCTTTTGCATCATGATTATTTTGTAGACATGAAAGAAATTATGCTAAACATGATCAGGATTTGGATGTAGTAGTCCACACCATGAGATGTTAGTGACATTATTTTAGGGATTATATGTATGTAGTTTGCACTGACTATAATATCCTAAATATAGATTCTCCTAGTAGGATTTTAATCTTCAACTGTAGTTTTAAGATTAAATATTTAAATATTTTGAATATGAATAGGAATATACACCATGAAATATAGTTTTATTTGATGAATTATTAATATGTAAGAGTTAGTCTTAGGGTAATCAAGAGTGTAATAGTGAATGGTGGTTGATTTCTCTCATTTCTAAATTTCAGTTAGTTTTGTAAGAGTATCAGGGAATATTATTCCTTAGATCCCTTCATATTTTCAATTATCATCATTATTAGATTAAAAAGAGGTAATTATATGATAATTATTTTTGGATTAAATGAACAATGTTTTTATCTATCATCCAACTTGTTTACTGAATAGGATGATATTTATCATGTTTAATGAAATGTATTGGTCCTTATTGTTCATAAAAGAATTCTAATGAGAGATTATCATAATTATATATGGGGAGAGAACCCATGGATAACCGAAATTATTTAACGATCTATGAAGATAATACTGGTTTCTATAAATGATGAAAGAGGCAACAAATTTTATCACTAGTATCTCCTCCTATCACTAGTCAATATCTATATACTATAAAGTCATTGTAATTTTCAGGTTTTTCCTGTTAAAATTTAGATGTGGTATGATGTTACTAAGGGCCTTGGTGTTTAATTTATGATGTGCCACTATGTGGAATACACCATTTGCGTTATTGTGGATCATTTGACAAAGCCTTCTCATTTCATTCATATCAGTGATACACTCTCATGGGATAACCTAGAGAAGCATTATTCCTGTGAGATTGTGAAATATCATGGGTTTTCACTCACCATTGTCTTATATAGAGATTATTTTTATCATCTATATTGTATCTACAGTTATTAAAATTACTTCATATGTATGTTATTTTGAACACTTATTTCAAACCATATAAAGATAGACAAACAGAGTAGAATATATAGATACAATTGGAAAAGATAAGGGATGAATCCAATATTTTGGAGGACATTGGGAAAATTATTTCCCTTGGTTGAATGTTTTGGTAATTATAACTATCTTATTATTTTTTATATTTTACCCTACTATAATGTATTTATGAATCCATGGGGTTCACTCTTGTGATTTAAAAATTAGGGAGATGAAGTGATGGTTTCATCAAGATGTATTTGACCGACATTATTAAATGATCATCAATTCTGTAAATGTATTTCAATTGTTTAGAGATGGTATAATTCCTATGCAGTTTAACATCATTTACCTCTTGATTGAGATATTGTGAAAATAGTTTTTTATGTGTGTCACAAATATTTTTACATAATAATTTACAGAGGAAGGGGATATTAAATTCTATGTTCATGGAGACTTTCTAGATTATATATAGGGTTTGTATAGTGTATTGCTGACTTGATTATTCTTAGTGGTTCAGTGTTATGCATGTATGTTTTCATAGATCACATCTTCAATGATATATTTCTAATATGTATAATGTGATTGATATTGATGACTTTGATATCTAAGATGTTTTGTCATTTGAGGAGTTCCCAAATCATAATTTAGATAATAGTGGGAAGAAACTATATGGAATGTTTCAATATTTAATGAATTCACAATGGATACACATGAATTTTCATTAGGAATCATGGTAGTGGGAATTACATATATAGTCTTAGTGAATTTTATTGATCACTGAGGAGGATGACACTATTTAATGATTTATCTTGAGGATTAATTGATTTATAATGGAGATATTTTAATACCCCTACCCTTCATCGAGTTACATACACCATTATTTTTTGTTGCAACTTATTTTTGTTGTTAAAAGTGTGTTAGAGGGGTTTGGGTGGTTATTAATTGTGTTCAAAAGGCACAATAATAGGATCCCAAAGTACATTATAATTCATTGGTGCCACTAGCTGGCCTAAGGATTTCTATTATTACATGTTTCCTTTTATACTATATGTCAATTCAATGGATGCATGATTAATTTTTAGGGTGGAAGATTCAAATTTGCACCATTTATCATCCTCAAAGTTGCTAAACCAATAATTTTGTAGCATCCACTCCATAAGTTCACTATCTCATATCCTTCATCCATTTTTATCTCCAATTTTATATTCTATTTCTAAAATATGATTTAGGACATTCACGTCCATATCTAGTGATATAACTCATCTAGACTCAATTTTTATTTTGTTTCGATAACACGTGAGTTATTGATTTTTAATTCTATTATATCATAATAACAATTATTTTTTTATTGTTTAATGGTTTCTCACATTTCATGTTGAATTAGAGGTTGACACTCAACATGTGATGTGTTCTAGACTAAGGTGGGTGTCCTTTGAATTATACAACAAAAATTCACATTTAAATTGTATATAAAATGTATTTATTCGCTCTATTTTTTTATTTTCTTTTTCTTAAAAGAAAAATTTAATTAGTCCTCCCTATAAAATAATTCATTTACCCTTTAATGAACATGAATTTTATATTATTAAATATAAATGTAAACCATTTCAACCCCATATGGTGGTATTAGATTATAAACTGATTTATTATTAATAAATAAACAGCTGATGTGGTTATTGACTTTCTAATGGACCTTGGGTATAAAGGGATTGTTTTTTTGGATATTCGATATGACCCAGTTTACATAGTTGCCATATTATACAATTTTAAATTCATTAATTTGGTAATGTGTCTTTTGATTCAATATGAAATGAAATCCTTAACTATGATGAATTATCACCCTTTATGAATTTATAAGGAAGTAATTCTTCCATTAAATATATTAATTGGAATATGAAAATTATTTAGAATGGTCTTATAGATATATAAATGGAACACACAGTTATATATTTGATTTTCTAAAAAATTTGGAATGTTAGGATGTGTTCCATGAATCTTATATGTCACATTATTATAAATAATTTTTAATTTTTGGATGATATCATTTGATTTTTTATGACATGTAGTTCAAAAAATATGTGAGTTTTTTGGATGAGCTCCATGGATTCCATATGACAGAAGATTAATCATAAGTAGTAATTTTGGGATGATCTTCATGGATTTAATATAATACATGTGATTTGAATTACACATTAAGATCCATGGATTCCATATTTATGTAATGTTAAGGATATTAGAGAAGGATTCCTAGATTCTATATGATGCGTGATACTGGGGAATTCAAGGTTGACCCCATTGATCCCTTGTCTTGGTTCTGGTTGTAATGATAGTAGTGACCTACTTGAAGACATCATACACTGGGTGAAGAATGTTTTTTAGAACTAGGTGTCATCATGGAGTTAGAGGATCATGGGTATTTTTACTTTATTGATTTACAATCTCGAGTCACTAATTTAATCGTATACAATATCATTCACTATGTTAAATAAATGTAGATATACACTTAGATACTTTTTGAGGTGGTCTTCTCAGTCATACTCACACCCTGTTTGGGCCTCCTATATTTACCTATGAAGACATCATAGGTGTTAGTATGGATAATGTAATGAACCCAATGGTGATGCATGGTTTTGTCTAGGATGGATATTGATGATCATGAAAATTCTTTTTGTTAAAATTCTTCTTCATTTTCTGAAGTGTTTTTTTCTTTTTCTTTTTGATAATTTTGGACTTGTACATATAAGATCCTAGAGTATATATATTAACAATAGTAATAAAATTCATATTTTATGGCATGGGTTATATGATTGTTCGCTACCTTTTTATATACCATGATTCATTTATTTAGTTCTACATGGATTTTACATTCTTTATATACTTTTTTGTGTAACACTCTGATAATGATGGAATAGCCTCCCCATTATTACTTCATAAGCCCTCACCACTTGTTTATATCCTCTAGTACATTGGTAATTCTTGCGGACTTCTCAACACATGTTACTATTATAGCTCATAGGAAACTAATGTAGGGATTTTATAAAAATAAATTTTGTGTCATAATTAGAGAGCTCTGATTTCCATCAGTTTCAATGTTCCATAAGTCAAGACTTCCTTTTGGGGATAGAAATTTTTAATATAATTCACTATTTTACCAAAACTATACAAAGTGCACATCATAATATCGGTGGGCTCATACAAAGTTCCATGAGGTACAAAAACATTTATCTTCCCTAATTTAAATTTTTTTCACCCCCATAGCCTATATAAACATTAAAAATAAAGTTTAATAAAACTTATATATAAATTTAAAATCTCTTTATCAACTATAGTATGTGTTAATTAAAATATCTTAATTATTATGATTTTTACCATTGGAACTATCTTAGTGTTTTCGTAATATATCTACCTAATTATAGGGAACACATTTTGATAAATTTTAGGAAATTTTTTCCTTATTCGTTTGATTTTATTCATCTCTATAGAACCCACCATATAACCCCTAGAATTCTAATTTATGAATATTAATATATTCATTCACTCAAAACTAGAGAAAACTATAGGTAATATATCATTCGTCAATTAATCATAAATTGTTTAAAACTACATTAATCAAACCATATAATAGAAGGAGGAGTTCTGTATTACTTCCCTAAAAAAATATTCCATTTACTAAATTGAATTTTCTATTTATCCATTACATCGTGGTATATTAGTTTTTATTAATTTGAATTACCAAAAATTTCAGTAACTAATCAAAATTCAACTTCATAAATACTCTTTTACTTATTAATAAACCTCATTGGTTAAAATTTTATCACAGTGGTGACTCTATCATTAAAGGAATCATTAATTATATCCCCACACAATACTATGATGAAAACAATTGATTCATTCATAGTCATTAGAGATTATCATCCTTTCCAAACCAATATACAATATAATGAATTCATCATGTAAAATAAATTATATCATTATAGATTCACCACATTAAGAATCATAACATATTCAAAATTCCCCAACAATTATCTAATTGAAAAACTAAACATTATAATCAGGAAATAAAAAGTAGTTGAATAACTAATGATTTATCAAAAATTAAAAAAATATCATGTGAAAATAATAAATTAAATTTTCTTAAATATATATACTAGAAAACTCTAAATATATATACTCACGTCCATATAAATAAATTTTTCCACTAATGAGGCTTTTAAATCATTAAAAATGGTATTTAGTGACATTTTGTTGACTAATAATCAATATTTATTAGAATTAACCTTTATCCTAGCCAATAAACACTCTATTATGAATTACTAAAATATATATTAAATATTTATTAATTAATTTTAATTAGTCACGTGTTATCATTAAGTCTATTACACAAAACAATCTTCTAATAATTTATCAATGAAATCGATATAATTTCATATATACATGGATAAAATTATATATAGATGAAATAATTAAAATAAATTTTTCATCCATAATATATAATAGAATTATGAAATATCATTTTTATAAAAAATGTATGTTTTCTAAAGCTACTTATATAATGAAACAAGTATAATCATTACATTAATATTTATATCAATGAAGTGATTTCAAAATATAATTAAGTTATAAAAATTAAAATTTTATAAACATTAAAAATAACATCTCAAATGTATTTACTAGCCATATTAAATATTCAATAAAATAATTGAATCAAATATTATCTTGTTTAAGGAATTATATCATCACTATAATTTCAAGATAATTCCAATGTTATTCCATTTCAAATCATGTAATAAAATCATGTCATATAAATTATGATATAAAATTTTTCAAATTATATCATTACTAAAATATGTATGTCTATAAAATATTTTAATTTAAATTAGAATAATATATTATACAAAAAATTTAAATAACATATTATAAATTTCTAAATATAAATAGTTCGACATTATATGAAATTACAATGGAATTCATAAAAAAATACATAGTGTTGTATAAAATTAGAATTATATTTCTCAACTCAATCAAAAGTTCAAAAAAAACTATATGAAATTATTAATAAAAAATAACCTTTTCAAATTGAATTTTAAAAGAATTATTTTATTCATTAAGAAATGTCATTTGATAAAAAAATAGAATTCATTTATTAAACTTCATATATATATAATATATAACATAAATATTCAATCCAAATAAATTTTAATTTTTTTTATAATCAATGAAAAAGATTAAATTAGTTAAAACTATTAATTAATTATAACAGTATGAAATAACAAATTATAATAACTATAGTATGGTTCATAAAATAAAACCAAATTATCATTATGTAATATTTATGGGAATGAATCAATTTATCCATGAGAGAAATAAATGAATAATAAATTTTTGATCATTAATAAAAAAATTGAATTCATTGATATGATTAACAAAAATTAATCTAATTACTATTTGAAAAGAAAAAATTATTCATAAAGTAAATTTTAATTAATATATAAAGTTTTTATATTTATCCCCAATTTCATCAGTTTTTATAATTTAACTTACATTAAATCCAATAAAATAAACGTCATAATTCCTTATGTGTTAATTATATTTTTACGAGCTCATTATCTATCTCCCCCTTTGATGAGATGATAATAATATAATTAATAGAAATAATAAAATCTATATTAAAAATATTAAACAATAAGTCAAAAAAATTAAGTTCTCATACCACCAAAGTATTTGAATCGTATACTATTAATATTATTCTAAATTAAATTTAAACAAATTAGTTAACAAATTATAAAATAATCTATATTTGGTCTATAAAAAATTAAAAATAATTATACATAACATTGAAGTTATTTTATACTAGTAGGGCATATATATGGAAAACTGTGAGATGTAACCACAAAATCATATACATCTATCAATGTAAAGGCTTTTATCTAATAATATATATAGTGAAGATATATAATAAATGAAATATTGTAAATTGAATTATTTTTAAATAGATATAGTGATAAAAAAGTCCCATTAATAATATTTGAAAATAATAATAACAACTAATTATACTTTTATGTATGAATATCAAGATAGTATGATCTTGGGCTCTATATAATACTACTAAATCTTGATTGGAAAAATGAGAAACCATATGTAATATCATATATGTTCCACATTCATGTAATCCATTATATTTTCTCAAATAATTGTTTGCAAAAAATTTCAAATGATAAGTAAGTGTTTGGATACTTTTGGATGGATTAATTAAAAATATCCCAAGGAAAACTTATATAAACATGAATCCAACTTAAGAAGTTTACATAGTCATGTGTCAACATATATTACCATAAAATTACACATGTACCTTATACATTAAATATGAGGTTATATTCTCTTAAAAATATCCAATGAAACCCATCATACAAGGGACTACAAGATTTGGAGAGAAAATTGGAAAGTGACAATGGTTTGTTGATTTGCATAAACCATTAATGAATCAATAAGCTCGTACAAGTAAATACATCGGATGTAAATGCATATAATGGGTAGTTAATTCTATATATCCCCCATTTCTACAAGAACATCAAGAACTAATAATCATTCAGTAGACTTATTTTTTAATCTATGTAATATATATAAGATATAGATCAAATGAGGAGTTTAGAAATCAAATAATCCCTTATGAGAGATAGTTGAGTCTAGGAATTATTCATCCATTACATGGAATATATTATATGGATTAAAAATCTATATAAGAAATATCCATGTTTTCTAATGAAAAAATGGGATATTTTTTAATTATTTTCCTTATTCTAAGAACCGATGTTGTCAAATTTCACTTTTTTTCCCAATTCATAATTCTACCCCTACAAAAAATGTACCCATGTTGGGGTACCTTCCAAAAAAGAGTTCCCTTTTACAGAAACATCTTCATATTATTGTTATTGAAATATCATGAATGGGTAAAGCGATTAAAAACCCCTTTGGTTTAGTGTATTCCACATCCTATAGAATATTTCAACATTATTTCTCCTCTACTAGATATTTGTTCTCAAGGAGTAGTAAATATCATAATCAAATTGAAACCAAGTTTCATCATCATAATTGTCACATGGAATTCATAATTTCCCCAAATCATAGTCGTACTATTAATATGAATGTTTTAAATCATTTATTCCACCAAAGTTCAATTCAAAAACAATTCCTCCACTCCTAAGATGATTTTTTAAACGGATTACCACTTGTCCCCATTATTACTATATCTCTGAATTTTGTTATCGCCTTGTATTTTTTTATATCCCAATACAATCCACCATTTTCAATCTATAGGTTTTACATATCCTCTTACATACTTTCTTTGAGTATGTTTCACAACATTATTTTAGTCAACAACTAATAGAACACTTCTAAACTGATGTCATTCCAAGGAACATATCTCATTATTGTTCTAGATATAGGACCTAAAACTATATTATGTGTTGGTCCAAATTATATAATCTTACAATGAAAAACATTGATCATGGTTTTATGACTATAAATGAAAAAACATAAGATTGAGTTTTATAACATTAAAATGGAAATCATTGTTCAAAATTATAGAAAATTAAAATGAACAACATCGATATCTTCCATATAATCTTATAAAACATGGGACAAACAGTTCAAATAGAGATAAATGATTTATTATTTCTTTTATCAAGTCCATTATTTTTAAGCCTCATCCTCAAAAAAGACTTTCAAGTCAAACACTTAGTATTTACACAAAGACATAAACATATGGAGGTTTTTATTCACCAATATGTGATAATATAGAATCCCTCATTGATCTAGAATATATTATCATTGTTCCTTTACCCCATGTTTAAACCGTATGGCCACTTTTACTCCAACCACTATGACTCTAGTTTTTGAAATGAGGTGGTAAATTTATTACTATCCTATAGAGAACATATATTATAAACTATATTATAAAAAAGTTTTGTAGTATAATTAGATAATATAAAATAATTTTTAATACACCACATTAAAAATATAAAGTAAATTATGACTACATAACAAACATTATAAATTATCCTTGATTATATTTCATTCACCTACAGTAATATTGATTTATTTATAGGTGAATGGTAAAGAATAAAAAATGGATGAACCTTAAGTCTTACATTGAGTTTTTGTATAATATATTCTATTATAAAGAAATAAGGTATACATAATAATGTAGAAATATTTTCCCCCATATAAATAATTACATGACCATAGTATATTTAAATAACGACTCAAATGGACATTAATAATTCATCTAACTATAATGGAAGGCATAATTATAGACATCATAACCATAATTTCATTGTATAATCATATATTTCTTGCAAAAATATGTAGGAATACACCAAATTCCCCAACTATAATTTCTAAGGAGACCTCCATATGCATCAAGGGGCTATATAAATGGTACATATTATAATTAGGTTTAGGTATCTAGATATATAATGATAGTTATATATTAAATTATTTATCCATATTGAAAAAATGTATATTTGGAAAATAATTTTTATTCATTAAATAGAATAATATATATATATATATAATATAATAATAAATATCGATACTAAATAGTTTTCACAATCAATCGGATTGAAGCCTCCACAAATAAATAAAAAACTATGTAATATTATAATCTACCTTAATTAAATAATGATACCAATTAAAAAAATACAATGCAATATAACAGTTTTCAATTATAGGACTCCAATGAATGGATATAAAAATATACTATAAAAAGTATCAATCTGTGTCACATATATTTGATACACATTAGAGATACCTAATATATTTATGAATGATTTAAAAGTTGGAATGCATTGGTGAAAAGGAGAAGCATTTACAAAATTTACATTATTCAACATGGGACATAATTGAAGATCTACTAGCTATATGCCCATAATCATTACGTATATTATTCCTAACTCAATGAAATAATAAATCTATAATTCCCCAAAAAAGGACATATATAGGGATTTGTATAATGATGTTTATGTAATGTTAGTGAATATGAATACAAATGACATAACAATATTGTATAATGAGGGAGAATAAAAGTCAGTCATTAATAATAAAATATTATATTTATAATAAGTGTTCATAAAAACATTATCATTATAAATCAAAATGGATCAAAATGTTTATAAAAAATAAATAATGAATGGATTTAAGTAACCCTTACGTTATAAATTAGCTTCTAAATGCTTGGCGAAACACAAATTATAATGTTTAGAATGACTTTGTAGGACTTGTGGAATGGAATTCATGTGGAGAACTAGGGTTACTGATTTTTGAGTGAAGGGGAATGTGATAATGGGTGGGAATTTATACTAAACAAGGGAAAATGGTTATAATTTTTAAAATGTACACATTGGAAATCATGGTTATTAATATTAAAACCCCGTTTCTTTACAATTAATTTTTAACTATGGTTTCAATTATTAATTCATTTTAGAATTAGAAAGTGTTTTTTAATAATACATTCCCTATTAAAATATAATTTCATTCAAAAATATTTTTAATACCACACATGGATTTTATAATGTTAATAATCCTTCATAGGTTTGGAAACTAATTTTAAATATTAGTTCATTATTTTTTTTAAAAAATTTAATTTTTTCATATTTAATTATTTTATTAATTAAATCACAATGATTCTACAATAGTTATAGTATATTAAAATTTTATAATATTATTGACCTAAATAATTGACAGTCCCATAAAATTATCAAAAAATCACTAATTACTAATATGAATGTGCTGATTCCAAATCTAATATCCTTTTATGAAAATCATTTTCTATATATGGGAAATTTAATAATTAAATAAATGTCTAAATGAATTCCAATTTCATTAATTTGGTGAAAGAAAAATTTTAAATCACTTTTTTAATATAAATTATTACTGTTTTAATTTATTTTTATTTTTATATTTTAATATATATTGATTAATATAAAATAATATTTTATTAATTAAATTGTAAATATGTAAAAATAATAATTTTTTTACTTTTTTATATAATGATAACTTTAGTATTACAACATTCATAATGGGATGTTACTATTCCAAATTGTCAACATACACTTCCAATAGATATATTACTCCTTATATATATATATAGTTATTACACCCATAAAAAATGATTAATTTCTTTCACATAGATCCTATAACATGTTTATTACATTATTTATATTTCTTTATAAAATATTCATCATTTAAAATTTTTATTATTTTGTTCATTATCTTTTTGGATATATAAATATTTTTTCACTATATTTTTTTTAATTAAAAAATATTTAACAATATAATATTTGTATATAAATAATAAATTTAGTTAAATTCTTCCCAATTTATACATAACTGAAATGAAACACCTCTATAAATTTTTCAAAATTAAATAATATCATCAACAGGTATTTATTAAATAATTTGTATAAATTGATGTAACAAAATCAAAAAATATATAATGAATATAAAAAAAGAAATAACATATAAAAGTATACGCTCTTCATATAAATCCTTGTAATGACTTCAACTCTAGTATCCAAGACCTAGTTTTTGCATTATTAAATTATCATATATGAAAATGGTCAAATCCCAAATGACTAATGAGTATATAAGTATTGGAGAACAATATAAATACATAATACCCATTTTAGTTTTGGAATAAAAAATAAAACATAATAAATAACAAAATTAAATGGTATGCATCCTCAAACTCTTATTTTACGATTATTTATTCATATCCTAATGAATGGAACCTAAATAAGGGAGATTTAAAATTCAATGTATGGGTTAAATAGATTGGAAGAAGTCATGAACCAATAATAATAATCAACATCGAAAGGTAATTTACTATACACAAATGACATTTAAATAAAATTACTATCATGATATGATAAGTCACAATCAATATGAAAAGGTAAAAATCTAAAAACACATGAAATTTAATAAAAAACTGAGATTAAAATGCAGATTTATATAATAACATAATGAAAATCTCTATTATAATAATAATATTTGAAATAAAAATTATGGATATAATTAATTATATGTTTTCATGTTTCCTAGGAATATGTTAACATTACCATCAAAATCTACCCACAATATTTTTTAAAACTAGTGAGAAAAAACCCCTCAGATTTGGACAACTGATTCATCCTATAAGACTATAGTTACATCAATGGAATATATATAACATGTCCAAACCAATCTCTTGCATGTTAAAATTATTCCTCATATATTTAATAATATATTTACTTCATCAATCTGGTTCTTTATCATTATTTATCTGTATTGAATAAAGGATAAGGATTTATAAATATTTTCTCACTTAATCAAACAAACCTCCAAAGTAAACACTACATGATAAAATGTTATAACGCTTTTGAAATAATCATATACATAATAGAATAATCCTGATATTTAATATTAATTTGTTTTTTAATGTAACATTATTATAAAAAATTTGGTTGAAGAAAAATGTAACAATCAGAAAATAAAAGTGAGATTGTATAACAACTATCACCACATGGTAATTTTAATATTATTTATACTTGGAGGAAATATTTCATATATAAAAATAAAATTACATTTATTATGAGTGATTCATTATATTACATTTATAAAGGTATTTTATACATTATATTAATCAAATTATTTGAAAATTGTTACAATATAATGCAATGAAATGAAATTGATATGAAATACCTTACTTAGGCTCCAGAAATATTTATCCTATGATATAGTGTTATTAAAAAAAATTATCTATTTTTTAAAAGGATTATATAAATATTAATGACATCTTATATTATCATTTTTTAAAAATATTATCAATAGTTTATTAATAATTATCCATTTTTTTGTTTTTTAATTTCTTTATTTTTACATTTGTACTTTGTAATAAATGTTATGGTTATTTGGAATGTTATATAATTACATATTATATAGAATCATAATCATGATATAATTATATTATTTAAACATAAATTACAATTTTACAACTAATAATGAATTATTATTTTATAAAATGATGTATTTTATGATTATGGAGATGGTAGCTCGTACAAATGCATTAGAAACGTTTCAATTTTTCAAGGATCATTATGGAATGATGGTAGGTAAAATAATTTAATTATATAATTATTATAATATCATATATAGATAAATTTTTCTTTGAATATACTTATATATATTATATATTTTTGTGGTGATGAAAAGTGAGTCACATCGTTTCTTGATGGTGGTAGTCCACACGTAGAAGAACGTCATTATAATCTTTCATTGAGGGAAAAAGTAATAAATAAAATAAGATATATTATAAATTTATAATGATATATATTTCATTATTTATATAATAATTTCATTAATTTCATAAATTAACTTTATCTTTATTCTCATAATCTTTTATGTAATGCATTACTGAACGACGAATCGCATCTCTTCGTGAGGTGGAAGTCTACCTTTAACACGAGAGATATAATCTTCTATCCTATAAAATGGAAAGTAATATTTTTTAAATATTTTATAATAATACCATAGGTATTATAATATTTTTAATATAATTTTTATACTTTATGTACACAATAATTCCCAATAGTGATAATTGGTAATAGAAAAACAAATGATATCGTGTCGCAATGTGGTATTCCACCATAAATAGAAATGACGAATTTGTAACCCATCAGATAGAAGTGGAGATGGATATAAGTCATTAAATAATTATAAAAAAATAAAAGTATATGTATTATTTTAAAGAAAGTATATCATCATGGTTTATTATGAATTGAAGGTGGGGGAGAGTGAAATAAAAATAAAAATCTTCATTGAAAAATATTACATCTTATACAGGATTACTCGTTAGGTTTTCACCAAATCATTTCTAGGATAGATTTATATGTAACGATGTCTTATAGAATATATTTATGGAATATGGAAATTTATTTTGATAAGGTTTACCAAAACAAATAGTGTTTATGGTTTGATTAATAGATGGTGGTGGGCGGCCTTTTATAAGAGTGGTGAGTGGAACTCTTGTAATTTTTTTAAAATAATGAATTCCACCTACATTGATTTTATGTCATTCTTCTAAAATAAATGAAACATTTAGATACTGGAATATATATGTTCCAAATATGGCGATAAAATTGATTTTATAAATGTCTCATGGTCAACTTAAACCTTATATTTCTATTTAAACAGACTGATAAATCGTTTTTTAATAACCGTGAAATTAATTTTTTCTATTTTCTATATTCATTTTTTGTAAAATAGTAAAATAATAGAAATAATATATTATGATTGTAGATATGGATTTTTTTATCCAAATTAAATTCATATAATGTTAAATATTTCATTTAAATTAAATCTCACAGATGCAACGTTAAAGCTTTTTTTCAAGAAGAAAATGTAAAACAAATTATAAAGATTCTATATCAAAATTAAATATAAAAATGATTGAAAAGACCTAATTTGGATTAAGTGATATATTATTGAACTAATATTATTATAAAACTAAAAAAATATATTTTAAAATATAAATAATTTAAATTAAAAACTTTTTTTCTATAGTAATTTAGTATATTTTACAATTTATCAAAAAATGAATCTTTTTGAAAAAATACAAAAACTTCAGCCTAAGATAATTTATATATTATTATTTAAATAATTTTTATTTATTCAAATAAATTATAAATATGTGTTAAAAATAAATTTTCAATTATGATCATAGTAATTGACTTAACCATCTTTTAGAAAAAAGAAAATTCTTAAGAAAACAATTCTTTTGTTAAATATTCAAATTTTATTTACAATTAATTGATAAAAAAATATTCATAATTTCATAATATAAAATTTAGATGTTAGGTTATAATGTTATACTATGTTATTTTTATTTTTGAATCGTGGTTGTGTATTATATAAGCTATCAAAGGGACTGGATTTATTTAAAAATAAATACCTCATAATAACTCGAAATGTTATATTCTGTTATAAGATAAGTATTATGTTCCATTAATTTTTATAAAAACTATAAAACCCATTATCTTTAATAGACATTAATTCATGATTTATTTTATAATATTACATATAATAAAACCTAGATGATTGAAAAGTCTAGTCTCTCTATGAATTTGGTAAATTCTATAAAAATTTCAAATAGGAAATATATAACCTTTATTTAAAACATGCCTAACATGCTCATACTTAAACATTCATGGGATTACCTGGGGATGTACATAACAAAGAGATAATATATAAATCCTAGTAAGTGAATAAATGTGTAATAACATGAATAAGTTATTACATGTTAGGAAATAGGCATATCAATGAGAAATAAAATGGGGTGAGAATAAAAAATAAGAATATTGAGGCATGACATAGCATGATAACATAATGGAAACATGGTAAATGTGGAAACAACTTAAGACACATCTTCATAAAAAAATTTCAAGGATAACTTCTAAAACATCATTACAGAATGTTCCTCAGAAAGAAATTAGCTTTAATCTAAGTCCCAACATGACATATCATGAGTCTAAACATTTCTAAATTCATTGGAGCACTTTATAGTTCTGAGATCACATGTCACATTCATTCAATTCTCATGATTTATTTTACCACATAGATCATAAAACAATGTATCATTTATCTTAATATTTTATTCCAAGATCATTGATTTTTGAATACATACATGTATGTACCCAATTAATAAGTATATGTTCATAATGGTTTTCACCCTTAATTAGAAATGGGTACGGGTATTCACTACATAATTGTTTCGAATGGAAATCCATAGTAGATTTTCGATATCATAATGACATCACATACAAATTCATAAAATGAGTTGATGAGTAATAAATTGATATTATTGATTTTAAAATAATATGGATAGTAATAGGGACATGTAAAAACAAATATTATTAATATTATTTGGAAATAGAGGGAATAAGATAATGAATAATCTTGAAGAAATATGAGAAATAAAATAACCCTTTCCTTGAGAGTGTAACCTAAAATTCTTGGCAGGGACTTATTGAATGCTTGGGGGAATAATTGGAGGACACTACATAGGAGAGTGCAGATTAAGGATGTGCTGAAAAGAATTGTTGTGAAGATAAGTGATATATATATATATATATTAGTTATATAAGAAATGGGTGTGGAATTATTTATTATCTCTCTAACTTATGTTCTGGACTCTCTATAATAATTTAATCAAAATCACAAACCATTACACATTTTTCTGATGGTTTAAAATAAATAGGGGTGGTTTTCAATATTTTATTTGAAAAGTGTCGAACCAATTAATATAATTCCATTCTTATTGTTGAAGTGATTCATACTCTTAAGTAAAGTATTTTAAAGTTATTTAAAAATAATATATTAATAGAATATTATTTACCTCAAATATAAATTAATTCATAAAAATAAATTTATTAAATTAAATTGAATTAATAATACAATTTTAGTTTTATTGTATTAAATAATAATAATTTAAAAAGTAATGATCAGAAGAAAATATGAACATTAGTAAAATTCAAAATTAAATATACATGTTTGTATTATTATGTTTGTTGTACATTTTCCTTTAATGCACCAAAAAATTACCTAAGGGTAAAGTTGTGGGTGGTGATACATTCATGGGGTTGTTCAACATATATAGTATGGTTCGTGATGTCGACAAACTTGAACTTATCCCGTAAGTAGTTTCACTAATATACAATATTTTAGATTTTTGTTTTATATTGTTCTATGGGAAATATTTGTGATTCTATCTCCCTAAAATCATATTATAAATGGTATTCATAGGGTATGATCCTATTGGATGAGGTCATCAATTATTTTTTTAATGTCAATTAGATTTTTTTAAAACCCTATATGTATACTAATTCTATGATCACTGTTAAACAACTATATTATCAATGAAAATAATGATTGAATCTCTTTTAAATAACATATGATATAATAAAATGAAATAACTGATTTTTTTATATATCATTAGTATAAAATAATATTTTTGATTAAATGACAATTGTAATTTTATCTATAAAATTTTGGGTCATTTTAATAACCCCTCCTTCATTAATTTTAGCTTATAAATTTTATTTTCCCAAAGTAAATAGATTAGTGTAATTCTGTTTCATTACTCCATTTGGTTTCTATATCTCATCATCAATATTATGGGTTCTAAACATTACTTTAACCATATGCATTATTTTATTTCATATAAAATTTTATCTACGATCATCAATCTTTACTCGTTGCTCCTCATATGAGAGATAATTCTCTTATGGTACCACCTCAGGATTCAGTTCATGTGATGGGTCTAGAATGAACTTCCATAAGAGAGATACATGGAATACATCATGAACATTAGATAGGTAATTTGGGAGTTATAGTTGATAGTTAACCTCTCTATTTCTATCTAGGATCTCAAAGAGATTAATGTATCTTGCGTAAATATTTCCCTATTCACAAATCCAATGAGTTTTTCCTTATATATATGTGAAGAAATAAATTGGTTCCAAAATCAAACTGTATGTCTCATTGAAATTTATTAGCATAGTTATTTATTTTAGCTCTAATTTTTCTTGGTATGCTGATTAATGATCATGACATTTTCCACTATTTCTTCGACCATTTCCTAACCTAGAATTTTTTGTTTCCCAACATCATCCCGAAAAGTAGTTTTTCTTCATCTATTCCCATAAAGGGCTTCATAGGGATCCATTTGGATACATGAGTGGATACTGTTATTGAATATGAAAGAAACCAAAGGATGAATTTGATCTCATTCTCACATGAAGTCAATTAAGCATTCTCTCAACATTCCCTCATTTTATTAGATAGACTACTCAGATCGGCTATCAGTTTGGGGATGATAATCCATTATGACATTAAAATCAATATTCAATGATGGATAGAAAAAATTCCAAAAAATGGAGATAAAACTAATATATCTATCGGTTACAATCAATAGTGATTTTCTATGCTGCTTCCCCACATATCTAATATATATCATTGTATGTTGATTGAGTGAGAAATCCTCTCGTATCAAAATGATGTGTGAAGTATTTATTAGATAATCCACCACAACCCATTTATCAGTATTTTCACTTGATGTCTTCAGAAGAACAGTTACGAAGTCCATGGTGTCATTTTACCATTTCGATGTATTTATGGGTATTGGTTTCATCAAGTCTTCATATTTTTCATCCCACCTTCACTTTCTAACATACCATACATCCTGATATATATTTCATGATCACCTTCTTCATATTTTCCCACCATGAGTGCTCTAAGAGATCCTGATAAATCATTATTCTTATAGAATTGATATTAAAGGGTGAAAAATGTGCACTGTCTA
Source organism: Viscum album (assembly GCA_963277665.1). Lineage (NCBI taxonomy): Eukaryota > Viridiplantae > Streptophyta > Magnoliopsida > Santalales > Viscaceae > Viscum > Viscum album. The sequence goes on from OY728126.1 coordinate 398,811,262, forward strand.
ATAAATTATTCTTTACCATAGGATTTGAGGGTAATCATAGTTATGTCCCATATATTACCACTGCTTATAAATTATCATTGAAATCTACTGATTTACCCCTTATTATTGTTTCCATGTTCTTTTTAATTCCCACATAATCTCTATGAGAATCATTTATCTCTTAAAAAAGAAATAGTTTATATATTATTTGTGAAAGGATTTATTATTTTATTTCCATTATAATTCCTATGACCAAAATCTCTAAATATAAGAAGTGTGGGTAACTATCAATTCCCATAATTAATATAATTGTCGGATCCATTGCTCATAGATCATATAACACTTCATTTTAATTCCTTGGAAGGTAGTGAATTGATCATTTATAGTCCTTGGTCATTAATGGAAATTTTTTTGGGTGCATAATCATCTATTTCTATGTGAGTATATACAAGATTTTTTTTATTTTTACATATTTTGAACTTCTCCCCAAATAGATATTGTCAGCATATTTTGAAAGTGAAGATCATTATAACCAACACTAGATTAGGAGTTGGGTATTTATATTTTTTAACATTCAACTATTGTAATGTATAGGCCAAAAATTTTAAATATTACTGTAACACATGGTTTAATACATTAATTGAAGAATCACTGACTAAAAAAATAGGTTCTCCACTTCTAGGTAGTGGGAGTAATGGTTCCATGGTATGCCTATTTTAAAACTCCAAGATTATCTCTTCAAATTATTCAATACAAGAAAAAAGGAGTCCCTTATGAGTTATCTCAGTTAATGGTTTTTAAAATCATGGGAAATTTCCCACAAATATATGACAGAACATAACTAATCTGGGGAAACTACAAATATCTATAAGAGATGCTGGCCTCATTAAACCAACAGTTATATCATTTTTATGGGTTCCCATATGTAACATTTCTTTGGATGATATACCCCAGTAATGAGACTTCTTTAAACTATAAATTACAATTTCAAAATATAGAATAAAGCTTCTCCCTTCATAAGCCCTCTACAAAATTGCTCAAATTTTCCTCATGCTCTCCAGGATTTTGTAGTATATTAGAATGTCTTCTATAAAGACTACAATAAATTTTCCTAGGTAATATCTAAATAGTATATTAGACAATTCTATAAACACAGATGGATAATTAGTGATTTTTGATGTTATTTCTATGAACTCATAGTATATGTACCTTGTATAAAAATTGTTTATGGGATACCCTTCTTCACCACAGTTTGGTAATATTCAGACCGTGAATTATCCTTAGAGAATATTGTGCTCCACATAGCTGACTAATTTTTTTACTATTCATGGAAGATTATTCCTTTCTCTATATTGGTCTTTTTGAGACTTTAATAATCAACACAGATGAGAATAGACCCACCCTTCTTATTGATGAAGATGGTTAGTGCACACCAATGTGAAACCCTTGGGTGTAAAAACCCTTTATCCAGATTCTTTGGTTATTGTTTCTTCAGCTCATAATATTCCCCAACGTTCATTATATAAGGAGTATTAGATAATATTTTTTCCTAGGTATATGCTCTATTAAATATTAGTCATCTTGGATAAGAGTAAGAAAATGAAATTTCATTTTAAACACATTAGTGTATTCCCTCAAAATGGGCACATATTCAAGGATAAATATTTTCTTATAATCAATCATTTATGATATATATTTCTTCTTATAGTGAATAAATATTTTTTATTGACATTTTGGTGTTAAATATTAATCATCCATCACCTTTAATATTTACAAAATCAAAGGTTTATTTGTTATAAAAGTGTGATTTATTTCTAGAGGGAATTTATATAAGCTCTATACAGCCCAAAAAAATCCATACCCATAAGTGCATAAATTTCAACCAATTTGAGTATCACAAGGTTTTCAATGATATATAGTTATCTAAATATTATAGGGGAGGGGTTATATAATCGAGATGAAATATTTTCCCTATTTACCATTTTCACTAACTGCCCTACCTACATTTTTTATGATGTTGATTTAATATATCAATAAACATTCTTATCATAAAAGAATTCATAGACTATAATATAAATATAAATTTTATATTTTTGAATTAATAACAAACATACCTACCACCACGTCATTGTCGAGATCCACCTCATTAGTTATGAGGAATAAAATATCTCCCTTACGTCCATAGAAGTTGTTGGTTGTCTCTAAAAACATTTATTTTATTGCATTGGTATTCAATGTGTATAAGTTATTTGTAATTGAAGAAATGAACTATTATTTGAGGTTTATGAGATAATTATTTTCCACCAACAAATCAGTGGGGTTCCCCTTTCAAAAATTTCTATCTAGGTTCCATTCTTTCCTACAGCTAATGCATTTATATTCCCCCTTATGATATTATATATGTATATAATTACACAAATTGACAAGTGGGATATTAAAATTTTATTGAACCATTACATTTCCTCATCATAAATAAAGAATTAAACACTTATTTTCCCTTCTTATCCCAATGATACCCTTCAGATTCCCTGAAATCCATTTATACTTCTAGGGGGACATAAAAATAATTAATAGCTATTCAAGTCTTGGAATGTAATATATTTTAATCAACTAGGTTTTACCTGACTAAATAAGTTTTCAACCTTGAATTTAGTGTTTAATATACAAATGGATGTGTATTTTTCATGTCTTGTGCTGTTTTCCTCATACAACATGATAGATTTATTATCTTTTTTGTTGATGGAAATTAAATACATTCAATTTTATATCAGACAATATGTGAAAAATTTGTATTAAAAACAATTTTCATAATTCCTTCTAACCTATAACATAGATCACTTCATCATGATTCTTATTTTATATTAACATCAAACTTTGATTAGATTAAATACCCACCTGATAAAAACAATTTTTAACGTTCTCGTGCTCGGAAAATTTATAGATTGAAAATATATTCTTAATTGAGTCAATTAATGGTTCTGCGATTAAGGTATCTGATGATACATTGATAGTTATGGGCCTATTTCACTTAAATCACTCAATTACAACTTGTTATTTCTTAGGGTGATTTGGCTGCTCATCCTAATCTTGGATTGTATTCAAAACCTTAGTCAGCTGAGAGAGTATCCCCACAAAGTTGATGATCCTTTATACAATTGGGTTGGGCATCTCAAATGGGTAGTTATCACATTGATAGTCACATTGATTTATTATTGGATTCATCCAATTTCAAGGCATTAGCTAAAAAAATTAAAAATTATGGAAGATGATTTTGACAATATTAAACACATAAATGAGAATCCATTGAAATTAAAGAAAAAACATTTAAATTACATGTATTTTCTTTACATATGAATTTCTTAGAATCAATATATGTAATTCATTATCTATTTCCCGACATATTTTATATGGGTATAGTTTCCCAAAATAATGGTTAATAATGAAATTATAAATTTACCAAAGAATATAACTTGGGACTGTCTAATTATTTTTTTTTTAAATTCTTTTTTCAGGCACCAATTTTTAGGCGAGTTTATCTTAATGTGGTGTTTTGAGTTTTAACCCTATGTATATATATGTCAGAGCCTCATCCACATGTAGTATCTACAAAGGTATTTATGTTCATGATGAACTAGTTTCTTTATACTTACTTAAATATATGGAATTTTTTCACAATGTTTTTCATATCCCTAAGGTTTGAAAAATTGTTTTCTAATCATAATCCAAAAAATAAACTTTTCCATAATGCCAACTATGACAACACTACTCTTTATTACACATAAATATGTAAATTATTACACAATATTACACTTAATACAATCGATAATATCCATAAGTCTACTATATTTGGGATTTAGGTACATTACATAACATTTTATAAAAGTAAATATATCATCTTTAATGAAAACCAATTCAATTTTTTCATACATAAAATAGAATGGTGTAACCTGGGGACATACATAAGGAAGGGATGAGCTATAAATCTCAGTAAGAGAGTAAACATGGAATAACATGAATAATATAACACATCATAGACAATTGGAATATTAATAGAACGAAAAAGGAGTGAGATTCATAAACATGAACAATGAGTAATGATATAACACTATAGCATAAATTAATCAGGATAAATGATGGAAACACATATAAAATCGTGTAATAAAAATATGTAAAAGATAAATTCAAAATAATAATGAATAAAAATTTCCCATAAATGAATTATGTTTTAATACAATCACAGCATGAGATCTTGTTATACTAAACATTTCCCAACGCATTAGAGTTATATATAATTTTGGGTTCCCCCATCTCATTCATTTTATTTCCATATTTAAGTGTACCACATAGATCATAAAATGTTGGGAAAAAATCCCTCAAGGCATCATTGAAGTATTTTTGGGTGATTGTGTTTGTTGACATAGTGAACATCCGTGTTGTGATTTTGGACAATGCAAACCATGACATAGAAGTTTGTTTACAAATGGGATTTCATGGTGGAATGTCAAGTTCAAGAGATGTGGTTAGTGATCCATGTTTGATTCAAGAACGTCGACAATGGAATGGATGATCTAGAGGATAGGAAACTTGTGCGCTATATATTTTTGAAGATCAGATCATCAAAATATGGTAAAGGGTAAGGGTCGTGCAAGTATTGGTGTGGTCGCGTAGGTGACTTGCGCACCATGAAGATACTTGCACGCCGATGCGTTGGATGCTTGAGAACTTGCACACCTATTGTTTTTCAAGATTAGAAGATCAAAATATGCAAAAGGAAAGTGGGTCACATAGATTATTGGTTTTTTCATGCAAGTGACTTCCATGGGAAGAGACTTGTGCGCCGAGACTTGCGTGCCTCGGGGACCCTTGCGTGTCATCACGCAGGGTGTCCAAAATGACTATAAATACTAGACCAACCCTCCTCATTTCTGAATGGAGTTCAACACTTTGAAGATTCAGAACTCCCATCATGCAGGTGTGGTGTTCGCGCAAGTGGTGGTGTGTCACGCAAGTGGGACTTGCGGGCCAGTGTAGGAAGTTTCGCGCCATGTGTTAGTTGCGCGCATGATGTGGTTTAGGAGAGGAAGGACGTGAGTCACACAGGTTTGGAGTTGGAGAAGATTGTGTCAAACAAGTGTTTGAAGTGACTTGCGCGCCAGTTGTTTCTTGCACGCCGATACTTGCACACCAGATTAGACTTGTGTTCCAAATAAGGTTGATTCCCCGATAGTGTTTTCGTGCTGTGTGGAAGCTGGAATTTTTCCCGATACATTAGGTGCAAAGATATATTCATCAATGGGTAAATGTTGGAATTCAATAGAGAATCTACATACAGAGGAATATGCATTACTTCATGAAAATTAAGAGACCTACAGGTCTATAAACTGGGAGTGGATTTCTTCTAGATCAGTGAGCGAAAGAAGTGAAAGAAGGTGATCCTCTCCACCGGCAGAGAGACAGAGAGAGAGAAATGGGGAGTGACCCTTGGGAATGCAGTGAGATGACCCTAAACATTGTAAAGTCAGTGTGCCTAGTCATAGAAGTGATCTAGCCCAACCCTTATAATCCACAGCTATTGAAGTTTAGTAGAGTTTTGTATGACCGACAACCTGTTGGCGTATGCTCCTTAGACATAGCCCGTAGCAGTGAACCAAGTAAAATTATTGTGTCCTGTGCATTCTTTTCTTTCTTTTTATATTGTGCAACAGGAATGAGAGAGAAGTGTGTTTTTCATAACAGCGAAACAAGATCAGAATGATCCTTCATTCTAAATTAGTCATACCCTGATTCTCCCCCCCCCCCTCTCAGGGTAGTCATCCCTTTGGACCGAACAATTTGTATCAAAGGGAAATCTTTATTTTAGTTCTTCTCTCAACATAGGTCACTAATGATAAATGGATTCCAATCATTGACGGATTTGATTTTCATATATTGAATAATTTAATGCAAAATTATTTCCGATCTTTGGGAATGGATGTGTTTTCAGCAGCTATGCATGGTATCACAACTGATATTACTAGTGGTGCATTATCCAAAGCTGAGCATAGAGAGATGGATGCTGATGCCAAATCAATCAATGCCTTAGTCGGAGCCCTTTCCAGTCCCATCTATACAAAGATGATTTAATGAAAAACATCACATTCCATGTGGGAAAATATTTTGAATATTTATGAAGGTGATACAATGGTCAGATAGGTAAAGCTTCTAGTGTTGTGGAACAAGTATGATGATCTGAGAATGAACCCAAATGAGTCTATTGATGCATTGTTGTACAGGGAAAATGATGTGGTAGAAGACATGAGATGTCTTATTGAGATTATCAAAGACATTAAAATTGTAAAGTGCATCTTGAGAAAACATCCACCTTGGTTCAATCCGAATGTTTTTTTGGAAGATAATGACCCAAAAGAGCTGACATTGGATAACCTGCACAGCACTCTTGTTGCATATAAAATGATAAATGATGATAACAATGTTATGGAAAAGGGGATATCCAATGAGGTGGAAATTAAGGCCATAAAGAATCTCACTATTGATGATTCTCAAGAGGATGAAGAGATAGATGAGGTGATGTCATTCCTTTTTTTCAAATATGTAAAGAGTAAAAGGAAATTTTAAAGGGAAACTTCCACTAGCATGATTTTGATGTAGAAAGGTTGGTTATCTTGCAGCAAGGTGCCCCAAAACGTTTCAAGATAACGATAATGATGATGAAAAAGTCAAAATTCCCAAGAATAAGTCTTCAACATTTGTGAAATAGAAGAAACAATTCAAGAGAAATTACTTCGAGAAGAAGAATCTGATTTCTCAATAATTTGAATGTTTAGATTAGTTTAAAGACGAAAAGGATAAATAGATTGAAAACTGCAAAGATCGTGGGGAAAATGTCATGGTAGCGGTCGTCGGTTTTTCTCAGGAAAAAAAAGAAACTAATGTTAGAGAAGAAGAGGGAGAAGTTGAAGGAAGAGTTGATTTGGAAGCAGAATTGGAAGCAGCTCTGAGGAGATAGACGTTTGGAAGCCAAAACAAAGAAATCCAATAAAGTGGCTCGTGATTCAAAACTCTATATGAAACAATAGGATGATGAAATGTCTGAGCTGTTAGAAAACATGAGGGACTCATGTTATCAACACCAAAGAACTCAAAATCAGTTAGTGAGTATAAGCTCAAGATTTAAGAATAGAAAATAGAGATTGATGGCTTGAATAGAAAAGTTAAAGATCATGTCAAGTGTATCGAAGAGCTTGAAAAATAAGTTGTCTGTCTATGGAGAAAAGTTAAAGACCAAGAAAAACCCGTGATTCCCAATAAATTCTTGGTAATGCAGCTCATTCCAAAGACTAAAAAGATGGAAGAGGAGCCTAGTATATCAGTAGGAAAGAAGCAGCAATTGAGCTCAAATGTTAAGGTTGATTCAAGTATTTAACAGAAGAAAAAATTGGTGTCAATTGAAGTGAGACCATAAGCACTCATCCTGATATTGAAGGTTGATTTGGGAACAAAAAAAATCATATTATTCCGAGATCCCAAGAGGAAACTCATAGTGCTGAAGTGCCACGAAGGAATTCTCCATATATCCGGTGTTATTTTGGCAGGAAGATTGGACATTCACAGTATGTGTGTTCTATAGACAAGAGATATCAGATGAAATAATAAAAAAGGTGGTAGTCAAATAGAGAACGGTTCTCTATAATATATTTCAAAGGGCACTATTTTTGGTGCGGTGGTTTTGGGCACATGGTCAGGTACTGCACTTCAACCATACAGAGGAATGTGTAAAAGCAAAATCAAAATGTTCGCAAGCAGTAGATCAATAAACCAATATGTGAGTTAAAAGTGAAAAAATAGATTTACAGAATTTCAAGATGAAGCTAGTCCATCACACTCTCGGGAAGATCAAGTTTTACAAACCACACTGAGTTTGAAGTCAATGACATGGCTCAAAAAGAAAAGAGGAAGAAAAGGTAGAAGTTGCAGAAATTGCCCTTAAAGCATCAGATCATTCAGGAATATGGATCCTGGATAGTGGATGCACGTCTCACATGACATGTAATAAGGATCTTGTTACAGGCATAAAATATGACAAAGAAGGAGTTGTCAAATCTAGAAATGATGAAGGCCTGAAGATTGTTGGCTCAGGAAAATCCATGTTTGGGGGAAAAGAAATGAGACGTACTGATGTCTTGGTTGTAGAGGGTCTTATTTATAATTTTCTCAGTGTCAGTCAACTATGTGATTCTAGGCTCTATATTTAATTTACCACGAAGATGTGTGTTGTGAAAGGAAAAGATGGAGCAGTTGTTCTATAGGTAAAAGGACAAAGGGAAATCTTTACCTTGTAGGGGGATAAGAAGATACGTGTCTTTTATCCAATGAAGAAGAAAACCAGTTGTGGAATATGCAACTTTGTTATCTATGCCAATCATCCATGGAATATCTGGTAAAATTTTATGCTGCTAGAGACCTTCCCAAACTTTCACATGATCCCACTCATACGTGTGATGCTTGCCAAAAAGGGAAGATCATCAGAAAGTCATACAGGCCAAAGGAATAGAAATCACCTAGAGTACTCGAATTGGTTAATGCTGATGTATGTGGACCTATCTCACCAGGAGATATAAATGGGAAAAGGTACTGTGTTTCTTTCATTGATGATTATAACAGAATGGCCTAGGTATTTGACATTACCCATAAGACAGAGTTGTTTAGTTGCATAAAGTAGTATATGAGGGAATCATAAATGATGGTTGGGCAGAAAATTCTAATGTTTTGTATGGATAACGTTATAGAATTCACAAACAGTCAAGTCGAAAACTATCTCGAGAAACATGGGATAAAGAATTAAGTCTCATCAGCAAGAACTCCCCAACAGAATGGAGTGGTTGAGAGGAGAAATCGGATCATCAACAACATGGCCAGAACAATGCTTATTGAAAAGGACCTACCAGAGAAATTTTGGAAGGAAGCAGTTTTGACATCAGTCTATATTTCAAACAGGTCTCTGTTATGTCTAAAGTAAAGGAAGACTCCGTATGAAATGTGGTACAGAAATAATCCAATGCTGAAATACTTTTGAATATATGGGTGTAAGTTCTCCATTCTCAACAAATAATATCACAGGAAGTTTGAGTCATGACGATATGAGGGGATATTCCTTAGCTAATCAGGGAAAATCAAAGCATATAAATGTTTCAACAAGAGGTTGGGTAAAATTGTTGAGAGCAATGATGTCACTATAGTTGAAAATGAACAGAATACTCAATGACCTAGTGAATAGTTTCTGGATGAACGTGATGATTAGGTAAGAAACACAAGGGAAGCAGATGTGGAATAGGATGACTCAAAAGAAGATACTAATGATTGACGAGAAAGTGTCAAGTCTGTGTCTATAAGGAAGCCAAAGAGTCGAGCTGAAATTGACAGGCAGAATATCATTGGTGATCAGACAGCTCCAGTTCAGACTCGAAGAATGAAATCATTACAGAAAATGTCATTTTTATCTCAGGTGGAGCCCAAATGTTTTTCCGATGTAGCTAAAGATGAAAACTAGGTTCAGGCTATGAATTAAGAGCTTGATCAGATTGAGAAGAACTAGACATGGGAGATTGTTTTGAGGACACCAGACAAGAATGTCATCAGGACTAAATGGCTCTATCACAAAAAGATTAATGAAGATGGAATAGTGATTCAGAACAAAGAACGACTAGTGTTCAAGGGATAATCCTAGATAGAGGGAATAGATGTTGATGAGACATTTGCACCGGTTGCAAGGCTGGAGAAAATCTGATTACTTTTTTCCATAGCAGGGCAAAGAACGTTCAAATTGTTCCAGGTGGATGTCAAATCCACATTATTAAATGGATTTCTAGAAGAGGAGGTGTATATTGTGTATCCAAATGGTTTTCACATTCATGAGGATGAGAAAAAAGTTTGTAGGTTGAAGAAGGCGTTGTATGGGCTGAAACAAGCTCCAAGGGCATAATACTCAAGGGTTCATCTGTATTGGACGAATCATGGTTTCTAGCATGGAGGAGTTGATTAAAATATCAATTTCATAAACAACAGTAATCAAAGGATGTTGGTGTCGGTTTATGTCGATGACATAATATTTCGTAGATCAGATGAATCTCATTGCAGAAATTTATTTGAATTCATGAAAAATGATTTTGAATTGTCAATGATTGGAGAGCAAACATTTTTCCTTGGTCTACAAGTGACACAAGGAAGGAATGAAACATTCATTTCTCAATAAAAATGTGCTAAGGAGGTTTTAAGAAGATTTGGAATGGAAAATTACAACGAGATGAAGACTCCAGTTGCTACCCAGATGAAATTATCAAAAGATGAGGATTTAAAGGCAGTTAATATCAAAGAATATAGGTAAATTATTTGAAGTATGTTTTACTTAACCACAAAAAGGCCTGATATTGTTTTCACCAGATGCCAAGTATCGAGATATCAGAGTAATCCCAAGTGAATCCACATGCTTGTAGTGAAAATAATACTTTCGTATATCCAGGGCACAATGGATTTTAGCTTGACATATACTGAAAAATCTAAAACAGAGTTATTGGTATGTACTGATGCAGACAGGGTAGGTTTAGCGGAAGATAGAAAATCAACACCAGGTGGTGCATTATATCTTGGTGGTTTGTGTATTTCTTTCCATAGAAAGAAGCAATATTGCATTTCATTTAGAACTACTGAAGCTGAGTATATTGCGGCCACTCAATTATGCACACAGTTATTGTGGATGAAGCAGCAGCTTGAAGATATGGAAGTTTATGTGAAGTCACCGATCAGAATCCAGTGTGATAACTCAAGTGCTATAAATCTTAGAAAAAATATCATCCATCACTCATGGACGAAGAACATTGATATAAAGTATCATTTTATCAAGGAGAAAGATGAGCAGGGAATCGTGAAGTTGGAGTATGTGCCTACAAAACTACAGGTTACAGACATTCTGACAAAGGCCTTACCCAAGGAAGCATTTGAAAGGCATCGAATGGCTATGGGAGTTAAGTCGACTCCCCTCACTTGAAATAGTGTAGATGTGGAACCCCCCCCCCCCCCCGCTCCCCTAGGTATGATGTGTTTTTCCCTAATGTGTTGATATGTGTTCTCTACTGTGTTACAGACTGTAAAGACGTATCCATTGGGTTCATTGACAAAGGGGGAGAAAATAGTGATTGTTCAAGGGGAGGCAGTGTGGTTATTTGAGAAATATTGAAAGATACGAGGAGAAGCTGACAGGTGGATCAACTAGATAGTGGGAGTTTAATGTTATTCTCCAGAGCTTGGATTTGACAACATAGGAAATAGGGATAAAGAGGTTTTAAAGGGGACAAGGGGTGAAGCTATGAACAGAATGGGGGAGCATCTTAAATTTGACGATGCTAGAAGTGATCAATCAAAGAATAGAAATCACGAAAGATTAGAATCATGATGAAATTAGAAGAGTGATGTTGGAATGTTTTAAGAACATTTCCAAATATTGGTATCAGTCTGGTAAAAATTGGTATCAGTTTGGTGTCAACAATGGATGTCAGAGTTGATGTGATTCATTGATGAACTTTTCATTTACTCTTGTTTCTCGCGCCGAGCATGGCTCGTGTGGGATTAGAGTATGTGTTTAGTATATCTTTGATCACTATCAGAATCGCAAAAGGTTAATGGTGGCTGACGATTAAACGATGTTTCTTTCTATGGAATAGTTGTCAACAAACCCAAAGGGGGAGATTGTTGGGAGAAAATCCCTCAAGTCATCATTGAAGTATTTTTGAGGTGATTGTGTTTGTTGACAAAGTGAACATCTGTGTAGTTATTGTTGACAATGCAAACCATGACATAATTTTTTTTTTGAAAAAGGGGATTTCATGGTGGAATTTTTAGTTCAAGATCTGTGGTCAATGATCTATGTTTGATTAAAGAATGTCGACAAAGGAATTGTTGATCTGGAGGTGGCATAAAAAGAATAGATACAAGGTGGAACCGTTTTCCAATGCTTGCCATATTTTTTGGACTAAAAATTGACAATTGAAGAAAATTTTTTTTTGGAAAAGGAACTTGCACGCTGAGGTCTTAGAGGATAGGTAACATGCGTGCCATTTGTTTTTGAAGATCAGATCGTCAAAATATGGAAAAGGGATAAGGGTCACGCATGTATTGGTGTGTTCGCGTAGGTGACATGCGCGCTGATGCATTGGATTCTTGAGAACATGTGCGCCTTTTGATTTTAAAGATAATAAGATCAAAATATAGCAATGGAAAGAGGTTCGTGCAGGTTATTGGTTTGGTCGCACAAATGACTTTTAGGGGAAAAGACTTGCACGCCGGGACTTGCACGCCTAGGGGAGACTTGTGTGCCATCGCACAGGGTGTCCAAAATGCCTATAAATACTGGACCACCCCTCCCCATTTCTGAACGGAGTTCATCACATTGAAGATTCAGAACTCCTGTCAGGCAGGTGTAGTGTTCGCGCAAGTGGTGGTGTGTCGCGCAAGTGGGACATGCGCGCTAGTGTAGGATGTTGCATGCCAAGTGTTAGTTGCATGCCTGAGGTGGTTTAGGAGAGGAAGGATGTGAGTCACGTAGGTTTGGAGTTGTAGAATATTGTGTCATGTAAGTGTTTGATGTGACTAGCACGCATGTTGTGACTTGTGCGCGGATACTTGCGCACCAGATTAGACTTGGCGCCATGTAAGTTTGATTACCCGACATTGTTTTCGTGCGGTGTGGAAGCTTGAAGTTTTCCCGATACATTCGTAGCAAAGAGATATTCTTGTATGGGTGAAAGTTGTACATCAACAGAGCATCTACATTTAGAGGAAGATTTATTCCTTTATGCAAATGAAAATACCTACAGGTCTATAAACTGTGAGTGGATTCCTTACAGAGTAGTGAGAAAAGGAAGAGAAAGAAGGTGATCCTCTCCACCAGTATAGAGCCAAAGAGTGAGAAACATGGAGTGACCCTTCAAAAAGTAGTGAGCTAACCCTAAACATTTTAATGGCATTGAGCCTAGGCATATAAGTGATCTAGACTGAACCTTGTAATCCAAATCTAGTGAGGATTAGTAGAATTTGGTATGACCGACAATCTGTCGGTATATGCTCCTTGGACGTAGCCCTTAGCGGTGACCCAAATAAAGTGTTGTGTCCTGTTCATGCTTTACATTCTATTTATATTGTGCAACAGGAAAGAGAGAGAAGAGTTTTTTTCGTAACAGTGAAACAATATCAGAACGGGCTTTAATTCTAAATTAGTCATACCATGATTCACCCCCCTCTAAGGGTATTCGACCTTGAGGACCTAACATAAAACATGGAATCAATTATCATGAAATTATATTCCATGACCATGATGTATTGAATAAATAAAAATAATTACCAAATAAATAATTAGAAGTTCATAAAGGTGAACACCCAAGATAGGACACAGGTATGGGTATTCAATACAGAATTTTTTGTCAGGCAAAATTGTGGTGGAATTTCAACAGAAACATTTCATCGCCTAAAAATTAATAAAATTGGTTTATAAGAGAGAAAAAGTTCAATCATCATTTTTAAATCAACTATACTAAAATAATAACCAGTAAAAAAATATCCTAATAATAGGTGTTTGATATATCGGCCATAATATAATTAGGAAACGTGAATAATGAGGAGAGGAAAATAATAATTTCCTTCATAATGTGACTTCAAATGTTTGGGATGAGCTTCATGAGACCTTGGGGAACATTATGAGGAATATAGATAGGGGATGGAAGTGTAAGGACAATTTTCAAGGATTTATACTAAAGAAAGACATGATATTGGTTCAGTTTATAATGGAAATGAGTAGGGAATTTTTTATTTTTTCTCAAACAATGGTTTTTGAATCTATATAATATTGTCATAAAAACAAATAAGCTTCCCATATTTTCTAAAAAATATCAGAGGATTCATTATTTTATTAGGGAATGGTAAAAATATGTTCAAATAATACCACTTAAAAAGTGGATGTAATCATACTCTTAAAGAAATTATTTTAAAACCATAAAATATATTGACTGTTTTGTAGGACTCCTAAAGGCTTTATAAAATTAATAAAATAGAAATAGAATAACTTTATTTTAATTTAAAAAACATATTTTGTATTTTATACCCTTTATAGTTATTATTACAACACTTTTGAGTGATTATGAAGTCATAATACACACTGTATATTTATACGATATTTTATTTTTTTTCCAAAAATTAGGTTGTCTTAGAGAATTATGAAAAATCACTATTAGATAACATCAATGTTATGATTTAAAAAATATAATTCAGTTTATAGAACCAATTTTATAAATATTTTTATTTTCACATATAAAATAATAATCAGTAATTATTTAAAAATTCTCGGTTTTTTACAATAACATTTTTTGAACATTTTTTAAAAATAAAATTTATATCATATAAATTATATGATCAATTATATTTAGGAAAAATTATTTATTGAAAATATTTTATAAATGTATTATTTAATTTTAAAATACATTAATTAATCAAAATAAAAATTTTAATTGAAATTAAAATAAAGAAAATGATTTTTTTTATTATACGCAAATCAAAATCATTTATAAAGTAATGATAATGATGAAAATATGATCATTAATCAATTTAAAATATAGTATAAATAATCCAATTACTATGATATTGATTCATATCCTTTCAATAAATAGAAAATATACATAATGGTATAGTTTGAGACAATGGGACTTTTATGGGGTGGGTCTATTTACATGGGTTGGGTTATGATATCGATGATCTTGAACTTCTATTATAAGTGGTATTAATCATGCTTAAGTTGTTGGATATAGGATTGGGATTGGTCAAGGGAAAATAAATGCAATTTTAACACCCTTATAATGACTTCTAAATGGTATTTATAGGGTTTGATCCTACTATTTGAGTACATCAATACATTTCCTTATGTCAATTAGATTTATTAAAACCCTATATTTATACAAATCATGTGATCATTGTTCAATAGATATATTATCAATGGTAATGGTTATTAATAATATTTTATATCTAATAGTATATAATTAAACCAATTATGTAAATTTATTTTCTATTTCCACAAAATATAATGAAACAATTTATTAATCATAAGGGAAATTTTATTTATAATAATTCGGGTCGTTGAGATTACAATGTTCTCAATATTTATTTGAAGGTATTACATTATCCCCACCCTAAATAAATTCAGTCCACTAAATTTTATCTATATCATAGCAATGAAGTGTTTGATATTTGAAAATACCTTTTTGGAAAACTAAAATTGTAAAAATATTTCATATAACATCCACTTTATTAGATAGGAATGTGAATTTTCAAGTCATATGGACTAATCACATTACTATGATTACATGTCGGAGAAAATAAGTGAGAAATGGAAACATATAAATTTAATAGATTATTATTTTTAACGTATTGATATAAAATGATATAAATTTTTGATTACAATAATTTGGGAGATCCAAATAAGGCTAATGATCAGAAAAACATGAATTTGGGATGTGTTATGGGACAATTGATTCATTATAAATGACAGTATTATGATAAGTATTTTTTTTAGCACATTTTCTAGAGTTATGTAATTTATTTACCATCTATAATGACAAAATATAGATATATATTTTTTTATATATTTTTATTTCATAGTCACACTTTCATATTATGGTTGTGCTTAAATCATTTTCCACATCATTTCTTTCTACAACAAATTAATATCCAAGATGGTTATTTTAATCCACATGGAACAAAATTAAAATATTAGAGATCATATAGTATTTTTATGAATAAAAATATATTACTCCTATTTTTATTAAACCACAAAATTTATAAATGTTTATCTAATAACACCTAAGGTTCAAATTAATCCATTTCATAGATTCTTAACCATTAATCTCATCTGAAAAATGTCTAACCAATGTTTGATGTAAGGTTTCTAAATTAACATTATATTACCTATTCCATAAAATTATGTAATTAATTTCACATCACAAATATAGGAAAATATTGATCACTATAAAACCTTAATGGAAAACATTCATGCATCCCAAAATAAAATCTCATGTTTTCAAATATTTTTAATAGATCCAAAACTATAGTAAATTCTATAAAATATAACATTCAAATATCATTAAATAATTTCATTATCATAAATAATATCTCATTAATATCTTATTTTTTTAATTATATCAACATAGAGAACATATGAATGGAAATATTTCCCTTAGTATTTTTTCCTAAAAAATTATCTTTCCAATAAATGATTTTAATATTATCATCATTGTCATTCCACAGATTCCCTAAAATCCTTAAAAAAATAACACAGAAATAAAATCATTTAATATTTCATAATTATCTTATGGGACCCTTATAAATAAGATAATTTTTTTAAAAATAATTATTTGATCCAAATACATAAGCAAATTATTCCATCCACATAGTTTTTATTAATAGAATATGTTTAACCTTTATCCATTATCTTCTTCTGTGTTATATTTCCCTGATTATTGGCCCACTCATTTACACATTGCACCATATACTTATATTAGAACCACTAAACATTGAAATTTTTTTATTCTCATTCAGTCACGAGCATTGTTTCCTTTTTTCAGACATATAGAAATATCTCATCTCCTTCAAGAAATTTACTCGGTGTTTCATTCCATAATTATCACAAGTGAGAAAATATTGCATTCCCATCTTCCCGTTAAATATATTATTTCAAAGTCATCCTCTTATTCTTTATATTCCATTAAAATACATAGTACATATATAATGAAATATATTTCATGATGAATCATAAAATTATTTTATTATATGATGAAAAAGTTTGAAGGACCAACACCATTCCTAGACTTGGCTTAATCTATTCCATAAAATAGTCAATAATGCAATATATGCTATGTATGTAATTTAGAGAATAACTAGATAACCTTTAAAAGGTATACTAATACTCCAAAACACAATCTTATTAATTTCTCTATAAATCTAATGAACTTTATCTTCATCTAATTCTTTCACTTTGGAGTTATTTGTCGATGAATGTCTCATTTTATGTTTTATATTCTAAAAGTATTATTTCAACTTCTACAATAGTATTCTAGATCAATGACCACCATTTAATAAAATGTGATTTTATATAATACACATTAAGTGTAACCTTTTCTTTTTCATTGCATCGCATGTTCAAAAATATATTTTTAAAATACTTAATCCATTTCATGACTAGAATGATACTAGAAGTACAACTAAATTATGGGTTCCTTTGTGACATGAAGTGTGCTAAAATTTGATAATTGCACTATGGAAGAGGATTCCCCATATGGGAAATGTTATTTTCTCTAACCTGATTATTCTTCCCAAATATAGCCACAATTTTCTTAGTTCTAATTCAAGATTTATTGGCCACCAAAACATGTAAATGTTTACAAATACCTAGAGTATTAATAACCTTTCTAATTCTAGGAACCATTTATAAACAATGGAATATCATGGATTATATTATAAAATTTTATCATTATTTCATGATGTATAATTTTAAATATTATTTAAAAATTAATATTAATTAAAATGTATTCATTTTCAATATTAGAATCATAATCATTTTTAGGGATATCATAATTATAAAATCCTTTATAGTGATTTGTAAATAAAACCTAAATTATCCTAAGAATATGAACTGATAATGTAAAACCACCTATGTAGTAATTCATATTATCGTGAATTATGTGATGATTATTTCTATCCTAATGCTCTATTTTTGGAGTTACTACTCCATGGATCAATTGTTCAAGAACCACACCGACTTATATTATATATAAATGGATGTATTGATATGAAAACCCATATAATATCATCCTTACTAGAAACATTATTATGTAATTATATACTTATAAAAAATTAAATCATTGGGTAATATCATTAACATATCTCTTCCATAATATAGATGTTATAGTTTCTACTAATCTTCGTATAATGTGAACTGTTACGACATCGACTTTAGTGTCCTAGAGCTGGGGTATACTTCTTTACATTTGTATATATATAAATGGTAAAATCATGAAGGAACATGCATATTAAAAGTTTTAGAGAACTATATACAAACATGATATCCATATTAAATTGTTAATATAAAATAAAACATAATATATAAAAATTAAAATGAATTTCAAAATTAAAATCTCATTCAATGATGTGTTATACATTTTATGTGGAAATTAAGAAAAATAATGGCAAGATAAAATGATTATTAATGGTTATGTGAAACAAAAAATTTCATTTAAGAATAATAATAATTAATATATAAGGGCACATTAAAAAAATCACATTCAATTTAAATAAAATAAATATCATTTTATGGTAGTGATTAATCATTATAGAATGGGTATATAAGTTAATACACATTACATTTATTCAATTAATGAGAATAAAATGAATCAATACATAATATAATAAATAAAATCTCATGGATAAAAATAATAACTGAATTATAAATTAAGGAAATTTTTAATTATGTGATTTCATGTTTCCATGGAACATGATACCTTTAATATCAATATCTATCCTCGGGTTAGTGCAAAATTATTAGCTGAAAACCCATATGGCTTTCCGAAATTATTACTCCCATGATTCTATCGATTCATTGATGGTTAACCTCTAATGATGACCAACCAATGTCTTGTTTGTGAAATACATTACTTATATATAAAATAATCAATTTACTTTAGAAAAAATTTTCTTTATAATCAAGTGTCAATATTGAGTAAAGGATACAGATTTATCAAAAAACAATTATAGTAGATCAAATAAGATAAAAAGTAAAAACTATATGTAAAAATGGAATATAATTAAAGAAATTATAATATCCATCATCAAGTAATTTTTATATATAATATTAATTAATTTTCTAATTGAAAAATATTTAAAAAGTTATTGTTTCAAGATAATGTTAACAATCACAAAAGAAAGATTTATTTTATATGAACTTTTACCACTTGGTACTTTTCAATTCAAATACCGCAAGATTAAATAATAAATATTGATAATTAAAATAACATGAATTATGATGGAATAATTATAGAACTTTTGAAATGGATGTATACAAATCATATAATAGAAATTAGGTTCATAACATTATAATATGCTTTAATGAAATGAAATTGAGACAAAATACATTACCTCATGGTAAATTTTGGATCAACAAGCTATATCCTCTTATATAGTGGATTGAAACATGTCATTTCCTTATTCCAGAACCATTTTAATATATATAATATCATATATTATAATTTTTATGAAATCTAGTCACACACTTTTTAATAATATATCATTATTTTCATTATTTGATGTATCAATTTCCTTATATTATTAAATAGATTTTTAATGAAAGGTAAAGTTCATGTGGATATTATATAGTTCCATAATCTAAATAATAGTAAAAATTGAATAATTATAATATTCATACATAAATTTTTCATTTAATACAATTCATGATTATTATTTTAGATAAATGAAGTATGTTATGATCATAGAGGATGTAGGTCGTACGTACAATGTGTAACATTTCCTGTTTTCAATCATTATTTTGGAAAGATATTATGTAATATAACATCTTTAAAAAATTATCATAATGACATATATACCATATAATTTATTTAAATATACTTATATATATCATCCATGTGGTGTGGTGATGAAAAGTAAGGCTAATCGTTTCATTAAGGTGGTCGTCCACATGTACAAGATTTACATTGTCATTATTCATTGAGATAACAGGTAAAAAAAATTATGTATGATAACTTATATGAAATATAAATATTCCATGAATATAATTATTATCTCACTTATACCATATATAACCCTTAAATTTATCTCTATCACCTTCCAAGTAAAGTATTAGTTAAAGATGAATCACAATGTATCACAAGGCAGTTGTCCACCGTACACATGAGATATATTATCTTATAACCTATTAAAAGAAATTTAAAAAATTTAATACATGATATAATGACCCTATATGTATAAATATATTAAAAACATGATATATATATATATATATATATATATATTCTTTATACACAACATAATTCTAAACTGTGGGAGGTGGTAATGGAACAAGTATCTACATCAGTTTGTGAAGTTATAGTCTGCCATACACATGAATGATGGTTTCATAACTCATTTGATGAATTTGCATATAGTTATAGGTAGTTAACATATTAAAAAAATATTAATACAGATAATATATATAAGTTATTATATTATAATTTTCAAATAATAGTTCATGGAGTTTGAGAAATAAATATAATAAAAATGATCTTTGAAAAATGTTTTAACATTTTTAGGTATCCTCCATAAGTTTGTAGAAAAACCTTTTTATAATTGATTTATTACAAAACAATGACCTATTATATATTTTTTGGGATGTATGGAATTTATTTGGGAATATATTTTCTGATCGAAATAGGGTTGATGTTATCATAATGAGAGGAGTGGAGGTGGCCATTTGCATGTGAGGATAGTGGAACACTTGTAATTTTTTTCAAGTATGAATTCCACCTACATTTCATTCATGTCACACATATCAAATAATAGACTATTCTCCATAGTGGAATGTATATGTTGTAAATGTATCTAAAAAATATTCAAGTGTTTAGTTCAATTTTTCCTTATGTTTCCAGTTTTACGAACTATAATTCAAATATTAACCTTTTCTGCGATAATTAATTTGTGCATTTTAACTATTAACATTTTAAAAAAAATTGACCATATTACAAATTATATATAATACTTATTCCAAATATAGAATAAAAATTCCCAAATTCAATTCATAGAAGAGGTAAAATTTTATTCAATTGATTTTGAATAAGGGTTTTATATTTCACAAGTTCTCATAGGGGTAGTATTTATTTTAAAAGAAATATATCGTAAAGCATTATGTTGTTTTATTATATTATAATATTGGTGTGTCTTGTCATGCATGATTTCAATAAAAAATTTATTATTTCATATTTTTAGTATGTAACATGATCGTTTTAATTAGAACATGATATAGTTATCTTTGATATGGTCTTCCTCGATCCATTCCAATAAAACACAAAAAATCATGGTGTGTCAAAATAGTATAAAGGATTAGCTCATGCTTGTAAAGATTTCAAAAATAATGATTCCAAATGATGAAATAATAAAATTTACAACCAGATATTATCTGATTAATATTTATTTCATAGATATCATAAAGGGTTATATGAGTTTTAATATGGGTTATATCCTCATTTAATCAACTGTTTATATATATAGATATATAATGAGTTTTTATACATTATGAATGTTTATTTTTTCTTAATTCAAAATTTTCATAAAAAAAAGTTTTCCAAGTATTTTGATTTCATATCAATGAAAAAATTTATTATGATTGAATAATAGAATGATATAATTATCATATATTTAATAACATAAAATATATTTATTTTTAAATTATAAGAAAAATACTAAATGTATCCATAATTTCTATCATATAAAAATATGTTTCTTTTTATTTTACATATTTAAAGATGAATAAAATATATAATTTTTATTTTATGAATTAAAATAAATTAACAAAAAAATTTGATGAATCATGTGAATATTATCTTTAGAGAATTTTCTTTATTTTTTGAAAAAAATTATTATTTCTATGTAGTAAAAAAAATATTTTTACAAATAATATGATTTGATGAAATTATTAGAATATATGTTTTAATTGTTAATTTTTAAAATTAATTTCATAGAAAAAATATTTTTATTTTATTATTGATATTATATATTTTAAAATGTAGGTTTCAATTTCAAAACCCTTATTTGAAATTTAATAACATAAGATTGATTTTTTAAAAACAAAATTTTTTAATATGTAACGTGTATGAGTCAAACCAACCTCAATACGAGGTGCGGTGTGGCCGACACCACTCTAACTGTGTCTCTTTTGTCTAATATGGGTAGAATTATAAGTGAAAAGAACAACTAGCATAAGAAAAACCAACCAAACGCATTCATAATCTGTTGATAATTAATCACAATGATCCATGGCTCATATGTGACATGTACGAGCCAATCTGGGCTCAATCTGAGCCGCGGTGTGGTCGGGATCAGTCTAAGTGTCTCTATTTTGGTTAAAATGGACAACATTTTAAGTATATACGGAAAACTGACCAATAATGGGTGGTCCTAATAATGGTTTTATAGGATCAATATTAGGTTTATGATATGAAGATTACTTTGGTAAAACTACTTGTTTAATATATTAATAATATTAACGATAAAAAAGTATTTATAAAATTAATTTTCTCAAAAAAAATAATGAATAAAAATTTATTCATACTATATAATTGTTTCATAATAATGAATTATTCTATTAATTCAATATATATTGTATATATAACTCTTTTATATCGTATAATATATCATTATGCTATCGGTTTAATGATATTTAAACGTAATCACCTCAAACCTTCTATTAATCATGGCATATTCCTTTTTTGTGGATTTGACCAACTACATGAACAAGGCCACAAAATTATGTCATGGATTACTATTATAACATAATTAACGATATATAGGATTTAAGTATTTAAATAATGAATTTTATTTTTCTAGAAATGTTACATCAGAATTTTACTCTACAAATAAGAAAACCCAATTCATGTGATAATAAAGTTACTAAAGTGTGCAATTTGTTAATTTCTTCATCATGGATTAAGAATTAAAATCTCATCAAAGGAAACTAAAACATCATTAATAACTCTATTTCAATCTTTGAAGTAACATTAATAATATTTAAATGATGAAATTTAGAATGATAATGTAGTGTCCCAATATTTTATATGAATAACAGTGTATTTGATACTATATATGATAAAAAATATCAATCCTAGACAGTAATATATCACAATGATACAATATTATATATTTATTTTTAAATAAATTCATTTTCTTCGATATCATTCATAACATGCAGAGCCTAGTTTTTATAATCCATGCTATTCAAATAATATTATTAGTCCAAAAATTCTATTACCACATAGCTATTAAACATGATTTTATGAATTAAAATAACAGAATTATATATATGTAAATTTATATGAAGGTTTTACATAAATAAAATATTTCTCTAAATGTGTAAAATATTTTTAATAAATTTATTATATTAATCGAAAATAATTTTTTCTCAAAATATGATATTAATTTATTTTGGTAAAAAAAATTAAAATTAATTTTTATAACATTTAGAGACGGGTTTAAAATAATGTAATTTATTTATTGAATCATGAAATAAAAATTTACTTTGGGTGATTGGAAAATAATTTATTGAACATATTCAGTTTTTACTGTGCACTTTTAAATAATTGTTTTTATTAAAAACATTCTTTTAATTTAATGAATTTTATAATGTTTTATTTTTTATAAGATGTTTTAAATGCTATTATGGTTAAATAATATATTTATCAAACATATATATGTAATTGGAATCAATTTTATTCTGAATTTGAATATTAGAATGTTTTATACTAATGGATTTTGTTTTCTCAAACACTGTTATTGGCACATCTACATGATTAGTTTTTAGATAAATTGAAGAACTTATCTCAATGATATTTTGAAAGATTTATTGCATATTTTTTAATCATAATTATTAATAATATCTAGTGTGGTCAAATAATTTTTGAAAACAATGAATATTAAATAAGTAATGATTAAATTTTAGAATTAAGGTGATGACTGGTTTGTCGGGTGTTAAATTATAACACCCAAAATTCAAAAAGAATTACATTTTATTAGATTAATTAAATTACAAAAAATATTAATATTGGTTTTATTAAAAAATATTATTATTTTATATTTTTTGAAATCCAATATTGATTTTTTTCTTGCATTAAATGTTACAATAGGGTCCATCGATAGCTTGAGGTACATGCAAGATTGAGTTTTACCAAACAATAGTATACTATTAATTGTTTTATTAAAAATTAAAAATAAAATTTGGAGAATATATTGGTGATTATTAATAGCTTTAAACAACTAATAAAACTATATTTTTTAATTCATTTGTTAATAATAAATTAGAAATTCATATAAAAACCAATTAAATATAAAGTAAATATTTTTATAAAAATACAATTTGTTTTAAACAAAATTTTTTTTAACATAATAAATTTTATTATTTACTATAAACTGATAATATTAATTATGTTTATATATAATATATTTAAAAAACTATTTTCATTCATCCAGAATACTTTATTGTCCAACGATTCGAACAAATAAAAGTTGAAATAAAAAAATATTTTTTATAAAGAATGTTTTTTCCACATTGTAATTGCAAACATGTCCTAAAAATATACTTTTAAACTTTAATATAATTTAATTAATTAAATAAAAATTATTTTTTCAAATAAATTGAAATTATAATAGGGTGGAGTTTTGGTATTTTTTAGATGTTTTATTTAATGATTCATAGTAAAAAATAATGAGTTATAATTGAAAGCTGAAAATTCTTATAAATAAATAAAAATGTTAAATTATATTTGGATTTTATAAAATTTAAAAATAGTTCAATATACATTTATTAATATAATTTATGTCATTAATACCATTTTAATGTTAATATATATATATATATCTTTTGAACATTTTTATATTAAAAACCCACAATCTCAACAGGCTTGTGAGATTTTTGAAAATTCAGTTTATGTTAAAACAATTTATTCCAATTATATGTATTGAAATTTAAAAAAAGATTAAATATTTTTAATAGAAAACGTTAAATTTTAAAATAATTTCAACTTATTTTTTAAAATAATTATTATAATTAATGTCGTTAAAATTAATAATTGTGATAAAGGTAAAAACTAGTTTACATAGTAATTAAAATTAGTTTATAAGGAGATAAAATTACTCTACACAAGTTAAATAACATATTATGTCCATTAATATAACATTAAACCTAAATAATATATTTCATTATTATGGAATCATTTTGTTATGTAAAAACGTTGGTAGACTTATCTTCTTTTAAAAATTTCTAGGTGTATCATACCCCACAAATTAATTGCAACACCTCCCCTTTCATCACACCCCAATAACCACATTGTTCCAACCGAGACCTACAAAAATAAATTGAAAAAGTAACTCCCATAATCTTATAATTATTATTTTTGGAGGAGAGAAATCCACTGAATGTTTTAGTGGAAACCAAATTAGTATACTAAAGAAGTGTTATTGTTTTTCTAACAGCCTTTCTATTTTATTTTACTTTAAAAAATGTTGAATTTATTTTTACCATGCTTATATAATAACATATTTATATTAAATATACATATAATTTATTATTTTAATGTTTTACCACCCCAAATACACACTTACACCAAATGTATTAAAAATCTTCATTTATATGTACTGAGGACTACTGCCTAGCAAACTAATGTGGTGCATTTTTTCAATTATCACATATAATGGTTAAAAATATTGATGTAAAAAGGATTTATTTATGATATATATTATAATAATTATTTTTGTGCCATATGGATTGATTATATAACACCACCAATCATTCTTCCCATTTTGTACGAATGTGATAAAGTCATTCGTGTGGAAGGTGGATTGTAATGTCGTGAAGTGATATGACTCATTCACATGTAATAAAGAATGTATTAAGGATTGTTTTAATAAATATATGTGATATAAATAACATTTTAATGATAATTTAATGATAATATATATATATATATATATCATTCACTTCCCATTGATTCAATAAGACAAGAAAATGAAAACAGTGTTCCTACGTAAGTTTGACTTACCATCTCTAGGAGCATTGAATTTAATTTTTGATGAAAAAATATTATGGATTAATCAAAATGCATATATACAAGGAATATTTGAATTTTTTAATTATTTATTTAAATTATCTATATGATGATGTCATGATTTCTTTATTATTAAAAAATCACAAGTCAGAGCAAACTCAAAAAACAATGTAGTTATTACGCGAAATAAAGAAAATAATGTATGTTTATTAATGAAAAGGTAATAATGTGTTATGACAGGATAATATATGATATAATATATATTAACATGGTTCTTTGTTTAATAACATTTTTCAAACCACTATAAAAGAGGTTAAATCAATTACAACCAAAAAGAATTCCCAAGGTAATGGTTTTTTCACAATTTCATTTTATTGAGGTATATCATAATATTATGCACTGTGTTTCTTGTATATGGTGAAAATATTTCCCATTTAACATGTAAAATATGAAATATTTACTTATTAATGGTATTTCATCTTTCAATTTGAATTAGTTCATCTAAGGGAACATTAATTAAGGGATACCCCATTTTAAATAATTACATAACTCAATTTCCTTTCTTTGGGTTATATTACCTCCACATTATAGATAATATAATATGATTATGTGTGTGATGAATTTTGAGCATTTTTATTATTATTATTTTATGTATATTTTTATTTTATACACATAATCCATCCATGAATTAAATCGCACTTTAATGTTTTGATAACATTAATGGTTTATTTCATTATCTCGTTCATATAGATATATTTTATTATTAGATTTCCATTAGTGGAAATTATATTATCATTATTTAATAATTCATTTAATTTTAATCACCTCTATTAATTCAGTGTAACGCCCCGACCCTAGTTACCCATAGTCGGTTCATTATTACATAACATTGGCATGAACACAAGAAAGATCAAATCTTGAAAGACCGATTGGCATGTAGCCTTAGAAACACTAGATATATTCATAATGTTTTACATTACATCATAAAGTGAAAAACTACTACAACAACATATTGTCTCCATATTCCACACTATTAATCCCTCATAATATCCCTGTAGGTCATTCATAATTTACTTCTTCACATCCTGGGAAAATAAAACATAGAAAAGGGGTGAGCTCAAATGTCCACTAAGGATAACAATATAGCGAAAACTTACATAAATAAGAATAAACATTTAAGGTAGTGTATAACTAAAACAATAGCCTTTTAAACTTGAACTTCAACATAGTATGAAAAAAATAAAATGAAATAATTCCATTTACTTATTCACATGGATATTCTACTAATCGAATAATCACATTCAATATCAATAACCACTTTCATAATGACGGAATGCATAATGCCAGACTATCATAACCACATAGCCAAGGCCTCATGCCAAGAATACAAATAAGATTTTGTCAAGGCCTTGTTCCAAGACACTAGTTTTTCTCATGATACCTACCAATACATCGAGGAGCTATAGCGGGCTCCACCCGTAACATATTAAGTCCAATGCATTCCCATATGAAAAGGTTTAAACATAACATAAACATTCGCATTAAAACTAGCATATGAAATGTCAATACTTTCACCATAAACTATGAATGGTATAAAAATAGTACATCCACAGTCAAACATATCACAAAACATTCAATACAATATAGAAGTTTTGTATCATAATAAATCAACTTCAAATAAGCGTAAAATCCATCAAAGGATGTTGACATAGATGAAATCAAAACTCTTTTTAGAGAAATATCTCTTTCTATTTTGAAATCATTTAGGAGTCGTATATTTATAAAATAAAACATTTTCTTTGAGAATATTCTTATAATCTTTTAAGGGATTATTTGACGATTTTATAACAGTGGAAAATAGCCGCACCGGCCGTATAAGTTAAAAAAACATTCTTACCTTAATTCTGTCGAAAAGGTTAAAAAGCACCTTGTTAGGAAAATGACATAAAGATTCCTTTATAAACTTCTTATAAAAATTAAAAAAAGGGTATAAATGACTTTAAACCATATTGTTTAAAATAGTAATATTATCTTGATATACATTTTTAAGAAACATGGATGTGGATGATAAAGAGATCCCAGTATTTATTACGTATAAACAAACTCTGATAATGAAGAGATTGCGAAATAAACCCTTACCAATTTGGTAACTTATGAAACATACAACCCATGAAATAGGTATCATACAATGAATATGTAAATACACATAAATGATAGGGTATTACACAAATAATATAATTATGGACAGTACATACACCACACAAAAGGTAATGGTGGCAATATGGCATGAATCTCAAGGGAATAAGGAGTGAGATGAAAACCCCTTACATTGTACTTTTTTTTGTTGGGGTAGGTTAAGCTCCTGTATAATGTTGAAATAATTGTTATTAAATTATTCAATAATCATATACATTAATATTATATCCCATATTATCTTTTAACATTGGTTTGTTAATAATATCTTATAATTATCGTCATTTCGGGTGTTAACTTACTCATTTTCTTTTATATGTTTTGTTACGTAAGCCATGTTTGTAATGGATAGGTTGTATCATAATCATATCTAGAATGATATAAAGTCTTTAGATTCTATTATTAATCATAAAATGAGAATTATACTTGAATGGATTTGATGGAGAATGAATCTCATCGCGTTTGTGGAGACGGTAGTCCGTACGTACGCACGAGCGATAATATCATTCTTTTGATATTAAAATAATATATAATTGGATGTTATACCATATATAAATAATCATTATCATGTTATATTTATTATTTACATGAGTTACACATCATTATTATACCCATCCAAATAATAATTTATTGAATAACAATTACACCACGACGTGGAGACGGTAAGCCATACGTACGCACGTATGGTGACATGTTATTCAAAGGATGGATAGAATAGTGAATATGGTTGTACCGTATTTATAATAACATCATAGTATATATATGATACTGGATATATTATTTTAGAATGGTAACAACAAAAGAAGAAGAAGTGGAAGAAGAAAGGAACTTGAAAAAGTGTGGTGAAATCATTACCTCTTCTTCGGGTTCTTTATTTAGATTTGATCAAAAGGGCTCCTTAGGATGTCTTTCTGATCAAAATAAGGCCTCTAGGATGTATTAAGGGAAGTTGAGAGAGTATTCGGGCAGGTTTTGGCCGAACCAAAAGGCTTTGAAGGTGTGAAGTAATGAGAATGGGGAGTGCCCTTTTATAAGAGGGGTGAGGCTCACCTTTGGAAAAGCTAGAAATATTAATTTATAATAAATTCATATTCGGTTTATAATGGCTCCAAATTTGATTATTTATATGTTAAGGTGGGTATGGGTCGGACACCACACAACCAATAGAATTTATACAGGTTTGGGTCATTATATTAACCCTATCTTTAAGTATTAACTCTTAGTTAATTAGTTTCACTTTTACAACGTCTCTCTGTAATTTTATATTATATGGTTAATAAACATACCATATACATCCAAGAGACCACCAAGTGGTCCATTAATGATACACCTATCATGATATAAGTCAATTTTATGAAACTTAGATTTTTAGAATTTAATATCAATTAATAATATAATATTTGTTTTCAAAACACTTTTATGTCAATTTTGACACTATTCAATAATTGATTTTTAAAAAAATCATAAAAGAATTATTACTTTAAAAACAGTTAATTAATGAAATATTAACATGTCATATTAACATATAAAATTAGTGTAATTCATAAAAAGTTTCATATTATATTTATTTGGGTATTTATAATATCAATTATTCTAATTTTTCATTAATTAGGTAATTACTGCATCATCATTGTGTCATAAATAAATTAAATTATATAATGTCTAAAAATTATAAATAAAATATAATTATGTATTAAATATGTTTATCTTTCTAATGAATATTTATAGTCGAATATCCAATATATATAACCCTATGTAAAAATTGTTTTTCTAAAAGATATATGCTTATGTCATTTTTCTACTTATTTTAACTTAA
The DNA here is from genome assembly GCA_963277665.1 of Viscum album. Classification (NCBI taxonomy): domain Eukaryota; kingdom Viridiplantae; phylum Streptophyta; class Magnoliopsida; order Santalales; family Viscaceae; genus Viscum; species Viscum album. The sequence goes on from OY728126.1 coordinate 398,841,136, forward strand.
TTAAAATAAAGTGTCCCTATCACCTACAAGTGGCTCCATGAGGTCCCAAAATCGACCCGAAGATGCCCATGGTCAGAAATGTATCCACCAATTAGGTTAGGACACGTTTTAGGGTAATTTAGTATTATTATAATTTTATTTTTTAACCCTTATTTACCAGATTTACCCTTAACCATGGTAAATAAAATATTTACCGCAGTAATTATTCAAAATGTCTAAAAATAAAAGTTATCTATTCACACAATATGAAAATCCTGTTTCCAAATATGGAATCCATTTTCCCAAATTCAAAACACTAATGTGGCAGAAATTAATATAAAATTAATTCCCGCTGTTAAAACAAAAAAGCGTGTTTTTAAGATATAATAATTACCAAAAGATTGATACATGTTTTTGTTCGGTTTAATTGTGAAATTATGTCCAATGACCAAAATTGTATTAAATGGTAAAAATATATTCTAAATATACTTTAAAACACTCAAATTCTTAATTTATCACTATTAATTATTTTGATTTAAAATGTTGTTTTTAATTAAAATTTAGTAATTTTCACTATTCATCAAAATATTAAAGTTATCCAAAAAGTACCAAAATTTAACCTTAGGCTAAATTCAATACTCAGAATCCAAAAATGAAGTCCATTTTGAGAGATAAAATTTCAATAAGTAGGTATTACTATTCATAATGGCTATTTTGATCGGTGGTGGTGTCTGTTAAAACTCGATGTTGCGTAAAACACACGCTATTGCATTATTCAAAGAGAAGCATACCATAGAAGCTTGGGGTGTTACATTCTCCCCTCCTTCAAATAATTTCATCCTCGAAATTTCTAGAATACTATCCCATGAAAAGACTCTGGTGGTTCTTCATCATAAGTTCCTCGTGCTCCCACGTTGCCTCTTCCATCTTATGGTTTCTCCACAAAACATTTACCAGACGCGACGTCCGGTTTCTCAGTACTTGTTATCCCATATCAAGAATCCTGATGGTCTCTCTGAAATAAGACAGATCGGGTTCGAGTTCTAATTCCTTGTAAGTGAGTACATGCGTTGGTTCAGGCATGTATTTCTTCAATAGAGATACGTGGAACACATCGTGAACTTTGAAGAGACTTGGCGGTATTGCCAATCAGTAAGCTAAAGCCCCAATTCGTTGTAGAATTTTGAAAGGTTCGATATACCTGGGACTCAATTTACCTTTCCTACCAAAACATATGACTCCCTTCCATATAGATACCTTCAGGAAAACATGATCACCGACTTGAAATTCCGAATCCTTCCTTCGATTATTGGCATAGATCTTCTGCCTACTTTGAGCTTCTTTGATGTGATTTTGGATTACCTTCACCTTTTCCATCGTTTCCTCCACTAGTTCTGGACCTACAAGTTTTCTTTCACCAATGTCATACGAACAGGTTGGTGTGCGACATCTCTTTCTGTATAACACTTCATATGGTTCCATTTGAATACTCGAATGGAAGCTATTATTATAGGAAAATTCTACCAAAGGTAAATATTGATCCCACATACCCTGAAAGTCAAGTGAGAAAGATCTCAGCATGTCTTATAAGTTTTGAATAGTCCGTTCTGATTGTCCGTCTTCTGAGGGTGGTAGGCAGTGCCCAAATGAAGATCAGTATGCAAGGATTTCTGAAGAATTTTCCATAATTTCGAAGTAAAACAGGGATCACGATCAGAAATAATCTATAGGGGTACTCCATGAAGTCTCGCAACTTCATTAATATATAGTCTTGCTAGAAGTTCTAGTGGTAGACCTTCTCTTATAGCAATAAAATGTGCTGACTTGGTAAGACGATCAAAAATGACCCATATTTCATCATTCCTTCGTGTTTTGAATCAATGACCACCATTGATCAGCATCTCTAGTGAGGCGGTAAAATGACATGATAACTTTTTCCCTTTCACTACTCCCCAAAGCCTGAAATATTTTCTCTAGGGAATTTATCCTTTGCTCGGCTACTAAGGGATTTGTACTCCCATTGAACTTTGGTGGTTATTGCCTCATGAATCGATCTAACATTGATCCTCCACGCTGCGGATCAGGGTACTCCATATGGGTAAGTTTATTATTCATAACCTGAGTGAGTTGTCCCAGTATGGTGATTAGCTGATCGACACCAGTTGCATCACCAGCTCCACTATAATTATCTTGAGCAGGAGGGAAATCCCTACATGGAGTGTGTGCATTGATACGGTTTCCATTTCTTCCACTAGGGGCCATTTTTAAACAATGGTATAAACTAGATCAGTTTGTGAATCAAAATACAAAATCCCATAATTATAAAACACTTAACATAAATTGAACTATTTATGGATATAATCCATAATCATAAAAAATGTTTTCATTGAGGAAGTATGTACTCATAAACCCTTCATAATGATTTATAATGAAAATGAGATTTATCCTAAGTATATCCCCCGGGAATGTCGTAACCAAGAGTACAGCAAGGCCCATTGTCGTGCACCCATTCCCGTTCGATTCTAGCCCAAAGCGGTGTTTTCAGGTTTTACCCCTTGGTACATCTATGCCAGAGCCGCCTGTACCTGCTCGTATCCAGACATGGATGTATTTCTCGGAAAACTCACAAAATCTCTACAATACCAAAATTCTAGGAAGTTTTTCTATACTAATCCTCAATGTCTTTCTTAGGTCTATGTGCTATAATCAGAGTTAATCTAAATCTAGCTTCCAAGGTTTGTACTAAACTTCCCCTAATACCAACTGTAACGCCCCAACCCTAGTCACCCAGAGTCGGTGCATTATTACATAACATTGGCATGATCACAAGAAAGATCAAATCTCAAAAGACCGATTGGTTTAGTAGCCTTGTAAACACTAGATATATTCATAATGTTTTATATTACATCATAATGTGAAAAAATACTACAAAAACATATTGTCTTCAAAGTCTACACTCTTAACCCCTCATAATATCCATGCAGGTCATTCATAATTTACTTCTTCACATCCTGGGAAAATAAAACATAGAAAAGGGGTGAGCTCAAATGCCTAGTAAGGATAACAATATAGCGGAATCATTCATAAATAAGAATAAACATTTAAGGCAGTGTATAACTAAAAAAAGCCTTATAAACTTGAACTTCAAAATAGTATGGAAAAAATAAAATGAAATAATTCCATTTACTTATTCACATGGATATTCTACTAATCAAATAATCACATGCAATATCAATAACCACTTTTATAATGCTGGAATGCATAATGCTAGACTATCATAACCATATAGCCAAGGTCGCGTGCCAAGACTACAAATAAGATTTTGTCAAGGCCTTGTGCCAGGTCACTAGTTTGTCTCATGAGACCTACCGATGCATCGAGGAGCTATAGCGGGCTCCACCCGTAAAATATTAAGTCCAATGCATTCCCATATGAAAAGGTTTTAACATAACATAAACATTCATATTAAAACAAGCATACGAAATGTCAATACATTCACCATAAACTATGAATGGTATAAAAATAGCACATCCACAGTCAAACATATCACAAAACCTTCAATACAATATAGAAGTTTTGTATCATAATAAATCAACTTCAAATAAGTGTAAAATCCATCAAAGGATGTTGACATAGATGAAATCAAAACTCTTTTTAGAGAAATATCTCTTTCTATTTTGAAATAATTTAAGAGTCATATATTTATAAAATGAAACATTTTCATTGAAAATATTCTTATAAGTTTGTAAGGGAAGCTTTGATGATTTTATAACAGCGGAAAATAGTCGCACCCGCCATATAAGTTAAAAAAACATTCTTACCTTAATTCTGCCGAAAAGGTTAAAAAGCACCTTGTTTGGAAAACGAATGACAGATTCCTTTATAAACTTATTATAAAAAGTAAAAAAGGGTATAAATGACTTTAAACCATATTATTTAAAATAGTAAGAATATCTTGAAATACAATTTTAAGAAACATGGATGTGGATGATAAAGATATCCCAATAGACTATTATGTACAAACAACCTCAGATAATGAAGAGATTGCGAAATAAACCCTTACCAATTTTGTAACTTACGAAATTTACAAACCATGAAAGAGGTATCATAAAATGAATATGTAAATACACATAAATTAAAGTGTATTACACAAATAATATAATTATGGGCAATATATACACCGCAGAAAATGTAATGGTGGAAATATAGCATGAATATCACGGGAATAAGGAGTGAGATGAAAACCCCTTACCTTGTACTTTTCCTTGGTTGTGGTTGTTTAACCTCCTGTATAATGGTGAAATAATTGTTATTAAATTATTCAATAATAATATGCATTAATATGATATCGTATATGATCTTTTAACATTGCTTTGTTAATAATATCTTAGAATTATCGTCATTTCAGGTGTTAACTTACTAATTTTCCTTTATATGTTTTGTTACGTAAGCCATATTTGTAATGGATAGGTTGTATCTTAATCATATCCATAATGATACCAATTATTTATATACTATTATTAATCATCAAATGAGAATTATACTTGAATGGATACGATGGAGAATGAATCTCATCGCGTTCGTGGAGACGGTAGTCCGTACGTACGCACGAGCGATAATATCATTATTTTGATATTAAAATAATATATAATTGGATGTTATATCATATATACAGAATCATTATCATGTTATATTTATTATTTACATGAGTTAAAAATCATTATTAAACCCATCCAAATAATAATTTATTGAATAACAATTACACCACGCGTGGAGACGTTAAGCCTTATGTACGCATGTATGGTGACATGTTATTCAATGGATGGATAGAATAGTGAATATGGTTGTACCATATTTATAATAAAATAATAGTATATATATGATACTGGATTTATTATTTTAGAATGGTAACAAAAAAGGATGAAAAAGTGGATGAAGAAAGGAACTTGAAAAAGGGTGGTGAAATCATTACCTCTTCTTCGGGTTCTTCCTTTTGATTTGATCAAAAGGGCTCCATATGTTAGTTTTATGATCGAAATATGGCCTCTAGGATGTAGTTTTGGATGTTTAGAGATTATTTTGTCAGGTTTTGGCCGATCCAAAAGGCTTTGAAGGTGTGAAGTAATGAGAAGGGGGAGTACCCTTTTATAAGAGGGGTGAGGGGAACCTTTGGAAAATCTAGAAATATTAATTTATAATAAATTCATATTTGGTTTCTAATGGCTCCAATGTTGATTAATTAAATTTTAAGGTGGGTATGGGTCCCAAATCACTCAACCAATAGAATTTAGACAGGTTTGGATCATTATATTAACCTTATCTTTAAGTATAAACTCTTAGTTAATTAGTTTCACTTTTACAATGTCTCTTTGTATTTTTATATTATATGGTTAATAAACGTACCATATACATCCAAGAGACCCCCAAGTGGTCCATTGATGATAAAAATATCATGATATAAGTCTATTGGCCTAACCTTAGATTTTTAGAATTTAATATCAATTAATAATATAATATTTGTTTTAAAAACTCTTTTATGTCAATTTTGACACTATTCAATAATTGATTTTTGTAAAATTCATAACAGAATGATTACTTCGAACAAAGTTAATTAAAGAAATAATAACATGTAATATTAATCAATAAAATTATTTTAATTCATAAAAGTCTCAAATTATATTTATTTGGGTATTTATAATATCAATTATTCTAATATTTTATTAATTAGGTAATTACTGCATCATCATTTTGTCATAAATAAATTAAATTATTTAATATATAAAAATTAAAAATAAAATATAATTATGTAGGAAATATTTTTAGCTTTCTAAATATTTTTTATAGTCGAACATCAAATATACATAACCCTATGTAAAAATTGTTTTTCTAAAAGATATATGCTTATGTCATTTTTGTACTAATTTTAACATAATTAAAATAATGTGTCCCTATCACCAACAAGTGGCTCCATGGGTTCCCAAAATCAACCCAAAGATTCCCATGGTCGGAAATGTATCCAAAAATAAGGTTAGGACACGTTTTAGGGTAATTTAGTATTATTATAATATTATTCTTTAACCCTTTTTTACCAGATTTACCCTTAACCATGGTAAATATAATATTTACCGCAGTAATTATTCAAAATGTCTAAAAATAAAAGTTACCTATTCACACAATATGAACATACTATTTCCAAATATGGAATCCATTTTCCAAAATTCAAAAAACAGAAGTGACAGAAATTAATTTAAAATTAATTCCCACTCTTAAAACAAAAAGCGTGTTTTTAAGATATAATAACTATCAAAAGATTGATACTTGTTTATGTTCAGTTTAATTGTGAAATTATGTACAATGACCGACACTGTATTAAATGTTAAAAATATATTCTAAATATACATTAAAAACACTCAAATTCATATTTTATCACTATTAATTATTTTGATTAAAAATGTTGTTTTTAATTAAAATTTAGTAATTTTCACTATTCATCAAAATATTAATGTTATCCGAAAAGTACCAAAATTTCACCTTATGCTAAATTTGATACTCCAAATCCAAAAATGAAGTCCATTTTGAGAGATAAAATTTCAATAATTATGTATTACTATTTATAACGGCTAGTTTGATCGGTTGTGGTGTGTGTTAAAACTCGATGTTGCGTACAACACACGGTATTACATTATTCAAAGAAAAGCATACCGTAGAATCTTGGGGTGTTACATTCAGGATGGTTTTAAAGATATATTACTAATTTCACTCGTTGGTAGTTAATTTATTTTAGAAAATTTTTTCTATAAAATCAATCATTTTTTCTCTCCTCGGTAGGGATATGTTTTATTTAAAAATCATATTTTCTAAAAAAAATATTTATAATTTTATTTATTATTTAAAAACTATTTATTAAAATAAAATATTACCCAATATTTATTTAAAAAAAATTTAAGGGAATTTTTTTTAATTTTTGATAATTTAAAGTTTATAAAAAAATTTTAATGAAAGAATAATGTTATTTACCTTGTATAGAATTACCCTCCATCATTTATTTGACAGGTACTTTTTAATTTTAAAAATATGTATTTAAATAAAAAAAATTACATTTAAATATATAAGAAAAGGATTTCATAAAATCATTTTTAAAATGATTTGGTTATATTTCTCAAGAATGTTTTCAATGATATTTTTGTTTTATTTTTTATTCATTAATGGAAAAGACCCTTGTTCTTAATACAATGGGTATATGGTGTATTGATACAATCATTATTCCTCCTCTAGATGATTAATGATTATTTTTAGTAATGATTTTATTGACATTAACATAATTGAATCATTATTTTTTTATTAACTTTCCCTTGAGTTATTCACATTCAAATGACAACCACCCATTAAATTTCACCTAAATACCAACATTATTTATCATTGATATGATTACAACCTAAACCTTATACCATTTTTAACTACAGTGTTTACATTGTTATATATTTGATTAATTGGGGAAATATTGATAAATCTATATATTTTACTCAATATGGATTCTTAATGATAAGGTACATTGTTCTTAATTAAATTAATTATTTGATATATAAGGAATGATTTATACATGCAGTGATTATTGGGGATATAATATTATATATCTCCATGATGTATTGTCAAGAATCATGAGAAAAATTATATTACTAAATTAAATTGGCTTCATACAATAATTTTAAACTATTTGGAGGATAAATCTTGAAGGTATATAATTTCATGTTCTTGAGATATGACATCTAAGAATTAATCATTTCCATCCTTTTAGTTATTATTATTCATGTAATATTCACTCCAAAAAAATCAATGGGTGTATTTTATTCTCAGTTCTTTTATTAAATTTAATTATTTTCAGTTATTTTTTTCATATTGATTATTCCTAATCTAATTATTTATTTTTTATGTTTTATCTATTATTTAATTTTCCATATTGATTTTTCATATTGATTCATTATTCCTTCCATTTTACATAACCATTACATACCATTAGATATCACCCTTATTTTTTCCTTTTTTAGGAATACATGAAGTTTACTATGAAGGATATGTATGGTTACACTATATTGAATAAATTTATTCGTCAAAAAAATTATTTTATAAATTATATATTCATATGTACTATAAAACTCGTGTATTTATGATGTTTACTAAAACTAATAAATTTTTTGTTCCTTTTGTATCTTAATTCCCAATATCTTTACAAATATAATAAAGTATGTCACAGACTCTAGAAAACTAGGGTTGGTGTCTTTAGTAATTGGTTTCAAAGGGAGACTTAGTAGAATCCTTGGAAAATATATTTAGGAAAACATATATTAATAAACATAATGTGGAAGTATTTCTTGAGGATAAGTATATAAGAACAAACAATTGTTTTAGTAATGTAGATATTAACATGTTTTTACTTATGATACCACCTACCTGGATAATACACGTGGATGTGGTTTTGGAACAAATATACCTGTGGGTAATATCTTGGAAAAGGGTAGACCAAGATTATCTCGAGTGTGTCCTGGTATACAAAAATCTCCCTTACTATGCCCCAATTTTGACACTCCTAGTGGATACTCGTAGTAAAAATAAAATTTTCTATTAAATCCATCATAATGAATTTGAAAAAGTGAAGAAAAATAATTACCTAGGTTAAAACATAGGCTATGGAATGGATTATATTTAAAATAAGATAATAATGTATTCAAATTCTGGTAAATATTTATTGAGGTAGTTTTCCAAATAAAATTACAAGAATCATGGAATATTTAAGGACAATGATAAATTTTAAAATAATATTTTTCATAATTAAATATTTTTTTATGAATACCATCACAATATTATGATATTAAGGAAGATCAAATTTTCTATGTATTAACAACCACATTTAGTATCTATGTGATCAGATACTACTAATATTAATGATATTTTGAATAATTTTTTTGGAAATAAAACCCATGGTTTTAAAATATATTATAGTAGAGATGTTTTATGGAAAATAAATTGTTTACATATTATAGATATATGATTAAAAGAATTGATAGCATTTTGTGTTAATATGTTCATTATAGAGAAATGTGAATAGTACACTTTAGAAAATATTGGTTTTGTTGAAATCCATAGAAAATAGGTTATTTAATTTCCAAATTTCAATTATTTATATCATATTTATTTTAGGAAATTCACTTCGTATTGTTTAAAACTGAAAACATATCTTCTTTGTGAAAACCCATCATGTTCTACAATGCCTCATGGCATGAAACCCTGATGGAAGGATGATAAGGTTTTAATTCCAACTACTAACCAATATGATGTTTTGTTTAATAAGAAATTGTTTTTAGATAACCAATTTGACGACTAAATATTAATAATGAACCAATGATTTTAATTTTTATGTTTAGAGGTCAATAAATTAAAAATATAATTTCTTTAAAATTATTAGAGGCAAACATAATGACTTTTCGTAAGGATCTTATGATACAATAAATGTAAATTCTTATTCGTCATTCCTAATGAACCATTTTTGGCTACCCATTTCATTTTGAAAATGGAATAAATATAATTTTTTTTGAACAAAAATATATAAAATTATTTCTATCAACTAGAAATATATCATGTAAGTATATTTCATATTATTGATATATATTAAAGTATTTATTAAATTTTTTAAAAAGGACATTGAGAAAATGTTATCATATTACATTCATATATGATGAGCCAAGTGGTCCGTTATATCATTAAATATTTTGAATTTGAGGCCCTAAACTATACATTTATCATTCAATTTCTTATTTTAAATGAACATAGTCACTCTAGATATATTTTTTCCTTCCTCCATATCAATACTTTAACTTTCCACGAGTGGTCTCATATTTAGAAACCACATTATAAGTTTTTCAATATAACCTTTGTACTTACCAAATTCTATTTTTAAGAGGATAAATTATTAAGCATTTTTTTATATGAGTTTTTTCATAATGTAATTTAAAAATATAAAACCATTGACTATCGAGATACATTTAAAATTGTTGGGAAAAAATTTATTTAAGGTGGGGAGAATGTAAAAACCCAAAATTAAAAAATAATGAAATTTCATTAGAAATTATATATTACAGGAAATGATAATATTTATTTCATTACATGAAACTATGAGTTTTTTGATTTAAATTCAAAATTTATTTTATCTTTCATTACATGCACAAACAAGTTCTTTCAACAGAATTCCTTAAAAGCAAAATTATGCTTAACTGAATAGCGATATAGTAATTATATTACTATTTTAAATGGTAATTATCTTACAAACATTTAATATTTTGATTATGAATAGTATTAATTAAAATATAGAAAATTATTTAATTTATTTGTTACTAACTAATTAGAAACTAATATGAAAACCAATTGAATATATAGAAAATGATTATATAAAAAAAATATTTTTTTCATTGAAATAAGTTTTGAATTAATAAATTAAATTAATTACTATTTTTGAATATTTTTAATAAATTTTTAATATTATATATTAAATAATTGTATTTTAAACTCATCCAAATTATATTATAGAAATAATATATTAAAAAATAAAACTTTATTCACATAAGTTATATTTTTTACAGTCATTTTTTCATCCTTTGAGTGATGCACATATTTTAATTCTAAATTTTGACAAATTTATATATAATATTTGAAAAAAAAACATCAGTCGAGAAATAATGATAGTTATATTTGGTTAGGCTGAATTTGTTATTTCTCTGTAATAATATTTATTTTTTAATGAATACAAAAAAATAAGTCATTTTGATTGAAAACCAGCTTTCCATATAAACAATTTATAAAGATAAATTATATTTATTATTGTTATAATGTCAAATAAGTTCAAAATTAAGTCCATTAATAAAAATTTTCTTATTTTAATAATTTTTATACTGGAGTTAGATATAAAAACATAGAAATTTATTCATCATTTTCAATTTAGATCCCCTCTTTCTCGATAAATACACAAGATTAATTTTAAATAATTTTTCCCCTTATATGTGAATGAATCATCAATAATGATATTAATATATAAAATAATTTAAATTTTAATGTCTAATTATTTCTGCTTTTTATTTAAAAAAATTATTAGTGAATGTAAATAAAACTAATTGCAGTTATTAAGGAAACACAGAGTTTACTTATTTAATAAACATAGGTTATAAGGTGTAAAAATTACCCTACACTATTCTAATTCCAATTTTTAGATCTATTTATACTATTAAATATCTATTTAATATATTTTTGTATTATTGAATCCACTTTTTAGTCAAAATTGTTGTTACACATAACTTCATTTAAAATATGCCTTGTCAATCCTCTCACCCATATATCAAAGGCCACCCTTTCTCTTTCCTCATAAAACTGTTACAAAATTTGTTCATCCATGAACTACACAAGTCAATACTAAAATTATATCCTCTCATCATGTATTCATTATTATGGTCATAATTGAAACAATTGTATATTTTAAATAAATCTTATGTCGGATACCCAATGAAGAGGTGATTGTTTTCTAAAATAATTTCAATTTTATTTCCTTCTTACACCCCATATATTTTTTTATATTATTATTATATAATATCCTCCAAATCGTTAGTATAATAATTTTTAGGTTATTTTTATGTCCAAATACCACTCACACATCCATCAAATGGTTTATATAATCATCGTTCTTGTGAATGGTGGACTACCGCATTGAGAATCAATGTCATTCTTTTTTTCATAACCAACTATCAATGATGAAAATAATAAATAAATAAAATATGAATGTTATATGTTTTATTTTTTATAACTTTATTCTTTAATAATTATTATTTAATAAATAACATTATGTTTTCCATTGTGTAAGAATATCATAAGGTCATTCTTGTTCATGGTGGACTACCACCTCGCGAAGCAATGTGATTCTTTCACATGTTATATTGATTGTATAAGGATGGGTTGAATAAAAATATGTAATATATATTAATTAAAAATAAGACTATAATGATAAAAATTATATATATTTTTTAATTTTCATTCTTACCATACAATAAGAAAATAGAAACTGCATTCATTTTTACATACAACTTACCATCTTCATGAACATGGCATTTTATTTCTTATCAAAAAAATATGTGGATTAATATAAATTAATATCTAAAAAAATATAAAATATTTACATAAGGGCTTAAATTACGGATATTATGAAATAATGATCAATGAATATGCAAAAAAAATAACAATTACAAACATGATATAAAAATAAATAAGTTATTATCTAAAATAATGAAATTATTGAATAAGTATTAATGATCGAGTAATAATTTATTATAAAGGGATAATATATGATATTATAAAAATTAATATTTTTTTGTATAATTTAATATTAATTTTAATACCACTATACATGTGGTTAATGTAATAATGACAAAAAATATTTCATGATGCAAGGGGCTTCTTCTCCATTTAATTTCATTGAGTTATTTTGTAATGTTATGAAACTAGTTTTATTAATATAGTGCATATACTACTAATTTGTATTGTAATATCATTAATAATCCATTATTATTGGTATTTTAAGTTTCATTTTGAATTATTTCATCTAATGTGATTTTAATTAAGATCACCCATGTGGTAATGAATTTCCTAACTCAATTTGTTTTTATTGGGTAATATTACTATCTCGGTGTCCTTAATATTATATGATTATGTGTTTACTATATTTTGAATATATATTTTTGTATTAAAAATGATTCTATGTTCATTTTATATTGATACACATTTAATTTTTGGAATAATTTCTATTCAACATTTTGTTCATTTTAAGGGATTATTTCATAAAAACATTCTTATAAAGATTATTTATTTTAGAATTTCCATTATTGGAAATTGAATGATTATTAATTAATAAGTCCTTTTATTTTATACTCTTATAGTTATTCATGATATTTTTAAGTAATCCTACCATTTTACCACTCCCTGTAATATATCATATTTTATAAAATTATCTCAATAAAATTTGAACTCATTTATATCCTCAGTCAGAAAAATTGTTCAAAGAAAAATGATGCTTTTTATTAATTTTTTATTTATTTATCCATTTTAAAATTATAATTAAAAAAAACAACCAATTTTTTTCTTTTTATATTTTTTTCAATGGAATATTTTATCATGTATCGAACAAAAAATATTTCAATCCATTTTATAATGAAAAGGAATATTCTTATTAAAATGTATGGAATTACGCACCATAATTTAATTAAATTTACATTTTATATTTTAAGAATATAATTTTGATGAAAATTTTTTTTAAAAAAAATTCATGGAAAAAAAATTCAATAGTTTTTTAAAAAAGACAGTTATATTTTCATCATAAAATTTTTTAATGGTCATTAAATTATATATCTATTCCCCAACACCAACAATAATTGTTATTACTCAAATTATTATATGTCATATTAATACCATCCATATTTTTTACGTTGGATGTTTTATTATTATTTTGACGAAATATATTTTTTACAATACCTTTCTTCAATCATTTATTTAGTCATTAATATCTCTTTGAGTGGGTTACTTTCTAATGACCATTAAACAATACATTTCCTCTATATATAATCATTAATTATCATAGATATCATTATTTCGTAAACCATTTACTAATTATTATATATGATGTTTACATTGATAATTATTTTTATTTATTTGGATAATATTGATAAATCCATATCATTTACACAATATTAATTTTTGATGATAAAGAAAATTGTTCATTAATTAAATCAATTATTTTATTTATGTGAAATTATTTTGACATGTAGTTATGGGTGGGGACTTGAAACTATATAGTGTTTATATTCATCAATATGTATCATGAGAGAAACCATTTGGCCTAATTAAATGGGTTTATACCTATAGTTTTAAATAGTCAAAATGGTAAATCCTAGCAATATGAGCTTTCCTATTCCTGAGACATGACAATTGATAATTAAGAATTCCAATCATTTGAGTTTTTATATGCAATACGATTTTCACTATGATATAATCTAGGAGTTCATTACATTATATGTTTAATGATTAAATGGTATGATTTTCAGTTATTTACCTTTCTATATGAATTATTCATTATGAAATATTTAAATGGAATGTATTTTCAGTTATTTACCTATCCATATTGATTATTCTTTTTCTATAATTAGTTCAATTTATGCACATAACCCTTACTGATCATTTTAGATCGTCTATATTTTTCTTTCTTTCTCATGAATACTTTAATTTCACAATGACTAATATATAGGGTAATTTCTGGTTGAATATAGTTACTCTAAATAAATAGTATGTAGTTTATATATTACAATTTAATGTAAAATATTTGTATATATCTAGATTACAAGGACTAATAAACTATTAATTCCCCTAGGATTTATATTCCTTGAATCTATGCTAATGTAATAAATTAAGGCACCATGTCTAGGCCACCGAGGTCAAGGTCATTACTTAAAATATAATGTTATGTGCTAAAATAACATATAACACATATAAAATCTATTTATTTTATATTGTTTTATCATATATAATCAATTTTTAGATATTGATACATTTTCATGCATTTGGTACATGGAAAATGTGGGTATTTTATTTTCATTTAATAAAATTGACGTGTTTCTTCACCCCCACTTATAAATGGATACACCCTATCAACTAGGATTCACAATAAAAATAAATTTTGATTTTCTAATTCTTACCAAAATATTTTTCTTAAATACCTACACACATACTATAGGTATTTTTTTACCAAAAATCCAATCTAATATGTTTTCAAGTGTAAACTAATTGGATTTTCAAATGATGAGATGCAATTATATGAATGTGTATTTGTTTTACTTATTATTACAAAACCAAAAAAAATTAATAAAAACTAGAAAATATTATAACACCGGTATCGCTTATTTATTGATTTTTATTATATTAATGTAATAAATTGTATACATCTCCACTTCCATCATATATTAAATTAAAATGTCAATATTTCTTGTTGTACTACCACCTCACAAACTGATGTTGTTCATTTTTATCACCACCTTTCATTGATTTATATAATGATTGATTTAACATAATTTTATTAGACTTATTAAATTATTAAAAATCTCTCACTATTATATAACATATAATTTTTTACATTCATTTATGTTGCTGGATTTGAAATTGACACTTGTTTGTACGATGGACTACCTCATTAAGAATCGATGTTGTTTGTATTTATCTTAATATTTTCATGGAATTTATAAATGATAATTTTAAATAAAAAATGATATATTTAATTAATTAATATATGTTTAAATGTAATTTCACATCTAACTTTTTATCTTTTAATCCTTTCGAACATAATAATGTATGTTTTGTGTAATTGTGGAAAATCGCCTCTACATAGTGATGTGAATTCTTTTTTATTTTATTTTTAAATCGATGATAACAAGGAAGGTTTTGAATAATATAAATTTAAAATATGATATAATAATTAATCTGAAAAATTGAAATAATATTTTTTTTCCTTTTCTTCCAAATATTTAATAAATTTAAACATTCATGTGTACGTATGACCTACCTTTTACTTCAATCGTGTAATGGAGTTTATCAATTTAAATATTATAGATTAATATAAAGACATATATAAATAATATATATGAAATTTATATCATTTTTTTCATTCTTTAGGTGAATTTACCAGGATCATTATATAAATACATAAATTACTAAATAAAAAAATTCATGAAAAAAACATTTTATTACATAAATTAGGATTTTAATAATGAATTATAAATTTATTGGTAATAAAATATCATAAGTAATACTTATATGATATGATCTATATGATAATTTTTTATAATATATTAATAATAAATCAATATTTAAAATACTTGATAATCTATCATGTGTAAAGTAATTCTTACATATGGTAAGTGGTTTCTCATCTAGCATTACCTTTAATGAAAAATATTTCATTTTCAAAACTTATTAATTTTGTGTGGTGTATTTAATTCACTATTAAAACATGATTTTATGAATATCATTATTTTCATGATATTTTAACTTTTAATTCATGTTACTCTTCAATGGGGATTACCATTCAAGAGTATCTATATTGGTATGGGTTTTTTCGCAATCCAATCATTACTCAAGATTTTTTATATTTAATACTTTATTAGAGATATTATTTGATATCTATATCACAATCAAAATATATTTTATTTACTAATTTTTATTAAATAATATTGAATTTAATATAAACATTTCCTCTCATTTTTACTTAATATTAATGGAATTTTGTTATATGATAGATCAATTTCTCTCTTTTAATGAAAATAATTTTACCCCAAAAAATATGTGTTCAAAAAATGTTTAAAGTAAAAATTTTAAAATATAAAAATTATTCCTAAGTAAATTCAGAAAAAAGATTCCATTTTTAAAACATGGTTTCAAATGGGTCTTCATATCATTTTCTAAATTGGATATGTTTTTCATTAACCATAATGGGAAATCAATCATTATTTTAATGACTATGGAAAAATTTAATTTCACACAATCTTGAATTTTTAGTTTTTAAAATTGATTTTAAATTTTTAACTATTTTTCTACTCATAAATATTTTTCAATGATTTTTTTATTTAATTTCCAATCATCAATGATAAAAAATATTCCACAAATTTCCCACTAAGGATATTTCTTAATGATATCATAATAATTAGTTTTCAAATTAGTTTATGATCACTTTGACTTGGGTTGTGACAGTTTCATACCAGTCATATTACACTATATGGTTTGTGATTATTTTTATTAATTAGTTTAATTTTTAAAATTTCATAAGATATTTTATTAAAATTTATTTTCAAATTGATTTTGTTTCACCTCATTCATATGAGTAAATAATTTGACATTGTATGTGTTGGTTAGGGGCCTTTATATCTGCTTGATGCAATAGTATATCTAATGATAAACACTATATGGTGTTTTTGGATGAGGAATTCACCTTTTATATAAGATATCTTGAAATGTTGACATAATTTTATACATTTATTTCAATATTTCCTTGATGGAATTTTCTGTTCTTCTGGAATTATGCATTCCATCTGATAAAATCAATTATTGATTACCATTTGATTATTCAAATACTTATTATATACATGGATTTTTATGATAATCCTTGTATTTTGTTTATTCATTTATTTAATAATTAAATATTTTTTTCATATTATTCATCATGTTCTTGTTAATGATTAAATTATATTTAAATTAGTTATTTACCAGTCCCAAACTGCTATACGGGTTCCATCCAACTCAACACATGGTCCATCCCATGGCAAGGCCTAATGGGTTTTCACAATCCCTATATTTAGAAAACAAGGTAAAATAGACAAAACATTAAATATGGTAATGATTTCATCCATGATATCTAGTAGTAAAAAATCCCAATGAACCATGAATTTCAATATAAGCAATAACCATTTTAAAAATAATTTCAACTATTACCCGACTAAAATAGGAATATAACTTTCACAAGTCAAAAATATTACATATTAAAACAAAAAATATATTAAAATTATTAGGGAAAATGTAGGATCTCATTTGAGTTTTGGTTTTATTTTTATCAATATATTAATATGTTGAATATTTTGAAGTTGGTAATGGATATCTGAATTTATATTATCAACCATATTAGATCCATAGGTTTAAGTCATTGAATATGATCTATCATATTGTAAAAAAGATTTATTAAAGAAAAGTGATTCCAAAAATGATGTATGGTCGTAATGAGTATGTTAATAGAAGTGTGTATGGATCCAATGTAAAACTGATAATGCTTTTATTTTTCTTATTCAAAAAAGTCATATGTTTTTTGAAAATATTCTAACGAAATTATTATGAATGAATGTGTGGGATAGAAAGAAATATGTTTCTCAAAAGGATCTAATGTTATTATAGTTACCAATAAAATTTATATGATGATATGCCTATCCCAAAATTAATCAAATCCATGATAAATTTAGTATTAAAAATTTAAATTTGTAAAAGAATAATGTTTTGGGAAGATATTAGAATATGATATGATTTTTTTTAGATTTTTCTCATCACTGTGAGGAACACTAGGTAGAGAAGGATAAAGATCATCAATATAAGAATCATTATTGTGAAAATATTATAATGCAAGAATACTATTCTTACTGATATAATGAAGTAATTACCAACACCGATATTTCAGTCATGGCATGCCATTGAACTATCATAATGGATATTAGCACTTTTTTATTTTATGAATTTTTTTTATCTTTAAGACATTTGATAGAGTTTTTTTATCAAAATTATAATATTTAGAGAAGGTTATATTGTATTTCTATTGGGTTAAAAAAAACAAGAAGTCATACATTATTTTAATAAAAATTGTTTAGGAGTAAAATAAAAAAAATATGGATTGTATTTAGAATATTTGAAAACATGTCATACTATCAATGAAAATATTCATCAAGGGGGGCAGTGATTAAACTATCAGGATCTAGTAGGCACTAATAAATTCATCAGATATGGGAACAAAGGCCATATGAATTAAATAAAAGGTTAAAAACATTAAATCCATTTTCGAATTGTTTTCAATTTCATACACATAATAGTTGATAGGGAATATTTGTATGAGGAGATATTATATTTTTACAAGAAGTTATCATAATTGGACATCTTATGTTTTTTCATACGATTTATTTATAAAATTAATTTTACTAAAAAAATGTATTGAATAAATCAAAATCGGAATCAGAAATGATATGTGAAGCAAAGAAAGATTAAAATGTAAATATGAGATTTAAAGATATTTCAAGATTCAAAAAACATGTTAAAGAATTAAAAGTTAGATCTATTATTTAAGTGAATGTAATGTTTATATAAATTATGTTAAGTATGATATATTTTTATAACCCTTCATGAATCACATATGAGGTCCTTATGAAAGGATATCAGATTTAATGTTTATATAATAACTCCGCACATGTTCCAGATCTTGAGCTATAAAAATTGTGGAACATGTACTGAGTACCCTTTTTTTTCTGGTTCACTACAAGTATGATCATAAGATTTACGTTCAATAAGATAATATGAGTAAGATCCATCTAACATCATTGAATAGATAAAGTATATTAGAGTTATCCCATCAGTGTGAAACATATTACAAATTTTTTTGTTAGACTGAGTTCCATCAATGTAAGAAATTGAAAGTTTCTAGTTGATATTATAATTAGTTAAAGAAGGAAGAGCACAAGGAGAATAATAATGAACTGACCCTTATATGAAGACCATCAGACAAACTTTACCAAAAATGTATGATCAAATTGACTCTAATGTGAAAAAATTAAGAATAGAGTTTTAGGAAGATATTTCAAGACCAAAATGTTCTTTAGTGAATAGTTAATGTTCTTGAGGAATATAAATATGTACTGTTTTACTCAGTTTACTAGTGGAGGTTATAAATAATTTCTAAGGTGGATAAAAAAATAAAAACGAATTTGGATCTTGTATATATTGATAGTTACTATATGATGATGTGTCTTGTTCTGGGGAATTGGATACTAAAAAATATTTTTTTGGGGTATAACCATTTATAGCATGAATGTTGTGACTTGTATTATATAATTGTTCACTACTTTTTCTTTTTTTATTAGGAAATGATGTTATTAAAAATACTTCTTGGTGGGCCTATCCAACCTGGAATAGATTAGGTAATTTTACCAAAACTTGAAAATATCTTGTGTTTTTCAATATTAATATTTTTTTCATACAAAATGTGAGATTGTGAGTTATATTTGATTATATCTTCCCTCAAAAATGTTTTTTATGTTAGAAATGTGTTTTTTAAAGAGTTAAAAATATTTTTTTATAAAAGAAAAAGGTTCCACTGATTCACCCCCCCCCCCACCCACCACCCCAATCAGTGGTGTTGATCTTATTTGGGATCAATAATTAGCATCATATTATATGTTACCTCTAAATGATCCCTCACTATGAATGGAGAATTTGAATTCAGTGAACTATAATGGGACTAAAATTTACAATGGTAAGATCCATCATATCTGAATGATATAATGATACCATATCTTATTTATCTTGGATATTATGTTTTGTAATCTACAATAAATTTATATCATCACTGTATTGTTAATTATCCTCTTAATATTGTTGATTAAAAATAAATTGAAAATGATATAAGAGTAAAGAATTATTTACTTTCATTAGTGAATTAATAGGAGTTACTTAGATTAAATGGATTTGGAATTGAAAAAGGTTTCTAATATAAGGTGAAAACATCCATGAACGAAATACAATGGTTATGAAATAAAGTTATAATATTGGAGGATAATGTTTGAATATATGAAAATGGCTGAATAATGATTTTTTGTGAAATATGTACATAGGTAAATAATTTTTTTCACTATAAGTTATCCTAGTGAGAAACATGAATACTCAAATATTGTTGAAAATATATTGACAATTCATCCTTATATGTATGATTCCAATGTATCATATTTGGATGATATACCTCTTGAAACATTAACTATGGTTAATCTTCAATGTACACTTGTTTCTTATGAAATGAGAAGAGAGAATGTCCTGAAAATTAGAGAAAAGGTTAATCATTAAATTTCTTTCAAATAATTGTAAAAAAGGAAAAAAAGATAACAAATTTAAATAAGAATCGTGTAATTTATAAGATAATGAAGAAGATGAACATATAACTATAACAGTTTACCGAATTTTTAATATATAAATAAGGGAAATGGAAAATCAATACCTTAAACATTTAAATTAAGATGGGTAGGGACATTTTTCATTTAATTTTTCTATGAATAAAATTTAATACTATGAGTATGATTCAGATGATGAAAAATATTTAAAACAAAATTGGAAGAAACATATGGTAATATTTTTTTATGATAAGAAAAAGAAAAGAGTTTAAGTTGTAATAAATGTGAATGATTCGTCATCTAGTGATGAACATGATCTTCAATTAATCTTTATTTCTCTTGTTAGATATGGAAGTGATTAATATATTAGAGATAATTATTATTATGAGATGAAAAAATTGGATGGATTCTCACAATTAATTTAAAAAATAAACTTGAACAAAATATTCATCACAAGAAAGAACGAAGGAACTAACAGAAATATGAGAAAGAAATAACTCTTTATAATGGTGATATTGAAGGAAAAATAAAAATTCATTAATAAATATCATTTAGAAATGAGAATATAAATAAGATATAGTCATTAATTATTAATGTATGTAATAATTACATGTTTAAGAATGTTGGATCCAGAAAAATCAAATATTAACTACAAAGTATGTATTCTGAGATGGAATAAATTTCTTTAGAAACAGAATAAATCATTCTTATTTCACAGAGTGAGAAAAAATGAATAGAGAAAAAATCACCAATGCAGTTGATGTTATAAGTGAATCTTCAAAATAAGGTGAACATAAGGGTTTTAAAATTCAATTTTTTTATAAAGAATCATTTATCAATAAAATTAGTATTCATCAATAATGTATCCTATTAAAAAAATTAGTCAATTTTTTTGAAGAAATAAGAATAATAACAACGTTCTAATCAATTCTACATAGTCTGGAAGATTATGAATCATAGGACACTATTGGTCTTGTGTAAATTTCCTACATTGAACATATTTATGTTGTTAAAAAATATCTCTACCAATAAATATGTATAAATCAATTTGGAGTATTTATGAAAAAATTATATCAATGTATTCTAAAAATTTTTTGAACGAAATTAAGAAACATTGAAAAATATAAAAGTTGAATATGTAAATTAGGTAATGTAGAAAAACATACTAAGTCCAAAATGAATTTTTGATAAGTTAACTGTCCAAAACAATTTTACATGGAAAAAATTCTAGAAAAAGAAAAAAATTCCATAAAGAAAATGAAAAAAATAATAGCTTCCAAAGATGTGATAAAAGCTGATAACAAGTTTTCAAGAGAAGATAATTTAAAATTTTTGAAAATGTGAAAATGGTTTGTGTTAGAATGGAATGTTACAAAAATTTGTTTGACTATCTAGTAAGAGTTATAGGAATGGAATCATGAGTTATTAAAAACTCACTATAATAAAATGGTTTGAAAAAGATATTGAAATCTGATTCATAAGAATATATAAATTAAAGAGATACTTTTTATAAAAACTATGAAGGATGAAAAAAGGAAGAAAATACATCCAATGAAAAATACTTGAAGAAGAAGAAAAATTAAAGGCTAAAAGAGTATTCTTAGTTAAAAATATAATTCTATGAAAAAAATGAGGTCCCTTATTATTGACAAAATATTATTATTTGAACTAACATATATGGAATTGAAGGTGTTAGAATATGGAATCTTATGTTGAATAGTATCAAATTTTTATTACAAGCGAATGTAATGATGTTAGAAAACTTTTTTCTTGAAAGATGTGTTTATAAAAATGAATATTATAGTATGTGTGATGAGATGGATGTAGGTTACTCTTATCATAAACAAATCCTTTTCAACATTTCCATAGAAATTATAATTTTTAATAATCATGAAAAAGGGAATTACATAGAATTGGTTTCATAGACAACATTGAAAACCATGAATATACACTCTTGTTTTTTACACCAGGTTATCTAATGTTGATATAGAGTTGTTTAGATAAAGTCTCATTATTACAAAACTGATGTGATACCTATGCTCTCCTAAAGAAGTTTTATAAGATTTTTAGATGAAAGGATACATCCATTTTAAATAAGATCATTTATCTATAAGGGTAAATATATCATGATGGTCCCATTGAATAGGATTTTTAATAAGGGGGAGATAAACAAAAAATGGGAGATATTAAATTGGTTGTGTAATAAAATTATGAGGGAAATAAAAATTGATAAAATATAACGAAAAATGGTATTTTTTTATTGTGATTAAAGTTTGTGTTTATAAAAAACACAAATACGAAGCTTCTTAGAACTAGGTTGGTTTTTGGTTATATTTATTGTCAATTGATACATATGTTGACTATGTTAAAAAAGGTAATGGAAATATATAATGATCTTTTCAATCAGATCTAGTCTTATCGGCGTAAGTCATTGAATATGATTCATTAGATTATAAAAATGTTTTCTGGAAGAAAGGATATTCCAAAAAAAAGTATTATCATAATGATATAGTTAATTATAGTCTGTATGGATCTAAAATAAAAATAATGATGCTTATATTTTTTTATTCAAAAAAGTCATAAGTTGTCAAAGAAACATTTTATACACGACATATGGAATAAGAGGGTATATAGGAAGATATATAATGCAGAAAAGGTTGGGAAGTTACAATACATACCAATAAAATTCAATGATTATAAAAAGATATAAAATATATTGAAAGGCATGATAAAATCATAATTACAAGATGATGTTTTTAGAAGAATAATTTTCATAGAAGAGATGAGAAAAAGATAATAAATCTTCTTGATACTACTCATCAGTTTCAGGAATACAAGAAATAGAATGATAAATCACATCAGTATAATAATCATTGTTTTGATAATATTAGAAGGTTTGAATATTGATATCTATAATGTAAATATGTAACTAACATCACCGGTCTATCAGAGACAATATTCTGATGATCCATTGTAATGGATTATAAAACATATTTTTTTATGAATTGTTAGTATCTTTAAGACATCATATGTATAATTTTTATAAGAGGTATAATAGTTGAAGAAGGTTGAATTGTATTTCAATTGGTTAAAGAATAGAAAATTTCATAAATTGTTCTCTTACAAATGGGTCAATTGAAAAAGAACAATAGTATTGATTTTTTTCAAGAAGGGGTGAAGATTCATCATATGTGTAATGAAAATATTTACTAGAGTAATGTTTGATCCATCAGGTGTTACATGACACTTATAAAGTCATCAGATGCGGGATCATCGGTCTGAAAAGTTAATGAAAATTATAAATAATTTTAATGATATATTACAAAAAATTGCAATTTCATACACGTAAGTTATGATATGGAACACATATATGAGAAGACTTTTAGTATTTATAAGAAGTTAATATTTTCTTTTGACATTAGATTTATCCTAAGCATTCATTAAAACAATTAATCATAGTTGAATATTCACATGATGATATTAGAATAAAAATCAGACTGGATATGTTAATCACTGAAAAATTACAAGATAATTTCATGATTTAAGGTGATATAAGGATTCAAAAAATAAATGATAATATCAAATATATATATGATACTTAAGGTAGTATAATGATTTTGAAAATCTAGTTAAGCGGGAATGGTGTTAAGAACCTCACCTAAACCACTTTGATGACCTTTTAAGTGACATCTATGTTTATTTTTATAAAAACTCTAATCATTTTTAAGCGCTTTACTTCCAAAAATTGTTCAATGAAACACTGTGTTTTGAGATAAATCTGAATAGAGTGGAATACATTGAAGAAAAGTTAATCATATAGAGTAATATTGTAAAGAGGAATTACAATATTGCAATTGTGATTCTATGTGGTTGAATAAGAGAGAAAAAATGATAATTGGACTAGGGTGACCATCTAATAGAGACAACCCGATAAAATATTCTAGATTGGGATGATCAGATTGACATTAATGAGGCATTCTTCCGGACTAAGATTTTTAAATATATTTAAAGACCAAAAAGTTACTTAGTTAATTATTTAAGTTCATGAAGAATATATGTAGGTAATTTTTTATTCATATTACATGGGGAGGATGTTAGGACATTCTAAAGATGACCAGAAAAGGTGAAGGGATGTGAAAATGGTAACTGTAGATAATTACTAATTATTAAAAAGGCTTGTTTTGTAAATGTGGGTACTAAAAAGGATAGTTTGGGAGTTTATAAACAACAATATAAGTAAATTGGCCACTTGAATTGTATAATTGATCACTTCTCATGTGTATTTATTCCAAAAGAATGTTATTAAAAGAAAAGATATTTTGGGACTATCTAACATCGAAAGGAGGAGAAATTTGTACCGAAACATGTAAATATTATTTTATATTTAATATTTATATTTATTGAAGATTAAAAATTATATTGTGAGTTATATTTGACTATATTGTAACACTTACATGTCTCATAGTTTAAGATGTTTTTTGTTAAAGAGTTATGAAACATTTTAATAAAATGAAAAGAGACCACTAATTCACCCCCACTGGTCTCAATCATATTTGGGAAGGAAAAAAAAAACTATACCACAAGTATTAATGCAAAAAAAGGGTAAACACATTCATTTCACCTCCACCAACACCTACAAGGTAATGAAATCTAGAAATCAGATCCACCATCACCACTCTGAAGCACCATCCCTTCAACTAGTTCAAAAATAACATGGTATTCATACAATCAATGGTGTATATAGCGTGTGGTCCAATTCCCAGTAGGATGTGATCAAAATATATTTAATTACACTAACTATAAGATAAATAAAAACTCATGTTTTTATGAAAATTACAAGAAACCTTTTATGGAAAAAATTTAATGTGTCGAACCCTTATCTCAAGATGGAAGGTCAATTTCACCAAACTCCAAAGGTGTTCATTACATCACATGAGCGCCATAGGAAATCCCTAAAGGCACTATCAGTAGTAGGGACCTAGGAACCTAATTATATGGTGATATGGTAATGAAATATTGATCCACGATTTCCACTTTTACTATACCCAAAATAGGAATCCATCCAGTGTTCTAATGGTCTCCAAACATTGAAATATTTTTAGATTCTATAGTACAGTCAATATTCTTTGGGGGAATCAGGCCTTGGCCATACTGATCTTCCTAACAAAATAGATCATTTGCACCCACCGTGTCACATAGTATTCCCTTTTTTATTAATTTCGTTTCCCATTTATCATAAACTACCTATTTTATATACACACATCCAACATTACATTAACATATGAAAAACCACAAATTTTCATTGTAAAACCCTATCTCAAGCCCATAAAAACATTAAAAAATATTTCAAACATGTTTTCACTATTAATTAAATCTATAGAATACATTTAAGAATCACATAAAACATACTAAAATTGGTTAATAATTCTAAATAATGGTATCACTTACACCAATCTTGGAAACTGAGGATACCTTGTGGATAACCAAAACTACACCACAAGGAGACTCTATAATTGAAATATCATACCATAATCACTAATAATTTACCTAATAACCGTTATTTAAGCCTCATTATGTTAAAAATTCTACTAAAGAATAAATAAGTCCTTAATAAGAAACAAGAACCCAAGAATAAAGAAAAAATATAGAAGAGGAGTGCCTAAGATAGAGATTTCTTGAAGATCCAATACCAAATCAACCAATATAATATCATCTATGAGAGTCAAGAGGGATGGAGATGTATAAATATGGACGATGATCCATAACGGGGTAGGAGTTAGTGTGGATTTGGATAAAAAATAGGGGATGGTAGAATATGAAATTCCACATTTTTATGTTTTGGTCAGGCTGCATGGTTTGGACACATGATCCTATAGACCACGAGATAACAACGTCGGTTATTATAATGAAGGAAAAAATAGCCACTTGTTTATCATGGTAAGAGTGCACACCCACATGATAGTCCATGAAGTATAATAATTCCATAATACAAGGTACATGGCCTCCTATAGTAATAAGTATGAATCTTATTAAGCATTTCCCAATCATTATACACCTACAATCGGTCTAAAATAATGTTTTTACCATAAATCCCAATAAACTAATGATATAAATAAAATAGGGAAAATAAAGAAAATAAAAAATCAAAATAAATCATTGAAGTGTCTATTCTTCCCACTATTAAAACACTCTTCCTCTGAAAATTCATTCCATTGTATGATTTGAGAATAATATTATGTATTTCTCAATAGCCTAGCATATCTACTCTGGTTAATTATTTCCATCATTAAAATGACGCCAATGAACCCAAAAAATGTTATGTAATTTCCATAAAGAACATTATATTGGGAATCCAAAATCTGTACTGGTCAATCAAACAAACAATTGGAATTCCAAATAAAAATCTTCCTAATTCATCATGTGATATGAATCTAGATTATACATTCATAAATGTGTGACATGGAACACATCATTAAATGATGTCCAGTGGGATAGGGAAGCTAACAATTATTCCATAGTACCAACTCTCATATTTACCAAAAAAAGTAATGAATACTCTTGACATTATCCTTTCATTATTTCCAAGACAACTATAACCCATGTGTGGATCCGCCATCGAAAACACCCAATAATCAACTCATAATTCTATGGTTCCAGTAAGATGATTGTAATATGACTTATGGTAGCTCTATTCTTTTAAAAATTATACTCTATCAACCAAACATTGTTAAATGTTTTCTATATAAGTATTGGTCCCAAAAAGTTGGTCTCACCCATCTTCTTCAAACAAAACGGTGACTGAAATATCATTCCATAATGTGCTGGAAAATAATCCACTATTATATAGGATCTGTAACTATTCTTATATGAAATCTCAACCATCCCTAAATGGATATCCCATGAACATTATAAATATAAAAAATTTGTGTAGATCATGTCTTCCCTTATATTATTTTCGCATTGTATATAATAATCAATTTGATGATGGTATGTTGTACTCAACATGACCCGATGTCTCATTTCCTTCAAAGGACTTAACAAAAATGTAAGGTAAAATAGGGTCCATTTCTAAATAAATAGTTGAAGACAAACCAGAAAGCCTGACTATCACCTAAACTTACAATTGTAATATCTCTTCCACATTGTTCGAGTAATTTACTATAATGAAATGGGCCAATTTGGTCTAATGATGATTCACCACCATTATAAAATCCCCTCTATGGTTTATGAGGTTGGATAATGATGAAATCCCTGGTCACCTCATCCCACTTCTCGGTAGGAATGAGTAATGGATGAAAACACCAAAGGGTGGTTCTTTTCGCTATCCTTCTAACAACTATAACACCTTCATGATGGTAATCATGAACATATGACCTATAGGGACTTCATGATTTCCTTCAATGATTTTTAATGCCCTAAATTATTAGAATATGAGTGACCTTATGAGATTATGGTGCCAGTTCAGGGGGACCTTGAGATGAGGGAGTATGCCAACCATTTTACTGAGCTGGTATTGTATGCTCTGGAAATGGTCTCCAATGAGTAGATGAAAGCATGAAGTTCGAGAGGAGTTTCAAGTTAGAGATATATTCTCAGTTATTCTTGCTCGAGAAAAAGACTAACACCAAGGATGTTGATTGGGATTGTATGGTGAAGGTTGACTATAAAGGGAGGTCTGGTTTCACTAGAGTAGTGTCAATGATGGGTAGTAACAATTCATTAGAGAATAAAAAGAAGTGAGAGGATAAGGGGAAGATGGGAGTTTGTAGTCATGTTTAACCTTCCTGGTAGTTTTCATTAGTGGTTTTTAATGAAATTTACAAATGTTCCACTAGTGTGGTAGCCTAGGGAACACCCAAATAGCATGAAAATTTCATCCAAATACCTGCTATCAGTGTGTAGTTATGAGAAACATGTAGCATTTTTGAAGGATGGAATGTCTACCATAGAGTGGAAGGAGATTTGTGGATTCCAAGGGATTTCATGCTTAGTCAGATCCATCGAGGTAGGGGGATCTCGATTTAGTGGCCATGGTTGTAGGGTCAGGCCATCTTTTGGGAAGATCATGTTCAGGGCGGAGCCACAAGATAGTGGTCATTCTCATGCATAGAGTAATAATCTTTATGTGGTGGAGCAGGCACCGGTGGGATCAGATGTGGGGAATTCAACAATTCTAGGTATCATCTTGAATGAAACTTCTATAGATTCTTATCATTTAGATACAGGTGATTATTTTTGATTTACCTCTAACCCTTTTTTGAGAATTCTAAATTTTTCAATTGGGATCTTATCTGTTGTGATGGAGTAGGTGACACCACTGAGTAAAAATAAGGAGATGGGTCTCAAGTTCCCATCATGTGCACTTAATCTGTCTAGGGTAGAGAAGGAGTGGGACCTATTGGGATTGGATATGGATATTATTTTGGTAATACTAGGAATGTATTGTTTTGTGCACTTTTAGGCAAACATCTATATATATTGGTGGTGGGTGTGTTTCCCGGAACCTAATGGCAGCCCTCAAGTTTTTGATGTGGAATGAAATTCTCATTTGGGTTGTGCAGGACCTCCACTCCTAGATATGGGAAATATTGTCTTCCAGTTTTCATCACTCATTCTAGAAAAATGATGTTTTTTATTATAATGGTGGGTTATACCATGTTGTGGATGAGTTCCTAGAGGTATTTCAATATGATTTTATAGTCCTTCCCCCGGAGTAGGATATGGAGTTCTCGATCATTTTGAAACCAATAACACAATAGATATATCTTCCCTTGCATCGTATACCCCCCACTAATATGATTCCATTATAGATATAACTAGAAAAATTGTAATCTAAAAGATTCATTCACCCGAAAATCTTTCATTGGTCTTCACCTGTTCTATTTGCGATGAAGGCTGACAGATCCCTCCAGTTGTGTATTCATTACAGGAAGCTGAACAAGGTAACCATCAAAAAATATCATTTTCATCAAATAGATGACTTGATTGATATGTTTAATGTGGAAAACTGGTATTCAGAAATTGATTTGTATTCAGGTTACCACCGACATAAGGTTAAAGATGAACATATCCCAATGGCATCCATCTAAAGAAGGTATGACCACTTTGAGAACATGGTCATGCCCTTTAGATTAACCAATTCCCCAGTAGTCTAAATGGATCTCATGAATAGGGTGATACACTGGTATCTTGACTCTTTTGTCGTTTTATTTGTGGTCGACATCCAAATTTACTCTTGATCATAGGAGGGTCATGAGAATCATTTTCACATTGTTTTGGGAACTTTGCAGGATCACTGCCATTGTTCAAAGTTATCCCTGTGCACCTTCTTAAATTGGGAGGTGACGATTTGAGGGAATGTGATCTCAAAGTATTTTGTTTCCTTGATTCATTAGAATATCGAGGTAGTTAATTCTTGGGAGAAGCAAAATATTGTGTTTCAGTTCAAGAGTTTCCTCATCTTGGAAGAATAATACATGTAATTTTTCTATAATTTATCTCGATGGTCATTACCCATGAACATGCTCACATTGAATGGTGTAAAGTTTTTTGGGGACTAGAATGTCAGGAATCCTTCCAGGAGATAAAACGGTGGTTGACTACCTCCCCCATGTTATTCTTTACAGAAATCAGGAATGGGATATGTGGTGTATTATGAGGCTTCAAGTATGGGTCTCGGGTGAGTTCATATACTGTATGATCACATGGTGGCATATGGCTCCCACCAACTCCATCCAAAAATAAATAAATACCCAACTCGTGTCTTAGAGCTAGAAATTGTGATGCATGAATTAAAGACTTAGAGTTACTACCTATTTAAAGAGAATATTTTGGTCAATTAAGATCACAAAATCTTTGAAATTATCTTTTTTTATAAGGATATTATATTAAGGGAATAGCATTGGATCGATTACTTGGATGGGTATGAAATTGATATTTCCTACACTTTGGGGAAGGGTAGCATAGTGGTATATACCTTTTGAAGAAGAGTATCGGTGTCGGATTTTAGGAAGCTTAGTAATGTGTGGACTCTGATGGGATGCTTTCTTCAGATGCATGTGAAGACCAAGGTTCTCAGTAGAGGTATGTTCTTGGAAAGTATTCATTTTACCTCTTCTCTTCATGATTATATTCAACAGCAACATCATAATGATGACCTATGTCCATAATCGATGTAGTTTCTTCATTGGTTGGAGATGTCTTCGGACTGTTCTTCATCCCCCAAGGGCATATTGTGCTTCCGTGGACTTCTAGTGGTGCCTTATTCTCTACGAAATGTGGTGATATTGGATTTCCAACTCTCATAGTGGGTGGTCCATTCTAGATCAAATAAGATTTATTATGATTTTTGCCACCAATTCTTGTGTCCAAGCATGAGACGGAACATAGTTTACTTCATATCGATATGCTATACATATGAGTAGGTAAATGTAGAGAATAAAAATTCCTAGGGTTTTCTTAATCCATTTCAAATTCTTACTTCGAAGTGGCATGAGGTTTCCATGGATTTCATAGTTGTCTTGACACATACACCTTATGGGAAGAATGCTATATGGGTGGTGATTGGCCATTTGACAAAATAGGCTGTTTTAATTCTGATAAAATATGCAACCAAAGTGGACGAATTGGGAAGCTTGTATGAGAATGAAGTTATGAGGATATATGGGGTGCCATCAACCATAATTTTAAATTGGGACCCTCATTTTACCTCTTACATTTGTAATTTCTTTCATAAGGCATTGGGGTCGCAGATTAAGTTAAGTGCGACATATAACCCTCGAACAGATAATCTGATAGAGTGGGATAATTAGATACTTAAAGAAATTATTCGGTCATGTGTGTTGTATTTTCTGGGTTCATGCAATTGACTTTTGGGATTGGTAGAGTTTTTTTAAAAAAATATCTACCTATCCTAAATTAAGATGTCACTATTTGAGGTGCTTTATAGTCAGTTGTGTCGATCTCCCTTATATTGGGTATAGGTGGGTGAGACCTCGCTGCTGGATCTGAGTATTGTGTAAGAGATTTCAAACAAGATTCAGTTGATTAGAAAATAGTTCTTGACATCCAAGAGTTGAACCAATTCTTATGTGGATCAGAGGCATCGAAATTTGGATTTCTCTATGGTTGACTAGGTATTCTTGATAGTCGCACCTCACTTGGGTCATCACCATCTTAGTAAGATGGGGAAGCTAACACAAAGGTATATGGGAAATTATGAAATAATTGATAGGAATGGTAAGGTGGAATACTGGTTTTCTTTTCCCTCCCAATTTACATTGATCCATGATGTGTCCTACATCTCCCACCTAATGAAATATAATCTCGACATGTCCTATGTTTTGAGTTGGGAAGAGTTGGAGGTGGAGCCAAATCTATCTGTGGTTGAGTTACCAGTGTCTATTGTGGACTCAAAAGAAGAAGTGCTATGAGGGAAGACTATTCCTTTGGTTTGAGTCCTCTAGAATCTTAGGACTGGTGAGAATGATACATGAGAGCTGATGTCTTATGTCAAATAGTTGTTTCCATTACACTTAATTGATCAGGCTTCAAGCTAAATTTCATTGCGAGGAATGTTTTTATGGTGAGGATAATTGTCACATATATGATTTCTTTTAAAGTTATTGTTCATGTAATTTCTATTATTTCATTGTTTTTAGGGATTTCCTAGGAATTATTATAGAAAATTCTTGTTTCTTTATGATTTTTCCCACAAGTGAGCCAATTTCCATTTTTTTAAAATGATTAATTTATAAAACCATCATTTTTCAAATAATTTCACCCATTCCACTTCCCATATGGCCTCACATGACTTATTCAAACAAAATATTTATTTTGACCCCTTGGGAACTAATAATCATGGTGGATTAGGGTAGATTATTTAGGGATTGGGATAACCAATGAGCCCATTTCTATATTTAAGGATAGAATTTTTTTCTTTTATATCTCATTAATTTTTTACTTTTTTTGGTCAATAAACCGCTCACTGGAGCCCACAAACTATATGCGGACACCCAAGATCTATTATACTGATTTGGAGCTCATATTCATTATAGATAAGGGTGAATTTCCTCAAGGATTATCAAATCATCTAGATTTGGAAAGGGAATTTTTTTCTTTAACAAATCATTCATTTTTATACCTTTTTGCCATTTAAGTCCCCACTCGGCCTCTTCATCCTTATTCAAACCTCCCTTTTAATTTTGGATTCTAGGGTATTCAACTATTTTTGTATTTTGGGAAATTTATTCAATGTTTCTCAAGTAAGTGTGTTTCCTTCTTAGTTCCTTCCATTTCCTTAAATTTATCCAAGTTTTCTTGAAACACCATGTTTTCGGAAGATAAGGATTCATAACTAAGGTTTTTTTTAGTTTTGTAGTCCAATATTGGGGTTTTAGGTTTTTTTCACTCTTAGGTGGTGCGATTGACGTTTCACACAATGATTTGAGGGTTTTTACAAATTTGGTAGGTGATGCCATGTGTAAGTATTGAATAATGATTTATCATGCTAGTTATAAATTTTTATCATGTTACTATTTTATTTTTTTAGTGTGAAAAATAATTTTGGTAGCAATTGATAACATATTGATTTTTAAATACCATATGTTTTATGAAAATTGATGATTTTCATGTACAATCTATGTTGCACCAGTTTGGTTTGTTATAACATTCATGGCATGGTTTTATTAAAAATTTTTAGTCTTCCAATTGTAGTTTGGTATATTATTTTTATTAATTTGGTTTTATAAGAGTTGTTTTAAGTGTATTCTATGTGCTACGTTTTTTAATACTTTGTGATACTTTTTTATGGAAAATCTTTGTGTTTATTTGAGTTATAGAAATGAAAAAGGAATGTTTAGATATTATTTTGAATTTTCAATACCATAACAACTCTTTTTATAGGTAAATGATATTTTATAGAATGTGTAACATATTTGATCACATAGAGGGAAACCTGGATTTCTAGGTGGGTGGACGTGTACTAGTATGATATTGATGCAGAGTGGGTTTGTCCCAATTTTACTTAGCCTGTTTGACATTGAAAACAATAAAAAAAATTAAGGATGATGATTGGGAACCAATAGGTTAAGGGTATGTTTGATACAAGTGGCTCGTGCACGAGAACATATATTTTATTTGGTTATTTTACAACTATATATGATGTTCTTAGGTCCCATAGTTAACTAGTTCCTAGGGGTGTTTCAATGACTATTTCTTAATGACTATTTGGTATTTACCATTGTCTTATGGAGTATTTTTCTTGAAAATTTAGTACCTTATATTTTTTAATTAAATTTATTCATTTTTTAATGTTATCCTTTGGGAATATTTTTCCATTAAATGTTTCAGTTTAGAAATTTTTTCTATCCTTTCTTTTTTATAAAAACAAGAAATATGTTTATCATATAAATCCTGTTAAATGTAATATTTTGGAGTTATAAAATTGGGATTAGGATCACACTCTACTTGAACCATTGTGTGTATGTAGATTTGATCATGTTTGATTCAGTTAAGGGAACGAAATTTGGAGACAACGGTTTGGGTAGTTAGTTTCTTTCCATGGTCTGGTGTTGTAAAGATTGCTCACTGGTGGTGAACCGTTGTTATGTGGTAGTAAAGGAGATGTTTTTCTGGATAATATTGAATTTTTGGACCTCTTGTGTCCTGTTTAAAACTTTGAATTCAGTTATGATTTTTAATTAATGATTTTTTTACTATAATATTCAGATTCAGTGTACTGATTTTTATTGGTTGTATTATGTATCCTAACTCTAGTAAATATTTGCAAAAAAAAATTTATCATACATGGGAACATGGGCTAGCTCGTGGGGATTAGGAATTTACGTAGGGCATTACCATACACCTGGTTGGGTGTCATTTTTAATAGACACCAGATTTGGTTTGTTACATTTAAATCTATCCATTATAAAAGAATATGAAAGATAAACTACATTATAATCATTGATATAGTAAACCATACATACACATTATTAACACATCAATTTTTTAATGATCATCTTGTAAATAAGGTAATTATTATTTTATATTTTTAAAATCATAATAATATAACTAATATCATATTGTACATTTAAATACACTTATATATATATATATATCATCTATGTGATGTCATGATGAAAAATGAATCATATTACATTGTGGAGGTGATAGTTCACACCTACACACGAATAAATTCATCATTTTAATGTGTATGGAAATTTAAGAAAAAATGATATATTATTAACTAATAATGATATATATTTCTTGAAAAAATTAGATGTTAATTGTTCCTTTTTAACCATCTTGAGAGATAGTGACAGAAAACAAATTATATAGGTTTGCAAGGTTATAGTCTTCCATACATCTAAATGATTTATTCATTTCCAATTTGATGGAAGTGGATATGGATTTAGATGATGATATTAAAATTATAAAATAGCATTACATTGAGTATACTGGATTTATTATTTTATCATGGTGGTAGTGGATTTGATTGAAGTGGAATAAAGAAAAAATGAGTACCTAATTCAAAATGATACATCTTCTTCGGATGACCTCCTTTGATTAAAATCTTAACACCTCGGCGTAAGGTTTTATAAATAAACTAAAGCCTTTATTATGTTGGTAGATATTATATAAATTTATCTCATGAGATATATATGGAAACTGGAAAAGTAATTGATGTGTATTGAAATGATATGAATTGGTTCCCTTTTATAGGAGATGGGAGATTCACTCTTTGAATTCTTCAAATAATTTAATTAATTTAAATTAATTTCTATTCGAGATATATATGAACTATTTATTTAGAATATTTAATTATTATTTGTATAAATACATTCATCCAATAGTAATTAGACACATTTTTAATCTTATTCAATTCTTATCTTCTAGTTTTAACTCTTATTTAACCTTTTTAATTCTTACTATGATATCATTAATTTTACACTTTTAGGGGTAATAAAATTTAAATAACATTCTAAAAAAATAAATGATTAATTTTAAAAATTTAAAAACTTATCCAAATACATTGGGAAATTTATTACTTTTATGAAATTTATATAATTTAAGAAATTATTATTTATTTTAAAATACCATTAATGGTAATTTTGATACTTTTTGTCAATACACTTTTTATAAATATCATAAAAACCTAATATATTAAAAAAAAATTACCTCATCACTAAAATGTTATGTGCATCTACAAAAATCTTGGATGACATTAATTTTATCTTATTATATTAATTTTTTATATTTCTAATATCATTTATTTGATTATTCCATTAATTAAACAATTAATGAATCATCACTACCTCACCATTATTGGAAATTATTTTATCACAGAAAATTATAAATTAAAAACAATGATGTATATAAATATTTCAAATTTTTTAATAATATTTAAAATCCAATGTAGTCATTATATTACAATTTGTTTAAAAAAATATCACTTTTTAAAAACAAAAGTATTGAAAATTTGACTTCTCTATGAAAATTATGTTATAAAGGTTATATTCTCATGAAAAGTGTATAACATGTCTTATAATGGAACTTTTATTTCATATGTAAGAAATTTATTCATAAAATTTAGTTAGAATAGATTTTATGGTAATTTTATTATGTATTATAATATTATTGTTACCCTTAATTACCTAATTTTTCATTTACCATCGTAATGAAAATAACCAAATTAATATTCGAATTTTTTTCCTAAAATAAAATAAGAAAATTTACTAAATCTGGTCCTCATGATTAAAAATATAAAATATACATTTCAAAATTCAAAACAAATAATTTGGTGAAATTAATTTAAAATTATTCTTCTTGAAGGAATGAGAAAATTAGTTTTTAAAGTAAAACCCTTAAAAATTTAAATGATTTTACATCCATATTCAATGTGTAATTTATCCCAATGTCCTAAATTAGAATAAAAGAGAATAAAATTTTCTATTTATTCTTTAAAACCAATCTAACATGATAATGAACACTATAAATAAAATTTATGAAAATGTTTTTTAATTAAATTGATATATTTTTTCACTATTCATCAAAAATTGAAACATATCAGTAAAATACCAGAAGTTCATCATAAGATAACTTTGCTACTGGTTTTTTCAAATAAGATGTTTATTTTTTTTAATAGAATTAATAAAAGTGTCAAAAATCAAGATTTAAAACATGGGCACCACCAAATGGTGACAAAACTACCTTATTAGAAAAATACATCTTTTAAGCGTAAAATAGGGTTTATTGATAAATCATGTCTAAAAAAATAATAAGAATTTTAAACATTAAATTGAATATAGATATATATATATATCACTCATATAATCCAACAATAGTGTTTTTTTATTTTTTTGTATTAAACACACTTCTTGCGAGTTTTAATAGTTTCTTATAAAAACATTACCTTTTAATTTAAAAAGAATTTTATAATAATTTTTAATTAATTTTCCATAAAATAATTAATTATATATTGATTTATAAACTTTATTTTCCAAATTATTTTCATATTGTTCATTCCTTATATTCTAAAATCTGGGTTATAATGATAATATTTAAATAATAAGATTTAGTTATTCGTTTAAGCTCAATGTAGAGTATCATATACCGCATCAAACATAGTGTGTCATTTTTTATACTCAAGAAGTTTCATCCTCCCCATTTTTGGATATTTCATCCTAAAAATTTTTAATTTGGGATCGGTAATGATGGTTTGACTTCTCAAAATACCTTTTTAGTAATCCCACATTGAATATGGGATTAATAAAACATCCACTCAAAATGAAAGAAAAGTAAATACGATTGTAACATGAGAAAACACCAAATAGGGTTCCATTTAGTTAAACATGGACATTGAACAAAAATATAACTATAATTTTATAATGGAGAGTGATTGAGAACATGGTTATTATAAATTCAATATTCATAGAACAATGAATCCATGATTGGTTATAAGATCCTTGATTTCCTTGTAAGGGAAGTAAATAGATGACATTTTTGTTTTATAATCCTTTTCATAGATTTGAAGAATTATTTCACTACTTGTACTAATATCATATAGAAACAAACTAATATTAAATTCCTAGTTTCATCCTTTAAACAATTTCCATCATAACATATCATTCCCTCCAAATGATGAGTATTAAAGATGATTTTTTCAGACATAAAGCACTTGAATCGCTTCAATATAATCATATAATCCAATAAAGATTAAATATCTATTTCCCCTATCATAAAACATTAACCTAATACAAAATGGTTAGGTTAAGATAATTTAATTCTTTTTAGAGAATAATCCATTATATAATGAAAAACCACTTCAAACACCAAACATTAGTAGTGATACCCAATTATAAAAATATAACGTTGAAATATTTATAAAATTTATCAATTAAATATTATATAAAAAAATTATAACTAACTTATCGAAGGTATTTGATCACATAATATTCAATTATTAATTTTAAAAATTATCTCCAAATAAAATTAATCACTCTGCATGTGTCATACCATAATGTATTTTCCCTAATCAAATAGTATACAACATAGGTTAATAATAAATTACCTGAATCGCCATAACTCCATAATAAAATCTTATATTCATATAAACTATAATTCAAAATTTACATCTCAAATAAAATCCATTTGTATTATATATATGTTCATATTTTTGAATACTCAAAATTGTGAAATTTTCTCATCACATCATTAATAACATAATCCTCAAACCATTTCAAAATCCCAAGGTTATATATTAAATAAAAAATAAATAATAGCTATAAAATTATTCATTATTCATAATAATGTTAAATGAAAAATATTAAATACTACTAATTGGGAGATTACATAGTCTTTCAGTTGGTCATTCACCCTTGTTTCCGGTCACTTATGGGTTTGATTCACGCAACCATTCAAGATGTAATGGTTTTTCACCCAGATTTTAGGTTAAAATATTTTCTAAAACCCTATTATTCTTATAAGATTCAAAAAAATATAATTAATTACTCAAAAATAACCACAACATTTTGTAACTTCATAAGTTATCACTTACCTTTCATTTTACATCCCAAAAAGTAATAACTCATAATTAACTTAAAAATAATTCTTTTAAAAAAATTATTATAATACTTATATTTTAATTATGTAAAGCCTACAAAGGGGTTTCTAATACACCAAACATATAATAAATTTGAATATTTTATACCCATGATAAAATCCAAATGTATTAAGAAAACACCCTAATAATAAAAGTTGTTTAAACACTTCTTTATTACCAAATATAACGACTCTTCCTTAAATATTACATATTCTAGTTATTATTAAATAAGAAATCACATTACTTTCACAAATATATTTTAAGTCAATTATTATATATAATTATGAGAAACTCTTTCATAATATCTAATGCATTACAAGTGGACAACATATACACAGTGTCTATTTTTCCACCAAATGAAACCCTTTTAAAATAAAAAATAATTCATTTTGGAGAATCATTTTCAATAACTTCATAATGAGATATTATGTATCCATAAAATTTTTATGAATTGTAAAAAACATGTAAAAAATATAG
Organism: Viscum album; assembly: GCA_963277665.1. Taxonomy (NCBI): domain Eukaryota; kingdom Viridiplantae; phylum Streptophyta; class Magnoliopsida; order Santalales; family Viscaceae; genus Viscum; species Viscum album. The sequence goes on from OY728126.1 coordinate 398,880,448, forward strand.
GATATTAAAAAATTCATAGGAAGGGTTCTAAAAAAGGAAACTTCTTGTTCATTAAAAACAAGAAATCATATTGATAACCTTCCTATAAAAACTTATTAGCATTCATAGAAAAATCATGTTACCACCTTGGGACATCATTACCAATCACTATTACATTCACACATAAAAAATTAATAACCATATGGTCAAATTTCATTTATGGAGGAGCCAATGCATTGGATTCCAAAAATAGGGCTCACTTTTGGTAAATTCTATATTGGCTTTACCCATTTATCTTGTGCTGTAATGGGCATCAACCATTTGTGTAAGATATATTATCTTCAACCATGATTTAAAACTGGGATCAATAATTTCTATATAATATCTAATGACCAAATAATTATTTAAAACCTTAAAAAATCTTCAACACTCATAAGAAAAACAATTCAAGTATCAAAATACCATTTTCTTGTAAAAATAAATTTTAAAATAAAATAAATGGACATATAAAAATGAAATAATATTCATTGAAAATAACAATGAGAACTTGTAAAGGAACCATTAAAGTAATAAAATTTCACAAAATCAGGAGAATCCACTCATTCCATATATGTTAAAAAATATTATCTTACATTTTTAAAAATACTAAAAATGGTACTTTGAAATTGGGAGTTCACAATAAATTCCTTTACATATAATCTTAAAATGACCCTTTTTAAAACAAAAATTATCAAAATTATTGAAGAAAATTTTATAAAAATTATTTCCAAATAAATAAATTCATATAAATCATTTTAAAAACATGGACATTAAAGAGAAATATTTAGAAAATAAATCTTTACAACATTTAGAATAATGATTATTTAGTTTAAAAGTACCGTACCTTGAGATTGACTTGTCATGTATGTTATTTATCCTCTGAACTATCAAACTTATATTAATAATTTAATTTCATAATAATGTTTTTAAATTTTATTATTCCTTTTAAATCACTTCTTATCTTGTTATAATAATTACATTAAAATTTAATTTCACACAAGATGTTTTGTTGATATTCGATACTTAATTCCAAATTAAATTAGGTATGATGTCTATAGAAATATTTTTTCATTATTCCATCGTACCTATAATAATATTCAAGAAATAATAACTCTTTTTTTAAATCAATTATACTTTAAATCAATCCATTAAATTTAGATATGAAAAATGTTCTATGTTACAATCTTGGATAACATAAGTCATACATATGCAGGAGTGGTGTGTTAGTTTTTAAATGATCATATTGGAAATATGGTAATAATTATTTTATCTTTACATAATTATAATAATTTTACTAATATCATATTAAACATTTATATATATCTATCATGTGATGTGGGGATGAAAAATGATTCTAATTCCTTCAAAGAGCTGATAGTTTGAACATATTCATTAATGATGTTATCATTTTATATGCATGGAAAGGTAAGAAAAAAATGTTATCTTATTCTGTTATATTGATAAATATCTCATGAAAATCATAGTTAAAAATTAATTCTGCCATTATAACCAGTATTGAGTGGTTTTTATAGAAAACAAATTATATCGGTTCGTGAGGTGGTAGTCTACCATACTCCTGAACGATGAATTATTATCCCATTTGCTGGAAGTTGATATGGATTTAAGTGATGATATTAATTTAATAACATATAATTATATTAATAATATGGGATATATTATTTCTTCATGGTGGAATACTATTTTATGGATGTGGATGGATAAATAATATAGGAATACTTAATTTAAAATGATACCTCTTCTTCAGATAATCTATTTTGATTAACACCTTAACACCTATAAGGAGTGTGTTATGCTAAAATTAAATTCCAATTGATATAGGAAGGGATTATATTAATTTATTTTGAATGATAATTATCTGTCCAAAATGTTTTTTATTGTATTTAAATAAGAATAACTGGTTACCTTGTATAGGACAGGGGAGGGGAAGTCTTGGAAATATTGAAATTATTAAATTAATATAAATATATTTTCTATTCCAAATAGATAAAACTGATTTATTTATAATATAGGTTAATTATGGGTCAAAATAATTTCATCTAGTAAAAATAGAAATGTTTTTACTATTTTGAAATCCTTGTATTTTTTTTAACTTTTATTTTACCTTTTATTTCATAATGTGATATCATGTAATATAATGTTTTAATGTTAATTTAACTACTATAAAGTTTAATACTACATATAAATTCGATATTTATGTTATTTTTTCACTTATCCCAATAATATTTCTTAATTATTAGTTTTTTTTAATTTTATATAATTTAATAAAATATTATTTATTTTACAATATCATTAATGTCAATTTTGATACTGTTGATCACTTGAAATTTTAAAAATATCTTAAAAACATGATATCATTGAAGAAAACCTTATATATCATATTTAACATGTTAAATGAATCTATAAAATTCATTTATAACATTAATTACATCAAATTGTATTTACTTTCATATTTTTAATATTATTCATTTAATTTCATTCCATTAATTAAATAATTATTGAAACATTAATGTATCACCCTTTATGATAATTATGTTATATCCAAAAATTATAAATAAATTAAAATGATGTAGATAAGATTTTTATATTTAGAAATGGTTTTTATAATTGAAAATAACCATTATATAACTCCATATTGAGAATATTCCTCTTGTTAAAAACAAAACTATAACATAATTGACATTCATTTGAATATAATATTATAAAGGTTATACTCTCATTGAAAATTACATAAATGATATAAAACCGACCCTTCAACACAAAGGTATCAAAAGTAATAATTTTATAAAATTATTACAATTTTTAGTGTAATTTTACATAATTTATAATTTTTATACCATTTATAAACTGATTTACCCTTAACCATGGTATTAAAAATTGTGAGGGTTACAATTAATATTTTTTCCAAAAATAAATGGGAGATATTTAATAAATATTAAAATTATGATTCCAAATTGGTAATATATTTTTTAAAATTCAAAACATATATATTACAGAAATTGATTAAAAATTTAACCAATTGAAGGAATGAGAAAATGGGTTTTTAAAGTAAAAATCCACAAAGGAATGAAATGTTTTTATATCCATATTCAATGTGAAATTGACTCGAATCACCTTAATTTGATTAAAGAATAAAATTTTTATCTCATTATAAATTAAATATAATTAAAAATATAACCTAACCCTATAAATAAATTTGATGAAAATTTTGTTTTCAATTATATTGTAATGTTTTTTCAATATACATCCAATCATGAAAATTATCATAAAAATACCAAAAAAAGTCAACCAATGAATATTTATATATTCTTATTTAAGATTAATTTTTTTTTTCAAATATAATTTATAAATGTGTCAATATCTAGATTTAAAATAAGTACACCATAAATGCGGTGAAACTATATTTTTAGAAAAATACTTATTTTATGTATAAAATTGGATTTCATTAAATGTCATGTCCATAAGACACATAAGATAAATTTTAAAAATTATGTTGAATATAATACATATATATTTTATTTATATTTCCGAAACAGGTTAATTTTTAAATTATTGGTATCAAACACATTCTTTAACATTAATTTTTTTTACAGAAATATTTTTCTTTTATTTTAAAAATAGTTTTATTTTAATTTATAAATAATTGTTCACAAATATATTTATATATATATTTGTGTGTGTTTTTTTGTATACATTATTTTCATAATTTAGTTAATAATATTCATTATTTTAATTCTAAGGGCTAGGTTATAATGGTAATGATTAAATAATAATATTTAATTGTCTATTTAACTTTGATGTGGCGTATCATGCACACTATCAAACATGGTATTTATTTTTTTAACTATGTATGTAACATTATAAATACCAATAATCTATTTTATGATTCATTTAATTTAATTTATGTTTAATTACATATCCATTTGAGGATATATCTTTCAGGGGTTATAGATTTAAATGTAACCAAAGAAGTATGGGATTTTTTTCTCAATTTCTCAATTTGGATTCATATTTTATATTATGGACAAATTTTATTTGAATAGATGTATATTAAACCCAATTTAAAAGTAATATCATTAATTTATTTTTCATCTTAAAATTTTATATTCCATTTTCTGTCATTCATTCATAAGGATTATAGTTCAGTTTCACTAAAGAGACAAATATTTCATATTGTAATATTAAAATATATTAGGATTGTATATGATTAAGTATAAAATGTTGAAAAATAATTATCTACCTCTCTAGTATTCTAATTAAATCCCATATCTTATTTTTATTAATTTTATATTCATATAATGGTACATTATTTCCATTCATTATTATATAAGATTCTTAAGATAATGTTTTCATGAAAATATGAATTTATTACTCTTTTCAGAATGAAATATATATTCTTTCAAACCAATGTTTTCGAAATATTTATCATAAATGGTTTAAATAAACATTTAATATAATTTTTTACAATATTTATTTTCAAACATTATTATTTTTTACTTTCATTATTAGAATTGAAATTATAATTTCCTGAAGATAGGTTTTAATGATCATTTAATTGTTTTTTTATTGAACAATGCCAACTACACTTTTGTTAAAAATAAAAAAATGGGTCTCTTTTATATTAAAAAATATCCATATTCATTCTATAGATAAATTAATAAAATTACAATGATATATTTATGGAAGCTATTACATATCCATTGGATAACCATGTTTCAATGATATTTTTATAGGAACCCATTTCTTTTCAATCAGTTAACCATGTTTCATTAAGAATATGGAACCCAATTATTTTTAATGGATTATTCATGTTTTGATGATATTTTATTGTAACTCATTTTCATTCCATATTTTATTTAATGTAAAAAAAGGATAAATAAATTTGATTTTTCTTTTATTCAGATTTACATGCTCTGGGAATATTATTTGTGTTTTTTTCTTTGACATTACATATAAGATGGGGAATCCCAGATAAATTTGGGTTGATCCAATTATATATTATATGATTGGGTAGCCCATATAGTTTTTTGGTGATCCCATTATAACATATATTATGGGGTGGTCCAAATAATGTCGATATATCACATTTTATCTTAAACAATGGGTGCACCCAGATAATGATACAATTCTATTAGGAAAAGGATTATATATATCATGAGATATACATTACTGGAATGGGTAGTTAAACTCATACAACAAGATAGATATTCTAATGGGGACGGTGTTTTTTCCCAACAACGTGGTGTATCATCCGATTTATAAAAATCTACATTTTTTCATAATGTTTTATGAGAAACTGATTACTAGTTTACAATGTTATGATTCTATATGAGTACGTGTTCATAATGTTAGGCGTTGACATGGTTTTGATGTCCATAATTTTTTATGACGGTTGAATTTCATGATTTTAAAATTTTCTATTTATACATTTTAACAATTTAATAAGGGGATTTGTATACCATTAGTCTATGTATTTTGAAAATTGTGTTCTCTCATAACACGTGTTCTTTGATTTCGTTTTCCTTAATGTATTTTTAAATAACAATCATTACTCTATGATTTATTTTTATGATATTGGATAAGTATCATGTCATTTTTAAATGTTACTCTTTTGTTATTATACCCTTATGGTTACATTATGTTTATATATCAATCTTGTATACCCATACTGAGCATTTGATATCGCCATTTCATTTGATTCCCTACCCCTGATTATGAATAATGTTTTTAAGTAGCGGATGATTCTCAATATTAATAAAAAGGATTAAATTTATTTATGATTTTTAAGATCATTCACCTTGTTAGAAGATTTTTTTACATGTTTCCAAAGGAACTAAATTGTTACAGTACTCATGCATGTGTTTGAATAAAGTGAAGAATATTCCTTTAAAAAGATGTATTATCAATGTATGAGAAGTATGGGCCTCTATAATTCAAATATTATTAAACTGTGATAAAATAATAGAAAAAATATAAACTATATAATTACATTTTATTATGTAATTTTAATAACCAATATCTATATCCACTTCAATTAGATGGAAAAGGAAACTGCTGATTAGATGTGTGGTGTTCTAACACCTTCGAACTAATGTAGTTTTCTCCCATAACCACCATTAAAGGATATATATAAAGATGGATTTCATATTTTAATATGAAATATATGACATTATTATAATTATGTTTTTATTATATCACATATACCTTCTTACTTTTCATTACATAGGGTACACAATGACATCGCTCATGTGTATGGAGAACAACTGCCACGTGAAGTGATATGGTTTTTTCAATTACACATCAGATGAAAGGTTATAAGGATAATTTTAATGAAAATATTTTATATTTATGACCTAAAACACTTATATAAAAATAATATCACATATAAATTATTACCTTCCAATCCTTTGGAAAAAATAACGTTGATAGTGTCTATAGGTAGACTATCGGATCATGTTGGTAATGTGAAATGTTTTTCTTTTTATTTATACATATATTTTATTAAGGATGGATTTGATTAAAATAAATTATATATATTAAATAATAAATATTACATAACATTTAATTTATATTTATTCTTTTCCCCATTCATCAAGAAAATTGAAGCATTGTTCATGCGTAGGTAAGAACTACATTCTCTGTGAATAGTGTAATGAATTTTCTATATTTAGATGTTATGGATTAAAATAAATAATATTATAATGAATATATATATATATACATATTATATTTAGATATAATTTTAAATTATGGATATTATTTATCCATGATCAACTTAAACGGACAAAAAATTAAAATGGATACCATACATGAAAAATAAAGATTTCGCTACATGAAATGGAATTTTTATAAAGAATTGTTAACCAATTGGTAATAAATTTTCATAAGTAAATAATATATGATATGATATATATTATTATGGTTATATAATATATTCATAACAAATCAATATTTGTTATTAAATGGATTTAAAAATGTATATTTGAATTCAGACATAAGGTAAGGGGTTTCTTATCTATAATTTATATTGGTGAGACATATTCCATATTCAAAACTAATTTTATTTGGGTGGTTTAAATATTACCAGTTTGACATTTTATATATTCAATATAATTATTTTAATTATAATGAAACATCTAACCATTTCTACTCTATAATGGGGATTATGATTCAAAATTAACCAAAGTGATAAGTGTTTAATTCACAATCCAATCATTACAAGGGATTGTTTATGCTTATCAATTCAATATATGAATTATTTGACATCTATATTATAAATACAATATATTTTTCTTATACTATTTTGTAAATGATATTTTCATTTAATAGTACAAATTTACTCTCTTTTCTACTTAAATATAATTAGAATGTTTTTTTGATAAAAGATGACTAAATTTATCTATTCGGTAGGTAATCTATTTTTATAAGAAAACAATGTTTCCAAAAAATATTATCATAAAATATTTAAATGATATAAAATTTGTTTTTAAAAACATTTTTCTAGTTCTTGTCTCTATAAAAATAGTTTAAAAGGAATATTAATGTAATTTTCCAAACATGGAATGTGTGAATTTTTTTTAAAAATGAAAGGAATCATTCTTTCAATGTGCATGACATTAATAAAATAACTTACCATCATTAAAAATTAATTTTAAGCTATATTTAAATGTTTTGAATGATATTTTCAATTAAATGTATATTCACAATACATTTTAATTTTTTTTTCTCAAATATGATTTTCAAAGTGGAAATGTTATATTATTGAAGAATAATATTAGTATATCTATCAATAATTTGAATTCATCAATGACCGAAAACCTTAATTATATGAATTTACCAATTGATAAATGTTTTAATGATACCATCCTTATTATTTAACCATATATATTTTTATTAGTTTTACTATGGATGTATCGGTTTGATACCATTCATATAACCACAGATGTTTTGTGATTATGTTTATTGATTGAGATAATTGTTAACATTTTGTATGATAGTTTTTAAATATTGATGTTTAAGTTCATTGTGTTTATCCACATTCACATGGATAATACATTGAAATTATTTAGTGATTTATGGGAAATTAAATATCCCCTTAATACATCAGTAGATATCATGATATAATCTAACTCAATTTCATAGATGAAACCATAGAAATTTATTTAAGATTCCTTCTAAAGAGACAATAAAAGTATAGGTTTCTCAGTACAAGTCCTTCATGATAGGTTTTAGACAATTATCATTGTGCATTCCGTTATTATAATATCAATTATTGATGTCAATGTGATTATTTTTTTGTTAGAGTATCATTGGATACGTTTCAATATCATATGACTATGTATATATAATTAGTTTTTTCAATATTTATTTATTACATATTATTCATCATTCTCTTGTTATTTTTAATATTTAATTTTATTCAATTATATTATTTTCTATATTGATTATTACATATTTATTCATGATAAATTCTATTTAATGATTACCATTAATGAGTATTTATGCTCAACCCATTAATATAATTCTTCAACCCAGGTTTCTATAAAGTGTTTTATGATTGATATGTAGGTATATGATCAATCTAATAATGGTTTTCTCAAATAAAATACATTATTCTATTTATTCAAATAAATGTCATGTCCGTGTATATATTTACTTTTTCAAGACTAAAAATTATTTAGTCTGTTAGGATGTGATCTCTTGAATCTATCAGTATTATAATAAAATTGTAATAGAATCTCAAAAACTAGGGTTGGGGTATTTACAATTAATTTTTGCAGAAACTGATCCAGTGACACTGGTACAAACTAACAAAACTACAAAAAAATGATTTGGGAAAGTAGGAGAAAACTAACTAATATAAATCTAGATAATTATTCTAAATGATAAATAAAAATATTTTAATTTATAAGTATAGTTATAATTTTTTTTATAATGTTAGTAATATTTTTTACACAGGATTGTGGTGCACTTACTTGTCAACCATGAGTAAAGATAAGAGTTTCATCAATTTAATTTTTGATTAAATGAATAATTATATCTCTTACTTGAATATAATATTTATTATTTCCCTGATCCTACTATTATAGTATTTTTATGGATTTCTATAATGTTATCTATATAAATTATTTATCATATTCAAAAAATAATTTTTTTTAATATTTATTCAAAATTAAAATTATAGTGTTGTTATGAATAACTCTTATTTACACCAATAGATATTATTCATCCTTGTCAGAGTATTTCCAAAAATATATATTTCCTTTAAAAATTCCAAATATTATTATTCTTTATATTTATAATATATTCCTATATTTTTTTTATGAAATGAATATCGATCAAAATTTTCCCAATGTTTTGTTTTCTTAACGACCTAAAACGATCAATAAAGGCATTTATTTTTACTTTTTAACAGATATGTTTTATTCACATTAGTTTTTTCACAGAAATGATCAATTATTTGAAACAATAGATAATAAGGTTTTAAAAAAACATCTCTTTATTACGTTTAGATTTTATTTTAAGGAAGTTTCACTTCATAATTTTTAACACGTTTTTAATGTCTTGTTAAATATTTGTAAAATCACTAATTATTTTTTCTCAAAGATTTTTATATCATGACATGACTTTTCGATCACTATATATTTTTTATTATGGAATGAATTAATTTTTAAATGGATATTCTCCACATCATATGATTTAATGTTCATTTTCATCGATTTTATTCATTTTTATGAAACAAAATCTTTTTCAATAGGTTATTTTAGATATAATGATGATTGATTTTATGTTTCAAAAATATGGATATATATGATAAAAGGTTTGGTACAACATCACCTTCTTATTAATTTGTTTATATTTAAGTATCAGATGTAATTTTGTAGCATAAATAATTATTTCATTCACAAAGGCATGAGTATAATGAATATTCTCCCATTTTTATACCTGGAATTATATGTCTTTCATCAACGGAATGGGTGTAATGAATTTACTCACACATCGTTTCCTCATATTGTAGTTTCAATATATTTCTATGTTGTTTATCAAGAAATTATATATTTCCAAGATGAATTTTATTATAATGATATTCCATATTTTCATCACTAAAAGTTATTTTTTAATTATTTTATAATTCTATATCATTCTTAGATGTTTTAAGATTATTGATATATATTTTTATCCATTTAATAACTTTTAAATTTAATTAATTATCATATAATGATCATATGTTTCTATATTTTTTTAGGATTTTTATTTTTGGTCTTATAACCTTTAATTTTGTTACATATGTATTTATAATTTTCTCCTCCATGTTTATAATCTTCAAATTAGGATTTATTTTTCCCTTACCGAGTTTCTGAGATAATATAATTCTTATATATTCATTACCCATGTTACGAAGATGATTATATCATGTAGTATATCATGAAAAGAGTGTATAAGCGCGTGATTTGGGAGAAAAAATATCCATTATTGTCAAATGATATTTTAATAGATAATGCCAAACACACTAAACCAATAGGTAATTATAGTATATCATTACTTATCAAAACCATTAATTAAATCTATATATTAATGGATTATTTATATATTAATAAAATTTAAATGTCATGTGTTCAGTAGATATAGGTGTTGTTGTTATAGTGAGTGAAATTTTTTCATATTTTATTAATTGTACTATTATGATTAAATCAAACTAATTGGATTATGTGATTTGTTTTATAATAATATATGTATATATTATATTTATGTTTCACGATTTTTATTCTTTCCCCTACTAATATTTTCAATATAAAAATTTATTATAAACATAAGTCCAAGAAAAATTAATGATATTTATTCCTCATTGTTTCATTGTTGTCCCTTATAAATAGTTTATCTTGTGATTCCTCCAATATACCTTCACTTGTTGAGTCATTTGATTTGGAAAAACATGTTAGTTATTGAATATAATATGTACATATCATTTCGTATTAGAAATGATGGGATTAAAATATAATTCTTTAATAGTGAGTAAATCTATTGGTTCTGAACTATAATTCCTCAAAAGTGAGACATTGAATAAATCATGCACATTATAGAGGTTACTTAGTATTTCTGAACAATATTTCATATATTAAATATTAAAAAAATTTATTAAAAGTCTCATTGTACAATTGTATTTTATTCCCGTTCATAAAAAACATTATATCTTCCATCCCTAGGGATAATTTCAAGAATACATGATCCCTGATTTGAAATTGAATATCATTCCTAATATTATATAAATATAATATCTATCTACATTAATTTGTAATTATATGATTATGGGTAGATCACACAATTCATAGGGTTCTCTATAGTGATTTCAATTCAAATTTTCAGCATTTCCCTAACATTAAATTTTCACTTGGAGTAAAAAATTGATTCTCATTCAATGCTTTTTAAGATACAATTTTTTATAAAGTGAATTAATATTCATGTGAATTTCAGAAGTGGTATGTATTAGACCCAAATTCCTTATATGTATAGTGATATTAGCCTCAACATGTCATATACTATATGAATAATTATTTCATACATCCCATCAATTTGATGATATCATGCATTGGTCATATCAATATTAGAGTTAAATGGATTTAGAATGCCCGTCAAGAATTTCACGGTGAAATGATAGTCATGATCAGATAAAATTTATATCTGAACTATATATATTCTCATAACATCATTTACATAGTGTTATAGAAGAGGATAAATGGGTATATCTACTCTTATTACATGTAAATGTGAATAAAAATTATGAGATTCAAAATACCATATATTGTATCATCTATCTAGAATGTCTTAAGATTCTTAAAATCAAATCCCACTATGATATTATTAGGTATCCTCTAAGGTACAATGATAGGTTTTCTATCACCCTTTTTATGCTTCCTTATTGTGTTTTGGTGTTTTCATGTGCATCATCCTAACATATAGTAATCAAATATTCATTTCATAAAATATAATAAGAATATTTTTTTTAGAATTCCAATACATTATAGTGATACAAGGCAATATTGAGAAATTATAGATAGTAGTTTCATCTAGAAATTCTCTCATTATATCATGCACCAATGGTACTAACAATAACATTCCACACAACAATATTTTGTCATAATATATGAAGTCTACCAATTATTCATCTTTCATCACTTACATCTTATTTTGTAAAAATATTTCTTCATTTTGAGACTTATATATATCTTATCTATAAAATATGGAATTGTATGGAATTAAAAGAAATAAGATTCAAATCCCATAATATTTTCCCTTTCAAACAATACTAATTACCTAAAAATGGATTACTTTTCTATCCTCATCATGAATAGGACTCTGTGATCCATCCCATTGATTTCATCATCAACATTTTTTTCTTCCAATGGTGGTAGTGTATTGGATAGTTATTGTCCTTAATAAGTTACATCCCTCTAATATTTTTCATGTTATAATCTTTCAACATGAATGTAGACGTTTAAATATTATGATATCTATTTATTTTGGATACATCACCATAAATATAGGGTATCCATGTCATCATGGAAAATTTTTTATCTTCAAACACAAAATCATGGTTATGAAGACTTTCTTCATTAGTAATTAATTTCATTTATATATAATAAACAACTGTATCATTTTTCAAAAGGACATAACCCTATAATTTTATTGTTAATCATTATTTAATGTAATTTTTTACCTATATAGTAGGGTTTACATCAGTTTCATGATTTAAGGATTATTTAGTTCCATGTATTTTTCTTCATATTCCATTAACCATTGGAATTTGAAAGATTTTACTTTTCATCCTTCTTAAATGACTATAAAATCAAGTGATGATTTTAAAACAATATTTTTATTATTTGGAAAATTCATGAAACTACATATCTTAGTTATATATATTAGTCATTACCATTAATTAAACACCATTATTATAATATTGTGAATTGATATTATATCATTGAAGATAATATTTGAAATAAAAAGGGACTTGATAAAGCTAAAATTCATACACAGTAAATTTCTCACAAAAATAATTTTTTCTAAGAGTCTATATGATAATACATAAATATCTCTCATGTTCATTATAAATCATATACTGTACCCAAATACCATAAATTATAATAACATTAAATTTATTTTGATATTCACTTAATATTCTATTCATCGTTTTGAGAAACATATAGATTTTTTTTGTTAACTCATAATGCTTTTCCATGAATTCATTATTCCATTAAAATTTATTAAAAGTATCCAAAGGTATGTCATCCTTTGTGACTTTTAATTTATGATAAATCAAATGGATATCAACCATTAAGATGTTTTAATCACATTGATAATGATCAGACATGTTAGGTAAAGGAAATATTTTCTAATTGGAATTGACATTTTTTATTTTTAATCAACCCTTAACCATACTAATACATCCTTATTATTCCTTAAGAATACATTTCAAAACCACAGTTAGACACTAGGGTGTATGAAATCCTAATAAAATAACTAATATAATTTTTGTTTAATTAAATCCATTTTACTATATCTTATTCTACAAGAATGATTAGCTATGGATTTTTTCATTTTGGATAATGAAAATGGAGAATTATTCATCACAAGTATGATTAAATTCAAATAATAAATTATAAAACAAATTAGTATACACTTATATAGCACAATCATCCTCTATTATGAATATATAATTTCCTTTCATTGATTTATCTTATCAAAGAATTTCAATAAGATGCGACACTCGATGAAGTTCAACAAAATTATCATGCAATGATGTTTCCAATTTCAAAATGAAGTGCCCAGATCAGTGTGAATCACTGAGAGGGGGAGGGGGTGAATCAGTGATCCCTTAAAACTTTTTACTAATTGATTCTTAATCAATTAAACCTCTATGGCTAGTTAAAGCCTCGATCCACTCTTCTTGTATCTCTCAACCTTTCCCGAATAATGCAGTAATGAAAAGGCAAAGGACACAAGGATTTACAAGGTTCGGCACCAAAGGCCTACATCCTTGCCATGCTCTCCCAGCATGGATTCTCCCATTATAATTTTCTAGAATTACAATGGTCGATACAGAGTCACACTGTATCTCTCCTGAGTCCCACAGGAGGGTCTTTATACTGCGTCCCACAGTGTTACCAGAGTCCCACTGGCCTGCTCCAGAATCCCACTGGAGACTTCCTCCACCCTGAGTCTCACAGGGGTCTTCTCCTGGCTGCTCGAGTCACACGAGTAGCTCTTCTTCTCTTTAATCTTCTTCAAGTATCCTCAGCAGCCTGGGATAAAGGCTGCTGGCCTTGCTCTCTACCTCTGATCACTTGTGATGATCAGGTCTTCTCGTCTAGCTCAGGATTTATCTCCTTATTCTCAGGATGACCTGGATTCTCTCCAACTACTGAACACTCAGACAACTGATATCTTTAACTTCAGTCTGGTCCATTCTCACATCAACTTCAACTTCATGCACTGAGTGCATGGCAGCTCTTCATCCTCATGCACTGATAGCATGGCCTTCTCAATTCTTCAAGAACTTCAAGTCTTGGACTCCTCATATGCACACTCACTGATTTGAACTTTGATTACGTGCGCATGTGCATGCATGCATGCATGCACTTTCCCTTTCCTCTTCTTGGTGCAGTAGACCCACAAAGGGTGTAACACTTTAAGCACACACCAACTTCTCACTTCTTCACACACTTTATTCAATTTTCTTACACACTTGAATGTGTGTTATACTTTAGTGTGGATGTCCTCCCTTTTCTTCTTCTAAGTGTATACACACTTCTTAGTGCACACACCTAGGTTCGGCCTTCACTTGTTAAGCACACAAAAATTCCTCACTTTGCACACACACTTGAATGAGTTCTTCTTTGTTGTGGCCTACACTTCATTTCTTGCACACACCAAAGGCTACATCCTCTTTTTTATTTTGCACACACAAGCCGTAGGTATGTAATGGCCTTCCTCCTTTGTACACACACAAATCTTGGTGTAGTTCTTTGTGCAAGCCTCGGCCAATTCCTTCTTTGTGCACACACTTAGCCAAAGACACTTCCACTTGTCTTGCACACACAAATTGTGGTGGCCTTCTTGTTTTGAACACACCAGCCGTAGGGCCTTCCTCCTTCACTTGGCACACTAGCACAAGTCTCGGGTCTTCCACCTTTGCATACCCACTGCCCGAATATCCAATGAAGGCGCTCAAGGGGTTGTGGCCTTTCTCCTCTTCACAACTGCTGCGCAAGCCTCAAGATTCAAGGGCGCGCAGGGTGTGGTAACTCCTGAGGCGCGCAAGGTGCTTGCGGCTGCCTCGGGTATTCCAGCCTCGCAAAGGGAAGGCGCGCAGGGTCCCCCTTCTTCTTCTTTCGCACAAGTGTGCGCGAAAGGAACTCACGAAGCCAACAGGAGGCTTCGGGCTTCTGCCGCGCAAGTGGTACGCGCAGGGCTTCTACTTCGCGAGGCTAAGCACTCTCACGGGACTCCGGATCTTCAACAGAGTTTCAGCAAGCAAAATGAGAGCCTCCGGATCTTCTTTTATAGGCATAGGGAGATGCCATATCTTCCGCGTGAATTAAACTTGATTCCCCGAAGATTTCGGGTTTTCAAGATTTTCTCCAAATCTTTATTTTCCTTTCCTGTTTCACCGCGGGTTCTCCTTTTCTATTTTCCTCCTCACATGCATGCGACTACAAACGCATGCACGTCCTTTGTTTAGGCACAAACCATGCACAGCAATAATCCTCATGGCCTCGGCACTTCGTTTGCCTTCGGCCAATACTCGAAATTCTCCATTTCACGTATGCATGTACATTTTAAGGCATGGATTTGATCAGTAGGCTCAGACGATCACAAAGGACACTTCGGTTCGATTTATGGTGGCCGGGATCTCAAAATCTGGTTGTCGGATGGCCTCTGGTTCAGCGGGGACGTCGCGGGTGGCTTCGGGGTGGCTCGACGAAGGAGATGAGCCGGGAGCCGTTGGATCAGGCGATCGAAATACATCGGACGGCCTGGATCAGATCGCCTCGCCGCGGATCAGATGTGCGGCCGAGATCTGGCGCGCGATCGATCGTGCGGCCAGGATCGCTCCCGCGGAAAAATTCCGCATCCCACATCGAAACGACGTCCTGTTTTCACGCAGCTTATTACCCTGGCGCTGCCTCAACCCCGCAATTGAACTTCCAACCTCCATGGTGCAGCCCCGCACCGTGTTCTCCCTGCGGGCGCGCTCTGCGCTCACTCTGCTCCCTGCGGGCGCGCTCCTAGCGCCCACTATGCACCTCGGGCGCGCGGGTTTCACCACCGTGTGTCCTCGGGGGCTTACACACGGCCCCCTGCCGCCTTGTGCTTGCACCATGGGATCCCCCATGGGCGTGACGCCTTAGGCTCACAAGTGCCTTGGGGTTGAACCCGTGGGCTGGCCTTGGCTGGCCTAATTTTTGGCAAAGGCAAATATAATGACTTTGTTAAAAACAAAGTATTCAATGAGTTCAAGCCATATCAAATACCAAATGCCAAGC
Source organism: Viscum album (assembly GCA_963277665.1). Lineage (NCBI taxonomy): Eukaryota > Viridiplantae > Streptophyta > Magnoliopsida > Santalales > Viscaceae > Viscum > Viscum album. The sequence goes on from OY728126.1 coordinate 398,897,025, forward strand.
CACTCCAAGCCTTCTTCCTTTCTTCTTCTTCTTAAGAATTCCATTATTTCTCCTCTCATATGATCTCTACTTAGGATATGGAATTCCCAAGGTTTCTTCTTAATCTTCTTCATCTCCTCTTCCATATGTGTTCAATACTTAGGAGGGACGTCTTCAACTGAATCTCATAAATCACACATGTTCTTCAACATTCTTCATTGATCTAATCAGAGATCAATTGGATCTTCTTCTGATTCACATGCACTAAGAGTTAGTACATGGACTTCTTTAATCCACTTCATCCACTTAGAAGTTGTGGATGGATCTCTTGCTTCTCCTCATACATTGTCAATACAATACATGGTCTTCTAACATTGTTGTGACACTGTATTCAGTTGATACAAGTTCTATGAACTTAAATAACAGCTCAACAATCGTCTGATTTAACTAGAGAATGTTTCAACCACATCATCCTATGTCAATTAGTGAATCTCCTAAGTGACATGCATCTTAGTACTATGGCCATTCTCTCTTCATCACCATCACCATCACAACCTTTGTCATTCACATCTTGACATTCCTTGACATCCATTCATTCCATGACAACTTCATGCCTCATTGACAACAAATGCAACACAATGCACTTCAATCTCCCCCTTTGTATTTGTTGTCAATACACAACTTCAGCACATATGAATGGGTCAATATGTGTGCCAATCTTTTCTCCCCCTTATTGGCAATCAAATGCAAAGGTGTGATGTGGTTCACTTTCAAAAATCAATTCCTCCCTTTGAATAGTATTCTCTTGAAAAACACTGAGAGAGGGATGATGTCACATGTTCTCTTTAGCAGAGAACCTTTAGTAAATCAACTCTATGTCTACTTGGGCTAACCCGGTGTAGAAAACAAGAGTGATGTAACCAAGGTACTCAATGCTGTCCAACATTCACTATACATGTGAGATCATGCTTCAGGGGTTTGAAAATTTTTCAGATATAACAATGAATTGCTAAATCCTGCACATACTTCACAAAACCCATTAGAAAGTTCAGTGCAATGATAAAGCTCCCCCTTTCATCCATTTGTCTTCAATCCATACTCCCCCTTAATTGACAAGATAAACTCAATTAAGAAAAAAGGGATGAAAGTATGATTGGAATACCTTCACTTTTCTCAAGATGGTATTAATCTAAGAATGCCATCTTCTTCAGATTGGCTCCCCCTCAAGGGGTGCACTCCATTCTGTCGAAACCACTCTCCAGATGAGAATGATCATCATCTTCAATTCCCTGCAATGTTAGCACATGTAAATACAAGTGATTAGGGAATAAGATGGAACCTCCTTGGTTCATCAATGTGAACAACAAGGTTGAGAAGATTCTCTCAACCGAGATGTCCCATTTTCACCAGTCTTCACAATTGCACATTTGATCTTCAATGATGTTTGTGCTGGTGTGGATCTCAAAACATCTTCATGTGAAACCTTCTTGTTCCCTTTTTCCTTAGCAATTGCCAGAACTTCATCTTCAACTCTCTGCAGATCTTTGTCAAGTTGCAACTAATTTGGCCATATGACTAGTAAATCATTTGGAAGAGTGGCCCCAGTTCTGGAAGTTCCACATGGTTTCTTAGATGCTATCAAGCTACCTTTCTTAGGCAACTTGTTTTCAATCAATCCCTTCTTCTTCTTCTGGAATGATTGTCTTTTTGAGTCCAGTCTGCTTCTATTTAATTTCATGGCTTCTTTACAAAGATCCATGATATGTCCTTTCTTCCCACAGTAGAAGCATTTCTTGGTAGTCCTTCTGGATGCATCACCCTTCTTGGATTTGAATTCCAAGGACTTCTCTTCATTCTTCAAACTCTTCTTGGGAGCATCTTCTACTTTCTTCTTTCTTCCCAAGGAATCTTTCTGAGCCAGGTTCTGTGATCTTTTCTTCTTTTGAGCTCTGGATACAGTTGGAGATTGACATGTATCTTTTTGACCACTTTTGCAATCATCCCAGATGTTGTCAAGTAATCCAAATCTATTTGCAGTAAACAGATGTCTCTGGACCTGTGGATGTTGCTTCTTTTCTTCTGGCTTCCTCCCCCTAGGCATGGGCTTCCTTTGTGCTTTGACATTTAGTGGATTGTACCAACAATCCTTTGCACAGTGCCCATACTTATTACAACACCAACATTGACCCACAAATCTTGACTTCTTCAGTCCTTCTGATTTTAGGGTACTTTTCTAGAGCTGCTGTGTTGTTTCAGGAGAGATATGCTTCTTCACTGTCTTCATCCATACTTTTTTGGATTCATTCTTCCATCCTGCACTTTTAGTAGAAACACTTTTAGAAGCATGAGTACAATATGGTATGGATGGTACCTTCTTTTTAGAAGATGTTGCCCTTTCATTAGAGGATGTCGTTCTTTTAGAATCATCCTGCTCAATGCATACTTGATTAGAAACATTTCTCCTTTCAGCTGACTGGGAGGCTTCAGCTTTGGGTGATTGCAGATTTTTCAATATCACCTCTAGTTCTAAGCATTTCATATTGAGGGAGTTCTTCTCATCCTCAACAGTTCTTAGCCTTCCTTCCCAGTTTTCTTTCAGCTGTTCTAGTTGGTCTTCATGCACCTTTTTTATTTCCAGTAGTGAATTGTCCAGCTCCTTCACCCATTTGACTTTATCTTCTAGTTGAGCATCTTTGACAACCATTGACACTTTATGCCTCTTCTCCAGTGCATGGAAAACATCTTTGACCAATATCATAAAGAATTCTTTCTCAGAAAGGCTCCATTGCAATTCTTCAGCAGTGTCTTCATATCTTTCATTGCAAAGAGAAACGGTTTCATCTTTAGCCTTCACCAGCTTTCTGAGAGTGTTGGTTATGCCAACCCTTTTAGCCAATTGATCTTCCAGTGAATTGGCTTCATCTTCTAACTGTAATTTTTCTTCTTGAAGATCAAGGATGCCTATAGCTATACACATTTCCACTTCCTTGGGGACTCTCTTCTGAAGATATTTGAGTGCATTTAGAAGATCATTGTTTCTTCCATCTTCATCACAGCTAGAGCAGGCTTCATCAGAAGAATGATAAAAGGAATTGTCATCTGATGTGAATTTCACATTTCTTTCCATAGAAGGAGTTTCTCTGATTGCACCAGCCTTCTTCTTCATCTTCTTTGCCTGTTTCTTCTTTCTGTTTTTCAGAGTCTTGGCAGATATCTCCATTTGAGGCTGTTCTTTCATTTCCTCAAATCTGCACTCCATATAGAATCTCTTGGATCTTTTAGAGGTTACCTCCCTCTGATACCAATTGAAGTGCCCAGATCAGTGTGAATCACTGAGAGGGGGAGGGGGTGAATCAGTGATCCCTTAAAACTTTTTACTAATTGATTCTTAATCAATTAAACCTCTATGGCTGGTTAAAGCCTCGATCCACTCTTCTTGTATCTCTCAACCTTTCCTGAATAATGCAGTAATGAAAAGGCACAGGACACAAGGATTTACAAGGTTTGGCACCAAAGGCCTACATTTTTGCCATGCTCTCCCAGCATGGATTCTCCCATTATAACTTGTTAGAATTACAATGGTCGATACAGAGTCCCACTGTATCTCTCCTGAGTCCCATAGGAGGGTCTTTATACTGCGTCCCATAGTGTTACCAGAGTCCCACTGGCCTGCTCCAGAATCCCACTGGAGACTTCCTCCACCCTGAGTCTCACAGGGGTCTTCTCCTGGCTGCTCGAGTCCCACGAGTAGCTCTTCTTCTCTTTAAGCTTCTTCAAATATCCCTAGCAGCCTGGGATAAAGGCTGCTGGCCTTGCTCTGTACCTTTGATCACTTGTGATGATCAGGTCTTCTCGTCTAGCTCAGGATTTATCTCCTTCTTCTCAGGATGACCTGGCTTCTCTCCAACTACTGAATACTCAGACAACTGATATCTTTAACTTCAGTCTGGTCCAGTCTCACATCAACTTCAACTTCATGCACTGAGTGCATGGCAGCTCTTCATCCTCATGCACTGATAGCATGGCCTTCTCAATTCTTCAAGAACTTCAAGTCTTGGACTCCTCAGATGCACACTCACTGATTTGAACTTTGATTACGTGCGCATGTGCATGCATGCATGCATTCACTTTCCCTTTCCTCTTCTTGGTGCAGTAGACCCACAAAGGGTGTAACACTTTAAGCACACACCAACTTCTCACTTCTTTACACACTTTATTCAATTTGCTTACACACTTGAATGTGTGTTATACTTTAGTGTGGATGTCCTCCCTTTTCTTCTTCTATGTGTATACACACTTCTTAGTGCACACACCTAGGTTCGGCCTTCACTTGTTAAGCACACACAAATTCTTCACTTTGCACACACACTTGAATGAGTTCTTCTTTGTTGTGGCCTACACTTCATTTCTTGCACACACCCAAGGCTACGGCCTCTTTGTTATTTTGCACACACAAGCCGTAGGTATGTAATGGCCTTCCTCCTTTGTACACACACAAATCTTGGTGTAGTTCTTTGTGCAAGCCTCGGCCAATTCCTTCTTTGTGCACACACTTAGCCAAAGACACTTCCACTTGTCTTGCACACACAAATTGTGGTGGCCTTCTTGTTTTGCACACACCAGCCGTAGGGCCTTCCTCCTTCACTTGGCACACTAGCACAAGTCTCGGGTCTTCCACCTTTGCATACCCACTGCCCGAATATCCAATGAAGGCGCTCAAGGGGTTGTGGCCTTTCTCCTCTTCACAACTGCCGCGCAAGCCTCAAGATTCAAGGGCGCGCAGGGTGTGGTAACTCATGAGGCGCGCAAGGTGCTTGCGGCTGCCTCGGGTATTCCAGCCGCGCAAAGGGAAGGCGCGCAGGGTCCCCCTTCTTCTACTTTCGCACAAGTGTGCGCGAAAGGAACTCACGAAGCCAACAGGAGGCTTCGGGCTTCTGCCGCGCAAGTGGTACGCGCATGGCTTCTACATCGCGAGGCTAAGCGCTCTCACGGGACTCCGGATCTTCAATAGAGTTTCAGCAAGAAAAATGAGAGCCTCTGGCTCTTCTTTTATAGGCAGAGGGAGATGCCATATCTTCCGCGTGAATTAAACTTCATTCCCCGAAGATTTCGGGTTTTCAAGATTTTCTCCAAATCTTTATTTTCCTTTCCTGTTTCACCGCGGGTTCTCCTTTTCTATTTTCCTCCTCACATGCATGCGTCTACAAACGCATGCACGTCCTTTGTTTAGGCACAAACCATGCACATCAATAATCCTCATGGCCTCGGCACTTCGTTTGCCTTCGGCCAATACTCGAAATTCTCCATTTCACGTATGCATGTACATTTTAAGTCATGGATGTGATCAGTAGGCTCAGACGATCACAAAGGACACTTCGGTTCGATTTATGGTGGCCGGGATCTCAAAATCCGGTGGTCGGATGGCCTCTGGTTCAGCGGGGACGTCGCGGGTGGCTTCGGGGTGGCTCGACGAAGGAGATGAGCCGGGAGCCGTTGGATCGGGCGATCGAAATACATCGGACGGCCTGGATCAGATCGCCTCGCCGCGGATCAGATGTGCGGCCGAGATCTGGCGCGCGATCGATCGTGCGGCCAGGATCGCTCCCGCGGAAAAATTCCGCATCCCACATCGAAACGGCGTCCTGTTTTCACGCGGCTTATTACCCTGGCGCTGCCTCAACCCCGCAATTGAACTTCCAACCTCCACGGTGCCGCCCCGCACCGTGATCTCCCTGCGGGCGCGCTCTGCGCCCACTCTACTCCCTGCGGGCGCGCTCCTAGCGCCCACTATGCACCTCGGGCGCGCGGTTTTCACCACCGTGTGTCCTCGGGGGCTTACACACGGCCCCCTGCCGCCTTGTGCTTGCACCATGGGATCCCCCATGGGCGTGACGCCTTAGGCTCACAAGTGCCTTGGGGTTGAACCCGTGGGCTGGCCTTGGCTGGCCTAATTTTTGGCAAAGGCAAATATAATGACTTTGTTAAAAACAAAGTATTCAATGAGTTCAAGCCATATCAAATACCAAATGCCAAGCCACTCCAAGCCTTCTTACTTTCTTCTTCTTCTTAAGAATTCCATTATTTCTCCTCTCATATGATCTCTACTTAGGATATGGAATTCCCAAGGTTTCTTCTTAATCTTCTTCATCTCCTCTTCCATATGTGTTCAATACTTAGGAGGGACGTCTTCAACTGAATCTCATAAATCACACATGTTCTTCAACATTCTTCATTGATCTAATCAGAGATCAATTGGATCTTCTTCTGATTCACATGCACTAAGAGTTAGTACATGGACTTCTTTAATCCACTTCATCCACTTAGAAGTTGTGTATGGATCTCTTGCTTCTCTTCATGCATTGTCAATACAATACATGGTCTTCTAACATTGTTGTGACATTGTATTCAGTTGATACAAGTTCTATGAACTTAAAGAACAGCTCAACAATCGTCTGATTTAACTAGAGAATGTTTCAACCACATCATCCTATGTCACTTAGTGAATCTCCTAAGTGACATGCATCTTAGTACTATGGACATTCTCTCTTCATCACCATCACCATCACAACCTTTGTCATTCACATCTTGACATTCCTTGACATCCATTCATTCCATGACAACTTCATGCCTCATTGACAACAAATGCAACACAATGCACTTCACAAAATAACATAATATAATATATATTTATAGATTTTATTATCATTGTATCAATAATATATTCATGCATTATACTTTGAAACACAATAAAACCTATGTATTATAGACGAGTAAACCATCAGTATAATATAATAGTGTGAAACCAAATAATCTCTATACATTTATATAAAAAAGCCCAATATATTTTAATTTGAATAATATTTCTACACATATAGATAAAAAAATTATTACAAATTACAAGAATGTATAATTCAATTTTAATAGAAAACATGAAAGACATAAATGACTGTGTTTATATAAATAATAAAATGATGTATTTTTTAACAATTATTTCATGATAAGAATTCATTTTATGACATAGTATGGTACCTAATGTTCACGTATTGGGGTTATATAATCCCCAAATTTCTCCCTTTTTATGTCTTAGTGATGATTAAATTGAATCTTATGGTACATATTTGTATTGTTCCCCATCACCTTGTAGTGGAAAAATTGGACATTAGTGACCTCTCTCTTGCATCATCACCAATGTGCATGATGAAATGTAATGTTAAATTTTATTAAAAATCATCATCTATCCATCTATTCACCAAAAAGTTTATTTTAATACAAATTACATATTCAAAATTATATACTTTCATTCATATAATTTTCATTATTCCTCCATATATCACACTTGGTTTTCATAGTATAAATTTATGTTCCTTTGAAAATATAAGACATTGAATCATACATCTTTATGAGGTTTGAAATATTCACTATATGTTCATAATATGAAAATGTTTATGAGGATAAATTCATTTTATAAATTTACAAAAATCCACAAATAAATTTTTTATTATATATTTTTCTGTTTTTTACATAATATACAGCATATCTTTCTAAACATGTAAATTTTTGATTTACAATTTTAAATATTATTCACGAAATATAGTAATTAATTTATTAATTTACCTTCCAGGTCAATACTATTCTCTATAGATAAATATTTCTTTTAGAATATATCTTTTAATAATTAATCTCTGCATTTTTTATCATTTAGTAAATATTGTCATTTTTAGTAAAATGAATCAATTGATCAGTATATCCCCTAGACAATATTTAGGAATGATAACATTATATGTTTTATTACATACCAATGTGACATATTCATTCTCTAATTTCATGATCAACATTGCTGACAATAATAGATTCAGGGTTCTATTTAATTTTAGAAGTTATTAGCTCCAAAAACCATCCCATATAATTATAACTTCTTGAGAGAAAATATGTTGTTTAATAATTTCAATGATATTTTTCATAACATAATTAAACCACCCTAATATAGTGATAATTTTATCAAATTCAACTATAGCCTCATTAGATTTAAGTGGAGGGTAATCCATATATTTTTTATTGTTGTTGAAAAGGTTTTTTTTCTTATATTATATTATACATATAAAAATTGGAAAATAATTACTTGGATAATGAAAAACACCATAAATTTTGTATCAATGTAGTTTTTTAATTTAATTTATTAAAAATAAATGTTTATTGTTCTATCTATTCAATAAAAGTTTATATAATGTCATAAGTTATTTTCCTAGGGTTTTGTTCACTAATTTTTTTCTTTGTAGTTTAGATCATATGGTTTCTACAAAATTTACATTAACTCAGATTATAATAACCTTGAATACAATAACAAAATAATAAAAGTTATTTTATTATAGTGTTATAAAATATAAAGATTATAATGATAAAATTCAATATTTTAGTACTTTTAGGACACTTGACTCATACATGATCGATTAATTACATTGTAAATTTAAATTTTATTTTAAAAATACATAAAAATTTATAAATTATTATTTATTACCAAAATCACATGTCATAAACTTTGTGGTTTCCTTAGAAAAATGGATATAATATAAAAATTACGAGCTCAGATTTCATGAAAAGTGTAGAGTATAAAATAAGTTTTCCTAAATTTGAAATTACATTAATAATATGATTGAAATAATTATAGATATATTTATATATATTTGATAACATTGAAATAATATATCCATTGACTATTGTTCCTAGATAGAATCGAGACCACCTCAGTAATTTATTGGTTCCTTTTTCTTGTATAATAATGTTTCATAATGTCTTTAGTAAACATGCTTCAATTATAATGATTTTTAAATTTGATATCCACTCAAAAAAACATATCAAAATCACCTTTATTATGAAACTAATATAATGCGATTGAAGAAAATAATATTTACAATGTTCAGTACATTGAACTACACCACTCTATATTGGATACTCCCACCAATAGTGATTCGTCTACTATATTCTTTCTAAAAAATACAGGAACATAAAATAAATAATTATATAATCATAGTAAAAAATTTCATTCTATTTTTTGATAATAACCCTTAACTGTCCTTTTTATTATCGATGTTCCCATAAATGGTTATACACCCCTATAAAAAATCATTTTAATAAATTTATATGTATCCACAATTAAAATCATAACCATAATTAATATTTTCTAATTAATATAAAATGTAAATCACTTTCTCCATATGTAAGATAAATAAAAAATTCCATGTGTAAAATATTCAATAAAATATAAATTCTATAAAAAACATGTTCGTATTTTGACATCTTGTAGAAAATTTATCCATAAATATTACTAGGAAAAATTCAGTTTGAAATCTCTTAGTCTAGTAACCCTAACCAAATGGTCTCTATACAATTGTTCTTGGTTATAATAACCTTCCCATCTTTCTTCATCAACTATGTAGAAAATAAATTGGAAACTCAAAATTCCTCTATCCAATGGAACTCGGTCTAATGGACCTTTGACTTGTCGATTTCACTATAATGTGCTTATTATACTATAATTACTCTTATAAAGAATTTTTCTTTGGAGCTAGATTCATTGATCTCATTGAACAATGCTTTATTGGATTTGTTCTAAATGAAAATTCTCAGCATAAACCTAAAAAAATCTACATTGAAAAAAACACATGAAAAACCAAATTATAATGCTTTTGGATCATGAAAACGAATCTAATTTCATAATCATTGTGAATGTACTATATTATACATTTATAGAAACCCAGTATGGTAAAGGTGGTGAAACCAATATCACATTTTGGTCAAAAAAATTTAAAATTATAACTTTTTTCATTCATTTAGGTATTCAACTATGACTTCTTCAAATCATAAAAATACTTTTTTGGACTGCTAAAATATTTTAAAAGAACTATATTTCGTCATATTTGCAATAATTCCACAGTACAATTGTTTGTTATGATTCATTATAATTATGAATACATATGAAAGACTAAAGATGATCCATTATTTGGACCTATAGTAAACACTAAAATTATTCTTAGTATTTCTACATTTCTTCAATTATTTAAACTAATAATATTATGTTCGATGATGTTCAACATCTTATGACATAATCTATGTCAGTATGTGTCTGATAGATTGGTCTCTGCTTCACTACAATGAACATATTCAGATTTATTTTGATGACTCTTCACCTATTCCTGAGAAGAATTTTTTTTACTTCTCTATACCCAATTGTATGAAAAAAGTATCAATTACCATTTTTCTCACCTTTTTTTAAAATGGTTAAATAATTATAAATTATACATCTAATTTATTTTTTATTTGATTCCTTAAAGATAAAAAATATTTATAAACTGAGTTGGTTCAAAAATCTAATATGACATTATTAGTGTCATACAGTGTCTGATGGACTCGTGTTTGCTGTGACCTTTTTAATTAAGCAAGATCAATATCATTGCCTTATTTCATTATCATATTTATGATTCTCATAATGATGATCTTAATCCTTATGTTTCTAGTGTTCCGCACACCGATGAGCAATAGCTGGAATACATCACATATTATGCTCCTCTATTCAAAAACTCCAACAAGAATCATGACGTTAAATTCATTTTGGACAAGAATTACATCATCTGATATTCATTAGTAATTATTGTAACTTCCCAAACATACCAAATATTCTTTAATTTTAACAAATCCTAAATATTATTGGTAACCATCACTCCCCCTTTGCTTTATAAAGCTAGCATCACATGTTTTCAGATAAAATGTGACTTATGAAAAAAACTACCAAGAATTGTTAGATTTATCTTTGGAACCATTCATACTCAGAATCAAATCATCATTAAAATCATCTATTTCAATATAGACTCATTATAAATTCCAAAATCTTCTTACTTTGTATCAAAATCCAATTCTGATGGATAATATTCAATGAATCACACTAATGTATTGAGTCTAATTATTTGTACTAATGACCTGGTTCTAGAACTCATAACATATTATTTTTCCTAAAATCAAAGATACAACATATTTTGACAACAAATACAATAAAATTTAAACATAGGACTAATAATATATGATTTTTATTTTTTATCAATGCCCACTTCAAGAACTTAAAAAAATAATACCACTTTTTTTATTCATTTCACAATTTTTCTTTTCCAAATTCCTTTATTTCTCACTATATTTCATTTATATCACCGATTGTATTATCTATCCCAATTATTGAAAATAAAATTACAAGGGTCCATCCTGACAAGTTTAACCCCATTAATATAAATAATCTTATTTCCATGTTTTATAACTTTCATATCATCATCTTGAAAATATTTTTCATAAGAACATAGGTATCTTATGTGTTTTATAACAATGCTATTGTAACTAAAATATGCTATGTCTATATGGGTTAACCGAGTGTAGAAAAAAATATTTTAAAATAAAATATATCAATGTTTTCCATAAATAAAATTTCATGTAATAAATTTACATTTTTTCATTCAACGTTCTTATTTTTGGGTAAATTTTGAAATAATTTGATTTGGTAAAAAAGTATCATAAACCCATATAAAAAATAACATAATGATTTTTTGTATAAACAAAACATTTCAAAAAACTAAATTTTGTAACCACTTTACATTCATTTTCAAGAATAGAAGGATTCTCACCATCATCAGCATCCTTACCTCACCTCCTTTAATTCCATACATGTTCGTATAAAAAACATATTTTGGATATAAAGAGGATCCTCGATAGTTTTTTATATATAGAATTCAAAATGGGAGTCCATTATCAGTACTTCCTATTTTTTATTCTTTGTAGATTTTTCATTGGTTGTATTTTAATCTTGATGCCAATAATTCATAGGCTTTTTGACAAGTTAAATTTCATCTATAGATTCTTATGATAAGTATTTAATTTTTTAAAATTTTAGAAACCTTTATATTTTTGTCATTTTCTAAAATTATTTCATCCCTTACTCTTGTTATTGCAGCATATTTAAACAAATTCTAGTAACATGTCCTTATTGTTTAAACCATTCTCAACATTTTCAAATTTTCCAACCACAATATATTGATATATATTTATTAACATTTATCACATCTTCTAAAATATTTTTACATACCATTAACATAGTTGATTTTTGGGATTATTATATCATTCTATCAATTTAAATAGTTTATATCTAAATAACAAAGCACCCTATCTTTTTTTCACTCAGTATGTTTTATTCTGTACATTCTTAATATGCTCATAATTCTTCACCTTTTGATAATAAATTAAATAAATAAATTTCTTTTTTGGTTCGAGATATTTTTTAATAAGCTTTTAATATTTATTTCTTAACATCCCCCCCCCTTAGTTCATAATTGTTTCTGGGTAGAGACATGTTATACAATAATTAATAAGATCTATATCTCAAAACACCACAACACCAATTGTGACCTCTGAATTGAGTTTCTTAAATAATAGTGAACTTTTTCAAAACATTATTACTAGTATTTTATCACATATTATGGACCACTATGCTCAAGAAGATACATTCCCGACAAATTCATATCTTTCTTGGTGAAATATTTTTTCTCAGAATAGTTCTTTTTAAAACCTTCATTTTTTTGTTTCATTATAATTTGATCATTTACCATCAATTTCATTAATGATTATTTCTCTCATATTTATTATAAAAGTATATATAGTAAGAAATATTGACTATTTTTTAATAATTATTATTCTTTCTCAACCAACCATTATTTCAAAACACCTATAATTTTTTTATAATGAGATATTTTAAACTTTTTCTTATTACATTCTTCAACAAGTGCAATTTCTTTTTTTTTGTGGCTAATATTTCTTGTTGATATTTCATTATAGATTTTCAATTTACATTTATGCTTAGTATTATCATAATTCATGTCTTTAAAATTATTAAGAATCTTCTTTCTTTATTTCTTGAGTTGCTATTTTATTCTAGTTCATTATATAAATTGTTTTTCAGAATCCAATACATTTCATTCATATAATCATAATCATAATATCTATATGATAAATCACTCCCATTATTATCATGAGTGGAGAAGATTGGATTATGATTAGATCCTTCACTAGATGATTAATAATTGTTCTTTCACATGCATAAAAAACTTTTCTTCATCCTCTTATAGGGAAATAATTTTTTGTTTTTTTTCCACATTTGTTTTTTAGTTTTCTCATCATATACCTTATACCCTTATTCCTAAAACTTCTTCAATGTAAAATTATATGGAAATATTTCTTTCCCTTTAAAATTAATACATTTGAGGGTTTTTATTTTCCATTTTCCCTTATTTTATTTAATACATTAGACAGAAATCATTGTACTGAAATCATCACCGTCTTTTGTTGCTTCTGAATTAGATAAATTTTCTATAAATTCATCAATCAATATTTCTCTATTTCCATAAATATATGAATTTCATATATTGATAAAAAATTTCTTTAACCTCAAAACCTTACCTCTTCAAATTTCATAAGTAACAAGAGTAATTTTTAGATCATAAATGGATATATTTTCAAGATCTCTATCATCTAAACATGAAGAATTATCATCAAAAATTTTTTGAATACTTCTAAAAAAAATTTAAAAAAAAATTGAGTCTTCAAATATCCCATTAAGACATCTTATAGTGTTAAAAATATCTTTCAAACTTTTAAATGTCTGAAAAAATCATACTATGATATGTATTATTTATTAATTTTGTTTGTTTTATGTGTATAATGTCAGGTAAATAATTCCCAAACAATTATTTATGATTCCCAGACACTTGTTATAGCCTGTAAGGATAGGTAACTCCATTTGGGCCATGGCATGAAACAGTTCGTGTGCTAGTTTAGTTGGAGTCATAGCTTGCTTCATGAAAAAAATGGAATCATAGCATGGTTAAGAACATTGGGTAAAATTATTAGGAATGAGTCTAGTTAGAAAGGACCTATTACTACTCAGGATTATATTTATAGATGCATGTAGGGTTTTTGGACCACACCTCTCTTGATAGACCTTGAGTCACCATGGGTTTTTGGGATTTTTGTTTGACATCTCTTCATGGTGGGATGTGTGGCATAAAGACTACATGTGTAGATTAGGTGGGGTGAATTAATTGTTTATTTAATTTTGGCGGTGTGTTTTATTTATTTATATTTGATTTTTTTGATGAAAATTTTCAAAACTATTATATTAATGATTTTTATTGTGAGTGGTTTTTTTAGAAACATGCCTCTCTAGAATGATCACATTCACCCATAGGATGAAGCCATAGAGAGTTATCCCTCACTGCATGATGGGAGAATGGTAGAATCTATGGTGTGGGTTGTTTATGCATTAGGGTAGGAAGTGGGTCATACTCTTGTTCCAGTTAGAAAAGATGAACCTAGTCTTAAAAAGGATAAAGCCCATGAGTTTCTCAAGGGAAAGACTCCTACTTTTAGATATAACAGGGAGCCTTAGGATGAAGATGAGTGTCTTGATCATATTGAGATAATGTTAGAATTCCTTAAAACTTATAATGAGGTCAGGGTGAAATGTTCCTCGTTTCTACTAGAAGGTCCATCATGCAGGTGGTGTGAATCAGTGATTTATGCTGGAAAGAATGAAAAGATGATCTGGAAGGACTTCAAAACTATATTTAATAAGCATTATTATCCCAATGTCTTCGATTATTCTAGATCTTGATAATTATTTCCTAGTTCTCAAGGAGATCGATCAATGATAAAATATTATAACCATTTTTCTAAGCTAGTTTGGTATGCACATGATATTTTTATAATGAACTTATAATATCTTGGACGTTTTAGAAGTGATTGTGACTAGAAATTTATTATCATATCTTTTTGTTTAGACTGGGAACCTATTCTAAGGTGGTTTATCATACATTTATAGTCTATGTTGATCAATAAAGAAAAGTATTGTTTTTCTAGAATGGTGTCTACTATGGGAAGTGGAAACTCCTTAGATAAAAAGAGGATGTGAGATGAGTAGGGGGAGAAAGGTGGTGTCAGTTCAAGACATCCTTCCAAGAAGTCATTATATGTAGCTTTTGATATGGGATATGTGGTGTTCCATTAGGGGGGAAAGGTAGGGAACATTTCTCCTGCATGTTCCACCTATCCTAGGCCTTGTTATCGAGGTGATGTTATGTGAAACATTCAAAGAATTTGTAGAGTGATGACCATAAAATTGTAGTGTAGGATATTTGGATTCTATGGAATTGTATATTCAGTTAGGGTTAACTAGGACAATGGGATATCAATAATGTGGTCATAGAGGCAAGGATGAATCCTCTTATGGGTTAATCCAGTTCAGGGAAGAGCCACAGGAGAACAATATTTTTCATGTAGAGACCATGAATCTTCATGAAAAGGACCAGACACAAGCAGGATCAGATTCAGGTCCATCAACAGTTTTAGGTACTATTTTTATTTCATCTTCTGACATAGTCATTCACATTGATACTAGTGATTTTATTTCTTGTATATTTTCCTTTATTGTGAATATGCTGATTTTCAAATGGATTTTTTGTCTTTTGTGATGGAGTTAGTGACTTTGTTGGGTAAAAATGGGTGAAAGGTATCAAAGGCCCACCATGTGTTCTTTACATGTCAGTAGTTGAGATCGAATAGGATCTCCTAGTATTGGATATGGATCTTTTATATTTAATCCACATCATGTATTAGCTATTAAACATTCAAGATTATTTCGATTTCTATAAGAAGTTGGTGAATTTTATGTCACTTGAAGGGTGTCAGCAGGTTTTCCTTGAGTAATGAGGATCCTTGATCAGGTCATGTAGGACCTCCACTCTTAGATATTTGAATTATTGTCTTTCTGTTATCATCACTCACATTAGAGGATGATGGTTGTTTCAATGAGGGTGGATTACCTCATATGGTGGATGAGTTATTGGATGTATTTCTAGATTATTTTCAGGATTTTCCTTAGAGCAGTATGTAGAGTTTTAGATTTATTTGGATCCAAGAACACAACCAATATATCATCCCTACCATCACATATCCCTCCATTATATTGGGGGAATTAATGATAAGTCTGGACAACATATAATCCAAAGCATTCATTCACTCGAGCATCCCTCCTTGGACCTCTCCTATCCTTTTTGAAAAGAAGGCCAATAGATCCCTCCATTTGTGCAGTTATTACAAGAAATTGAATAGAGTAACCATAAAGAACAAGTATTCTTTCCCACCAATTGATGAATTATTTGAGAAAATGATATTTAAAAAGTGGTTTCTAAAAATATATTTCTATTTTGGTTACGAAAAATATAGTATGAGAGAGAAATATATCCTGAAGATATCTTTCTGAAGCAGTTATAATGACATTGAGTATTCGATCATGCCTTTTTGATTGACCAATGCTCCAATGATTTTATAGTTCTCAATAATAGGGTGTTCCCCCATTATCTAGACACTTTTATCATGGTATTCATGGATAACATCCGAGATTACTATCGATATGAGGAATAGCATGAGAATTATTTTCATATTGTGTTGAGAACTCTACAAGATCATCACCTTCATGCATAGTTTTACAAGTTCACTTTCTGGACCAGGGAAGTGATTTTTTTGGGTCATTTCATCATTTAACAGAGGGTTTTGGTGGATGATGAGAAGATAAGGGATGTTATGTCAAGGGTGAAGGTGAATAATTTGTTCGATATTGGGTATTTCCTAGGCCTGGTAGGTTATTGAAGGCAGTTTTTTAGGATTTCCCTCATCTTGCATTTACCATGATTGTGCTCACCTATAGTGGGGTGATGTTTGAATGGTGGCTAGAATATTCAGCGTCTTCCTATGATCTAAATAGAATGTTTACTACTTCCCACTTGTTGATCTTTCTATAATCATGGAATGGGTATGTGGTGTATTGTGATTCATTAGGTATGGGTCTTCAATGTGTGCTTATGTAGGGTGATTTCATGGTGGCTTATGGATCTCACCAACTCTGACAACATGAAAAGAATTACCTAACCCATGACTTGGAGTTAGTAGTAGTGATTCATTATTTGATGAATTAGTGTCACTATCTATTTGGAGAGAATATTGTCAGTTACTCTGTTCATATGATCTTACCCTAAATCTTCTCATGGAAATATCTTAATATAAGGCATCCTCGTTGGATCGAGTATTTAAGGGGTCTGAAATGTATATAATTTGAACCCATGTATAGGGTAATGTTGTGGCTGATTTCCTAAGTAGAAAAGAACCCGTGCAGGATTTTAGGATGTCCCATTATGAGTGGACTCTGATGGGGATATTATGTTAGATGCAGGTGGATACCAAGGATAACATTGGACGTGTGTTCTTGGAGAAAATTCAGTTGACTCCCTCTCTTTTAGAGTTTATTCAGTGGGATTACCCATGTATTTAGTTGTGTAAGTGGTCAATATAGTTTCTTTATGGTAGAGAGATGTCTTCTGGTTTGTCTTCATCTCCCAATGGAATTTTGTGCTTCAAGTAATGTTTGGTGGTTATATTCTATATGAAAAATGTTGTGATGCGGGATAGCCACCAGTCTTATTGGTTCATTCATCTTAAAGATAAAAAATGTTTTATAATGCATGTCAGCAGTTATAGTGGCCATGTATGAGACAATACATTGCTGATTTCTTGTCAAGATGCTCTAGAGGTCGACAAGTAAAACCATAGAATCAATTTCCATATGGTTATCTTTAGATATTACCCCTTCCAACCAGGATGTTGGATGAGGTTTCCATGGATTTAATTATTATATTACTTAAGTCACCTCAGATAAATAATGCTATTTGGGTAGTGATTTATCATCTTACCAAGTCAGCTTACTTTTTTCCAATCCGAGATACATCTAAAGTGGATGAGATGTGGCAATTGTATATTCCAGAGGTGGTAAGGATTCATGGTGTTCCATAAAGTGATATCTCATATATAGAGCCCTGTTTTATGATTCAGTTTTAGGAAGGACATCAGAAGGCCTTGAGTCATAAATTATGATGAGCACAACATTCCATCCTCCAACGGAAGGTCAGACAAAGTGGGTGAATCAGATTCTTAAGGACATGCTTGATGCATGTGTTTTGGATTTTGGAGGATCTTGAGATATCAATATGGGGTTGGTATAATTTTCTTATAATAACTATGGTCAATATTCTATTTGAATTGATTTTTTTAGGCACTCTATGTTCGACCATGTTGGGCCCCCTATGTTGGGTTGAGGTTTGTGAGACCTCACTACTAGGGCCAAAACTTGTGAAAGAGACATCTCAGAAGGTCTAGATGATCATAAAACAGTTATTAATATATTATAGTTACCACAAAACATATTTTGATCATAGGTGTTGAGATCTTGAGTTCTCTATGGGTGATTTTGTATTCTGGAAGGTTCCCCCTCGTTGGGGCCATCACCATTTGGGAATGTAGGAAAAGATAAAGTCAAGGTATTTTAGACCTTTTGAGATAACTAAGCGGATATTCAAAGAGAAATATAGGTTATATTTTTATTCTCATTTAAAATATATCCCGGATGTATTCAAAGTCTCCAACTTGAATAATTTCACCCCATATCTATTAAACATGAAGAATTGGGAAGAGTTAGAGATTGATGCTAGTTTATCAATGATTGAATTGTCGGTTCAAATAGTGGATTTCCAAGAGATGGTGCTTCATAGAAACCCTATTCAACTAGTATAATTCCATTGGATGAATGGGAATGATGTGCATGAGACATGGGAGTGGATGTTTTGGGTTGAGCAAGAGTACCCATTCTTCTTCCCTGATCTAGTTTTGGGTTTACTTTTCAGGGCAGAAGGTATTCATGGTGTGGAAAATGGTCACTTATATTTTCTTATTTTCAGGAATTTTATTTTCTATTCTAGGGATATATTTTCCACCTATCCCCCTTTAATTTCGAAGAGAAATAGAAATTTCTGGGTGGGAAGAACTGAGTACACGGTTTGGATGCATGGTTTACTAAATCGTGTGTAGTGTCTAGGTTATAAAACATTGTTATTCTTATTTATATTTTCAATAATTAAACCTAACACACCCCTTTCTTACCCATTTGACCATTTCATCCATAAATGGCTACCAAACTCCCTCAATCTCTCTTGGAACCCATTTTTATATAGTTTTTGGTGGGGAATTATCATGATTTTTCGAGTGATTATTTCTTAGTTTTCCTCCTTATCATTAGGGTTTCTACCCACCCTGAAGTTGTAAAATTCTAATAGTTAGGGTTTTATCCCTATGGTATAATATACCATTTCATGGATCAATATTTTTTATTAGTGTTCATTTTTACTCGATTGTGGTGTGGTTGTACTTTGTGGGAATTTTCGTACAAATTTTTTAAGTTTTTTGACATTTAAGGTAGGTTATTCCATGTGTAAACATTCTTTGATGAATTTATATTTCTTTATTAAACTATTTAGAATGTTTCTAGCAAACTTTTTGTGGTAAAATAACTATTTTTGATAGAATTTATTAGGTTTTAAATATTAGAATTGAATTTTGACCTAGAATTTGGTGTTTTCCATGTTTATTCCATGTTTTATCATTTGGGGTTATTTTATGATTCATAAAATCGGTTATTTAATGGTGTTGGGGATGGAAAATATTGCCTGGTATGGTATTCTTGGGAGTTTTTCCGTAAAAGTGTATTTTTGAATGAATTTTTTGTTCAAAGACTTGTAACACCTCTTAAAATTGTTTTATAGACTTTTTATTAGGTTTAATGAAAACAATTAAGGGTATGGAACATGTTTGGGGTACTATTTTGTGTGTGTGTACTTTTGAAATGTATCATTGATGTGAAAAGTTAATTTCATAACATTTGGAACTTGATTGAGCAAAAATGGGAAGCATGGGTATTTAGGTGGGTGGACATGGACTAGTATGCTAGTTATTTGGATGTTCCCTTTTCTAGGTTTCACTTAGCTATCTTGATGATTACAAATATAACTAAATAATGGTGATTGATTGGATAACACTTGGTTATTGGTTTGTACCCTACTAGTGGGTCTTATAAGAGAACACATTTTGTTGTGGTTCTTATGTCACATTTCACCGAGATACGATGTACCTAGTGTCCCACTTTTAGACAGTTCCTAAAGGTATTTTCTATCAGTAGTTATCATTGGTTATATTATACTTACCATTGACATATGGTGAATTAGGTTTCTAATTTCAGTAGTATATGTGTCTTATTTAAAATAGTTCTTTCTTTGAACATGCCCTCTTGAAATCTATTGTTATGTAAAGTTCCATCCCTTTAAAATTATTGATAGCATTTCTTATTTAAGAAAACATGAAATATTTTGGTCGTATATTGTTTATAGTAAAAAATTGTTTCTTGGGTGGCATCCTATTTGGAATAGGCTAACACCATACTTACACCACTGAGTGTATATAGATTTGTTAATGTTTGATACAGGTAAGGCAAGGACATTGGAAATGATGATTCAGGTTTTTAACTTCCATCCATGGTTTGGAATTATGGAAATGGATTTAAATTGATTCTCCCTTTTCATGTGATTGTTTTTTGAGTTAGAAATTATAATCCTTTTAAGTTGTGGACATCTTGGTTTTTGTTTAAAACTATGTAATTCAATTCTGTAATTTTTTCTTAGACTGGTTTGTTGTAAATTTTTAGTTTCTATTTACATTAACATTTTAAATATTATAATATTTACACATTATTGTGAAGTATACATCTCAAATTTTTTTCCTTTTATTTCTAAAAGAGAAGTGTTATTGAAATTTTTTTGTTCACCACCTCCATGAACAACACACTTCATTATTCAACACCACCCCAAATGATTGTTAAAACAATACTATGGTTAAGAATAATTATATTAAGAATATTATATCTTATTTCATATAATATAATTCTTTAAAATTAATTTAATTAAATGAAATGAATCTAGTTTGTGATGGTGGGAAAATGGACTAAATGAACTATCCAAATAGAATTTTCATATCTACTAAAATAATTATTCCCATGATGGGACAAATATTTTGATTTGAGACTAATTCCATTTCTAAAATTATATGAATATTATTTCATTTTTCATCTTGAATTTATGTAAAATTTTAAATAAATATATGTAATTTTCAACATGTGATCGGATATTGGAATTCTGAAACAAACACTCTCATAAAAAATTATGTCTCACTAAAATGGTAATAAATTAAAATATTAAAATTCTAGTAAATAAAATAATGAAGTAAGTTATATTATTAATATTAAGTAATTAATGAATCAAACTTGATTTTATAGAAATTTATGTTCAATTTTAGAGTTATTCTTTAATATAATGTAAGGGATCTCTCTAAACCACCCTTTTTCACTGTGTTATTTTCTTTTAATATCTAACCATTATTATCACTCTCATTGATCTTATATAATGCCTATAAATTCAAAATATATATACCTTAGAAATATAACTAACTTATTTAACATTTCAATAACGAGGAAATACTTCTTTTAATTTAATTTGATAAAATTATTTATTTTTAATTAAACCTAAATAAGAGGAACTTTTCTATCTCTTATTCATGATGTTTTCTTCAAATAAACCCAATATTCATATACCTATAATTATTTACTCATATATTAACCTAAAAATTATTTATTTAATTATTTTATTTTGAATTTGATAATATATTCTCATATTATGATATGATTCAATATTATGAAACCCATTTCCTTCCATGGGTAAAGAATTTATTTATTTATTACGATTGATTTCCTTTTTTGAACAGAAAATCATGTAAGTGTTATGATGGGTGTTCCAAGATTGTGATTTGATGCAATGGTAAATGATTTTTATCATGTTATTTAATTTATAATATGATGTAGTGATCATAATCTATGTTGAGACTGTGTCTACCATAAGACATTATTTAGGAAGTTATCCTTAACTTATGCTTATGTTATGTTTTATGTGTTTTCCATGTAAAAATACTTCAATAATCATATAATACCTTAGTTTTTATGACATTATAATTTTTTATTATTAATTTTCATTATCTTTTATGGTATCATATTATTCAAATTCACCCAAAAGTTATGTCCTAATACCATGTTTATCCACATAAAAATATTGATTTATCTCCCCTTTATTTTTATATATTCCCTATATTATCATGAAAAATTTTAGTCAGTTAATGTGATTTTGGATCACATTTAGATTGATAAAATATAGATGTCATTTTTTTGGTTCCCTTTAGATTTTTTAGAACATGTTATTCAAAAAACATTTTTCTCTTTGATATGTAGGTTGTGTATATTGGATATTAAAGTTAAAAATAATATATTTATATATAGAATAGGCCTCGGTCACTATGGTCAATATCAGATCAATTTCTAGTTATTTTATTTGGACTTGAATAATTCACTTATAACCCTAAGTATGATTCTATATATATGATAAGATATTGAAATTTTTGGGTGGTATAGTGTGATTTGTTTCTAAAAAATTACATCCTTCTATGAATGCTATAATTAGATGTGGTTCTAAAACAGTTTCACAGTGGTATAATAACCCTTAAAATTTTCAATTAGTTATTAACATGATCATTACCTGGTTCACAATAATTATTCCTTAATACAAGCCATGTTTTACTCTTATGAGGGTATTCTATTCGAAATTCAAAAACACTTTATGAATTATTATAATGGAAATAAATAATTTTTTTAGCTTGTAAACCTAACTTAAAAATTACTATGGATAAACAAGATTAAAAACTAGAGAATAATAATTTACTTTATAATTTATATTTATAAATTATTCCTTCTATTTTCATATTTTTTTCATATTTTCTTTATTTTGATGATTCTCATTTGTTTTTTATATTCGTTAATGGATTGAAATAGGATGAATCCGGCAATCAACCAACATGACATATTATATGATGATTTCCCTAATTTTATTTCTAAGCTTATTAATGGAAGAGATGGGATCTTCATAGAAGAACTTACTAGGCTAACACATACAATGAATATTACCATGAGCTTTTGGAACTCAATCCTAATCCTAAAAAGAAAATTTTCGAGTTGAGTATATGATGTCAAAAGGGATCATAAAATTTGTGGAACTTCGGATTCCCTAATTATAGAAATTAATAGAATATCTAATGATATTATATTATCTATCCTCCAATTCTCAAAAAATGATAAATGTATGCTATTGCTCTATCATCTCGAAATGGAATCCAATTAGTGGGGGAAAATAATCATGAATTAGAATCCTACAAGGGAAATTTATTCATGGAATGGGAAAAATTAAATATTATATTTTTCAATTAATATTTCTAATGATCTGCCTATCTAAATTGGAGAGGGGGTTCGACATTATAAGATAAAATGAATATTAATCTATTATGGAGGGTGAATAAGAACAACATAACAATTATATGGGGTGCCTTTGAGTTTGTCATCAACATTAAATTTATTGTTTCCTTTTATCTTATGTGGTTAAAACCTATTCTATAAAATCATTTTGAGATTCATTCCATTGAAAACAATGAATATATTTTTCCATTTTTTCATTACCATTGAGATTGAGTTTGGAGACACTCGGTTTTCTCTTGGGTATAGAGATAAAAATAAAAAAAGGATTTTTCATCAAGATGTTAAATGGATAAATCACATAATAAAAGAAAACCCAACTTTCCATGGGTAAAAAAGGTGGGAATAAGCTTCCTAAAAATATTCTAAATGTAACAATGAGATATTTCATGTATGGAAAATAGGAACAATGTGATATTAAATGATGAAGTGATATGAAGAGTCTAAAAAATAGATAGAGTAAAATATGGTTTATATAAACACTACTACTTTGTTATTATGTTTCAACAATTTGGAAAATATGAATTGTGAAATCCAATACACTAATATGACTGTTTTTACAGATAATAAATGGAAAACCCACCAAGGAATATAGATCAAATAAGTGAATATTAAATCACTACAAATGAGGGGGGTCCCACCAATAATGTGGTGGTAGGTATGGTACTTATTCATTCCAAAATAGATAATATAATATTTGATTTTTGGTCTACATATTCTTTATTATCATGAATGTTTATTAGAATCATCAAACACATCCTCAAAACAGAGGGACCGAGATATCATTATAAACATAAATTGAGGAATTATGTCATCACAAAGATAAAAATTCTCTCAAATCAATAATTGCATAAAAAACTCTAATCAATTTTTTTATATTAAATTTATTTGAATTTGATCCTATTTTGGGTATTGAGATGTCTTTCTAATAAATTCCAAAATAAACATTTTGGATAGGGTGGTATCCGTTCATAACCATATTTATCCTATGATATTACAAAGGATGTATGTTGGAGGATGAATCTTATAATAAATTTTCATCACAAGTGTGGATATTATTTATTTCAAAAAAGACATGTCTCGCTCAAATGATTGAGATAAAGTAAATTATAATTTCTAAATTAATGAAAATTATACATAATTAGAAGAACATATTCCCTGAAATGTTTGTTGACATTTTTCTAGTCCAAGAGGTTGAGTTCTTAATTGAACCAATACATGGATCTCTTCCCATATTCACGAATACCTACAAAATTTCCTCCACGAAGTATGATTTATGAATGAAGCAATTATAATATAATCTATTTAATAGTTTTATGTAAAGAAATTCCTCCATGTTGTGTACTTTGTTCCTATTTGTCAACAATTATGGGACAATGCACATATTCATTGACTATTGAAAACTAAAAAAATCATGTAAAATTAAAATTATTCCCTTTTATAGCTAGATGTGTTATAAGATCCAGAAAGTGGGACCATGTATTTCTCTAGTTTGGACCATCGATTGGGATGTCATAAAATAATGTTAAAGAATGAAACTATTCAAAATTATACCTTATAAAATGTAATAGACACTATGAGTTTCTAGTAATTCCCTTCTAACTCTCAAATTTACTAGATATATTAACAAACATAATGAATAAAGACATTCGATATTAGATCAATAAATTGTTTGTTGTCTTAATAGTTGAAATTATTATACTCTAAATAATTAAGGATGTGTATGAGAGGGATTATAATGTAATTATAAATAATTTCTTAATGAAGAAGTTATATATAATGTATTGTAAATTTTAACTTCAGATGGAGGAAATATCATATTTTCGGAATGATCTCACTAGTAGCGGAATATCTGTTGAACCATCTTAGAAGAATGATGTAGATTCTCAAATTAGGAAGGGTCCAAAAAATATTTAATAGTGAAAATGTAGAGAGATACAATAATATTATATTTTTATAGAGTGCATATCTTAATCATAAGGGAAATAAAACAATCATTCATTTATAATATCATTACACAATAATCCCCTCTAAAAAAATAAAGGATGTTAAATGATATGATGTGGAAATAACCAATAATGTGAAAACAATAATAAAATAGATATCATTGGTGTTTAAATAACTATGATTATGGAGTTCTAATAATTGTGTCCCAACGATGTATTCCATCAAACCATACTATACATAAGGGGTTGTGGAATAATGCATAATGATTGACCATTTCTGTACACCTAGGATTAATAAAGGATTATAGATGTATTTTTTGAGTTCTATTGTTTTTATAATGTGATGTATGATATCCTAGAATATATATAAAACAATATAATATGTTATAATGTTAATTGTGCAGGGAAAAATTCAAATTGGATGATGAAACCATCACCCAAAAATATATGAAAATGGGAAACTATCTCTATGGGCGTTTTCACAAGTCATCCAAAGACATTTAGTGAGAATGATAATGTATGGTTTTAAGAGATCATGTTACTAATAAGAATTAATTAATTAAAATTATTGATGACTTCTCACTTGATCAATATGCATGCATATACATCAAAGAAGTTGTGAGGCTATATGGAACACCATAATTAGTTCTACATAATGATGATACAATATTAAATTTACATTTTATAAAAGTATATAATATCCTCTAAACCATTAGTAAATATTTTGTATAAATTATCATCCCAAAAAAATGAAAAAACTAATCAGACTATCAAGACACTGGACTACTTGTTGAGATCATTCTCATTGGACATCAAATGATGATGGGATCAATATCTTTCACTAATGGAGTTTTTAAATAAAAATATCCCCATTAGAATAAAAATGGATCAATATGAATGAATTATGGGAATATAGGTAAACCACTAATGTATTGGGATGATGATTGGGTAATCATGTTACTCGTACTTGAAATAAATGTGGAAATTTTTGAGAATATCATAATCATTTAGCAGTATATTAGGGATATAAAATGTCAATAGAATAGATATTTTAATAGTGGTAGGTGATTCATGAATTTTTAGATTGTACATAATTTATTCTTCCCATATTTACTAATAAATATTGTCAATTGTTATGGGATGAGGGGAAATATATGTCATTGGTACCCATTCCCTGTTGAGATTCATGATCACATCAATGATATGTACTATCATCTAGAAATACTACTAAACATGCCTCAAATACATGACAGGCTTCATGTATCACAATGATGGAACTATATAATAATTACCTAATATTTATAAAACTCAAAGGTGGTATATCAACAAAATTATCACTTTTATGATAAGAAATTTGTAATAATCGCAGAAAGTAATAATAAAGTTCTATGCAAGAAGGAATCAAACCTAATTAAATTAATATTGATTAACCATATGTATGAGATGGAGAAAGGTGAAAAAATTAGTTATGAATAAAAATACAATCACATTTCATCACCTTATTATGTAAGATGTCTTTTCAATTGTTAAATTTCTTAATGGGGAATAATATAATTACATAAATTTCTATCAGTTGAATTCTCCTTTTGATTTTATAAATATTTCATAACTAGAAAATAAACATACACAAAATGATAAAAAATAAAAAAAAATTATATTTTAAATTATAATTATATAATAAAAATTTCATGTTAATTTAATGTATTATAAAAAAAAATAAGAATTTGAACAATAATATTACAAATATTTTTATCAACTCAATACATAAAATATCACACTCCAAAATATCACTATAGAAGTGAACAAGAATGTTAGTATTGTAATAATAATTTTGAAAATAAAAATATAAAACCTTGCAAAAAAATAGAATTGAATAAATAA
This sequence comes from Viscum album, assembly GCA_963277665.1. NCBI lineage: Eukaryota > Viridiplantae > Streptophyta > Magnoliopsida > Santalales > Viscaceae > Viscum > Viscum album. Next base: position 398,924,196 of record OY728126.1, read on the forward strand.
TGAATAAAATATGAGGTATTTTTTGAATGTAGGGAACTCATGTGACTGTAAAAAAACCTGATGTTAGAATTGTAATTTAACTACTGGAATACTAATCTGGCCCTAGGAGTTGTAATTTTAAAGTTAGAAATGGTAAAAATATCATAAAAATAGTAAACTCACTTACAGTAATGCAAAATAATATTTATATATCATAAAAAATAAAAATATTATATATTTATATAACTGTAGATGTAAAATGTTTTATCAAAATGAAAATAATTTCCCATATTTTTATAAGACATATGTTTTTATTTTTATTTTTATGAAATTATAGAAATTTATTTTAATGTTTATCATCTAAAAAAGTATATAAATTACATTTTTTTGTTATGATTATACTATAATTATCTGATTACTTAAGTAATTTTTCATAAGGAAATAAAATCATCCATAATATTTAATTTTGAATTTATTTTAAATAAATATTTTTTCCATATAAAAATTATATTAAACATATTTTGAAAATTATTTTAATAAATTGGTATTCATTTTTCAAATAAAAAAATAAATAAGTGATTAGTGTTAATCATTTATTAAACATTTAATTTTTAGTGAATTATGAACTACAAAAAAATGATATATATCATTATAAATGAAATAATTTAATTTTGAGGTCATAAATTGAGTTAAAACCCACAAGATTGTACACCCATGAACCATTTACAATTTATATCAATCATAAAAAAATATTATTAATAGTGTTGAAGAAATATAATAAATTACTCATTAAAATATTAAAAAACACCCCTCTCATTCGATATAAATATCACCCCTCACAACACCTTCTCCTCGCACCATGTTAGCCATAGATCCTGTAAATTTCTTCCTAATTCTCCTTTTTCTCTAGTCCCTTATGTCATCGGTTATCTAGTCTCATCCAAATACATTCCCAAGGAGCATTAATGGGTATCATAAAAGAGGACAACCAAAGGGAGAAGGAAACACTAAACTATATCTCTTTAAATTTTATTATTATTTGACTAGGCTTATATAATAAAAATTAAAATAAGCATATTAACATCATTATACAAAATATAATAATATTTTATTTTTATGTTTGAGTACACATCCTAAATCCTCTATTATTTCATTTCCAAAATGATATCAATTTTTAAAAGATTGTTGCTTTACCACCACAATGAACAATACACATCATTTTCTACTACTGCCTCTAAGGATTGTTACTAAAATAAAATTATCGATAAATACTATGATTATAATAACTGTATTATAACTCATTTTATCGCTATTAATGTTTTAAAATGAATCTAATTTGTGAAAGTAGATGACAATTAAAAAATTAACTAATTGTCTCATGTTCGCATTTTACTAAATGAATCTTACCTGTTTTGGAACACATAAAGGTATTTGAGAATACTTAAATTTTTATAAGTACATTAATAATATTCCATTTCACTTTTTTATTTATATCACATTTGGAATAGAATGTAAATAATTTTCCACATGTTATCCTACCTTAGAACCATTAAATGGATGCTCTTGGAACAATGAAATTAAAAATCATATCTCATGAAAATAGTTATATATGAAAATAATTAATTATATTAAATCATATATAGATATCAAAGGTTATTAATTATGTAAAAAAGTAATATACTTTTTATAAAGGATGTTTATTGTAGGTGTAGAGTGATTCTGACACTCATTGTAAGGGATCTCCTCGAACAACGTATTATTGGGTTGTAATATTTCTCTATATAACTCACATTACATATCTATTTGATGTTATTTCAGGACTTTAAATTATATATTTTTGTCTCATTATATATGCATATATTATTCTGTTTTACTTTAATAGGTTTTTCCATGCCTTACATACATTCCATAAAATGAATTCTTTTAAATCGTACTTGATTAAGGGGGAGTTATATAAACCTTAAACACGATTTGTTTTCAAATATAATACATATTTTCAGACATAATATTATTTATTCAGATATTAACATATAGAATATTTAACTTATAATTCTCTATAGAGACTATATAAAATATATGTTATTGTGATATGTGAAAAAATAATGTATCTAATTTATTTCCAAAGGTAATTATTATATTTATGCCTCTTGATTGTTTTAATGTGTGGCACATATAATCTTTATCATTTTTGATGGGTGTGAATATGTTGAGAATCAATGCATTGGGTTTTTTTTTTGCAGAGCACAGTATGTATAGAATTTAGGAGTGAACCTAATAAATGACGGAACTCTATCAACCATTTGATGTTTTCATGGCATATAACATTGACTTATTCTTATGTCATGTTTCATGTCATTTCCAATATCATATATTTTCAATATAACAATGTACCATGACCATTTTTTAATAATCTCATGAAAATATGAATCATCCTTCTTATTTATGATATCATGTTATGTTATTCAGATCCCATGATATGCCTTGTTACCATGTTTATACCCATAATAGACATTTTATCTCACCTAGTTATTTTATGTCCTTTCTAGGATATCCAATATAGCATGCAGAGTCAATGGAATTGAATAAATCATTAAGGAATATCAAATAACATTTTTTTGGTTTTATTCTCCATTTGATATATTATGAACATGGATTTCTAAAATACACTTGGCCTCTTGATCTTTGGGTTATCCTAATTAGATGTTTATGTTAATAATAATTTTTAAAAATGTGTAATGAATTGGGTCCCTTTGGATGGTATCAAATAATTGTCTTGTTATTTTTTTAATTGTAATATAAAAACTTATGAATAATATAGGATATTTTTATAAATATTGGAGATTTTCATTATATCATTTTGAGGTATAGAGAGATTGGTTTTCATTAAATTACATCCATTTAAATATAGACATGTGGAAGTGGAAGTAGTTACATTTTTACTAGGGTTAATAACACAGAAATTGGTGTATTGGTAATTAACATGATCTCCACTGGGTGAAAGATAGAGAGGCCTTGCATCACACCTAAATTTACACTCCCAGTGTATATGCATTGTAAAATTAAAAAATTTATTTGTTAAACATTATGAATTACTTTATGAAACTTTCTTGTTAGAAAACTTAATAGCTTAATTTCTATGGAAATAGTTTATAAAAACATAGAGACTCATGATTTTGGAATGATTTTCATTTTAAAATTATTCCTTCAAAATTCATATATACCATTTATATGAATTTTAGATCAAGTATTTTTAGGATTGGTATTATTTTTGTTAATGGGGTAGAATATATGGATGCATATAGGCAACCAACATGATATGAAATTGGAGTATTTCCCTAGTTACATACCAAAGAATATGAGGTTGGGATTTAGGAATCTCAACATAATAATTTCTTAGACTACTCATTATATTAATACTAATACGAATAATTTGGATCTCTCTTCTTATTAGAAGGAATGTAATATTTTGTTTCATCCCTTTATACGGCCAAGGCCTCCTACCACTAGTGGATCTTATGATTCCCTCACCAATAAAATTTATACTAACTCCATTAAGAAGAAATTAATTTTCCTCATACACTATGAATAAGATAAATTCATCTTATATATAGATAAGCATGAAAGAGAAGTCCAAAAATAGTGTAAATTTATTATAAAAGTTAATTCCAAAGAGGAAAATGATTCTATTTAATGGAGAGGATTTGTGAAAATATTTGTCAATAAATATTTTATCTAAACCCCACATATTAAAATGGAGAATGATTTCCTTAAACTAAAGAACAATAATGATGTGCCTTTAATAATTTATCAGGAGAAATTTATTTGGAATGGACAATATTCTTGTAGCTTTTTCATAAATATAAAATATTAAGTGGATCATTTATTTTGTAAATTTATTTATATTCAATGAACATTATTAATATTTTGAGACTACAAAATATAAGTGGATATTTCTGATTTTTCATAATGGATGATATGGATATTTGACGCTCACAGTTTTCTCATGAAACTTGAGATAAAAAGAGTTAAATATATTTTACTTAGAGATGATCAATGGATAATATCATGATGAAATGACCAATTAGCCATAAAAATGTTGTAAAGAGTATCCCAAAAATATCTAAAGTGACCTTAGAGTTGATTAAGTATACGAAATAGAAAAATATTGATTATCAAAAATGAAGGCATATGATTAATCACCAATATATGACTGAGGAAAATAACGATCAGATCAAAACTAAGCCTATTGTAAAAAAATCAACTATAATGAAAATGAGAATTATATGAACCAATTGTGTAATCCAATGGATAACAAATATAATAAAAGATAACAATCATAATAGAATAATGAATAAGTAATTGAATATATACTCATGAAAGTTGAGGTAGATCCAAAAAAGGATTTCATGAATAGTACAGTACATTTTCAATCATGTATAGAAAACATAATATTTTATTCTGGTTCAAAGCATGCTTTTATATCATGAAATGTTAGTGTGACTATTCAATCACTGCCTAAAATAATGGGAGTTCTATTTTTGAGATATATAATGGACTTGTTATTTCATCCCAAATATATAAATCCCCACCATACATATTTTTTTACTGAAACTCCCAAAAAATTCATTCCTTACAACCTTTAGTAGAGTTTTATTCTATATTTTTCATTTATTGGTTGTACTTATATAATTAAAACACCGACTATTTGGATATGGAGTTAAGGATTCACATCCGATGTAATTTTTTGATCATGTAGAAGTTTAAGGATGATGATGACTCTTTTTTAGAATATTCATCTATATTTATTTAATTATAGATTAATTAATATGAATTTGAAGATAAATATTTTAATAAAATGTAAATAATGATAATTTAATACAATATAATTGTGAGTAATTTTACTAATGTATTCCCATTAACTTTTACTAGTATTCCTCATAAATGAGAGGTTGACTTCTCAATCAAATTTATACCCAGATCTCAGAAAATATCCATGGATACTTACAAAATAGCCACCATTATATTGGTATAACTGAAGAAGAAATTGTAATTAAATATGGAAAAAAGGTTTATAACACTTAGGGATTCATTGCTGGGTGACATGGTCCACATCATCAAGAAGAATGTAAGGTAAATTTACCTCAACAATTTTTATCTTCAGCTCAAAAAGACATTATAATGGCTAAAAATCATCTTAAATATATAGATAACCAATTTAATCAAATTCAAGTGGCATAGTACTTATATATGGTGTAACTTCATTCGATATATCACCAATTAATTATGATGATGGATAATGCATCTATGACCTGAATTTAAAAATGGTTTGGACTCTATTAGTTTAGAGTCATTCCCCTTAGAATTACTAATCTCCCAAAATCATAATGGACATAATGAACATACTCTCTATATATTTCCAAGAAAAATATTGGTGGTATTTATAGATAAATTTTTTAAATAATTTGAATATATGGAGGGTGTCGAGTAGAATTTGGGTACTATGAAAAAGACATTGTTAATTTAGAAACTAAATAAAAATTATTTTAAATATTGTTTCAGGATATAGGAAGTATCATTATAGGGAATATTATATCCTTTATAGAGATATCTAAATACTATTATAAGTAAAAGTAAATTTTGTAGAGTCCCATACCAAAAACTATAATGAATATCCATAGCTTCCTTAGACAATCAAGGTATTATCAATAATTTGGTTGAAAGTTAGTCAAATTGAAAAACCAAAAAAACCCACGTTGAATTAGAATGGATTAATGTTTTTATATACCAATGATTGTAAATACAACATCAAAATTGAAAATATAGGTTGATTACAACACTGTGAATACACCACCCTCAAATGGGGAAATATTCATGGGAAATAATGATAATTCATAAAATATTTAGGTTCTGTAAAAATGAAAAATGATAAACTTATATCCAATTGTACCATGGAATTAAAAGTGCATGATCATAAGTACCCAACACATGATCTGTATTTGGCTATAGTGATCTTCCCATGGAAAATCTAGAGGTATTATCTCTATGGGGTAAATTGTGAAATATATAGAGATCATAAGTCCTTATTATTTATATTCACAAATATGGAGTTTTATATGCTCCAATGAACATGGTTAGTGCTTATTAAAAATTATGACTTATTAATCCACTACCGTCTTCGAAAATCAAATAATGGTATAGATTATATATGTAGAAATTATCCAGCTACCTTATCAATGATGAGAATTGAGAAGGATCCAATACTATTAGACATACAATGAATATATACCGAAATAATAATGGAAGAAATTTTATTATTTCTCTCTCAAATTATTTCAAAACTATACATTATGTAATAGAAAATGGCTTCCCAAAGGGAATATATTGAAATACAATATGATGGGAAATCTAAAGTAAAAGTTAAATACTCAGTGATCAAAATTTATGAATAATGTGTTATAAGATTTGGGTCATGTATACGTATATCATAAAATCCAAAAATAAAGAATGGCATTTGGAATGGGGAACACATCTTGACCTTCTTAATCCAAAAAATAATCACAAAGATGTTTTCAAATATCTAAGGGAATGGTTAGTAGAAAAATATAATGATTTTGATTGTGGAAAACACCAATTGTTTAGTTTTTCATCAAGTTAAGGATGAATGGAAAAAATTCTAATGTGATGATGCAATAATTACCAATTCCTAAAAGGAAATAGGAAACCATTAACAAGGCCTTTATCATAGGTCATCAACAAAAATAATGTAAATAAAATTTTATTGGTTGATTTTTATAATTTAATAAATACTCCACACATTAATGAAATTCACAAGGATCTCTCACTCTTTTAACATCCAGGGGTATGCGTTAGAGAAATTAAGAGATAGTATAGAACACCAATATTAATTGTATAAGATATATATCTCAATAATATATAAATATATATATGTTGAAATTTATCTAAAATTATCTACAAAATGATTAGATATTCTTTATGTATTATCACCTCACAACTAATGTCCACTTTAGGTGTAATATTGATACACTACAATACATGTTGAGAGAATGCTTGATGGACTTTATAGGTAGATGAAACCATGTTGTCCTCTAGTTTACATCTCATAAAATAATAGTTTTTACTCAAACATCCAAATTGATCCATTTGAATCTATTTCTATGAAATATTTTTGAACACCTACATGTTTGGATGAAGTTAGTTAACACCTGATGTAAGGGTCTAAAATTATAGAGGAAATTGTATAAAATTTTATACCATTCATTAGAAAATCATGGATTTACATTATCAAACTAATATCTATTTCGACAATCCTAAACAACAAATGGACTATGAAGAAAGGTATACTATTTTTTATTCATATATCCATGGAATAGAGTCCTGATATTTTGTAATAAAAATTCATAGGTACATCATTCCCTTTGACAATCCTAATTAAATATTAGTTGTGGATGATAAACTATAACTCCCATGAACCATGTCTCTAATACAAGACATGTCCCAAAAATTACTTTGAAGGATGTTAAAAACATATACCTCAATTTTACCAAATTTAAGTGTGTCACATATGGAAAATTCCTCTATAGTAAAAGGATCATTTTGTAAGGATATTGGATCATAGTAAATATGTACTAGACAAAAAAAATAATTCACTAAATCAAGGCTCTATAGAGAAACCATAACTTCTACTATCAGACATTGGACCTAGTAGAAGTAAATAAGAAGAACAAAGAGTACCCTCACCTGTTAGATTTTTTTTTGTAAAATAAAATTTTAATGAAGTAATTTTTTAAAGGGGGAATAATTTTACAACCAAAGATTTATTTCAATATAGTTTTCCTACTTATTTTATAATTATTTCATGTTAATTAATGCACATTTACAAAACAATTAAACAAAAAATATTTTTCTTTTTTGAAAAAAACATACTAAAAAATGTGGTCTCAAAAATTAAAATTATAAATAAGAATGATTTTTTTATAATATATTACTGAAAATATAATTTAGATCTTCTCAAAAACCCATATTAATCAGAATTATAAGAAATATTATAAAATATTTTGTAAAATATTAGTAACACATAATTCATTTTGAAAACGTAAATGTATAAAATTGAGATAAAATAAATTTTATTGAAAAATAGATGAATTATTATGTACTTATATAATTAAATAATACTCAATTAATATTATAATTCAGATCGTTGAAATAGAAATCTGACTTTTAGAATAGTAATATGAACATTGGAAATGTAATCTGGGATTTATGAAAAGAAACTATACCATTAAATTAGTAACCTCACCTATATGAAATTAAAATAATATCTATTTATATTATAAAATAAAAATATAATGAATTTACATTATGATATATGTAACTACTTTTTTAAATATAATTAAATAGGTTATATTACTTTGATAAGACATAAATGTTTTATTTTCATTTTTTTACAAATGAATTAAATTAATTTTTTTTTATTTTCATAATATTGGTTTATAATTCAATATAACATTTTATTATGATGATAATATAATTTTATGAGATCTTAATTAAGTTTTCAAATGGTCGTAAAATTGATCATCATATTAAAATTTTTATTTTACCAAATAAATATGTATTTTAGAACATATAAAATTTAGAAATTTATTTTTATATAATGTAAATAATTTAATAAATATATAAATAAAAAAATAGTTATAGAGAATTTTTTTTACTTTTATTAAATAGTATAATGTTTTGTGAATAGTGAAATATGACAGAATACAATATCTAACATTATAACCTAAGTAAATTAATTTTTGAATCATTTATGATGTAAGAACACATTAGTTAAAACTCACAAGAACCATTTCTTATATATAGTTTAATGAATTATTAATATTTATCGTATTGAGACAAAATAATAAACTACTGATTATAACATTCTAGAACACCCCTCTCCTCCCCTTATTATTACTACCCCTCACAAACTTATAACTTTTCACAATATAATTCTCAAATCACTCAAAGTTTCTATATAATTATTTTCATAATTCTCTCCCCACTCCCTAGTTCTGTTGAAATCATCCTAATATAATTCCTTGGAGCCTTATGGGTAGATTTATAGGATAAAAACAAAGTGATAAGTAAACATTATACATGATCTATTTTGATTTTATTATACTTCTAATGCACCCATATAATCTTCATATAATTAAAAATGTGACTAAAAAATCCTAAATATATAGACATTAAATTATTATAGTGTAATATACATCCTAAAAAATCTATTATTTCTTATATAAATTGTATGTGTTGTTTACAAAATTTTTGGTTCATCACCTCGTTGAACTACATAAAAAAAATTTCCATCACCCTCATGGATGTTTGTAAAATTAATTTTATGAGAAAATATGTGTATAATACATATATTATAACTTATTTCTTGTTATATATTATTTTATTAATCATTTATCCAAATAAAACATATCATGTCTGTAACACCCCAACCTTTGAATCCTCAAGTTGAGGCGGTAATTTTTTTTATTCACGTGATTACAAGGAATCAAACCCTGAAGGAATGATCAATTTATATTTTTTGGGAAATCTATATCACATACATGATACAATTATTACATTCAAAAATATTAAACAAAGCATGATGCACAATAAAATAAAATGAACTGTATCCATGAAAACTCATTCATGGATTTTATCTTCATATCCCAGGGAAGGAAATAAAAATACTATTAATATTAAATTCTTATTAAAGGTAAGTATAATGGAAGAAATAATGAATAAATTATCATAGTCAGAGTGTAATGTTAATTCAATGATCAAAAATTCCATATAAATGTATGGATACAACACAAAAAATATAGCAAGGTAGATAAATAAAACACATTACATTTAATAAACAAAATGAGAATGAAATGTACCCATATATTTTTTCCCTTATGAAAACCTCATAGATAATAAAAAAAAGATCTAAAATAATTGTAATTAATAATAATTGGACATCATGTTTCCCACAAACATGATACCTTTATCGTCAATATATATTCTTATGATAGTTTAAAATACTCTGATTTTTCAAACTGATCATCTCATTAAACAGATTGATGCATCAAGGAGATTTAATTAACTAATCCTCAACCCATTTATTTAATATAAAAACTATTCCAGATATATATAATTGTTTTTTAATTAATTAGAAACATTCATTTTCATCAAATTTTTATACTAAGAAAAATATAATAATTTATCAATATTCCCTCAGTTAATCAAATAACCATCAATGTGAACACTATATTTTAAAATGTTATATTATTTATTATATAATAATAATAAACATGTCATGATAATATGGATATTTAATATGAATTTAATAGATAGTAAAAATTATAATAATTTTTAGTTTCATGATAATGTTAATAATAATGATATATTGTGATATTGTAAAGATAACTTCTACCACATTGTAATTTTAAAGTCAAAACCCCTTGGATAAGATAGATCAAATTAAAACATAAAATACCATGATTTATTATTTGATCATGATGTTAAATTAAACAGGCAAAGTATATACACCACATTTATGTGAATTTTTTCATAATAACAAATAAGTCTTAATGGAATATAATTTGATGTAAAATCCATTACACTGTGTTTACTTTTGGGTGAGCATCTGTTAAACTCATATATAAGTGTTCTATTCATTTCTAGAACATATAAAATCACCATTATCACCATTATCATATTTATAATATAATTTATTAGATCATTATATGATATCATATTATTTTTTTGTTAGTAATCTTTCATTATTATCACAATTTCAGTTGTTAATTACCTTGTTTTTTAGGTATTTTTGACATGTTACTTATTGTTTCTATTAATTAGATCATTATTTCATCATCCCAATAATGCAAAATATGATTTAATTATTATATATATTTATTTTAAAAAATACATAATATTTCGATATAGGAAATTGATTGCACCATTCATGGAGATCATAGGTCGTATGTACACATTAATGCTAATTCTATTTCATTATTACATTTAAAAAGTCACAGATATATACATATATGTATATTTTTATTCTAGTGTCAATTTTATATCATATATTTTGCATATTTTTATTATAAACATTGTATAATAAATTCCATGTATAGCGTGAATGAATCACATTACCTTAAGGAGGTGTAGTCCACAAATCCACAAATGAATTTTATGTATTACCAAAGAATGGAAAGAATAGAGGTATATATTGTTTAATAATTCTATAATCAAATTTAAATTATTAATATAATATATAACACATATAAAATATAAATAAATCATTATTCTCAACCATTAAAGTTGGTAATGGAAGAACGAATGACATCGGTTTACGAGGAGATAGTCTGTCGTACACACGAATAATGATGTGTATCCCATTTTATGGATGTTTCAAAATGTCTAGGTTTAAATCATACCATTGAAATTATCATTATAATAAATTTACTGATTTTATAACATAATCATGTAATAAAAATAAATGAAGCAGTGGATATGAAAGTGAATAAAAAGTCATCATTGAAAAATGTTACCACTTATTTTTGTAACTCCATTTGGTCTATAAAAAAATAATTATATAGATTTATTTATTACTAATTTTATGGTCATAAGTTCACTAGAGAGATGTTAGGAGACTATTTGGGTAAGGTTTTGAGGAGTCAAATTTTTTGATATGTGTGAATACGTGGGGGAGTGAATTCCATTTTATAGTTTAGGTGGAGTGTCATTTTTGTAAATATAAAAAGATAAAAACTGTTGGGAGGTCTCCATTATCTCGAATTCATCTAAAATTGACAACTAATTGAGTAAAGTGAAATTATGGTAGATCTAAAACTCTATCACAAATATGAATTTTCTTTTTAATTTTTCTCCTTAATTTCTTTGTTACCCCACTTTTACCATTTTGTTTTTTATTAAGGAAATATATTTTCTAACATATGTAATTTTACCATTAATACAAATTTAAATTTATATTTATTATAAAATATATTAAATATTAATTATAAAAATAATATTTAATTTATAATATTAAAAAAATCCATTTTTTTATATTAATTTTAAAATAAGTGCATGTAACAAGGAAAAAAAACTAATTCAACCTTAAATATTCCAACAATGTATTCACTATTTAGCGATAAATATATTAATTATAAAATATAAACTACTCTATAAATAGACTATATTTTATATTTTATAATGTTTAAAAAAATTGAAAAATATATTATTTTTTAAAATTTTAATTCTTTTAAATAAAATATCATTTGTTATAAAATAACATTAATATCAATTTTGATATTGTTTAATTTATTTAGATCTAAAAATATCTGAAGAATTATGAAATTAAAATATATTAAGTTCAAAACCATTTTACATGAAATATGAAACTAAAAAAATTTAACACAATAATTCTTTCAATTTCTTCACATTTAATATTTTTAGTGTCATTTATTTTATATAATTATTAACTAAATCATCTTTAAGTGGGTGTTTCATAATAATTTTAAATAACTAATTCTTATTTTAAAATTAATGATAAATATTTATTTTAATAATGAGTCATTTATATTTTAAAAATATGTGTATAAAATAAAATATGATTTTTTCCATATCTTACGGATCTAGTAATGTTAAAGATAAGGAAGGTTTGATTTTCTCTTCTTCCTTATATAACTTATTATATAGATTACATTAAAGTAATATTAACACTATAACACAAAAAATTATAAAAAATCGGTAATTTGGTCAAAATATCATAGTCTAATTGATTTTGGGAATGTTTCATCGTCATTTTTCTCCAAAATATTAATGTTTAACAATTATGTAAACTAATTTTTAACTTAATCGTTGTAATCAATTTTAATTATTTATGTAAAATTTCATTTGAAAAATTGTCTTTAGAATATTATGATGTAAATATTTTCATGATTCCAACTTTGTATATCTATTTTCCCAAATTCAACTCACAAAAGTGGAAAAATAAAATTTAAAACTAATCCCACAAAAGTGGCATGAAAGAAATTTTTTAATGTGAGAAGACATAAAAGATCATTGAGCTTTTTTTTCGATATTCATTATAAAAATTATTCGAATAACCTGTTTTGGATTAATATAATTATAATTGTTTTTTTTTATTTTAAAAAAAAGTTTAATATATGATTTCACATAACTAATTCTTTAATTGAAAGGGAGTTTTCAACTTTAATTTAGTGTTTTTCACTATTATAAAAAAAATGAAACTTCTCTAAAAATTCCAAAAAACAAAATAAGGTAATTTTTACATGGTTCATTCCAAAATAAATTTTATTTTGACTAATATTTTTTTGAATGTTTCAAAAAAAATTTTAAAATACGTACACCATAAAAGGCCACAAAACAACCTTTAGATAAATACAACTTCTTATGCATAAAATTGGATTTGTTCTTATCATATGGCATTCAAATATATTGTATGGATTTGAAATAATTTAACTGAATATATAATATAAAAATAAATATATCATAGAGTTTCATGATGTTATATACACTTATAAGTAAGTTCATGTGCTTCTTATATGATATCGAAGGAACTTAGTATTTTATGCAACACCAGACAACCTAGTGTTGTATATAAAAAAATATAGACATTATATTATATTTAATCTAAGTGGAAAATATTTTTCTCTATTAGAGTGTTACAATCATTCAAAATTAAATAAAATTATTCCTTTTAATTGAAAAATGATCTTGGTAGTTGAGTAATTGATATTTCCAAATTCTATCATTGGGAAACCCACATCATAAATAAGGTTAATAGAATAACATTATAAGTAGGGTGAATGTGAAATGTGAACACTACCAAAATACTATACTTTAATAGATTATAAAATTAGTGAAAACAGGGAAATGTAATATAGATATATGTATCATTTTCTGATGGATAATGATAGAGAACAAGCTCACCTAATACATGAGGACAAATAAACCTCAAACCACAGTTATGAATAAGGTATCTCATATTATCAAAAATGTTGGTAATATGATATAACTTTTATTTAAGGATCCTTTTAATAGTGTTTAGAAATTTCATTATTATAAAAAATATATAATTAACCATACCTTTATATAATGAAAATCATAACTTTTGGTTGTTTCTAGAACTCTTTCTACTTAATTTTATAGAACTAGTTGAATCATATGGTGAAGTAATACATTAAACTCTAAAACCATTTACATAGTTAAATATAACCCATTTCATAAATGGTTATCTTTATGATGCTTCTAAAATATTGTGATCCAAAACATGAAAAATAAGGTCCCTAAGTTTCCAAAATGATTGTATCATCACTTACCCAAATAATATGAAGTATTTTTTAATTATAACATATCAACATGGGAATAAATCACTTAAATATTCACATGAAGACAGTTAATTAAATGAATAACCATAAATTTTTATTGAAAATCTGAATTATTCCTTATTAATTATCGAAAGAAATGGTTATTGGATATATTCTATAAATCCAAAATATGTATAGACTCCATCAATGATAGAATAAACAAAATTTGAAATATATAATTAATTAGTTCCAATATTGTCAATAATATCCATTTTAATACAATCATTTATTTTTTTCAAAAATAATTAACTCTCCATTAAGGACATATCATGGGTTATCTTTCCCTCACCCTTATCTTTTCCATGAATTTTATCTTTTCAATAAAATATTTTTTGGTTATCAGTACCATTCAACATATTCTTTCAAATCATTAAAGAAAACGTAATTCATTACAACCATCATGTATTCCATAATTCATATAACTAGTTATTCAGTGAAAATATATTCAAATAAAATGATTCATGTTTCAAAAATAAATAACATTATGCATTCCTCAACATCCATGTTAATATCAAAACCTTGACCGTGATCAGCTGGATTCTTCTAAGGTATATTCCATTGACGCTTAGGAAATTTATTTTCACATAATCCTATATAATTATAGTTGATGAATTATACATTAGAAACCTTTTGGTTACCACTTTAATTGTAATCGTAGTTGTTGTTATCTTTACAATTGTAGAGAAATCTCATTACTTTTAAGAATGTACCTATGTGCTTATTTGCACAACTATTGCATTTGGTAAAATACTACTTTCCCTTATTCCATTTTTTCAGCTTTTTTGATGTTCTCCTCTTCCTCTTGTGCTTCCCTAAAAACCCATAATACTTAGTTAATTATTTATTTTTTACTTTAGAAACTAATATTATCTTCTCATATAATAATAATACTAGGGATACTATTTCCCTTTGAAGAATTAGTTTGATACCATAAAAGGTACGATCTATGTTACTTGTTGAATCACATGCATTGGTGAGGTTCACATTCAATCTCCCATGATCCATTTCTAAATGATGACATACACTATACTAGATCATATAACTATGAAACATTATGTATAATCCGAAATCTAGTTATATAATAAACATAAATTGTAAAATTTATGTGCATCAATTCTCATAATCATAATTATGGTTTCAGTGGGATGTTCTACTATTATTATCATCAAATTATACATATATTTTTGTTCAATAAGATATCATTTCCAAAATTTAGTTTCAATGGTTTGTATTAAACTTAAATTGATAACATCTATAGTGACTTAACCCTAGAATCTCTGAGTCTATGCCTTAATTTTTTACATTGGAATGATTTCACAAAATCCAAACATGAAGGAATCATCAATATGACTATTTTAGAAAGTTTAATCATATATATTATACCCAAATTTCATTGGGAAATAGAATGTTGAACATGATACATGATAAAATGAGAAGTATTCCATCCTTGAAATCTCATTGAATGATTTCTTCTTTATGTATTGCAGAAAGGAAAAAAATAACGGTGATATCAAATGCTCTGAATGGGTAGGTATAATTGATGAAATAATGAATCAATGAGGGTAATCAGTATATACTGGTATTTAATAGATAATAGATTCAATATATAAATATCTGGATAAAGAATAATCAATATAGATTGGTAGATAATTGAAATACGTTCCATTTAATCAATAAACCGATAATGAAATGCATCAATAGATTATTTCCTAGTGATAATATCATGGATAAAAATAACTAAATCAAAATAAAGAAAATTATTAATTTATTAAAATCATGTTTCTTAGTAACATGATTACTTTACCGTCAAGATCTATTCTAATGATAGTTTAAAAAAAATGATTTTTCAAACTGATTTATCTCAGGAGAAAATATTGATTCATCAAGGGGATTACATTAACTGGCCCAGAACCCATGTAGTTCATGTCCAAATATATACTAAAATATCAAATTATCTATTTATTTAATCAAAAACATTCCCTGTGATCAAATATTCACATTAAAAAAAAGATACAAATTTATCAATATTTCCCCAATTAATAAACTAACATCCCAAGTGAAACCATATGAAATATTTGTATACAGTTTAAGAAATAATAATACAATTTCTATTAAAATATGGATATTTAAGATGAAATTATTTTACAATAAAAATCATCCAAATTATGTCATTTTTTGAAGAAAAATTTTACAATATAAGAATGTGATATTGCAAAGATTACATTTACAACATGGAAATTTTCATATGAAACCCCCTAAAATGATATTATTAAATTTTAAACATAATAAAACATTAATTATGAGTGAATAAAGATATTAAATAGAAAATTAGTAGTATATAAACCACATTTATTCAAATTGGTATATAATAACAAATAAGTCTCAATGAAGTGTAAATTGAGACGAAATCCCTTACCTTGTATTTAATTTTGGGTGAACATCCATTATTCCCTTTTAATTGGGTTTTTAAAAATTTAATAAATTATAAAAGATCTCTAATAATTTTTATAATATCAAATATTAATATCTTTTGATATCATATTACCCTTTTGTAGGAAATCATTTATTATTTTCCTTAATTCATGTGTTAATCACCAAATTATTCCTATATTTTTTTGACATATTGCATATTGTTCCTATTACATAGAAATGATTTCATAATATATAGAATGTAAAAAATGATTTAATTATAATATATAATTATAATATATTTATTTTTAACAATCCATAATATTTAGATATAGGACATGTAATTCATTGTTCATGGATATGGTAGGTCATACATAATCATGAATTCTACTTCCATTTCATTTTAATATTTTTATATTCAGTTATTTAAAAATATAATCATTCTAGTCCCATATTTATATCAAATATTTCATATGTTTTTATTAAATCTAACCCTTAAAATCTTATAATTTATGCCTTCCAGGACTATTACATACTACTTTTGGTTATTGGAGTTGTTCGGATTAAGCACAGAGGGAGTCTATAGATGTATGGTTGTTAAATTCTAGAACTATGGGAGACATTGTTTATGTGAATTAAATGATGTTAAAGTTTGTATTATGGATTATCTGAGGAGGTTTCATGATGTGTAAATATTTTACATGACATGAAGAGGGGTTTCAAAACCAAGAATATTTCAAGGATATAAAAATAAAATAAAATAAATTAGTGTTGTTTTTTGATGGAAACCAAACACCGTGGATTTCATGATGTGAAATGGGATTACACAACATGTAATATCCCTCTCTATATATATTTTAAATTATTTTTCAGTCAAAATTTTCTTAATTTTGTCATTCATCATTCTCCCTCTCATTTTGGGAGAACCCTAGGAACCTTGTGGTGTTGTTTGATTCCTTCTTCATCCCTCTTCTACCTGTTTATAAAGATTGATGATTTTTTGGAAATTCTCGATTGATATGTGGTGAGGTATGCCCTCTTTCTCAACTATTTTCTTCCATTTTTTCTCAAGGATATACTATGGTGGCATTTCCTCAGTTTCATTTGTGTGTTGTGTTGTGTTTGACTGTATTGGAAGCCATTATAGGTAGAGTTGTGGTTCTCATAGTGCTGTTGTGGTTCATGGATGTTCTTCTTCACTATGTGGTGCACAATGAGGTGGGAGTATTCATTTGTATAGGATTTTCCCTCATTACCACTTATTATGTAACATACGGGAGGCAATAACTTTATTTCTATATAGTATAATTATTTCATCTTAACAAAATATAACAAATTGGTTAATTTAAATTGATATGGGTAAAAGGGGTTGTTCTTTATGTTTCCATAGCTTTAATTATATTGTCATGTGATAGATCACATGGTCTAAGCCTACTATTTAAAATTGTGTTAATTGTTGGTTTTGTTTGGGTTTTTCAATATGAGATGTGGAACCATTGTTTTTAAATCTTGCTATGATATCACATGAAATGGAAATTGGATAATTTCATATAATTTTGAAAGGAAATTTTTTCCCTATGATTTTTGTTTGTTTCATAATGCCCCTAAAATATAGTGAAATTTTAAAAAATCCCCTTCGTAAATTTGTAAATGGATTTTGATGAGTTGTGATGTGAGTTTGTTCTTATGGGATGTATATGTTTGGTTGGGGCATGCAGTGATGATTGTTTTAAAGATATTGTTATTGGGAGAGGAGGTGATTGTTTTGTGGGACTTGTTTTTGGGGCAGCAAGGCGATGTTTTTTTGTTGTGCTTTTGGGGTGGTGTGGTGATAGTTTTCTGCTCTATGATTTTGGGTTGGTGAGGTGATGGAATGTTGAGATGTTTTATGAATTTGGTTGTGTTATGCAATATAACTATGTAGTGATTGTATAAATTAATTAATAATTATTTAATAATGTTTGCAATAACATGGGTTGTTTTTCTTAATGAGATGAAATTGGCTAATAAAATATTAATTTTTGGGTTTTTTGGCAAAATGTAGTGGATGTTAAATATTGAAAATAATAGATGGATAAAATATAATTGTTTAGAAATGTAGAAGGGGTTTCATGGATTTTTGTGTGGTGTGTTCATTTAGAGGTAGTAGGAAATGAATGGTTATGTGAGTTGGTTAGTTTTATTATACCCATGGGTAGGGATTATATTATTTTCTCTATATATATGTATAAACATTAATTATTATGGAAGGTGTTTTGTGTCCTAGGTATATTCAGGATGGGATGTGGTATGTTTCCTATGTGATTCCAGGTGAGGTAAGACTTGGTTTGTGGGGTGGTGTCCCAGGTGTCTTCATGCGATACGTTATGTGGTTGTTCTTATGGGGCGACGAGCTAAGGTTCACGTGAGTGAGGTTTGATGTGACTGCTCTTGTTGGGTTGCACTATATATAGAATAGAAGGGAGCATCAGAACATATGATGTTGTGATGTGAGAGTGGAATACCAGTGGGAAAGTGGTGTGGGTTCCCCTTATTGATGTGGTCATGTTATATTATATTATTTGTCTCTCCATATTTGGTGATAATTCCTTGGTGTGGTGGTGATGGTTAGTATACCTATTTTTTGATGTTTGGTTCATTTTTTCTCACAAGTTCATTAGTATTCTTCTTTGACATGTGCAAAAGATACTTTGGTTTTCCTACCGAGTATAGTATTATGATCACCATACAAATATAAACCATTTAATAGTCTTCTAGGAGGACAACGTGGACCATTATTTACATTTCTATCTCAGGCCTTTGGATAGATATTGTGTCCCTAATTATCTTTACTTTTTAAAACTTACATTGGAGACATTTTTGGTATCACTTCTCTTTATACATGAAGATGAGATAATTTAGGTTTCTCTTTTATATAATGTATTGGTGTTGCTCTGGATTATTCATTCTATCTCCCGATCATATTTTCTTATAATGGTTAATGCTTCCCATATTTTGTGTTTTGTACACCCTTTGTTCTCGTTGAAAAATCAGGCATACTAGATGTGGAACTCAGGGGGGGTCACTATATCTCTACACTCATTATTGTATCTCTGGATAGAGGGGGTCAAGATAGAGTGGTATTAAAGAGAGGATGATCTATAGGATGACGTTTGGATTAAGACATAGTTTGAATTGTGTTGGGTGGTATGGAAATTGTTTTAGTTGACTATAACATGTGATATCGGTTTGATAGACCTTCTAAGACATATAAATTATGGACCTCCCATGATCTAGGGAAGATACTATGAGATTATTGAATGGCCAAGTGAGGTGGGAATGTTTGCTGGGTAGAGATCTAGGAATAGTACATGCATCATGATGACTTGTCTTCTTTATTGAATTGGGTTTATTTCTAAATATTAATGTAAATATAGTGAATTAATTTAAATCTAAAAAAACCATACTACTTGGGCTTAGGGAGTCAATGTTTAACTATCAACTATAGATCATAGTCGTCATCTGTGTGTGGTTCAAGAAGCTGAGTTCCAAGAGGATGATTCGGTTGATTGATGGAGTGTTGATCTAGTTAGGTAGGATGATTAGTAGAAGAGTTTTATGTATGATTTCTAGAGGTAGGATTTGGTTATGTAATAGAGAAGTGCCTCATATATGTAGATAGTGAACCGGCTTGGGGATCTTGAGATCGCAACCATTTTGATACGATCCCTAAAGAATTATAAGGTCCCTTTGGAATTCAATCAAATTTGAGCGTATTTATGTCAGTGGTGGAGGATGTATCTTGGTGAGAAGAATGAGGAAGACATTGTGTGAATTGAATTACAGAAGGATTTTTGATAGAGTTCCTTTTGTCGACTACGAAGGAAGTAAACATGCTAGAGATTCTTTCACTTTTAGTAATGGATAATTTTAGTGAAGGAGCTCAGAATATCATTAAAGGACCTTCTTTTTTATTCATTATATTTATTTGTATATGATGTGTCTTACGAGAGAAATCATGGGGATTCACATCATCTTTCTATCATGTATTTATTTTGTCCTTTTATGTATTTTACATATCTAGAAGTTCAAAAGATGTTATATGTTATTAAGAAGATTCATCCACATTGAGGTTTTATGTGAGAGGGTAACTATTAGGGTTTTTCAAGGAGAATATGTGTTAGCGGAAGCTCTACGGTGCTAGGAACTTTGTGTTTTCGACTAGCAGGTAGTTCACCTTAGAAGCTTCTTTTCTGAACTTCTATGGGTAGCGGTATTTTAACTTTTCAAGGGATATTTGAGTCATCCTTTCTTGATTGTGGGGTTTGTGGTCATCACTAGATTATGTTTCTAGTGGTTGATAAATACAAGTTTAGTGGAGGTGGGGATTTTCAACATTATCCTCAATAGTTGTTTCAAGTTATGTCATTTTAGTAGTAAGTGTAATAGGTTTTTTCGCCACCAATGGGATATTTAGAAGGTTGAGTATAAAACTAAGATTTTTTTCGTGTCCATAGACTGTTGCTTGAGCATTTTCATAGAAGTGGTAATCACCAGAGATAAATGGGATTTGGGCATGTCCAGTTACACATAGTGAATACAGTAGTTCATGATGGGACAAGGATCATCAGAGGTACAATCAATTTGTTTAGTACCATTGTTTAAGCCTTGATTGATTTAGGAGCATCACACTCATTCGCTATACCAGATCTATCCCATGCTTTGGGAATATAAGGATAGAGGCTTTACGTACCCCTGATGTTAACTATGCCAGTTAGAGGCAAGGCCATCTTCTTGGATGTGTTCCATGGTTTTAGACTGAAGATAGGGTTGCATCAGTCTCATTGGAATATATTCTTGTTATAGATGAATCCATACATTTTTATTCTAAGTATCAAATGGTTTTATTCTATACATTCTATTATCGACTACTTATGTAGGAGAGTCTTTTATTCAGATGTAGAAGCCTATATTTTGTATTTTTGGTTATTATATTTTTCATGTGGGCGGTTGGTGTTCAGATCCCCTTATATCATTATTGGATGATTGGTCAGAAAAATCAGTGGATGCTGAGATGGTAAAGGTTCTGAGGGTAATTCTGGTGTTTCTGGATGTTTTCTAGAATGAGGTTTGGATGATACCCCCTTGACAAGATGTTTTCTTTGGGATATACTTGCAACCTAATGCTTCTCTGATTTCAAGGGAACCTTATATCATGGAGCCTTTATTGTTCAGGGAGTTAATGATTCATATAGATTATCTAGTGTATAATGGTTTCAACATTCCTAGTTAGTCATTATGGAATTCCCTTGTTTTGTTTGTGAAGATTGCAGATGGTGGTATAATGTATTGTATAGAAATCCATAGGTTGACTCATGTGATTGTCAAAAACCATTACCCCAGTATGAGGATACATGATCTTTTCGGCTAGTTGAGGCTGGTGATTTAGTTTTCTATGATCGATATGCACTCTAGATTGCACCAGTTTAGGGTAATGGAAGGATATATCCCATATACTACCTTCAGATTAAGCTATGTGCAAATAACGATTTTATTTATGTCATTCAGTGTAACAAAAAAACAATTTATGTACATGGGGATTATGAAATCCATGTTCTATGAGTTCCATGACCGTTATTTCATCGTATTCATCGATGATATCTTGATCTACATGATCTCAGGTGAGAGAAGGATATAAATCTCTGAGCTTTATTTTAGGTTTTTCACAACCACCAAATCTATATAACTTTTTTCATGTGTATGTTCTAGAGAATATAGGTTCATTTCCATCGATATGTGGTGTCTAAAAAGGGTTTGGCATTAGATCCTTCAATGGTTGAAGTGGTTGTTTCTTGGTCAGCACCCATGAACATGGCATTGTTTCACAATTTCCTTGTTCATGCATGCTATTTTTAGAGGTTTGTATCTGATTTCAATCGAGATGCATCTTCATTTCATCTTTGATGAGGAAGGACCCCGATTTTTCTGTGGAGTTATTTGTTTCATGAAGTTTTTCGTTACCCGAAGGGGAAGCTGGTCATTACTCTAGTGTTTCAGAATCGAGATGAGGGTGTGCTGTTTGTGGTTTTTTTGAAACTTCTTATCTATAATTTGGGATCATATTAATGAAGTATAAGGTAGTGATATCTTATTGTTCTAGTATGTTACATCCCCAAAAGCGTATTTATTCTACCCACAATCTAGACCCAGGAGTGATTGTGTTTTCAGTGAAGCAGTGGATATATTACCTCATTAGGGAGTTCTTTTTTTTCAAGAACAAGAATATCCTGGTGTATATCTTTTCGTAGTGGGATCCAAACATGAAGAAGTGTAGTTTTATAGTGATTCCTCAAAATTATTATTTTTAAATCACTTAAACCTCTAGAAAATGAAATTTTTTTGCCTAAACATTCAGTAGGCAGTTGTGGAGGTGTATTCATCGGGATTATGGGAATGCTTGAAGAGAAATGTAGTAGTTATAATAATTTCACATAGATGCAATGGAAGTTGGTGGTAGAGGTTTTTTGTTTCATATTATATTGAAATATTCTTGGATGCAGCAGTTGGTGGAGTAATTTTGGGGATACCCATAGGCATAGGACATGTGTGATCATATTGGCCATCGTGATTCTCTAAAGGGATGGTGAGAGTATAGTTTGTACCGGATGTTCATTCATGGTAGCTGGTTTGTTCGGGTATAAATATGTAATGGAGTCATTTTTACATTCCATAGTTCACCATTAGTGGTACAACCAATAATTTCCACAATGTACCATGGGATGAGAATACAGTTTGGGTGGCTCATGATGAAATGGGTAGTGGTGGAGTTTGTGAAAATGTACTTGGTTATCCAATAAGTAATTTTACAGAATCTTGTTCCTTATAGATTTTTGGAGCACTTGGATGCTCCCAAGTGGAAATGGGATGAAAACTTAAAGTATTTAATTATAGGTTTACCTAGTACATAGGGAGGTTTTTATGCTGTCTTGGTGGAAGAGGATCAGTTAAAGAAATTTTCCCACTTTTTAGGGATCAAGGAGTCATACATGTTTAATTTATTTTGTAAAAGGTATGTGGATGAGGGGTGTAGTTTTATTGGGTTACAGGGTCCATTGTCTTGTATTGGGATGCATTTTTTACCCCATCAGTCAATCGGGGAATTGTTGCATACTTTTGGAACTCATTTATGCATTAACACTGCTTTCCACCCACAGAATAATGGTAAGACAGAATGAACTATACAAAATAATGAAGATATTTTTTGGGTAGGGGTCTTGGACTTTGGCGGATCTTGGGTATGAATCATTACCTTTAATGAGTGTTAATATACTAATATTTATCACTATTCTGTTATAATGGATCCATTTGAAGCTCTGTATAAGAGACGATGACATTCTTCATTATGCTATATAGAGGTTGAAGAGATAGTTGTTCTTGGGATTTATGTGGTACATATCCTGATAGAGAATGTTTATCTTGTTTTTGAGATGATCAAAGTTACACATGATAGGGAAAAAGTATTATTTAGGTCACAGGAGGAGTCCCTTAGAGTTCGAGGTTGAGAACAACATTTTTTTATGGATTCCCCTTAGTGTGGGAAACATAGTTTTGGCATATGAAGTATGATTTCTCCCAGGTCTGTTGGTCCTTTTGATGTTTTGGGCCTAGTTGGTGTTGTGTAATAATGGATTTAATTTCTACCGTAGTTGGAGAGGATCAACGACATCTTTGAAATCTATCATCTTTATCGGTGTCTTCATGTTTACTCCCACATACTTGACTGGAAATAGTAGGATATCGAGGATGAAGTAAAATTTATAGAACATTCAGTAGAGATTCAATGTCTCTAAGATATGTTTCAACATGTAGGAACCATTATCTGGTTTATGGGTTGTGCAAGAATGGCGACTATGAGGAAAGTACATCGGAGCAAGAGACGTAGATTCTTTCCTAGTACATGGATTTTGTTTATTTGCTATGTTTTTCACTATGATGTGATGTTTAGATCTATTGTTTTTACAAGATGAGCCATTTCCCTTGGATTGTAATGTGTTTGCTGTGATGTGTGATACATTTTTGAAATATGAAAAAGGTGGAACTATTTCTTAATTAAATACATTAATTGTGATGTGATTATACCAGTGTGGGTGAGTCATTATCACCTAGATAATATAGTATATTGACATGGAAGATATAATTCCTTGATTCATGTTTGTGGGATAGTGTAGTTTTTTTGTTGTGTGGAAGAGAATTTTTTGGGTTATAGTGGATTTTGGATTGGGTGGTATAGAGATTTGTATGGGTGTGCATTGGTCATGTGGTAGTGTGATTCTATGAGGGGAGACAATTTGTTGTTTTTGTTTTGTGGTAATGAGTTCGTGTGACATATTTTTGGTTATTTAGTTTGGTGTTCTTTGTTGGTAGTAACATTTGATTTATGAGGAGATACTTGAGTGGTATCTCACAGTGTGGTTGTTTGGACCTTTTTCTATCTTTGTTTTGTATTCTAGAGTGAAAGAATCATTTGAGAGGTATCTGATGTAACATTATGTGCCTTACCGATTAGTTACTTTTCTATTTTTGGTTTTTGGAGATGTTCAAAGGAGGATACAAGGGATGTTAGAGAAGTTTGGTTGATAAAGGCTAGAATCATAATGTTTACACATCATTTCAGTGTATTACATGATGTGAAAGTTGGTTTCACGGATTTTCCCATGAGTTCTCATGATGTGTAAATATTTTACAGGATGTGAGGAGAGGTTCCACTATATTTAATATTTTGGGTATAGAAAAAAATAAAATAAATATGTGACATTTTTTCTCAATGGAAACCAATCATCATGGATTTCATGATGTGAAATGGGATTACATGTTGTGTAATCCCCCATTCTACTGTACTTTTAAAACTAATTTTGGGCCGAACATTTATTCATTCATATATTCTTTATTTTTTCTCTCATTTTGGGTGATACTTTGGTACCTTGATGTGTTCTTTGAAACCTTATTAATCCTTCTTCAATCCATTGATCTAGGTGTATGTTCATTAATGATCTTTGGTTTATATGTAGTGAGTTCTCTCCTCCTTCTCATCTATTCTATTCTAATAATATCTTAAGGACCTCTTATGGCTGTGTTTCTTTAGTTTGGGGTGTGCATTGGTATACAATTAATGGTCATGGGATGTACTGTAGGTTTATCTATGGTACTCAGTGTGCGATTGTGGTTCATTGTTTCTCTAATCAAACCTGTGATGCGCATTATGTTGGGGAGCTTCTTTGAGGTAATATTTTCCCATATTTCTTTTTATTGTGAATCATGAGGGTGGTATTTACTTTTCATTCTATAAACTATGGTTATTTTGAATTAATCAAATGTAAATAATTGTTTATCATGAATTTAAATTAGTAAAAGGGGTTTTTTTCATGATTTTACCACATTGATACTATAGTGTTGTGAAGGATTGTACGGGCTAAACGCATTGTAGAAAATTATTGTGCTTGGTGGCTTTGTTTGCGGTGTTTGACATGTGTTGTGGAATAATTTTTTTTCCACTTTGTGATATATTCCAAAATAGATATTGGTTAATTAATTATTCATGTATAGTTAAATGGTTACACAGGGATTTTTGTATTTGTTTTAACACCCCTAAAAATAAATAAAATCTCAAAAAATCCCATTTAAAAATACTTAAATAGATCTTGATGTGATGTAATGTGAGTCTATTCTTGTGGTACGATGATGTGTGAATGGGGAATGTGGTTCTGATAGTATTTGGGATATCCATTTGTGATGGTGAAGGGATAGTTTAATGGGTCGTACTTTTAGAATAGTGGGGTGATAGATTTTGGGGTTATGCATATGAGAAGTGAGGTGATGGATTATGG
The DNA here is from genome assembly GCA_963277665.1 of Viscum album. NCBI lineage: Eukaryota > Viridiplantae > Streptophyta > Magnoliopsida > Santalales > Viscaceae > Viscum > Viscum album. Next base: position 398,950,879 of record OY728126.1, read on the forward strand.
ATATATTTATGGAATTTGATTGTTATCACCTATATCACAGAGTAGTTATGGAGTGAATAAATGAATAATTATTTACCAATGTTTGGAATGGCTTGTGTTGGTTTTGTTAATGAGATGAAAGTGGTTAAATATTAATTAAATTTTGGGATGTGTGGTTAAATTTCGTGAATAATACATAATGTAGATTATAGAATGATTTAATGGAATTGGTTGCAAATGTGCAATAGGATTTGTGTCTTGTTTTTTGGTGTGTGCATTTAGGGGTAGTTTCAAAAGCAACTATGATGTGACTTGGTTTTTTTTTGTAATCCCAAATGTTGGGATTTTTTTTCTATATACATGTATACACTAAATTTTCATGTGATTTATATATGCACTCCACCAGCATTTAGCACTATGTGTCGAACACCGGTATAGTTACATTGGTGGTGTTTCTCCCAACATCTGGTGGGGATTAAAGATGGATGGGTACCCACTCTTTCGTATTCTCTCTTCCACGTTTGGTTGTTATGGCACAAGTTCAGATGGATGGAGTTCTGTTAGTGAATTATATAGTGGTTGTGATGGTACCAGTGTCTTAAGGTAGGATTTGATTGCTCAATTGATAACATGTGAGGTTTTATGTGCCCTCAGTGCCTTCGGGGTGAGTTGTGGCATGTGTCCTAGGTGTTTTCAGGGGAGATGAAACCATGCTTATGGAGCAGGGCCCAGTTTTTTTGGGAGATAATAAATGTGGTTGTGCTTGTGGGGTGGAGGGCCCAGGTGCATGCGGGTGAGTTGTCTTCTGACCATGCTTGTGGGGTTGTGTGGTATACGATAGAGATGGGAGTGCCAAAATCTACAACAATGGGGGTGTGATAGTGGCATGCTAGTGGTAAAGAGGTGTGGGTTACCCCATACTGATGTGATCACATTTTATTACATTAATTAACATTATTTATTTGGTGAGCATGCCTTGGTGGGGTAGGAATGGTTATTATACCTTTTTGATGTAGTTTTGTTATGTTGTTTTGTCAAAAGTGAATTAGTATGCTTATTTCATATGTGAATGGGAGATTTTGGTTTCCATATTGAGTATAATTACATGAACACACTATATATATATATTATTGTTTTCATGTTTCCGTAAAGATTATGTGGATCATTATGAACATTTCTAGCTTGGACCTTGGGATAATTTCTGCCTCCCTACTATATCTTTACATTTGGGTATTTAATTTGAAAATTTTTCATGGTTATATTAAATTCATACATTCATGTGGGATTTTTTGTTTTTCAATTGTACATCATTTCATAGATTTTATTGGATGATTCATTATCTATCCCAGTCATGGTTTTTTATAAAGTGTAATGCCTCCCATATTGTTTTATTTGTACACCATTGGTGCTAGTCACCAAACCGGGGCCTACTAGAGGAATGAATCAGGGGGTCATTTTCTATGTCCACTAATTTATGTATATTTGGTGGTAGGGGACATTAAAATTATATTTTATGTATAGTCTGAATGAATCCCATCATTTTGAGGAGGTAGTAGTCAACAAGTCCAACAACGAGGATATCATATTTCCAAAAAATTGAAATAATTAAGGTATATATTATATTAAAATTTAATAATCATAAATATATCATAAATATCATATATAACATATATAAACTATAAATAAAACATTATTTTCAAACATGACTGACTAAAATTGAATAATGAATGATATCAATTTGCAAGGTGGTAGTCTGTCGTACAAACGAACGATGATTTTGTATACCATTTGATGGATGTGTGTGAAAGTGAAGGTATAAATCTCAGAATAATAACATATAAGTATATTTAATATAATTATATTATTTTATAATAATTATATAGAAAAAATTCAAGGTATGGAGAAGTAAATGAACCAAAAGTTATCTTCAAATACCGTTACCCCTTATTTGTCAAACTTTTTTTCGTTTATACAAAAGGACAGACATGGTTTTCTATCTACCAAAATTGAGGATTCTAGAATAACGGGTTATTTTTTTATTATATGGGGTGGATTTGTATGAGAGAAATTTCTTGATAGGATTCAATAAAGGGGTGACTGAATGAATTATTATAGTGGAGGGGAGTGAGATTCTGGTAAATATAAAATGGTAAACACTATTCGAAATTCTCCTGAAACCCATGTGCCTCAAAAAATAACAAATACTTGAGTATATTTGATTAATGGTCGATTAAAATTTCCATAAACTAAAAATTACTACATTTTTATAGTTCATTTTCTTAAGGTCTAGGTTTCGTTGCTTTTACCATTTTGGATTTTATTAAGGTAAATAGTTTTCTAACCTAAGTAATTTTACCATTTAAAAAAATTTAAAGTGTAATTTATTGTAAAATATAGATTCACTAAATTATAACTATAAAATATAATTTATAAATTTAAAAACCAAGGTTTTTTAGATATTAATTTTAAAAAAGTGCATGTAATGTGAAAAAATACCACTTTTACCCGAGCAATGATAACAATATTTTAACTATTTAGAGGAAAATATGTTCATTATAAAAGAAAAAATTGGTCCACTAATTGAAAATATTTTATATTTTATAAAATTTAAAATTCAATTGGATGAATATATTATTTTAAGTAATTTTAATTCATTTAACTGATATGACAATTGTTATATAATAAAATTAATGACAATTTTGAAATTATTTAAATAAATTTAATTTAAAAATTCCAAGAAAATGATGGAATTAAAATATATTAATTTAAAATATATTTAAATTTAAATATTATTCTAAAAATATGGGAACAAAATAATTCATTCAGTTATCTTCACTTTTTATATTTTTAGTATTATTTATTTTATTTTATTATTAAATAAATAACCACAAAGTTGGCGTTCCATATGTATTTTAAGAAACTAATTCATCCGTAAAATTAATTGATAAATTATTATGGTAAAAATAACTAATTTATGTTTAAAAATAATAATTATATATGAATATAACACTTTTTTTCAAATACGAAGACTTTATAAATGATAAATGTAATGAAGGTTCTTTTTTTATTTTTCCTTATATAACATAATATATAGATGTAATTCATGGAATAATATCCCAATAACTTCTAAAAATAATAAAAAGGTATATGATCTACATATTGGCATAAAATGACTTTTGGACTAGTTTCTATGTCATTTTTCCCTTCATATTATTTTTTGACCACTGAGTAAACTAATTTTTACCTCTATCATGGTAATTAACTTTAATTACATTTAATACTATGTATGGTAAAAAGTAAATTTTATCTTATTATAATATAAATATTATAATGATTCCAAGTATATATATATATATATATCGATTTTTTTCAAAATTCTATTCGCATATGGGGAAAACTTAAATTAAAATTTAACTCTGAAGATGCAATTAGAAAATAAGGGTTTTAATGTGAAAAGTGCTTAAAAGTTTATCATGTTATTATATAAAAATCCATTATAAAATATAATTTAATTACCTAATTTGGATTAATTGATATTTAATTTTTTTCATTGTGATATTAAAATGAAATTTAAATATAATTTAACATTATTCATTTTTTAAATGAAGTGGTAGTCTTCAACTATAATGCAGTATTTTTCGATATTCATCAAAAAATGAAATTTCTCAGAAAAATACAAAAACACCACCATAATATAAGGTTGAAATTCATAATTAAAAAATAATTATTATTTAGGAAAATAATTTTTTCATATGGGTTAAAATTTAAATCAAAATAGGTTTTCCATTAAATGGCGATAAAACAATCTTTCAAAAAATAAATCTTTTTATGTGTAAAAAGTATTTTTTATTACCATATGCCTATCAAATAAATTTGATGAATGAATTTTTTTTAAATATATAATATAAAAATAACTATATCATAACATCTTGAGATGTTATATACACCTATATGCTTAGACTTTTGCGCCTTATACTCTACCAAATGAACTTAGTATTGTGTGAAACACAAGCCAACATATTGTTTCATATAATGAAATTTATAAAATAAAATTATTCTAAATATAAAATTTTATAAATCATTGGTATGTTACATAGTTTTTAATTGCCGGTAAAATGGAAAAAATTAAATAGCCATATGATATTAGTATTTTTTCCAAAATAATCTCCCCTATGTCAAATTAGGTATTGTTATTTTGGACTATTTTAAAAATTATGATTACATAAATAACCATCCCTTTCAATTAAATAGGTTTAGTCCCATTTGAATAGAATATTTAGATATATCTATAGGTGATCAGACCTGGTAATTATATAACAAATGCTCTCGAAATGAAATAAATAAAGCATTATATCTCATTGAAATTGTTATAAATAAATAGAATAAAATTATATTAAATAAAATATAGATTAAAAATCTATTAACAAAGTAATTATTAAATTCTATTTTATTATCTTGGATGATATGTTCTGGTGTATAGCAATTTAGGTGCCTATGGTAAAGGATCTCTCTGATCCATACATTTTCTTTGGTTTATAAAATTTCTAAATATGACTCACTATATCTGTATCATTGATATCGTTTAATGACACTAAATTCTATATACATGGCTATTTCATATATATATATAATGATATTATTATTCCTTTCATTGATAGGTAATAAAATTCTTATGTTCATTTCCCAATATTTTTACTTTAAAATAATACTCAATTATTAAAATCTTATCTATCCCTTAAACATGTTGTGTTCTTTCAGAAATGAAAGCCATATTGTAACAGCCCGAGATTTTATGAGAAATATTATTTTTAATTACATTGATGTCTTGTGTTGAACGCTACACCAAGATTATCTTGTACTATACGCAACACCGTATTATCTTGCAGTATACGCAACACTATTCTTGGCTAGTGTTACATACTATTTGAAGTTCATTTTGTGGAAATTATTCTACGCAACATTAAGTATTGATTTTGTTTAATGTATAAATGAAATAAGTTTTTATTATGTTATATGCCACACCAAATGGATATTTCACTACCTTCATCCCTAACATGGCTTGCATTACTTGCAATCAAGACATTCTTTGATAGCGTGTGTAGTATGCAATACCAAGTTTCATTAAACGGGAAATTATTCTAATATTATTATGAACTAGATGTTATGAATATTAATACCCACTTTTCGAAATTTTATCTTTAAAAATAAACTTCATTTTTTGATTTGGAATATCGAAATTACCTTTGGGTGAAATTTTGGTATTTTTCTAAAAGTTTTCAATTTTTGATGAATAGTGAAATCACTAGGTTACTATTTAAAAACCAACTTTTTATTTAAATAATTATTTTTTTTATTTAACTTTATTTTAGGTAAAATTTGATACATAATACCAATATAAGTTCAATGTAATTCATTGAAGCCATTTTATAATAATTTTAGATATATAAAAATTTTATTGAACTTTTCACCATCTTTTACCCACCTCCTAGGAGAATTTGAAAATTTACATAAAACATAATTTTACCGCTTCTGTAAATGGAATTTTGAAAATCAGAGAGACACGGTTGATGTTATTAAGTAAAATGTGCTTCAATGAGATAAAAATAATTTTTTTTGAATAGTAACTTTTTACTTTTATTTAGCACGTTAAAAGTAAATAGGGTAATTACGGGTAAAAATGATATTAAAATTAACATAACACATGTCTTAATTCTATTGGATAAGTTTTATTCGACCAAAAACAACCTTAGGCATAAAATATGACCATTTAGGCCCACTTGGATTAGATTAAGACATTTATTATTAATTTATTTAAAGAAGGGTTAAAATAGTTAAAATCAATGTTTAATAACTAAATCATTTTTAATATTGTGTTATAAATAGGATAAATTCAACTATAAATATTCATTAGAATGATAAAAAGATTTTTCTACATAAGGGTATTTTATTTGTTTTTTAGACATTAACTAATTTAATTTATTTATGACACAATGATGATGCATTAATTATCTTATTAATGAAATATTGACATAATTTATCTTATAAATACCCAAATAAATGTAATTTGAGACTTTTTATGAATTCCACTAATTTTCTAGGTTAATATGACATGTTATTATTGATTAAGTTACTTTGATCGAACTAATCATTCTGTTATGATTTTCACAAAAAATCAATTACCAAATAGTGTCAAAATTGACATAAAATAGTTTTAAAAAAAATATTATATTATTAATTGTTATTTTATTCCTAAAAATCTAAGGTTTGGGAAAATGACATAGATAAGGTTATATATATTAATAATAAACATCTTGGGGTTTGTTTGTCTTGTTATAGAAATTTTAGTAACCTTATAGTGTAAGAAAACAAGAAGACACGGTAAAAGAAAAATTATTTAACTTAAAGTTAAATCTAAATGAAAACTTTCAAACAGAACCCTAAACTTGTCTAAATTGTATTGGATGAGATTATTTCGACAAATCCACACCTTAGATTCGAAATAACTCAATTTGGAGCTATTAAAAACTGAATATGACTTTATAATAAAATAATATTTTATTTATTCCAAAGGTGCCCCTCTCCTCCATTATAAAAGGACACCTCATCCCTCTCTTCCTCACACCACTTTGAGCCTTAAAGCTCGGCCAAACCCTGAAAATTTATCTTCTCCACTTCCCTAGAAACATCCTAGAGGTTCTGGTCTTCTTCTAGGACCAATCTTAGTGCCCTAAGAGGAGGTTTCAAAAAGGCGTGTCGAAAGAAGAGGTAATATCCATTACCGATTCTTTCAACTTTATTTCTTCTTCTAATTCTTCTTATTTAGTTGTTTCATTTTGAAGTAATAACATCAGTATCACTCATATACTGATATGTTATTATATGTATGAAACAACCCTATTACACCATCTATCCATCCTACGAAAAACGAAATCATCGCGCGTGCATACGTACAGAATACCGTCTCTACGCCGTGGTGTAATCTGTTTTCAACCACAACCATACTTGGATGGGTATAATGGTGTAAATAAAAAACTATATATGATTATTTAAAAGTGATATTGATTCTTAAATATTATACATACACTTCAATGCAATTCCACGATCGTGGAAATGATATCATCGCTCGTGCATACGTACGGACTACCATCTCCACGACGCGATGAGATTCATTCTCCATGTTAACCATTCATGAATGATTATAAAGTATATACAATAATTAATCATGAAATATATGACATAATAATGATACTGGATTTATGTTTATATATATTTATTTCATCTACATAATTTCATTCAATTCAATAAGGAAACGAAAACAGCGTTCATGCGTGTGTACGACCTACTGTCTCCATGAACGGCGTATTTCATTAATTTTATCGATCTATATTATATATGTATATGATGAATATATATTATATATAAATCATGTTTTACATTCTGGAATTATGTAAATTAGGATATAAGTAATAATATCAAGACTGACAAGTCGAAACACATATGATAAATGAAATGATTTTACCCAAAACGCTCTTTAACATGGAATTTACAAAAAACGGGTAATATAAAGTCATAAGTAAACCATATATGATATCATAACAATTAATATGATTTTTTAATAAGTCAATAAAATTATTTAAATCATTATACAGGAGGTTTTGATATATACGAAGCATATCAGACATAAGGTAAGGGATAATTTTGTAAATCTCATTTTTATCCGAGATTACTTATTCGTAAGTACATACTATGGTTATTTCTATCATACATGTCCATGTTTTATAAAATTGATTTCATTTATGTTTAAATTACTTTTTAACCATTTTTTAATTTTACTACATAGTATGTAAGAAATTGTTTTTACCATATGAGGTACTTTTTTGACTTTTCTAACAAATGTACGAGGAGAATGTTATTTTTAACATATATGGCATGAACGTATTTTTATTGTTTCATAATGCCTCATTTTCATGAAGCTTACTCAACATTATTTTGTGACTAATTTTAATAAAATACCTTTATTTTAAAAGTGCATGGAATTTTTTGAAAAGAAAATGATTTTGGCGAAGAAAGGATATTTTCCTCAAGAATTCATTTCAAATGTTTTATCAAAACCATTTTCCATCTAAGATGACATTATTTCATATGTGTATGTTTCATGTTTAATGTCTCTATGATTTACAGGGTTCACTTTTATTATGATTAAATGTCCATTTGTTTTATATGGATTTTGAAATGATGGGATGATGTTTATGAAACCCATTTTATTTTGGGGTTATGGTGAATGTTTTTAGTTTATTTTGTGGCAGAAGTAAGAATGATTTAATCATGAGGTGGGTGAGACCTATATCTCCCTCCAATGAATTGGGTAATGATTTATATCTCATGAGATAGGCATGGCTGGAACGGTAAGTTAATCTGTTTCAGTGTTACAGGACTGAAATGAGTAGTGAACTCGATTCAGAAAGGGATATTGTCCACTAATATGGTCTTGGCAGCAATGTCCTGGCTACTATGGAAATCATAACATGTACTGAATGGTTGCCACAATTACATGTTTTATTCCCATTATATTTTATCATGGTTTATGATCTATTATGATATATGCCTTACGTACTTCCACGATTTATGTCTTTTCTCAAGATTTTGATGTTTAAATTTCATGTTCATGTTTTTGATTTCAAATGTTTATGGATTGTTTTATGTTCTCTATGTTTGCCCTTACTGATCATTTGAGCTCACCCTTTTTATGGTTTATCTTCCTTAGGATATAAATAAAGGTTTTAGGTAAGGAAACAAAAAGGTGAAGATTGTTATGGGAGTTCTTTAAGATCTTTCAATAGGATTAGAATATTATATTCTGAGTTTCCAATGACACTAAAATATTATGGTCCTTGTGTTTCTGTTTTTGTTATGTATTAAGTATTCCCCAAAATTAATGTATTGCCCATGTATGTCAAGCTTCAGGTCTCTGTAGTCGGTATCAGAGAAAAGGTTTAATCAACCTTTGGAAACTAGGATTTGAGAAGTTTTGTGAGATCCCTATATATTTTTCTACGGTTTTCTAGGGATGTCCCTAAGGTTAAGTATAAGTATAGGTTATAGTACTATAATTACGGTGACGATCTTATAATTAAACCTAAGATTTTAGATATTGAATGTACTCCCCATTTATTATGTTGTTTTCCCTAGCATGATTTTTGCCTCTCATGCTATTATTTTTGGGTTTTAGATGATGGCTGGAACCCGAAGGAACCGTGTTGGTCAATGTAATGGAAAATGCAATGATTGTCCTTTTGAACAAACAAATGTTATGGGAGATGGAGTGAAAAATCTTATTTCAATACTTACACAGCCTATGAATCATTCTGGACTTCCGAATGACCAGAGAAGGGAACAATATTCTATTGAGTCCTTCATGAGGCAACGTCTACCTTCTTTCAGTGGGTCTTCTGATCCACTTGTTGCTGAAAAATGGATCAGTACCACTGAAAAGATATTTTCAGTTCTTTAATGTTATGAACATGATAAAGTCATCTTAGCAGTATATCGTTTGGAAGGTGAAGCTTATCAATGGTGGAATCTTATCAAGAATACGAGGCCAAGAGATGAAATTGAGTCCATGGAATGGTATGAGTTCAAGAACTTATTTTTCAATAAGTACTTCTCTTATATTCTTTGAAAAAGGATGGAGAAGGAGTTTCTTGAACTAAAACAAAAGGATGATGAACTTGTTGGTATATACGAAATGTATTTTACAAGGCTTTCAAGGTAGGCATCTGGCTTTATCATCCAACCTAAAAGTAAATTTGATCGATTCTTCAGTGGCTTAAAACAAAATCTTTGAAGGGAATTAGCTATAAGAGACATCAGTAGCTATGAAGAAATTATGCGTTGTGCTATCAAGGTAGAACAAGAAGTTGGTGCAATATATCCATCTCATGGTTTTGACATGAAATGAAAGATGGTGTTCAAGGAGAAATCTCAAAACAATGGTGAAAAGAAGATGAATGGTTCTTTATGCTCAAAGTTTGTAAAGAAGCATGGTGGAGATTTCCTAAAAGGTACTATAAAATGCTTTATATGCGGAAAAGAAGCTCATCGAGTAGTTGATTGTCGAAGTAATTTGAAAAAGGTTGCTAATGATGTGAATAGAGATAAGACTACAGAGAACTCTCCACCAACACTTCAATTATTCAAGTGCAAGGAAATGTGGCATTATGCTAAAAAATGCCCTAATCCATAGGTTAATGATGATAAACGTGAGAAACCTCTTAAAGTAAAGGATAAAGGGAAGTCTCATGCGATCACTATTTGAGATGTTGAGTATGAAAATTATTTTGTGTAATGATTTAGTGTTTATGTAATGGTATTTCAAAATAGTATCATGGAATCTCATTTATGGTATTGTGGAATTTTGGAATATCTATGTATTGGTTTTCAATTATTATATGGTACTGGTAACCATGAAAAAGTGATTGAAATATTTTTGGAATGCAGATGAAATGCGCATATAGAAGGTATAAGGAGAAAATAATATGATAGTAATCATGAGCTCATGGATAAAATAAGGACAAAGTGATATCATGGTTTGAGTATATAGAAATTTTGGGATTTTGGTATGTGGAAAAAAGTTAACTTTTGACAGCATTCATGTTTTCACTAAGGTTAAATGGGTATTCATTTTTCAAGATAATATATGATTAAGGTATTAACATGATTGGAATGTGATCAACAAGATATATCGAGGATAAATGATGGTATTCACATGCTCGGTAGATGAAATTTCTTGTAATTATTTTCTATATACTATAAGCTTGGACATAAGTATTTTGGATAAGACTAAAGATTTGAAATGGATTATGTAGAACATAAGTTAGTTTTAGGCTAGAACTGTTTTCGATATTATCGATGGAATTTTATAATGATGTAATTTTAGGAAAGGGACAACCTGCAGGATGGGCGACAACCTGTCGTGTTGGACAAGGCTGTGGGAATCGAACCCACAACTGAAGTGCGACTGGCTTTTATCACATACCACTGGCCTACAGGAAGTCCCTGGTTAGTAGAAACTAGTTTTATTTTATTAATTAGTATGATAGATGAAGTATAAGTCCATGTTTGGAATAATATCTTATTAACCTCACCATACATGGACTTATGTATTCGATAACTTTTTCTAACCTTTTCTTTGAGATTTATGGAATGAACCATCATTTTATCGCATGATCTATTAGCACTTCAAGAATAAAACATTCAACTTCATTTCTTTAAAAGATCAAGTGGAAATTGTTCAAAGCACGAAAAACAGTGATATTGTATCATAATCAAGCAAGTCTTTCTTCTAATATAAAATTTTCAACTTTAGGGATATGATATTGATAACCAAAAATGTTGTCCTAATGCTATTATATCCGACGAATCAGATGGTACCTTAGATCATCAAAAATCTATGGCTTTGTGATTGTTGGTTATTTCATAGACATGTTCTCTACCACTCTCCATCAGAACATGATGGTTAGATTTCTCTTCCATATCCATATTTTCACCTATGTTCTCCTATGTGGAAACCCAGTGATGAGTTAATCCGAGTAACCGTTACATTTCTAACTTTCCTTTGTAAAATAAAGTTTTAGTATTTTTTTTTACGATGTGGGTTTCTATGAAGGAAACTCTCATGTAGTAAACCATTTACAACCCCGACGAATTTCGAAGGCGAAATTCATTTTAAGGGGGGTAGAATGTAACGGTCTGACATTTTATGAGAAATATTATTTTTAATTACATTGATGTCTTGTGTTGTACACTAAACCATGATTATCTTGTACTATATGCAACACCGTATTAGATTGCAGTATACACAACACTATTCTTGGCTAGTTTTACACACTATTTGATGTTCGTTTTGTGGAAATTATTCTAAGCAACATTAAATATAGATTTTGTTTAATGTATAAATGAAATTATATTTGATTATGTTATATGAAACACCAAACAGATATTTCACTACACGCATCCCTAACTTGGCTTGCATTACATGCAATCAAGTCCTTCTTCGATAGCGTGTGTAGTACGCAATACCATGTTTCACTAAACGAGATATTATTATAATATTATTATGAACTATCCATTATGAATAGTAATACCCACTTTTTGAAGTTTTATCTTTCAAAATGGACTTCATTTTTGGATTCATAATATCGAAATTAGCTTAGGGTGAAATTTTGGTATTTTTCTAAAAAACTTTCAATTTTTCATGAATAGTGAAAACACTGGGTTACTATTTAAAAACCGAATTTTTATTTAAATAATTATTTCTTTTATTTAACTTTATTTTAGGTAAAAATTAATACATAATACCAATATAAGTACAATGTAATTCATTGGAGTTATTTTATAATAATTTTAGATATATAAAAATTTTATTGAACTTTTCACCGTCTTTTACCCACCTCCTAAGAGAATTTGAAAATTTATATAAAACATAATTTTACCGCTTCTGTGAATGTAATTTAAAAAATCTGAGAGACATAGTTGATGTTAGTAAGTAAAATGTGATTCAATGAGATACAAATAATTTTCAGTGAATAGTATCTTTTTACTTTTATTTACCACAGTTAAAAGAAAATATGGTAATTAAGGGTAAAAATGATATTATTATTACCCAAACACATGTCCTAATTCTATTAGATAAGTTTAATTCGACCAAAAACAACCTTAGGCATAAAATATTACCATTTAGTCCTACTTGTATTAGATTAGGACAATTATTATTAATTTAATTAAAGAAGGGTTAAAATAGTTAAAATCGGAGTTTAATAACTAAATAATTTTTAATATAGGGTTATACATAAGATAAATTCGACTATAAATATTCATTAGAAATATAATAATATTTCCTACATAATTTTTTTATTCGTAATTTTTAGACATTAACTGAGTTAATTTATTTATGACACAATGGTGATGCAGTAATAATCTTATTAATGATATATTGACATAATTGATGTTATAAATACCCAAATAAATATAATTTGAGACTTTTTATGAATTCCACTAATTTTATAGGTTAATATGACATGATAGTATTGATTAATTTAACTTTATTCGAACTAATCATTCTGTTATGATTTTCACAAAAATCATTTACCAAATAGTGTCAAAATTGACACAAAATAGTTTTTTAAAAAAATATTATATTTTTAATTGTTATTTTATTCCTAAAAATCTAAGGATCAGAAAAATGACTTAGATAAGGTTATATATATTAATAATAAACAACTTGGGGTTCGTTTGGCTTGTTATTGTAAGTTTATTAACATTATAGTGTAAGAAAATAAGAAGGCACGGTAAAAGACAAATTATTTAACTTAAAGATAAATCTAAATGATAAGGTTAAAATAGAACCCTAAACTTGTCTAAATTCTATTCAATGAGAGGATTTAGACCCATCCCCACATTAACTTCGAAATAAATCAAATTTTAGCTACTAAAAATTGAATATGACTTTATAATAAAATAATATTTTTAGTTATTCCAAAGGTGCCCCTCTCCTCCCTTATAAAAGGACACCTCCTCCCTCTCTTCATCACACCACATTGAGCCTTCATGATCGGCCAAAACCTGAAGATTTCTCTTCTCCACTTCCCTAAAAACATACTATAGGTTCTGGTCTTCTTCAAAGACAAATCTTAGTGGCCTAAGAGGATGTTTCAAAAAGGCGTGTTGAAAGAAGAGGTAATATCTGTTACCGATTCTTTCAACTTTATATATTCTTCTACTTCTTATTATTTCGTTGTTTCATTATGAAGTAATAACATCAGTATCACTCATATACTGATATGTTATTATAAGTATTATTCAACCCTATTTCATCATCTATCCATCCTATAGAAATGAAATCACCACGCGTGCGTAAGTACGGAATATCGTCTCTACGCCGTGGTGTAATTTGTTTTCGACCACCACCTTACTTGGATGGGTATAATGGTGTAAGTAAATAAATATATATGATTATTTCAAAGTTATATTGATTCTGAAATATTATACATACACATCAATGAAATTCCACGATCATGGAAATGATATCATCGCTCGTGCGTACGTACGAACTACCGTCTCTACGACTCGATGAGATTCATTCTCCATGTTAACCATTCATGAATGATTATAAAGTATAGAAAATAAGTAATAATTAAATATATGACATAATAATGATACTGGATTTATGTGTATGTATATATTTATGTCATCTACTTAATTTCATTCAATTCAACAATGAAACGAAAACAGCATTCATGCGTACGTACTGCCTACCGTCTCCATGAATGGTGTATTTCATTCCTTTTATCGATCTATAATATATATTTATAATATGAATATATATTATATATAAATCGTGTTTTACATTCTGGAATTATGTAAATCAGGATATAAGTAATAATATTAATAATGACAAGTCGAAACACAAATGATAAATGAAACGATTTTACCCAAAATGCTCTTTAACATGGAATTTACAAAAGAACAGGTAATATAAAGTCAAAAGTGAACCATATATGATATCATAAAAATGAATATGATTATGTAATACGTCAATGACATTATTTAAATCATTATACAGGAGTTTCTGATACATAATAATCATATCGTACATAAGGTTAGGGATAATTTTTCAAATCTCATTTTTATCTGAGATTGCTTAATCGTAAGTATTTATTGGGGTTATTTCTTTCATCCATGTAGAAGTTTTATAAAATTGTTTTAATGTATGTTTAAAGTCCTTTTTAACCATTTTTAAATTTTACTACATAGTATTTAAGGAATCTTTTTTTTACCATACAAGGTACATTTTGACTTTTCTGACAAAAGTTCGAGGAGAATGTTATTTTTAACTTATATGGCATGAACTGATTTTTATGGTTTCATAACGCCTCATTTTCATGAAGCTTACTCTATATGATTTTATGACGTTTTTAAACAAAATACTTTTATTTTAAAAGAGCATGGAATTTATTGAAAAGAATATGATTTTGACAAAGAAAGGCTATTTTCCACAAAAATTCATTTCAAATGTTTTATCAAAACCGTTTTCCATCTAAGATGACATTATTTCATATCTGTATGTTTCAAGTTTAATGTAAATATGATTTACATGGTTCACTTTTCTTATGATGAAATGTCCATTTGTTTTATATGGATTATAAAATTATGGGATGATGTTTATGAAACCCATTTTATTCTTTGGGTTATGATGAATGTTTTAAGTTTATTTTGTGGCATAAGTAAGAATGATTTCATTATGAGATGGGTGGGACCTATATCTCCCTCCAATGCATTGGGTAAAAATTATATTTCATTAGATAGACATGGATGGAATGGTAAGTTAATCTGGTTCAGTGTTACAGGACTTAAACAAGGAGTGAACTCAATTCAGAAAGGGACTTTGTCCACTGAGATGGTCTTGGCAGCAATGCCTTGGCTACTATGGAAATCATAACATGTGCTAAATTGGTTGACACAATTACATGTTTTATTCCCATTATATTTTACCATGTTTTATGTTCCATTATGATATATTCCTTACATACTTCCATGACTTATGTCTTTGGTCAAGATTTTGTTGTTTAAATTTCATGTTCATGTTTTTTGCTTTAAAATGTTTATGGATTGTTTTATGTTCTCTATGTTTGCCCTTACTGATCATTTGAGCTCACCCTTTATATGTTTTATTTTTCCTAGGAAATAAAGAAAGGTTTTAGGTAAGGAGACAAAAAGGGGATGATCGTTATGGGAGTTGTTGAAGATCTTTCAACAGGATTAGAAGATTATATTCTGAGTTTCCAAAGATACTAAACTATTACGGTCCTTGTGTGTCTATTTTTTTTATGTATTAAGTATTCCTCAAAAGTAATGTATTGTCCATGTAAATAAAGCTTCGGGTCTCTACAAATATTTTCTAACGTATGATTATGTATTCATATATAAAAATCAATATTATTTTTTTCTATATTCATATTCAAATATTTTTAAATTTATTTTTTAGGATATGATGAATCATTATATGACAAATTTTTCCTATGGATAATTCAAAATTTATTTCTAATGATTGATTTCATTTTATGGAACTCATATGCATGTATATGATATGATGGGTGAACCTTGATTTTTCACCAATCAATTTGGAATTTTTTTTGTATCATTAGACATTATGTATGAGGTTATGGAGTGAACATAATAGATTATGGGACATTGCCCGCCTTTTCTTGTGATATTGGTATTAAGTATTTATACATGCTTATGTCATGCATCGTGTTGTTTCCAAACGTCATTATTTTCTTAATCTTATGATAAAATAATATTTTTTTATTCTCATAAGTTATTATTCTTGATAAATCTATATTATGATATTTTTTATTCCATTGGAGTCACTTATTATTCATCATAAACTAGTTCATTCCTTAAGATTATAGCTCAACACATTACTTTATGTATTCTTTGGGTTATCATATTCAACTTCAAAATATAAAAAGTATTTTAGAGCTCATTAAGGAGGATAAAATAAAGATGTTATGATTTAGTTTCATTTTCTTATATTATGAACATTTTTCCTCTAAATAAACACGACCTCATGATCATTGGGTTGGTCTACTTAGAAATTGATGATAAAAATGACATATATCAATTTTTGGAAAGATATAATATTATTATAATTCCCATATCATTTAATAGTAACATATGAAAAGTAATCATGTCACCATACCCAATGCATTAAAGATGTCTATAGAGATCCACCATCATTAATGCTATAAAGTGCTCATTCTGTATTGATATAAATTTTTTAAGAAATAAAGAATTAATAAAAAAACATATATATTTCACATTAAAAATATAACCCATTCGAATTTCCATTAACTACCATTAAAAATAACACCTTTAGTTTTAATCATTTCTAAGAGAAAAGTAAAATGTTTCTTTAGAAGAACATATATAAACTAAGAATTCTCAACATTCTGAGAGAAGTATTTTCTTTGATAATAAAAATAGATACCTATAAATAAGTATTGATAAATAATAAGGTCTATGATGGTGTGAATATTCATTCAAGAAGTTTATGTTAAAATTAGTTTGTTTTCCATTTTTTAAAAATGTTGAAAATAACCCATATAATCTAATTTTAAAATAGAAAAATTGCACCATTTTGTAGAAAATGTAACTAATAATTCAAAATCACCATTATAAGTCTTTTTGGAATTAATAATAAAACTATTTTAAAATATAAAAAAACTCATCATAGAATAAAAAGTTCTGGGAGGAAAACATTAAAACAATAATTTTGTATGTAATTATAATTTCCTAATTCCTTGATCAGGTCATTAATATTTATACCCTCTTGTGTAGTAAACTTACATTATTTTTCATTTTTTATCATAATTAAATTTTTTGAATTATAAATATTTTTTTATTTAATAATTTATTAAGTCTTATTTATTTAGTAAAATGTTTCATTTCACATATTACTTCTTATAGATGATTTGTTTATAATTCAAAAATGAAATCATTTGGTTCACTATTGTCAATGGGATCATTTTAAAATCTTTAGAATATTAAAAACTAAAAATAATTATGTATATATATTAATAAAATTTATGACCATTTATGGCATGTGGATTATAAAAATGAAATATGTTATGTCATGGTGGTAGTATTATGAACATATACCTGAGTGATGTTTCCAATTTTATAATAGATGGAAATAAAATGTAGAATATTTTGTTTTAATATTATAGAATAATTATTATTTGACAAATATAATATTTATTAATTAGTTCAATATTTATTACCAACCATCTGAGGTGAGAATGAAAAATAAATCACATCACTTCTCGGAGGTGGTATACCCTACCTACACATGAGTGGAGTTATCAATTAACAGTGGATAGAATGGGTAAAAACGTATATAATATTATATCCCACAAAAATGAAAAAATCATCAAAAATTATACATTTACAAATTTGATCTTTAAAAGTATTTGTGCAAGGTAGTTATGAAAAATGATACACATCACTTCACGGTGGTGTTAGGTCACACGTATGCACGAGCGATGTTTTCATTCCAACAGGTTGGAATAAATATAGAAATGTGTTTTTACATTAGCATAATGACATTAAAATACATTTTATATACGTATTTAGTTATTTTATAGTTTGTAGAATATATTTTATGGAGGTATAAGAAGAAATAAACATTTAATTGGTCAGTTATGACTTAAATCTGATCCTTATATATCTCCCATTATGTATATATTATCCAATCAAGTGTTTCTATTTTGAGAAGTTTAAGACCTCTAAGAAGTATGGAGGAATGTTGGGAAATGATTTTTTTAGATATATCTCTATCTATGTGGTTAAGACTATTTGATGAAGTAATGAGATAAGGTACGCTTTTATAAGCGAGGGGAGTGGATAATTTTTAAATGCATTAAGGTTTTAAATATTAAAATTTTATTTCATGAGGTTAAGTAGACCAAGATAGAGTAATTTTGAATATAATATTCGTTAATCACAAAATACACTTATCCAATTAGATTTATCCATGTTTTATAAATATTTTATTCCTCATATCTTATTTTATCCCCTATTAACTCATTAAAAATTTATATGAGTGTAAAATAAATACCATTTTAACTATTAATTATGACCCAAAATGAAATTTAACACACTCTTAAATTTCAAAATAATCATTAAAAATAACAAATTAAACTTTTTTTATTCAACTTGTATCAGTGGAAAAAAATTAAATTCAATATATATATGACAGACTTCATAGAATATTTTTTTAAATGTCCTTTTTAAAAGATTTTATAACAAAATAAAATATCATTCTAATTCATATATAATTATATGGATTAGGTTTAATAAAATATTAATAATGTAACTTTATAACAAATATGAAATATAATGCGCCATTTAATATAATATACCTGAATTTAAATGATAATTTTAACACAAATCTTTACATTGCACTATTCACTAAAATAAATCAATCTTTTTATAAAAAATCATAAAATTGGCCATGAATTAATTTTAATATAAAGAATATAAAAACTAATTTTCATTTATTAATTTTTAAATAAAATAGTTATTTTTTAATTTTTTTAACAAAAATCATATATTTTATGGAAAGAAGTCAGATATATTAAAACCATTTATCTACTAAATGATCTATCATATCAAATTTTCATATTATACATTGATCCAGAAAATATATTTTATAATGTATATAGGACATGAACATATTTTATTAATAAAATTTATATTTTTTAAAATAATTCCACCCTTTCATAAATGTTTTCCCTCGCTATTTTTTTCATTACTAAACCATGTGACAGTATATTACCCACAAATCCATTGTGTATTTGTGTGTTTCTTTTTCAACAGTGTAATTATTATAAAAATTGTCAACATTTTTAATCACATTATATATCATTCCCTTCCTTATGTGATGTATTCATTAAACAGACTTTTATTTATAATAAAAAATCTCTTTTAACTATACCACACATAAGATAAAAACATGAGATGTGTTTGTTATATACTTATATAGAAATGAAACCTGATAAACATCATGTAACTAAGATAAAAATAAAGGTAAGTCTACCTATAAATAATGTGATCTCACTTTTTCCATAATTTAATACTGTCCAAGTAACCCAAAGCTCAGCCATCCTTTTTTACCAAAACAGGTTACACCTTTCCATCTATATATTTTATGAAAGATATGTTCACCTTCCTCAAATGAAAGGGTTTTCCTCTAGTTATCTCACAAAATATTATTCATACTCTATGATAAACTCATATGGTGTTGATTCATCATTACCTTGTCAATATTTTCTTCACAAAATTTTCAACCTAATAATTACCTCACATAGACATTATCTCAGTATGATATATTCTAACACCATATTTCATATAATGTCTTATAATATTCCTTTAAAATATATTATTTAAAACCATTATTGAATAAAAATGGATCTGATAGAATATTTTTATCATTATATCCCTAATAATATAATTGGAAATATTTGATAATATCCTTTAATTTATGAATTATGTGATTCGGTTGTCATTCAGGTTGTGGAGGAAAATTTTTACTGGAATTTAATTCAGTTATCATCGAATTCTAATGTTCTTCAGTAAAATTTTATTAAATGAAAGAACATGTAATTGATGTATTGGAGATGGTAATACCGTGTAAAATTAATGTGTCATGATGAAAATTTTTATAAATCTAATACAATGTCAATGTATCTCTAATAGGCATAAAATGACAATATTTTGTGAAACAATCAATATTTGCCCAATATAAATATTACCAACAAATGCCTTTGGTATATAGACCATGAAACCAATTGGTATATTCTCCCATTTCAACCATGAATTGAAATATGATTATTCATCCTCTTATGTAGATTTCTTTCATTTTTTTCTTTCCATCTAGTCTGCTATTTGATTTTAAATTTATTTATTTATTTTTTCATAACATCCCATAAATAATATTAATGTAGGTCCTTATATATATTTTTGCTTCCAAGAATGAAAAATATAGATTTGTGAGCTTCAATTTATAATTACTTCTTTAAATAGTAATTAACTAGAACATCAAACCAATTTTAAAATAATATAATAAATTATTTGTAAATATTAAATTTTATAAATTTACCTTTCTAAATGAATTATTTTCTTTTCATGTAAACCATGATTCTTCATTAAATCCAAATTAATTATTTTTATAATGGATTACACTACTAATACATGGTGAAAATGTTAATGATATTATATATATACAAATTATAGAATGGAAATTTTTAATTCATTAATTAATTGATAATTTTTAGATGTAACATAGTTTATGATGAATTAGCCTTTAAACATAAGGAATCATATACCTTGTTTTATATTCCAAGATGAAAGTGAATTCTGAAATTATGATCCTTAATAAGTATTACCTATATTATTTTTCCCTTGATCAAATATATTTAAGTAAATATATATATTAAAATATTATGATAAATATGTATTTCAAATATATACCTATATAGTTGATTCATATATATTTTTTATGTAAAAAATAATAAAACATATTAAATGTCATCTGTAGGATAATTCTTCTCATAGGGCTTTTATTGATGATATATACAAATGATAACCCAATCGATACCATGTGGGATTTATTAAAGTATAATAAATGTATAAATAGTATGAGGCATTCATGGGTATAAAAAACGAATCTAACTATTAAAATAACAAATTTAAATAATATACTAAAGACTACATTTATTAAAATAACAACTTAATTTTGATCATAAAAATTTTGAAAATGGATTTATATTCTAAAATAATAGATATATATGAATATATTTATTCCATAAAAATAAGTTATTTATTATATAAATCCATTTTAAACTTCTAGGATATTCTTAGATAATGATAAAAACAAAAAAAAGGTATAGTACCAAAAAATTTACTTTTTGATAAAAAATTATCTTTTTGAAAAATAACTCAAATTGTAATAAAAATTCAATTATGATATGATAAATTTAAAAATGAAGTTTATTTTAAAAAAATTTATTTCTAGACTTTATAAAATTATTTTTTGAAGATAAATACATGATATAATTATGTCTAATCTTATTTATAATAACCCATTTTAATCATATAGAATAATAGTAATTCATCCTCTAAAGGTATTAATATTTAATTGACTTCATCAATATTGGTTTTAACCTAGTTTTATAAAAATCATCATCTAATATGTTTTTTAATGTTTACATAATGTTATTTTGTAAGACAAGTTACAAAACATAAAATTTATTTTAAATAATCCACAATCTATATTTGTTAAAATAGTGGTTAAAAATATGAAAAAGAAAAAATGAAAAAAAAGTTCAAAATAATAGGACTGTAGAAAATATAATTTCCTTGAAACATAAAATAATAAATAATTACTACAAAAAATATTCATAAAAAAATATTTGGTCCTAGGTTCACAGAAAACATTCATTCCACAACCCATAAACAGAGATATTTATATGAAATTCTAAAATAAACTTTTGAAAAAACCTACTCACATTACATTAATGAATCAAAATGTCCACAAAAATATCCATAAAAAATATACATAATAAATTACTGATATAATCTATCTACATCACAATCACAGAACAATAAAACTTAACTACCTCCTGTTCACATAAAATCATCTGAGAAAATCAACATGACTAATGGTACAAAGAAAACACATGGAAAAAATACTCCAACCTCATTTTCATACATCATAACTCTGAAAAAGTATACAAACATCACATTCATGTAACATTTCATCATCTCAAATTATGTAAAATTTTAATAAATGAATTAGAAGACTATATATCTACCCACCAACCAATAGAAATAATCTATACATTTGTGTTCTCAGAAAACACTAAAATGAATATATTTTTTATATTACATAATTTTTCATGGAAAAAGAAATAGGAATACAATGAACTTGTAGACCATATAATAATCCATCTATTGAAATAAAGAGGTTATTTGTATATAGAAAAATTATTTGGAAAAATTCTGTATCATTAAAGAGTTTGAAATTAGTTAAACAATTAATTTTTATGATCATTGATTATATCACATAAATAAATGAGAGGTAATTTCTATTTTAATTCTTAAATCATTATGAATTAGGATTATTTAGGAAAAAAAATTTAAATAAGGGAAGGAATCTTGGTTGAAATGTTTTTTTGACCTAAATAATATGTTCACAATGAGAAACCATAAATAGTGATCTTAGAAAACTTATGTGACATATCTTAAAATAAAAATTTCATATGCCACATTCTAATCATATTTTCAAAATTATGAAGTGATAACATTGGGATAATTTTCATTTATAAATATAAATTTAAATAATAAATCCTCTAAAAGGACATATAGGTTATCAAAAAGAAAAGTGAAATGGAAGATAAATAACATAATAAGGGAGTGAATACATTTTATTAAATTAATATAAATTATTTTAAATCCAATATCTTTAAATAGATAATAATACATACATTTTAAATTAATTAAATATAAACTAATCATTAATTAGTTATGAATTATTATATAAAATTTCATAGTTTTATGGAGGATAAATTCATCATTTGGGAATATTTGGATAAATTATTTCATTTTCCACTAAGATGAAAGGGATGTAAAAAATAATTTCTCACCAGGGAAGAAATCAATCATAGAAGTTTGAAGTTCAAGATGATACAACATATCTCTAAATGGGGGTTGAGTTAATATAAAAACATTCATCATTTTTATTTTAATTATTGAAAACCCATAAAGGGTATAACATGAGATACTTTTGAACATAGCATATATTGAATATAAAATTATTATTTAATGATACAGTGGACAATATATACCATTTAAAAGGAATAGGTTGTGACTACACAATATATGTCAATGATGAAAAATTGATATGAAAAAAATGTCCCTTAATTCTTTAATTCAACATAATTTATTTAACCTCTTCTAAAATAAGATTATTTTTATTAATCACCAATTCAGTAAGAGTATTAATTCCTATAAACTTTTTTAAACATAATTTATAACATTCTTATGTAATTATTATGTTTATTTATATATCATTTTCATCGTTTTCTGTTTTTTATTTTTGACCATTTCATCGAGTACAAGTTTTATATTGGTCTTGTGATTTTATTTTAATATATTAAAATTTCATAATTATAATATCATTATATATAATGAAATTCAATTTTTATAATTATTTTAACATTTTAATTTAATTTCATAAGTATTTTAGTAATGATTCATGAAGAATAACATGACTATGATATTTTTTTGTTAATTTTCTTGAACAAGGGATGATAGATTAATCAGATGATACGAATTACCATCACAACTATAGAACAAACAATTCATTAATTATTTATTATTTTAAAATATATCTATTATCTTTTTTAAGAATAATATTCCATTGGGAAAATATCATTATTATAAGATCATGATTATATTATTATTTTTATTTTTTAGTTTTTGGTTAATTAATATTTGCATATCTATAAAAATATTATATTGGAAGGTAAAGTTATTCACTTTCATGGAGGTGCAAATCCACTTGTACAGATGGGTGATATATTCATTTTCCATTGATTTGAAGGAAGATTGGGAAAGGTTTATAATTTATTTATATTTAAAATTCTATAAATATAATATAAGTAATTAAAATAAAATATATGAACTATTAATTTTAGAAGTTGATGGAAAATAATGCATTTCATTCAATGAGACGTCAGTCTTCCCATGCACATGTTGACATATTAATTTTTAGAATAGAATAAAATGTTGGTTCATATTTGATATTAAATTTTTATATTAACTTTTTATAATATTTTTTACAATTATTTTTTCTGAAATTCCTTAATAGATTAATTTTTATGAGGTATTAAAATAATATAATATAAATAGAATGAAAATAAAATAATAGAGAATGTTTCCAGTCTATATGGAATATTTCTTTTTCAAAATTTATTTTTGAATTTGAGAGGTGTAATAATGAGAATAAAAAACCATTTAAGAAGTTTCTAGGAGTATTGGACCGTTTTTTGGAATTATTTTTGTTTATTATAATATTCATGGTGTTTTATGAGAAAGGGTTGGTGATGGTTTCTATTATAATGGAGATGAGTGGATTTTTTAAAATATAAAAAATGTAAAGTCACAATTGAAAGGTCAAATAGATCTAATAGTGGAAGTAAATGTATTAGAGAAAGTGTTATATTTTTGTAAACTTAACAAAACATTTTAAAATATGTTTTTATATTTTTATGGCACTTACAAAATTATTTATTCATTTTTGGTTTTTTAGTTTTTACCATTGTACCGAATTTTTACCTATAAAACATATTATTATTTCATAAAATTAAAATGGTCATTATCAGAAAATTTTTCCTTAATAATTACAAATATAAAATACATATTCTCAAATAAATATTATATTTATATTTATAAGTAATTTAATTAATATCCCCTGTAACACATAAACATTTTTTTAATGTGTATTTTTAGTGTAAAAAAATTCAAGAAAAAAATATCAATGTGTCTTAATTATGTGAAATTATGAAGAATATTATAATATAAAAAATATTTATATAGAGTAAAAATAAATCTATAATATAAGTTTACCTTATGATATCAGAATTAAATAATTTGTTATAAATAATTGATTTAATTAGATTAAAAAATTACTTATATTTCAAAATGGTATACATCAGTTTTCTAAATCAGGTTTTAATTTTTAATATGAATAATTTCATGGAATAAATTCAGTTTTCAAGGAATTTTTTTTATACTTTTTCATTTAATATTTACCTTTTTATATACTATAAAATGGCACGGTTTTAGTAAAAACTAAATTTCTCACTCATTGCCTAAAAATAAATTATTTCTTTAAAATACCAAAAAATCATCATATGTAAATTTTGAGAGGATGAATTAAAAAAATTGTTTCCCTTTTATCACAATTAAAATTCTAATGTTAAAAAAATTATTTTTTAAATGAAAATACAAATAATAATGAAAAATAATTTTTATAGAATATTGATCAATAAAACATTAAATTTTAAAAATATGTTTTCATGGTGATTATTATTAAAATTATTGAATATTTTTATCATAATATTATATAAAATGTAATAAATTTAATTCATTATAAAAATACACATCATTGTATATAATATTTCTTTGATAAAATATCCATTTTAACTTTTCATATTTTTTTCATCATTCAATAATTATTTATCATCTATATCATAAATTAAATTAATAAATAAAAAATTAATAACAAATAATATCATTATGTAATAAATTTAAATATAGTTTTCTATATAAATTATTTTTGTTACGTATTCATTATCAACCTATTTAATATATTTTTTAAAAATTATATATGTTTTGTATCATACAATATTATTCTAATATGGTGTGTCATAGTTCGTTTTATTTTTAGTGTTTTTAGATAATTAAATTTTTCATTATATATAATTAAAATAAAAAATATGTTCTGAGATCTCATGCCTCTTTTTTCACCCCCTATAAAAACATTTTAACCTCATAATTATTTTTATCATGTCTGAATTAATAATATTAAGGGTCCTATAATTAGAGATATATATTATACATAGATAGAAACCTTACATACATAGATAACAAAAGACTCGTTATTTCTGAAATACAAGGAATGTGTTTATATTTTTTCCTTTCCCAAAATTTTTTTGTAAAATATTATTCCTTGGTTTTTTAAAGGATTTATAGTGTCATATGTTTCATTCTTCATCTCCATGAACCTATTTCCTACGAAATAATAAAAATAAAATTTTTATTATTAAATCTAACAAAATTAAATTAAATTATCTCAGGATTATGAATAATTATCATAATATGTTTTCTATATTGAATATTTTGTTTAATACTATGATAACTCTAATTCAACAATGATATAATTAAATCAACTTATCACTTTATCAGTTTAACCTATGTTGTCTATGATCATATTCATATTAGATTACTTAATGCAACAAGTAATATATATTACATCATAAAATTATAGTTTAATAATTCATAAGTGTTAACAATGACAAAATTATCATCCAAATCATATTTTAATACACTAAAATTTTAGTTTAAATTGAATACCCTATTCAATTTCATGAACCACATGGAATTCTGAGAAGTAAAATAATTTTAATACACTATAAATTATAATTATTTAAATACGACTAATATAATGTTGCCTTAAAATATAAAGGTATGAATTGTAATAATAAATTTATGAGAAATGTATATAATTTTTTTATATATTTTAAATTTATTGATTACATTATAATAAATTTGAAATCAATTTTTTTGAAGTCTTCTTATAATTCAAAACCAGTTTTTCATCAAAATGATTTTTACTGCTTAATGTGAGCATATATTATAATTAATTTATAAAAAATTTAAAAATTATATTTTATAAAATGATATAATTTCTGAAATCAAAATATAAAAATTATATTAAGAATAGATTTTTTTTATTTTTTAAAATTGTTTATTTTTTACCGAATTTCAGAAATGTATTGATTTTTTAGAAAATAATTTTATCTATTTATTTATTTAAAATTTACCTTTGTTATTTACATTTATTTATAATGTCTTTTTTTTTTAATTTTTCTTAAAATTTTTCTTATTATGTTCATTATTATATTCTTTATTCAATATTATTATATTAATACATTTTTGTACATAAATATTTTTTTTGTATGGAAAATCTATTTTCAACATGGTGGATGAGATTATTTTGAAATTAATTTTCAAAAGTTATATTGATTGAATTTGGTAAAATGGAATACATAATTGTAATCAATATACACAATAATTTTATATATTGTTACTTTATTTCTCTTTATTATGAATACTGTGTTTGTAGAATATTTTCCATAATGATAACTGTAAATTGGAAAATTACGGTTCAAAATAATATAATAAGGCCTTAAAAATATATTTAACACTTGATTAAAATATTTTGGATTAGTTTATTTTCACAATAATCATCCAATATTATATGTTATGAAAACATGGTGATATTATTCTTTCATAATGATCTTAATATTATTTTTGGAAAAGAGTAAATAAAAAATGTTATTATCATTATTTTATAAACTATAATATTTTATTATATATATATATAAGGAGGATACGTTTTTTTGTAAATGGTTGTTAAAATATTAAGGGAATTTTTCTATCAATTATATATTTTTTTAATTTTTGGGGATGTAATAATTTCTTTACATTTTTACACAATGTGACACAATGTTTGTTCAAGTCATAAAAAAATAAATTAAATAATTTTAAACATTTTTTATGTAAATGTTTTTCATTTTTTATGGGTTTCTATGAATGTTTTACATAAATAAACGTTTTTAGTGATGATTTTATTTGGTATATTTCAAATAAATTATTGTATTTTTTAAAATTAAATTATGTAAATTGCATGAAAATGAATTTAGTGGAATTTTTTTAAAATAATATTTTATTATATGAAATAAAATTAATTTTATATTTTATATTTTTCCAATTCAATTGAATATTTTCTACAATATAAAAAATCAATTTTAGGACCGTTTATCCTAATATATTTACTTTATGTAACCATATTTAATAAAAAATATTAGTATTGTCATAGTCATTAAAAGGGATAACGACATGTCAAAACTAAGAGATAATTGTTAATACAATATCCAATATTATATAATTATTATTTTATGATATTATTTAGACATATAACCATCCTAACTTCTAAATATTTCACTTTCATTACACATTAATATTAAAATTATTTCTTATTAATTTTATTACATTTATTAACTCCTAGTGCACCCCACTCCTCTAATAAAAAATTACACCACCCAAGCTCTATTGTTAACACTTATTTCTTCACATAAAAAGATTAAAAAATACAATTATCTCATTAGAATCCTTATCAAAATTATATAGCTATTTTTATTCACTAACTTTTTATTCCCTATGAACCTTATGAATCAATTAGTATTTTTTTCTCCAAAGAGGTGGTAATCATATTAATTGTGTGTTTTTATATTACATATTCTTCTACCACCATAAATTATATAAAAAACATTTCAATATAACAACATCATTATATAAAATATAAATAAATTTTAATAAATAAATGTAATAAAATTATTCATACCCTTCTTCATCAAATGGGGAACATAACCCATCTTTTTTTAATACATGTAGGGTTCTACATCCAAAAGTTGATGTGTTTCTTCCTCCATCACAGCATCACATGGTTGTTGTTTTTTGATTTATTTTGTGTAATTTTATTATATTCATTAAATAATTTTAATTATAATAAAATAATATATGTAACATACTTATTCTCACCCATAGTCTTTGGAATATTTTATGGGTGTTAATAGACTTCTATGATGTTACTAGGACACTTATTGATGGAAATAAATTCAAAGGTCCTTAAAAAAATGGGGGATAATTTTCTCTTTAAATATAAAATATCCAAACCAAAATTATAAAAACTAAACCTCTATATGATTTATGATTACAAAAATTAAACTAAAAAGATAACAATTCTAAAAATATTATCAATGTTCAGGTAGAAAAAAGTGATATGACCAAAGTAAAAGGAAAGAACAAAACCCAAAGGAACAAAGCACATAAAACTAGCAACTCGAAACCTTCACAGAGATCCATATCAACAAAAAATTCAGGATGTATTTGTAAGAATAAATAATAATATAATATTCCTTCAATTTTCATGTGTCTTGATATAAGACATCTATGAACATGTGATTTTCCCATGTAATGGAAGAGTTTAAACTCAGTATGATTTCCCCATTGACTTCCCAACTCACTACACTTGAGAAGTATTTTTATAATTTTTATATGAAATATATTAAACAATTTAGATCATTTTATATCAATTCCAAAATTGTTTTCTAAGAATATATATAAAAAACATTTAAAAACATTGTTAAAACCATTTGGAATACCCATTCAATGATTACACACATCCACACATCTTCACATGAAATCCTAATTTATTGTTCAATACTCTTTATTTCTATCTCATAAAACGTCAATTTTGTCACAAGGTTGTCAATACTATGTTCTCTAATAGAATATTCCCCTTCTACATGGTCCCATCTAATGATAAAGAAACCACACAAAACCTGTAAACCAATAACCATACAACGACATTTCACAAAAAAACTGTTATTTCTTTAAACCATTTCAAAAAAAATTCCATGTATAAAATCAAAAAATTTGTTATAAATTAATCATTTCACATTTTTTTTATCAATGTTGAATTTCCACAAAACATTCAATTTCAACATTTTTTCAAACCATTACTAAATAGGTTTCCTAGAAGAATAATATTGTAATCCCACAATAATTTAAAGAAAAACATTTATTACAAAATATGATATAATATTCTAATCAAGTGGAGTTGAGATTCAATCTAGCTACCACATACTCATTTTAAAAAATATGAGTGGAACAAAAAAATTATTTCTGATCATGAACCACCATTATATTTTCATAATGTAACATAAAAGATCACAATTCCCATCATGTAATATGGATCTATTAATAGTGAAAAACTTAAATGGTTCTAAGAAAGGGAATAAGAAGAGTTATAAGAAGAAAAATCGAGAACAAGTCTTGATGGAAAATATGAATTTTTAATTAGAATTCAAATGACTAAAACGTGATTTTGGAATTAATATAATTTCCTTCCGTGCCACTAGATGAAAAAGAATTTTACATTTCAAAATATATGGAAAATAAAAGTGATATTTATACTAAAAAGTAATTCAATCCAAATATTTTGTGTCAAAAACTACACTGTGCATAGTTCAGGTGCACAGTTAGTCCAAAAATGAGCTTACTTTGCACAAGCTACTATCTCAATAGCTGTATGTTTGAATATTATCTCTTGATCACCCATATAGTTAGTCAAAATATTAAATAATAGTGTTGGAACTACTATTTAAATGGCATTAGGCATGCATAGTTTCTCTTGAGCGCCCACATTTTTTGGTCAAACTATGAAAAATCCATGTGGATTTATTTTCCCTCTTACTATAAGCCACATATTTATTGGGATAAGGTGCACAATTTCTACTTACAATGCTCAATCATTGAACCTATAAATATGCCTCAAAATAATTCCAAACCACCTTTGAACCTCCCAAAAAATTACTCTTTCTTTGTATATAAATAAATTACATAAATAAATTTTCATGTTCAGAATATAAATTGTTCATAATTATATTAACCATATGTGTTTCTTCCCTAGATGGTTAACATAATTTTTCCTCTGGGAGTTTGAACCATGACACTATTCTTTTCCATCATGTTATACATGTTTCCTTTTGAATTAGACTATGTTACCATAAAATCCACGATAAACTGATGACCACCAAATACAAGACTATCTCATGCCTATCCAAAATCCATACCAACAGTTGATTAAATATATAATCCAACTATGTATAAACATGATACCATCAAAACACATTTTAAAGATCAAAATGGTACCTCATCAACTGATATGAATGCAACAGATTATGTATTAAGTTTAAAATTTGTAGTAAATTCAAAAAATATGACTCCACATCAACAAGTTTTGGTATCTCAAAATATACAATTTAATAAGGGTAAAACATTACCAATTAACAAAAAGATGATTCCAAATCCCTGGTGATATTCTCAAGAACATATGATCACTCACATAAAATTGAAATGGCCATCAATGATGATCTGGATAAATGTTCTATTAAATTTGATCCATATCTTTCTTATTTCGGATCATCTAAATATTCTCTATTGTCTCTTACACCAGTCTAGATCCAACTAATAAAGTCTTTACAATTTACACCCAACTAATTTAATAATGAAAATGATTCCCAAACAATTATTCTAAAGGATCCATATATATCATGTCTTGATAAATATAGTTGAATTAGAACTCCACTAACTGTATGTTCTCCTTCCAAGAGCCATTAAAATCAATATCAAAATCTATTAGAATTTCCTCAAAAATATTTATTTTTCATACATATATCTATATGTATGTGTATTATATTAAATTACCATAGTTAAATAATACCGAAGGTGTTGTTATATGTATTTCAAAATATGAAATGTAAACTGGTGGTTGTGGTTATATGTAGTCAAGTTAGGAATTTTATGCAGCTTCACAAATTCTAAGATTTAAATTTTTGACAACCCATACATCATTTGGGATGAAGAAATAGAGGTAAAATTTTTCAACTACGGGATTTATCCCATAATTAACCTTATGTAATAATGTTTTATAACCATTCTTGGTAATATTTTCATTAAATATATGGATATATACTCCCATTTCCATAATGAAATCGGTAATGACTACAATATGCCCATTGTATGTTGGTATTCTTCCTTGACATACCAATATGTAAGGAAACTAAAATAATATAGTTCCACATTCATTTTCATTAAAACCAAACAAAATATTCCATTCATAACTTTATATATCTTTTGAATTCAAAGATTATGGAACCACTTATAATTGCAGTAAGAATTAACAGTTTGATCCTCAATAGCCGAAGGTACCTCAATCTGTGATCTAAAAATAAAATCTGAACTCTAATATTTCTTCAAACCCTTAACGATGTTCCCCAATTTGGTTTTCACATATTGGTAACACATTCAAGATTGGGTAAATAATAATATTTCAAATTTTGGACATAATTAGGAATAACTGTGAAAGAAAATGTAACATAACCCTAGTTGATTCGATCAACGTACAAGTTTTTTAATAAAAAAAATTCTCTACCACTAATCCAAATCCTCATTATCAACAAATCGTATAACATCCTATAACATATCTTTCCTAGAAACCACAAAACTGGTGCTCCAAGCTAGGTTATCCTATGTCCTCAAGCACACTTCCCCATATTCTAGAGGTTTCTGACTACCAGTGAGGGTCTAATGAGTCACATGGGGATATTATAACCTTTTAACCAGAGTAAGCCACAGAAACCACAATTTGAATAGTGTAATAAAATGAACTACTCATAAACATGCATAACCAACATTTCCCAAACAGGGTACAAAAACAATCACATAAAACAATGTTATCCCAGACTAATAGTGTAATGTAAAAGAAAACACAAAATAGAACAAATGACCAAAACTCATAATGGGACCCGATTCTAAGTCTTGATCCTTCTCCAAGTACATCTGAATCCCAAATAAACATCTTAGTGTAGGGCCCATGCCCTCATCCTAGCCTAAAACTAATAGATCTGCTCTGGTACCTAATGATGTCCCAAGAAGGGTGTTATTAAAAACAATGTAGGACATCACCAATGGTGTCTACAAAATATCTGATCTAATAGATTGTGCATGAAAGTACAAAATAAAAGTTAAGTAAACAATGGATAGTTCGGGTTCTATAAGTAAATATATTTCATTTAATTTATTCCTAGAATTTATCCCAAATTCATTTTCTTATATCATCATCTTTATATAAGCCATATTGATCACATGTTCCATGTGTTAGGCATAATTATCATATAAACAAGGTTATAAGGCAATCAGTCAGAATGAATAGACGAAACAAATCAACTCCTTATCTCATTAGGGATCCACATATCACATCAGCACATTCTTCCAATCAATCACAATGAATATGGGAAACAAATTAACTCCCTATATCACTTGGGATCCATATATCACATCAACACATTCTCCTCACCTCGAAGCCTTAGTCCGGGTGGAATAAAACTGTTAGGGGAATAGATCTTTTGTCCCCTTCCCTAACCCATTCATTTGGGTGTGGCGTTTAGAGCTTGATTCTAACTCGACCAGTAGGCATAGAACCTCATGTCAATGCCCCACTATACCAAGCCATGTATACATTCATATTTATCAACTCATCACAACCATACCATAACACAACCAAGCATACTCAATTCCATTTGATATCACAATTCACAACAACATCATGAGAATTTATACAATGAGGTAACCCATTAGGTGTATTCAACAATCCCCTATTCCTTAGACAAATTCATCATGTACCATTCATTAACACATTTAGAAAATTTATCATTTCACTAGTAATTACCCACTTATGCATTTCAAGTAAATTTCTTATATCACATAACGCAATTC
Organism: Viscum album; assembly: GCA_963277665.1. Lineage (NCBI taxonomy): Eukaryota > Viridiplantae > Streptophyta > Magnoliopsida > Santalales > Viscaceae > Viscum > Viscum album. The sequence continues at coordinate 398,984,665 of OY728126.1, forward strand.
CTTTATTACATTCATTAATTTAGGTGTACCACTTAATTATCATGTATTAAGACATTCCACAATCTCATCCATTCAATTATTACCACCCATTAACACATTTACCATTTCCCATTCCATTACCAAATTACATGGTCTCCATTTAGCATACCCTAATCTGGTTAGACATTTCAAACCAAATTCATGAAATAATAGACATAATATCATTCAACCCAATTACCAATTTTCATGTATTAAAACAAAACCTTATGCCTTTATTTTCCTATGAATATTTATCATTGTTAAATTTATAACTTAATCAATCATTAAGACACATTCTACATGAGTTTCACATTCTAATTAGGCATCCCACCACTTAACCCTACCACAATCTCAGCCTGGGTTTTCAGATGCACCCCATGGGTGGCCCTAAAATGGTCATGTCATCCTCAACTCATCCCATGAGGATCGTGAAGGATTAAATTGGTCACTTATACAACCATTTTTATCAAACAATTCAATGGAACCAATAACACAAAAAGGGGAAAACAAGAACACCAACATCCGTGCAGAAATCCAAAATAAAACTATGGGATAATACTTATAGACAACATACCTCATATCTGTTGGTGAACACACTCTTGATATTGTCCACAGATCGGGATTTAAGAACTCCTTGAAGCCTCCACCTAGATATTTATCAAAAATGATGGATTTATCATTTCTGATGGAGAAGAGAGGAAGATACAAACCCCAAACTAAAAAGAGATGAAACATGTGGATTAGGCTTATATAGATCTTCAATCCGCACTCGATGACTCCCAAAATGCCCGTGAATAAAATTTCATCCCTCATTGAGAGCTCTTGGGATCTTTTGACCATTTTTTGGGTTCCAAGGGATTGGGAGGAGTAAAACCCCGAGTTGGGTCTTAAAATACTGGGGTGGCATTTTTATAAATTTTTTAACATTATTGGGCTGCATGGTTTACCTGAACGGTTTTCCAAACCGTGTGAAAACCATGTGATAGCTACAGTATATGAGAGGTAATCCAAAACGTTTCCCTAGGAATTCCACATGGTTATCCCTAACTATGTGTAGACCGTGCGAAAGGTACTATCAAAGGATGTTCGGACTGCACGGTTTCCCCTAATCGTGTGCAGACTGTGCACCTTGTACTTATTAGCCCAATTACTTCACTCTTCATGCCCCAAGCCCCCGGGCCACCCTAGATCCCCCACATAAACATAAGAAAGAATTATCTATTCTCAATGGAGAGATCCAAGACAACACATAACAAAAACAAATTTTAAGAAAATTCAGGACCATATAACCTTCCCAGCTTATAATGGCTCATCAAAGTCGCTCTTCCTAGCATTACAAAGTTTCCATAACTAATGTTCATTCCACTTGGCCTTCTGATCCACCAACTATACAAGTTTCTATATTCACATCACAAGGTCAGTGAACAAGGATCAAGGGCACATACTTTCCCCTCAATACATCCTAACTAAAACACACATCACGAACTAAAAAAACTCCTCAAGCAAGAATCCACTTCAACCATTCCCACTATGAGAATTTCATGGGGAAAACATAAGAAAAAACAAATAACTCACAAAACATTGAAACATAACACACAAAATTACATCATCATAGAGGAACCAATTGAAACCTCATCGGCCCAATCCTCTGCTTAACTCTTGACCCAAATAACTTGGCGTCACTTTCCAGTTCACCCAACTCGAACTCTGACAGACATGGTATCACCCAGAAGAAAAAAAAACAATTCTTCCCACCACCTATATTGAAGAATTAACTCAACATATATACATCCCAACACAACTCCAAAACACTTGGTTAGTTGACTAGTTATATTGTGCCCAAGCTCACCACCAGGGCCACTCCCCCAAATAGTGACCACTCATGTTCTTCCAACCTAAATTTGTGATCACGTCATCAACCATCCATTTATTCGGTATGGTTGTCACCCCCATTTTCAGTTACTCAGTACATCCTCCATCAACGAAGGTCCACTCGAACTCAACCCAAAATCCCCATATCCTAACATGTTTCAACTCACCGTACCCAATAATTTATAGGGTATTAACCTACATCGACATCTAGTTTCACCGTAGAGACCTTCCAGAAGGAGATTCTTGCTCTATCCATTCAAGGAATAAGATCTAAATGACCTCACCATAGTATAATTTCATTTCAAAAAGTCTCATTCCTCTAAAACATGTACACAGATGTGGGTCACTCACAACACACACATTCAATTTTACTATATCAGGTTGGACAACACCTGACTGGCTTCTCCAATAACACACAACTTCCACTAATGGTACTCTACTAATTTCTCACCTTTTCAAAGTGATTACTAACTTAAAGCCTATCATTATCATACAGACACCCAACTAAGGTCATTCCATGAATTCTAGTATAATTTCATCATCATGGTGCTACAAAACTCCAGACTGTCATTGACCTCGCCCTTGGAATGAAACAAAATCACATGGCCAAATTTCACTCTACTTTACGACGTTCACAACCACACAAGCGAATAATTACTCGAGTCTAACTCCAATCATCATTGAAGTCATATGACCCCAACATCCATTGCCACAACCTACTATCATATCCATCCACACCCTATTATGACTTCAGTACAACCATATCATGCTTCACATGGAACCACCATGAGCAAAAATCCAATACATGGCACATCAGTCACTGCATCCAAGGCCCACATGCCACTGCGAGGTACCTGACAAGAACCTTACTGGTTCTTTACTATAATCGAGGTGCCACTACATCAGCTCGATGTTCTCCTATCCACATCTTAGACTGACTTATCACTCCCCACCTTATGAGTATTGTCACCACTTCTCTCAAGAGGTATTTACACCACCACATCTTATACGTGATCAAAAACCAAACACCAAACATAAACATTTCAAACCATCATTCTCCAAAACAATAAAATAAATTTCCCCCATTTCCCATTCTCGGATTCTGTGGATGACCCCCCTGACTATTTTCGTCATTTGGTCCATCCCAAGGACCTCACCCAAAACCATAGAGGGTGTGAATTCCATCATCAATCTCCACACATGGCGTTTCCAAGAGCGTAAAATCCTTGTTATCCTTCATCCAACCAGACACCTCCATGTCTCTTAGCGTGAGACAGAGCTTCTCAACATACCTAGGATGATGTCAAGATGTTGTTCATGATCGTCACTAGTTTTGGTATACTAAGAAGCTATTGAGGAACACCAAGACAAACATATTCATTCCTATTATCAAACTATGGGACACCATGACCTTCCAAGTATTTCATGCCTCCTGGTCAAACAATTCTCATCAACAGTTAACCAACACCACTCAGTTTTGATGGCCAACTTGATCCAACCATCATCCCACAACCAAACAATTCAGACAACATGATCAGCCACGTGACCACACTTACCTCGGGTGTCACCATTGAGTGAAATAATATAACCAAATTATATCCACCTTCGCCTCATTTACTCAAAAATAACCTCAATACCTTATTAATCATCATCCAAATAGGTGAATCAGGAATCCATACAATACAACCCTTCTAAACAAACCTTAGATCCTACTACGATCACATGGGTTCCCTTATCAAATAACTTGTTATAACAATACCGTTTACTAAAACATAGTGGTATTCAATATGCATTAACACTACACCTGAAGAATCTCCCATGATTCATATTATGAAGTATCTACACCATTGGGTTATCATCTTACATGGTCACCCTTGATTTTTTGAAACTATCAGCACAAAACCGTAACTCGATTATCGCCACTATCCATAAACCAGTTCACTTTACCCCCCTAAGGTCAAACATGCACCATACAACACTATACGTCCCACTATCAAGGTTCCAATCATCTACATGTGTGACACACTCCCAAAATAACTAGAAGGTGTGTCCAACCCCTCTCATAGGTCACATTGATGGATGAACGATACCAACTCCCAAAAATGAGGTCACAAGTAGGATAAGTCATTGTTCCTCTCTCTAAACCTTTCTTATCATGACACGAACAAAGCAATGCTCATGGTTGGAACTCTCACACCCATTCTAATGCACACTTTTCCTATAACCCCAACAACCGTTTACTCTAGGTCACACACAAAAGGTGTACACATTCATCATCAATGTATGTAAAACATCTTCTCTGGGATTCAAGACATAGCTCGCAAGGTATCAACTCACAAGGTCACCAAGACCCAGGTACCATCTTTAGGGTCTAGCATGCACTTCATACTATCACAATCCATGAGATTTTTCATCTCCCATATTACTGAACAAAGCCTCATAACCCCAATGACAAAACCCCACCAAGGGTTCCTTAAACACACCACCGAGGCCATATCATATCCAGAAAGGCCTCAAAATCCATATCCAAGGTCTCAAACTAGGTCACTCTCACCACCCCACCCACACATACATGTGGCAAACTGAAAACAAAAAGGATACCAACATTTGAACTCAATCATTCTTATTTTAAACTTATTGTACACCTGACGCTTCAAAGAGTGACATACATAGTATAACCACAGATGGAAAATATCCAACACTATAAATCATAAATAAAAAATTATCCATACACTATCCCAATGTTTATAATCACACTTAGAACACCACCCTCTATAATACCTACCATGGGTCAAGGTCAACATGGGGTAAATAGTTTAAATAATCATAAGTCTTTCATCAACACATCATCAAACCCATTCTTCTTATACAACACAATCCCTTCCCCTCAGACACATCTCCAATTTAACATCTTATTCAAATTATCATCTTAACTCATTTACACCTTTCATTATTAAAAATGCACTAACAATTTTACAATAATTGTCCGATATTTCTCTTTACGACACTGAATCATCCTTTTACAATTTATCACTACCCAAAACATTAACCCTAGTTATAAAATTTTTCTATACCCATTATCCTATGACTATTCACATGAAATATTTTCATTTACCCACTTTCTTTACAATTATTGGGAATCATTTTCTTCAAATTTATCTGGTGAGAAAAATTCACTTTACTCTCTATGTCCCGCACATCCATTATGTGTGTGTACCTATAATGGTGTATTCCACCTATTTCCTTAAGTGGCTAAAATGAAACATGAATGCACCACCTCATGCAATTACAACCATTAGAAAAATATCATAAATAAGTAAAATCACACAATATGTGCATCACCCAATTGTGAAATAACATTCAACTGTAACAACGCATATAAAGAAAAACAATTCCCACCAATGGTGACTTGGGTTTTCCCCCATACATGGGTTATCTACTCCAATTCAAGAGATCATTACAAAGTCTACACACATAATAATAATCTGTGTGCCATACCCAAATAGTAAGAAAGAGGAAATAACTCATTTGATACCACTTTGTTACATCCCTGACCCAGAAGCCACAAAACCGGTGCTCTGAGATAGGTCATCACATGACCTCGAGCTAACCTCCCCATATACTAGAGGTTGTCGACTAGAAAAGAGCGTATAATGAGTCATGTTGGGAGAATATACCCTCATTACTATAATAATCTATAGTAGAACTCAATGTGAATAGCGAGATAATATGAACAACTCTTAAACATACATAACTAGTATTTCCAAAACAATGTATAAACACAATCAAATACAACACTGATAATCCATAATAGTAGTGAAATGTGAAAGAAAATATAAAATAGAATAATTAACCAAAACACCAAACAGGTCTCAACAATATTTCTATATCCTTCTCAATGTACATTTTGATCACAACACAACATCTTAGTGTAGGGCCCTTGCCCTCATCCAGACCTACAACAAAGAGATCTACTCGGGTACCCAATAGTAGCGTGAGTAGGGTGTGAGTACAAACTCAGTTGACCAACACCAACGGTGTCTAAAAACATCTAATATAATTGATAGTGCATGAATGTACAAAATAAAAGTTAAGTAAACAGGGGACAGTTTGGGTTCCATATGTTAACAAAGTTTATTTGATTTATTCCTATCATTTTCCCCATTTCACTATCTTATACCATATTTATTACATAATCCATATTGATCACATGTTCCATGGGTTAGGAATAATTATCATCGACAAAAGGGTATAAGGAAATCAATCCCAATGCGTAGAGGAAAAAATCAACTCTCTATCTCACTATGGATACACAAATCACATCAACATATTCTCCTCACCTAGAAGCCTCAGTCCGAGTCCAATTAAACTGTTAGGGGAATAGAGCCTATGTCCCCTTCCCAACCCCATGCATTTTGGGATGGAGTTTAGAGCCTCAGTCTAACATGACCCGTGGGCATAGAACCTCATGTCAATACCCCACTCTACAAAGCCATGTGCATATTATTATTTATCAACTCATCACAACCATACCATAACACAACCAAGAATATTCAATTCTATTGGATATCATAATTCACTAAAATAACATGGGGATTAATATTATTCCATAACACATTAGGTGTATTCAAAAATTCAGTATTCCTTAGCTGAATTCATTATGGACCTTTCATTAACCCATTTATCCCATGAATCATTTCAAAACAATTTACCAACTTAGGCATTTCATGTACACTTCTCATATCACATAATACAATCCCTTTATTACATTCAATCATTTAGGTGTACCACTAGTTCTCATGTGTTAAGCTATTCCAAAATTTCATCCATTACCTTATTATAACCCATTAACACATTCCCCATTTCCCATTCCATTACTCAATTTCATATTAACCATTTAACATGACCTTATCCTCTTAGGCATTTCTAACCAAATTCATGAAACATTCAATAAAATATCATTCAAACCAATTACCCATTTCTATGTCATTCCAACAACACCTTATGCCTTTATCTCCCTAGGTATATTTATCCTTAATTATTTTATAACTTTATCAATCATTAAGACACATTCCACATGGTTTTCACATTCTTATTTGGAAACCATCCACTTAACCCTACCACACTCTCGATTCGAGTTTGCAAACACATTAAATGGGTGGCCCTAAAATGGTCATGTAAACCTCACTACATCCTAAAGGGATCGTGAGGGATTAAATTGGTCCCTTAGACACCCGTTTTTATAAAAAACGTCAAAAAACCAAGATAAGAAAAAGGGGATAACAAGAACACCAACTTCCATGCACAAATCCAAAATAAACAATGGTATAATAATTATAGACCACTTACCTCATTTCCATTGAGTAATGAACTCTTAATCATGGGCGTTGATCTGGATTCAGGCAATCATTGAACTCTCTACTGAGATCTCATTCAAAAATGAGGGTTTTAGGGTTTCAGATGGAGAAGAGAAGAAGATAAAAACTCCAAACTAAAAAAAATAATCAAGAGGAGGATTAGGCTTACCTGGATCTTCAATCCCCTCTTGACATCACTCAAAATGCCCATGAATTGACGAAGATACATTCTTGATATCTCTTGGGAGATTTGGTTCATTCCTAGGAATTCAAGAGAGAGGGAGGATGGGAAACCCGAGTTGTGTCTTAAAACCCTAGGGTGGATTTTTCGTAATTTTTTCCAACTTTACAAGGTCGCACAGTTTACCCACATGGTTTAACAAACCTTTCACAAACCGCGTGATAGCTACTGTCAACGAGTGGTCAGCCTACATAGTTCCATGGAGATCCTGTATGTTTTTCCCTAATTGTGCGAAGACCGTGCGAAGGATACTATCTGAGGATGGATGGTATGCATGGTTTACCTGCACGGTTTCCTCTAACTGTGTACAGACCATGCTCCTTGCACTTCTTGGCCCAATTACTCCTCTATTTGCGCCCTGAGCCCCTAGAACACCCCTAAACCACCACCTTAACATGGGAAACAGTTATCTATCCACAAAGGATTGATTCAGAACAACACTTAACGAAAAAATTCTTTAAGAAAATTTTGGACATTACACATTCTATATAATGAATTGACTTTTTAATTTACATTATCCAATTTATACATCAATATGATTTTGAAAATTTGAGTGTATTCTATCAATATTCATTAAATTATCTTCAAATATCTTCCTAAAAATAGTTTTTTAATAATTTAAGTTATATAAATAGCATAATTTGTTTACCCAATAGATAATTAATATTTTTTTTGAATAATGTACTAAATTATGTAACTCGAAATCATATATTGGGTAGTTATATTAAGGAAACCATAATATTTATGATCCACTGGAAACAACCTGATCTCCCTATATGATAAAAACTCCCATCCCAGATCTTGATGCATCACAATAGACTAAATAGTACTTTCGATACTCTTGTTACATTAGGATAGAAAATTATGTAAGTATAAGCATAATATCTGTAATGTATTCAAAAATATTCCTTATTCCATTTTAGAGGAACACCTCTCCTAGTCAAAGTTATCATCAATGATTCCAAACATGAAAATTCATGTAAAAACATCTATATTATCCCACTATGCCAAAAAAACTATGTATCACAGAGGCATTCTATAATGTTTTATAGGAGATAATATTTTTTATCTTTCCAGTATTTTTATAAAATAGATTTTAATAAATTACATGGCCATGAAAATATAACCCTTTTATCCATTAATTAGACTTGGATAGAAAGTCACAAAGGCGATTCACCTAAAAATACCCTACATTATAGTCATGTGTTTCTCATTTTCCAAATTCTTCATAAAATAATCTTGTATATCTTCCACATACACCACAAAAATTAATTTAGTTATCATTGAGTTATTTAATTCATCAATACCTTATATACTACAGCTTCATTCTTAAGACCAAAAGTCATGAAAAAACATATAATGTTCATATCTTCTGCTAAATGTATTCATCATAATATCCCCTTCTGAACCTATAATTTTTGATATCCAAAACATTAATGAATTTTATATAAACACAAGGATCCCCACATTTTATTGAATGGATAATAAATTCATTGAAGTGTTCAGATTTTCATTATCATAACTTATTTAAGAATATGATGGTATAAACAAATCCTAATATTACAATCCAACTTCTTTACACAAAGATGTGCTAAGTCAGATGAGCTCATAACTTTCAAACTCTATGGACTGATCTTTAAATTCCCCCAATTTTGATGGTTCCATCCAATAATATTGTAGGGAATTGTGATTGGTCCCCATTAAAAGATCATTTGTAAACTAAAAATCTTTTTTTGTTGAAAAACATGAGAAATTTTCAGGAAATACATATTAAAACTAGTCCATTGTGAAAGAAAAATATCTATTACCTACCTCATATACCTCTTCCAAAGAAACTATTGTTAATTATTAAAAGTTAGTTCCATACACTAGTATTATGACTCAGTATTTTCTTTTATTGACAATCCAATATCCTTTAAATTTATGTATAACATGACTTGAATAATTGAAACTCACCTGCTATGAATGAAAATCAATATGGGACTCAAATTTTTTCTTAAAATCCATTCCTATAATAGTGTGACATAAATCTATCTTAATCATAGAGAAATACCATACCAACAAAATCTCATACATTGTTATTGAACACCCTATAAATATTGAGGATCAACAATATCATTTTCTAAATTTTTTTTGGAGTTTTAAAATTGAAAAGTCATCTAAATATGTACACCCATAAGATAAATTAAATGAGAAGAAATAAATAAATGAAACAAACCCTTATCAAGAAAACATTCATATTCTTAGAATTAAAAACAATTCTACCTATCATAATCCAAGTTCATGATTGATTATCCATTTTCATTTGTATAAATCTATATAAATTCTTACTTGTTTCACTTATGTCTTTTTTTCCTTATTGAGATTTCCTAGGGTGAGGATTCATGGTGTTCCCATAATACAATGGCATTCTTAGTTTTTTTATCATGAGTTATACTATTTTACTCATACTATAAAAGTATATGATTCTTGATAAGCATGAGATGTATCCTTAACACCCAGCCTATGTGTACTATGATTATATTGCTGAATATTTCTCATCTAATTTCCATTGTGATATGTTGAATGTGGTTTTATACAATCTCATTTTATATCCTTAAAATAAAAAATTTGATAGAATCAATTAATACTCTTAGGTCAAGGATGTATATTGACTAGTCCCATGGGTTGATTCAAAGATATACCGACTACATGAAAATAGGTGTCCCTCCTATTCTTGTTTCTAGCACTGTATTTCCCTAATAATTTAATTGGACTAAACATGCTTGCTCCAACCCTGTTTCTTTATATGTCTCTTTCTTCCACCAATAATCAATTGACCTTTTTTATATAATCAGGGATACAGAGGATGTAAATATTTGATTGAGTTTCTAGTTTGAACACCAACTCAAAAATCTATTCCTTCAAAGACAAACAAGCATTATCATATGAAGTATAATAGAAAAATTTATAAATGAATCTATATTCTCTTTTACGATGACATTCTCTTTATTTTAATATAATTTATTCTTTTTCCTAGGTATATTGAACATGTTATTATAGAACTATTTAGTTAATAGTTTACAAATACCCTCCCATTCTATGCCTTTTTACAATTTATAATGAAGTAATAAATCCCACCACTCATGTTCTATATCCTCTGGAATATATGTTTTCATCTTATCATTCATCTCATCTCGTTTCCTAGTGAAATTGATATTTTAATTCATTTTTTTAGCCACAAGTCTTCTTTTTATGGCTCTAATTCTCTCGAAATGGAGGGTGAGTGCTGCTTCTTGAGCATAACTAAATGATCCACTTTTCTTGGTCCATCCTTTTTGTTCCCTCTCACCATATCTTGAAAATATAGAACAACATTGGAGAAAAATCGTTGGTTCACCTATGGATTAGTTACATCCACTTGCTCAAAAGCCTCACCCAATTGGTTCTTACGATGAATACTTTGTTCCATTAACTATAACCAATAAGTACTCTATTTAGTCTCACTCTCATGGAACTAAAGGCTTATCTATTCCAAAATAACATTACTCACATTAAAAAATCATGTTTATCCCTAATAAACCATGGTATTAATTTTTAAATTACCAAAATAAATCATTTTAAAAGTACCACCATTTAACATTTCCAACACTTTACAAAAATCATTTTTTTTACATTTCGTTAAATATTAAACTAATAATGAACTTTTATTTCCTAGTGGGAATTTGTACACTCAAATTTTTTACGAATCTCCCATCCCCAAAAAACCATGAAGATGAGGCAAAAACACACTTATAAATCTCTATATAAACACATGTTCCCAAACTCTTCATTAAATTTATGTTCAATATAATGTGGTTATCTATTCCTTTTTATGCTCAAAATTTTTGGTTCTGAACGACTAATCTCCTTTACAAATTTCTAATAAAAAGATTAATATATCCATAGAGATTCCATTTTTATATCTAGTAATAAACACAATAGATACTCAAGAATCACAAAAACGGATACCATTTTTAATATCCCACCCCTTTCCCATTTCATTTGGAAGTGAGTGTGGATGTTACTATACTTAGTTATCATTTGAATACACCAAAGGATTACCCTAAATTTTAATTGCCTCTAAATCATTTGGTGATAACTTACCCGTTAACTATAAAACATCAATTGCAAAACACCAATAATAGTCAACCCTCTATATGATTCACAAGTACATAAATAAAACTCCAAACATTATCAAGATAACAACCATATAAGAGTTAAATATTAAAACAAGACATATAACTAATAGATAAAAAAACTAAATGACAAGAAACCAAGAATATCAAACTAAGAACTCCTGGATAGCTCAAAACACATCCTTGAAATTACATGCCCTTGATATTATAAAACATCACTATATAATTGACATACCTCAAATTTACCAATGTCTTGATATAATAAATTTCAAAATTATCTATAATTACCAAGAATTGGAAGGATTATAACATCCATATAATTTCTCAAATGAAGTACCATCTCATTCAATTATGAATAAAATTTTAGGGACAGTTAAATAAAACAGTTTATAAATTTTAAAACATTATATATTAAAAATAGTTTCTCGTGTAAATATATCAAAACAAGCTTCTAAAATCGATATCAGGTCCCCTTTTCAAACCCATTACATTATTCTAATAATACCCACATACACACACTCATTCCCAAGAGATAGTTCTACACTCAAGATCAATATCTATTAGATATGTAATTTATCTTAACGTATCCAGTACCAGGTTCCCCAATATCACACACACATCTTAAATGTTCAAATATAATACTAATGAACCCACAAAAACCATGCATTTTGAAACCCATTCCAACCCACTCCACATAAATTTTTTCTTTATATAAAATATTTCAACATCCATTTATCATATATCAAATCGTAGCCATAAATTTAAAATGACCACATCAAAAATTTCATCAAATAGTGTTTTCCCCAAAACCATCAAATTTCCAAAATTTCACGAATCAGCACTAAATGTGTTTCCAATAATAATTAAATAGTAATCCAACAAATTATTTAAAGAAATTCATTAATTTTAAACTAATAGATCATGTTCTAATCTAGTTATGTCAGTAGGGAACCCACATACCTCAAAAAAATTGAGAAAAACTAATGGAACAACTACTCCCTACATCTGATTAGGAACCACCATTACTTCCTTATAATATTCCTTTAAACATCAAAATTATCATAATGGAACATTGATATATCCTACAAAAACTATATCTATGGTTTTGGGAATGATAATTAGAATAGATCTTTGAAAAAAAGGGAAAAAATACTTTTTTCTGAATCTTGATCTCAAATGAGCTTTGAATCACCTAAAACCTTCTCCTCAATTGAAGGGAATCATAAATAAAATATTGGGAAGAAAAGGAATTCCATATTTAGTGTTATTAGGAAATAAAAAGATGTCTGATAACATAAATAGAATCATACTAGAAAAAAATTTATGATCTAAAACTGCATGTTTCATTGTTAGCATTCATAGAAAGATAGATAGTGAACAATCAATTCCTGATATATTGTCTTAACAAAACAAGGATTTCAGTATTTCTCTTAATAACCAACATGGTTTTACAAATAGTGTTCTAACTGTACATGTGACAACCCCAACCCTCAAGTTCCCAGAGCAGGTTAGCATGAGACATGATGTAATATACTTATTATATTATATTCATTTACAAATATCACTTCATGTTTCATGCTATAGAGGATCATAAGGTTCAGGTTCTGGGAAACCAGCTGTATTCTGAAACATCATTTAATACATTCATAATACCTGAAAATTTTTCATTTAAAACGTAGGGTGAGCATATGAAATCCTAGTAAGGGGTTTCAAAATAATCTAGCATAACTTTTGAAAACGTTATTAAAACCATTTCATAAAGTATCTTTCTTAAATAAAATTTGTAACACATGTACACATCATAAGAGTGGTCAAACAAAACATGTTTTGTGAATTTCAAGGATTCGTGAATCAATTAAAGATATGCTCAAAATTAAAGGACATTTTATGATACAACGCAAGTACAAAATTAATAACTAATCGAAATACATTATCAGAGTTTTTCTTAAAATATTAATTTCAATTAAATCCATTACTATTGTGAAACATACACTAGCCATAAAATATCCGAATTTTAAAAATATAATATGTATACTTATTCTTCTTGTAATTCTCAGATAATCATAATCTCTTTAACTTTGAATATTATATTAATCGAATACTCCTCTGGTTAATTAATTTACATAGTCTTAATGAGGAAAATGCATATGACAGACTGTGTCAAGGACTTGGCCTAGACCTATTGGATAACTATAACCGAACCCATAACTGGAGAGCCTCTGTAATAGGACTCCAACCCGGAGTGCATCTAATTACCAGACACCAACCCAGAGGGTCTGCTATAATCGGACCCCAACCCGGAGTGCTTACATTTACTAGTCCCCAACCTAGAAGATAATAGGTCCAATTCATTTCTCATATCCACAAATCAAAGTGCATGTACCACTTTTATTTACTAATTAACCTTTCACAGATCAAACCATGTGTACAAATTACATGGTTTCCTTATTTCACTTTACATTTTATTCAAGGTGGCCTGCACAACCTTGAACAGTCAAACCCATAAACTCAGGATAGGACATAAATTTAATATTACATTATTCCACATTTAAGCATATGTAATTAGTTTGGCACAAAAAAATGAATTGTGTGGTTAAGCCATGAATTAGTACATAAATTAATAATACCTGTTATGTCAACTAACACACATGAAATACCATATTGATCACTTAAAATGACAAAGACCATATCCATATTAATCAAGAGCATGCATGTTTAAATAAAAAGATAAACTTAACATAATAAATAAAGATGTAAACATATCATTTCATGTGGTTTTATAAACATTCATTATCTCAATTATTTGATTAAACTAAGACCTTGTTTACTAAATTAAATGTCAAATCACAAATGTATACGACTCAGCCTTTTAACATTATCATTTTCTATAAAGGTGAAGAGTAATGAGTTCCTATAAACATTAATCCACAAGATTCCAATATTTATATTCATGAACTAAGCACATAAGATGAAAAAGTTTATAAAACAATAATTAGGGTTTCATGTTGTGCAGATATTCATCCAACGGGGCGCGCATGAATGTAGTGTTTAGTCATGCTAAAAACATTTGATTACCCATGTTTAATACATTCTTCACAAACTATAGAAATTTCATAAATATAAAATGGGATTAAGTTGGCATTAATATACACATACCCCCATACCCGATTATACCCAGCATGTATATGAAATGTTCTCTTTTTAAGTTAATTTGACACTTGAAAATTTATCAAAACATTGATTTAATTATTAGGGTACAATTATTAAACTGTTTCAAAACAGCTTTCTTATTAAGTGTATTCAAAGATACATGTATAAATTATTAGATATAATTCTTTTATACGCAAAGTAAATCGATGCATTTTAGTTCTTCATTAAATTGACTCTCAAACATAGAAATATTTAACATGGGTATATGAAGGATATGAAAATGCGAGGGTTGTGTATATTATTCTTATATAATTTCATAAAAAAATAAATATATATATATATATATATATAACTGATTATGATTTTAAGGAATAAAATAGATTTGCATGGGGTGTCTATACTTAGTGTTGATAATACATTATAACTCAAAATCCAGAAACTTTTAAGAAATATAATCTCAAACTGTTTGATGATGTTTACTATTTTTACAAGAAAATATAAATATATTTATTTATTTATTTTCATAAAACATAAAACACAACAAGATAATGACTAAACCCATACGGGGAAAGAAGTGGAGGGGGAGGAGCTGCTTTGGAGACATAAGAAAACTCGGAAGTCTTTGATGAGATCTGCTAGAGGCTGAGTGCAAAGAACCGAGAGGGTTATTCAAATTCCCCCGTGTTGTTTTTATAAAATTGATACATATAATGATTATTTTATACATGAGGTAAGGGATCCAAGTCCAACTTGCCTTATAAAAATAATAGGGTGAAAGGTCTTCATGGAAAGCGAGTGAGAGTGGAGGGTCTGGCGGCTAAAGGAGTGAAGACAACAGTGATAAAATAGGGTGTATGGATACTCTTTTAGGGAACACTGTGGGGGGGGGAAGAAGACATCACCATGAGAAGATAACTAAGAGAAAAAAATGGATGGTCTATATCATATCTGCCTTCAAATCAAGGGATGGGATGCGTCTACGGTTTATAAAAGGGGTGGACGCCCCAAATTAAGTCTGCACTTTGATCGGATGGCACGGGATTGATGCGGCATTTTAAAAACATAAGATGGCCACAATTAGATCTGGGTTTGATTGAATGGTCCACGTAAATGTGGTGTTATTCCATCGTCACTGAATCTTGTCATCGGGATCAAGATCAGTGGCCCAGATCGCGCGCGATGCGATCTGACAGCCAAGATCTCATTTCGCCCAAAAATTTTCTTCAAACATAAAAATGTTGAGCTGATTTCTCCTCCCTTATAAAACCAATTAACCCATGCCATAATCAGAAAACACACAACACACACTAAAGGGCCTTACACATAGGCTCCCTCTCCCTCGTAGGCCTCGGTCTACCCGCTGCTCGTGGGGCCTTGCGCCCACCCTGTGCGCACACATGCGCTCCCAAGTGTGCTCCTGTGCGCTCCTCAGGAGACCTAGGCCCAAAATCGAGCTAGCCCAAGCATGGAATGAGGGCTAGGCTCAGCCACCCAAAGTGTTCCACCTCCCGTGGCCCATCCATTATGGGATGGCCCTTGCAGGCCCAATTTTTTACACAAACCTACCCAAAATTTATAAATACAAGTATAAACAAAGTTATAATGCCATAAAGGTATCACTATATAGAATATTCCATTATAAACATCGATTTTATTAATCTTTAGATGGTTAATGAGCAATTGATGGTTAATACTTTCATATTAAACCTTCTCCTAATGGTACTCTCTAAGTTTTTCTTCAAATATTAATCCTTTAACATTTAAAGTAATAAACTGGAAGATAATTCTTATATTAGTGTTGTAGTGGTCTAAAACATAGTTTAATTAATCATATAATTGAATTAACAATAATTGAAACATAGTTTATGACATTAAATGAAAATATGTACAATTTATTTGAATAAATTGCAACATGTTTGAATTCCTTATTACAGAAATACCAAAAGTATCATTCAAATCATTCCTATATGCCCCTTTTTAAAGTTAATGGTTATGAGTATTTTTTTAGTTTTTTTAATTATTAAACTAATTATTTGGAGAACTACAGTATAATCATATGTTTTCAATTTATTTCCTAACGAGGCCAACGACTATATTTATAGCAGTTAGAGTTCCATGGTTTCCCAAGACAACGGTCACATTACTGTCCTATAAATCCAAGAATTAGGGTGTCCTAACACTCAAGTTGATTGAAGAAGATGGTTCATGTCATACCATTGGTCCTTAGTGTGGCCGCAATGGCTTTATCCATTCTTATGTTCTTAATGATGAATTCTAAGGATCTATATTACTTCCTTGGGATTCATATTATTTAAAGTTATCTCCCTGTAATCTTGATAGGATTTTTATTAAGTATCTTTGGTTAGTTTGATTTTATGTTTGATCTCAGTGTATTGTAAACACTATGGGGATCTTATTTGAATAAACCTCATTGCGTCCATTTCATGTGTTTATTTCATTGCATCGTATTATTATTTTTCCATAAGAGATAAGTTTTGTTAGGTAATAGACAATAATAAATCATAGAAATTACCATTACATTAAACACTAGTTCTTGGGTTGTTACATTATCCGCCCTAAAAAAATTGTGTCCTCGTAATTCTATTCACAAACTTGAAAAGAAATTCCCAAAAGATTATCATCACCAAAACAAGATATTCTTCTTGGTCAACAGAATACCCAGGTTGGTATGTAGTTCCTCTGCTTCTCTGGCCCAGATACACCTTGAGCAGTAAGTTTTTATCTTCGTCTCATGCATTCTACAATCAGGATTCCATCGGGAGGCTTGAGCGGTAAAAAGATCGGAGATGTTCGAATGGACATATTCTCTGATGAACCATCAGACTACATCTTGCTCAAGGTATTCAATTAGAAAGATGCGATTAAATAGACTAAGGTTTAGGATCTGGAACATAAAAGCTGCTTTGAGGTTTCGTATTTTGGGCAGCCACTTGGTAACATGCTCTAGCCAAAAAATTCTGTGCCAGAGTGAAACACTAAAAAAGGCCCTCAAAGTATCTCCCCCTTCGCCTATAATAGGGGAGTTGGGTAGTGGTGATGAAGTGGAAGAAGTGGTCATTACCTTGACAAGAACAAAGGATCTCTGGGTTGTTAGACAAGCCAAAAATGCATTGACATGATCCTCGTTGGTTGAGCAAAGAAATATAGTCCACAACACAAGTTTTGATTAAGATATCCTCCAATATCTCATCGGGTAGAGATGAGATATTTGTTTGTCTAGCCATCTGAAAACATATTCGTGAGAATTCACTATGAAAGTTTAGATAAAGTAAAGATAGGAATGGGACAGATAATATTTCAATAAAACATGTGTTTATTACTAAACATTAGTTCCTGAGTTTTCACTTAATGACCTACTACACAAACTCCACACAGAGAAGAAAAACTCCCTATCTCCTCAAAAAAACACAAGATGATCATTTAGGCTTAAACTCACGGAGACACCTATGACATCTCTTGAGTGTAGCATGAGGGGTATGAAGTTGGTAGACGTCAAAATAAACTTGTTTCCTAAAAGACAGTTGGGTGGACTCATCATTTAACATTCTAAAATCCAAAAACTGGCCCCAGAAGCTATAGTTCAACATTTGACAATGATAGGCCGCTCGGAGGTCACCGGTAGTAGCAGCTTCTTGAAAAGTCTCAAGGGCCATAAAGCCAAAGTCCTTGCCTATTGTGAACACTCATAAAAGTCCCTCATGGTACCTTTCACAATGTACATAGGAGGGGAATTGGGTCATCATCGTAAGAAGGTATACCAATCCTAACCCTCCAGTGTATCCGAAGCATCTGAGGTGAGTTTGACACATCGTACATGGGTTTTCATGTCATGCAGATATGGGAATAGTTAAGAAAAATCCATCGGCTAGATAAAGACACAATGGTCTCTAGGGCCTCATCGGGGAGTGATAGTAGATTGGTAGGAACATTTTCATCTTCCATCTAAAATTTATAATAAAATCACTTAGTATGGTTAAGTCATAGTTATATATTTCTATTACCTAGTTTACCAGTATTGTCTGAACCTATCCTCTAAAAATAATTGGGAAAACCACAACCCCTGAGTGCCCGGAGCTGGTGTCCATGAGATATGATATACAATAATCATCACATTACATTCATTTACAAATATCACATCATGTCTCATGATAAACAGGATCGTGAGGTGCAGGTTATGGGAAACTAGCTGTATTCTAAATCTTCATTGGAGACATGATTGATTCCTGAAAATTTTTCATTTAAAATGTAGGGTGAGAATATCATTGCACAGTAAGGGGTTTGAAAATAATCCAAAATAAATTTTGAAAACGTCCTTAAAACCATTTCATAAAGCATATTTATTAAATAAAATCTATAACACTTGTACACATAATAAGGGTGCTCAAACAAAACATTTTGTGGGAAATACAAGGATTCATGAATCAGTTACAGAGATGCTCATAAGTATAGAACATTTCATGCCACAACGCAAGTACAAATTTAATAACTAAGAAAAATACATTATCAGAGTTGCGCTTAATATATTAAATTCAATTTCATAATTTACAATTGTGAAACATACACTGGCCATAAAATCTATTAATTTTACAAATATAATATTCTATACTTATACTTCTTATGATTCTCACATAATCATAAGCTATTTAACCAGGAATATTCTACTAATAGATTATTCCTCTGGTTAATTAATTTACATAGTCTTAATTTGGAAAATTCATATATAGGACTATGTCAAGGCCTAAACTTAGACCTAGGGGCTAACTATAACTAGACCCCAACTCAGAGAGCCTCGGTAAATGGACTCCAACCTAGAGTGCCTCTAATTACTGGACACCAACCCGGAAGGTCAGCTGTAACCGGACCCCAACCTGGAGGGCTTACTTTTACCAGTACCCAGCCCAGAACATAATAGGTCCAATGCATTACTCATATCCCCAAATCAAAGTGCAAGTACAACTTTGATTTACTAAATCACCTTTCACATATCAAACCAAGG
Source organism: Viscum album (assembly GCA_963277665.1). NCBI lineage: Eukaryota > Viridiplantae > Streptophyta > Magnoliopsida > Santalales > Viscaceae > Viscum > Viscum album. The sequence goes on from OY728126.1 coordinate 399,004,477, forward strand.
TTACAAATTAAGTGGTTTCCTTATTTCACATTACATTTTATCCAAGGTTTCCTGCACCACCTTGAACAGTCATATCCATAAACCCAAGATAGGATATAAGTTTAATACTACAATCATTGTCATTTAATCTTATGTAATGAGTTTGGCACAAAACAATGAATTGTGTGGTTAAGACATTAATTAGTACATAATTTAAGAGTACATGTGATGTCAACTAACACACATGAAATACCATTTTGATCGCTTAAAATGACAAATTCCATAACCATATTAAACAAGATAATGCATGTTTAAAAAAATGATAAACTTAACATAATAAATATAGATGTAAACTTATCATTTCATGTGGTTTAGTAAACTTTATTTATCTCAATAATTTACTTAAAATAATCCTTTTGTTACAAAATAAAATGTCAAAAAACAAATGTATACGATTCAACCTTTTACCATTATCATTTTCTAGGTGAAGAGTAATGAGTTCCTATGAACATGATGCCACAAGCTTCCAATATTTATATTCATGAACTAAGCACATAAAATGAATGAATTTTTAAAATCATAATTAGGGTTTCATGTTGTGCAGATATTCATCCAATGAGGAACGCATGAAAGTAGTGTTTAGTCAAGCCAAAAACATTTTATTACCCATGTTTAATACATTCTTCACAAACTATAGTAATTTAATAAATATAAAAAGGGATTAAGTTGGAATTCATATACACATTCCCCCATTCCCGATTATACCCAACATGTAAACACAATGTTCTCATTTTAATTTTATTTGACACCTATAAATTTAGAAACCATGGATTTAATTATCAGGGTAAAATTATTGAATTTCTTTAAAACTGAGTTTTTATTAATTGTATTCAAATACACATGCTTAAATGATTATATATAAAACTTTCATAATCAATGTGAATCTATGCATTTTAGTACTTCAATAAATTGACTCTCAAACCTAGAAATCTTTAACCTGTGTATATGAAGGTTATGCAAATGTAAGGGTTGTGTATATTATTCTTATATATTTTCATAAATACATATATGTATATAACCAATTATTATTTTAAGGCATAAATTATATTTTCATCTGGGGTCCATGCTTAGGGTTGTTAATACATTATAACTCAAAATCTTGAAACTTTAAGGAATATAATCTCAAATAGTGTGATTATGCTTACTTGTTTTACAAATAAATATCAATATATATATATATATATTTCATAAAACGTAAAACCAATCATGTCAAAGACTAAATCCTAACCTATCTTTATGATGAGGGGGAGGAGGTGCTCAGGAGACATTGGAAAACTCAGAAGACATTGTTGAGATCTGCTGGAGGCTGACTGCAAAGAACCGAGAGGGTTCTTCAAATGACCTGGTGAAGTATTTTTATAATTGATACCTATATTGACTATTTTAATGCATGAGGTAAGGTATTTGAGGCCAACTTGACATATAAAAATAATAAGGTGAAAGGTCTCTATTGAAACTGTGTGAGAGTTGAGGGTCTGGAAGCTAAAGTAGTCAAGAAAACGGTGATAAAAAGGGTGTATGTCTACTGTTTTTAGGAATGTCGTGGGGGGAGAGAAGACAATGCCAATAGAAGAGAACCAGGAGAAAAAAAATAGACGGTCTAGATCATATCTGGCTTGAAATATAGGGCTGGGATGCGTCAACAGTTTATAAAAGTGGAGGATGGCCCAGATTAATCCTGAGCTTTGATCGGACGGCAGAGGATTGATGAAACATTTCAAAAACTTCAGACAGCCACGATTAGATCTAGGGTTGAATGAACAGTCCACGTAAACTTTTTGTTATTTTGTGGTCACTGAAGGTCGACTTCGGGATCAAGATCAGTGGCCCAGATCACGCGCGACGCGATCCGATAGCCAGGATCTCGTTTCACTTGAACAATTGCTTCCCACATTGAAACAGAGTGCAGATTTCACCTACCTTATAAGCCCGAGACTCCCATTCCATAATCATAAAACACACAAAACACACTCATGGGGCCTTACACATGGGCTCCTACTCCCCCGTAGGCCTCGGCATACTTTCTTCTCATGTGGCCTTATGCCTGCGTTGCGCGCACGTATGCACTCCCAAGCGTGCTTCTGTGCGCTCCTCGTGAGACCTAGGCCCGAACTCGGGCTGGCCCAGGCATGGGCTGAGGGCTAGGCTCAGCCACCCAGTGTTTTCTTCCTCCCTTGGCCCAACCATTAAGGGCCTTCCCTTGCAGGGCCAATTTTTTTCACAAACCTACCAAAAAATTATAAAGAAAATTTCAAACAATGTTATGAAGTCATAAAGGTATTACTATATAGAATTTTCCTTTCTAAAGATGGATTTTATTAAACATTATATGGTTAATGAGAATTAGAAGTTTAATGTTTGCAAATTAAACCTTGTCCTATAGGTACTCTCTAAGTTTTTCTTCAAATACTAATTCGTTAACATTAAAAGTCCTAAACCAAAATATAATTGTTATATTAGTGTTGTAGTGATCTAAAAAATAGTTTAGTTAAACATATAATTAAATTAACAAGAATTGAAGCATATTTTAAGAAATTAAATGAAAATATATACAATTTATTTCAATTAATTGCAACATGTTTCAATTCCTTATTACAGAAATACCGAAGAATAATTCAAAACATTCCCTTATTCCCCTTTTTAATGATTATGGTTAGGAGTAGTTTTATAAATTTTCAATTCTTAAACTAATTTTTTAGAGAAAAAAAATATAATAATATGTTTTCAATTTATTTCCAAATGAGTCCAGTGACTATATCAATAGCCATTAGAGTTCTATGTTTTCCCAAGACAATGGTCACATTAGTGTCTTATAAATCCAAGACTTTGGGTGTCCTAACACTCAAGTTGATTGAAGAAGATGGTTCGCATCATACCTTTGGTTCTTAGCCATTATTATGTTCTTCATGAAGAATTATGAGGATTTGTATTACATCCATGGTGTTCTCATTATTTTAAGTTGTCTCCATGTAATCTTGATAGGATTTGTATTAAGTATCTTTGGTTAGATGGATTTTCCATTTGATCTTAGTGTATCGTAAACACTATGGTGTTCTAATTTGAATAAACCTCCAATAGTACATTTCATGTCCTTAGTTCATTGTATCATATTATTATTTTTATATAAGAGATTAGTTTTTTTCGAGTAATAGACAATAATAAAACATAGAAATTACCATTACATGAAACACAAGTTCTTTGGGTGTTACAGTACATAATACTCTATATCAATAATTGAAGGCTCACATAGTTTCTCCTAAGAATCCACATGGTTTAGAAAAACCATGAAAAAAATAATATAGTGATACTATCCCACATTATATAATACACGTGGTTTCTTAAATGCGATGAATTGCTTTTACTAACTGTTCACAAATACTGTGCCTCCTGAAAAGCCTCAGAATAATTCCAAAACTTATTTACACCTTATGGAACATAACTAGTTTATTATATATACATAAAATAAATAACTAAAGGTTGATGAACTTGAATCCATATGTTCTAAATCAGGCCATCTATTTATATACCTTTCATCTGATGAAAATGGAATTGGTCTTCATACATACCATTGCACTACCACCTCCAAGAAACCATATTTTGTTTTTCATTTATGGAATTCATAAATGGTTAAAATATTGTATTTAATGTCTAATATTATAATCAAGTAATGATTTTTATTATATGATAAGGTAATATTGATCCCTTTGACCATGGTCATCCTACCAAAATCATTTTCTAATTATGAACAGAATGTCCTCAAAAGAGTATATGTGGAGTTAACTCAAAATTTAATTAAAAAATTCATTGAAATAAATTAAATAGATATTATAATGATAAATTAATAAATATTAAAATGGTTATTCAAAAATTATCTATTTATTATATTATTATTATATCTGAGTTATATGACCTACGTAAGTGGTATGTTCTTAATGTAAGGGGTTTCACAACTCAATTTCCATTCATTGGTAAATAATACATCTTCATTGACTCTTTTATATCATGATTATGTATGATTTTGTCATTAAATTTTACTATGTTTTAATTTAAAATTTCATTGTGGATTTACTTTTAGTCTCATAATCACATCATTGATTAATTTTTATTTAAAATATTATGATCTTTGATAGGGTTTAATTTTTTTCAACCACATTATATTGGGGCATTATTCATGTCGTCTGATATGATTTATTTGTATGGTTCACTTACCATCCCATGAAAGAATATTTATATATCATATATTAAAATTAATTTTATACATATATACTTTTTACAATCACTCTTTCGATGAAGTTTGATCTAATAGTTTCCCAAGCGGTAAAGGTATTATGTTCCTATAACATTTTATTTAAAAAAATTCATTTTTAAGGATATATAGAAAATATATTTTATATTTCACTAATAATTCCACTACATTTAATTCTCCTTATATTTTTTCTTTGGATGGTTTGTTTTTATATCCTTTTACACTTTTTGGTACTTAAAACAATACAAAACGTTTTCTTATGAAATATTGACCTTTTTCTTCTTTAGTAGGGGACCTTTTCATTACATAAAAATATATTATTTAAAATTAATTTGAAATGTTTTTACAATTATTGAGTCATTTATTTATTTAATTTTAACACATTTTTACATTCTATTTAATTGTTTAAAATGAATGGTTTTTTTGTTTTCCAGAGAGGTACTTTTTACCAAAGGATTGAATAAAATATTATTTTCCACAAATAAAGTATGAATTGATTTTTCTATAGTCATAACCATTTAATAAATTGAATCATACCATTGAAGCTCCCATATTTATTTTAATTGGATTTTTTTTCAATGTTTTAGTTATTAAATATATTAATTGAAAATGAAATTTTTTCTTCATGTTCAAGGAAATTTTATAAATTTTCTTTTAAGGGTATTTTTATGTTTTTAAAAATCAATTAATTATTACTCCACATAATTGGAAGTATGATATTATGATATTATCCATATTCTTCATATAGATAGATTTTTATGACTATTTTAAATACATTCTCATGAAGCATGTTTCTTTTCCATGTGTAAATCAAGCTATAATGGAATGAATGTTTTTTACATGTTTAATGATGAAAATTAAATAATACATGTGTCATATTTATATATGGTACATTGATATTATTGATGACGAAGAGTGATCCTAATATAGCTCATTATGAAACGAGAACATGATAATGATTATATGTGGGGGAACCTATTATATCTTATGTGATGAGTGAGAACAATATAGATCTCCAATGACTTACTCAATATTCCTTGTCATTAATGGAATAAAGGAAAAAGTTAATTGGTGGGTTTATCATATATCATTAATTAGAATCTAGTTATTTCTAACATACATTAAATATGGTGATGAAAATAATTTTTAATGATAAAAACATGTTTTTATTATGTTTTCTATGAGTTTTTAATACATACTTTGTTCAGTATTGAGATCACATAGCTGTTCATTATTGATTCTTATTACCATTTCGATTGTTAATTTTTTTTTCATTGTCACAATTTTAAAAATAAAATTTTATGGTTAATATTGGTCTTATAAGTGGGTCATGAAATTTAATTATGTTCTCATAGAGTAATTCTCATCATTCTCAAGGATGGAATTAAATTATTAATACTTATGTTTACCCTTACTGAGAATTTCAACTCAGGATTCTTTTGTTTCCCATTTACACAATTTACTAAGAATGACGTTCAATGAAAAGAATAAATAAATGATTCATATGTTGTTTATTTTATGGGAGATATGGAAGATATTACATTGAATAAGATAATATTGATATAATCGTACAAGTCATAGTTTGAATACATGTGTAATGTAATATATGATTTTTTTCTTAATTTTTTTAGAATCACTACAAATAAAACAACCTTTTTCATATAATTGGTCTAATATATATATATATATAATGTTTTATTTTTTTGGATGGATAATTTTTTTTGACCTTTACTGGTATAAAATAAAGAAATATTAAGGTTGTGTTTTTATAATAGGATTCAAGAACATAAGAAAATGTCTATTATAATTTCTATCATAGGATGTTTTAGATATAATATTATATAATATCTAATGTGATAGATACTATCATAGATTTAAATATTTATGTTATATAATAATTTAAATTTCATATACACATCATTTGTGGTGTTAAGTGTTCAAATTGTTAGGGTATTAATGGTATTTTGGGAGAGGTTTTACTAGTTAGAGGTTTATCTAACTGTTATGTTTAATGTGAATGATTATTTGGGAATAATGATATTACTTTTCTATGGATGTAATATGAATGGAATGAGGTTACCATTGTGGTGAAAACGTTCATTAATGTTTTTTTATGAAACATAATTATTACATAGTATTATTAATTTATGGATTTTCCATGGTAAAAAATTCATGCTATTAAAAACAAAATTAGAGTTAACATTACAATATATTCCTTTTTAGTTTTATTAATTATCCTATGATATTTGTTTTGGAATTAATCACTATATATAGATTACCCTTTCATATATTTATACTCCTCATTTTTAATAAGAAGTTCATTATAGTACTTCCCGAATCAAATATTCATTCTCGAAATTTAGAGTAGAAAATGAGATAATGGTGGAAACTTACAGATATATAAAACCATAGGATGAATTTAGATGTATGTATTTGAATAGTATCATATAAGTATATTTCCATATGTTCATTATCTATATGGTAATAAAATTAATTCACTCTAGGAAAGGAATATCGAATAAAAAATTTATCCTATTTTCCTCATTTCTAATAAGTTGATCATATTATTATTCCCATTTTGATTTCTGGTTTTTTGGTCATTAAATTTGTCTATATCATTCTCTTTTTTATTATCATCATTATAAATAATTCTTTATCATTATTTAGATAATTATTTTTTCCCCTATGTCTATAATTTACATCTAACTAATATTTTACTTATCTTGGATCCCCATTATGAGTTATTTTAGGAAACCATTATTCTTTCAAATTCCCCCTTTTAAGGGATGTTTTATTACCCCCTATATGTTTTAAATTTCCAATATAGGTATTTAAAATATTAAAATTTAGTTTCCTTTCATGATTATATATTTTATCATTAATTTCTTATGATTTATTTCAAACAAAATATTTGAGACCATTTTAATTAGAAATGAGATAAAATTGAGAGGACATAATTTCTATAAATTGGTAAGAACTTAACACCCAAAAATTTCAGAATAAATGCAATACTATGGTCAGTTATATCCACAATACAGAATACCAAGCATTGTGAAAATGATAATATACTATAAAAATATAATAATTTTGATACGACTACTACAATGTATAGATAAAATTGGTTGCTATCAACAATAATAAACATGTTATAAATAATACATACTATTCTTCAATATAATTAAAATTTATTTATTAACTAATTTTAAATAGGTATTTAGTTTTAGTTGAATTCATTTTATGAATCAAAAAAAATTTATTCCAAAAATTTTTTGTTGGTATTTTTAGAAAATATTAAAAGTAATTTATTACGCATTTAGGAATTAAATTTTATAAAATGGATATAGTTTTTTTAAAGAAAACAAATCAAAATTATCGTAATGTTAAATATTCTGATTTTTTGAAAATTATTTTTAAACTAAATGTTTAACAATTCTAATTTTATGTAAAATCACATTCTATATTAAATAATTTACATTACACAATTATTTTTTAAAATGATTTTAAAAATAAGTTCCTTATTTTTAAAAAATAATTTTCTATATAAATTTTTTCAATTTATATTATGATTATTCAAATATGATACAATGATATATAACTTGAATATATATATATAATGCCTAAATTATTTATATTATATTTTATAAATTAATCAATCTTAATAACATAATCTTAGAAATGTAAACTTATTTTAATTTTTCTAAAATTGATTCCTTAATAATACATATCGTAGAGAATTAATACATAATTTGAGTCTCATTATTTTCATAAATCTATAATTTTTTTATAAATTAAATGATGGTTATTTTTTATATATTTAGTTATTTAAAATTTTATATAAATTTATCTATTTTGGTTATTTATTTTTAATATCTAGTGTAGTTAAAATTTCATTTAATTTTTACGCAATTTCAATATATTTCAGTTCTACCTGTAGAAGAATAATATAAATTATTTTAATAAATTAATTAATAATTTTTATTGAGTTTTTTGGTACCATAAAATATTTATATAAATTAAATTTATTATAGTCGTGTTAAATGATTACATTAAAATTAAATTACATTCAATAAATTTTCCTTGAGTACATAATGTTAATAGTCGAAAAATTGATGTGATGGTTTTTATGACAAATATAATTTTATTTAACAATTTAATATTCGGTAAAATATTTTTTTTGCAAAATTGAATGGTATATGGTCGATAATATCATCCATTTTACATTTATGGGTAATTTATCCTAATATAGTAAATATCTTGACCTCTAAAGTGTAAAAATAGTGTCACCGTAATAACTAAAAAAATGGATAACATGATCTTAAAACTAAGATGTAAGGGTTAAAATTCATTAAAACATGAAAACATTATATGTTATGTGAATATTAAAACTCATTAACATACAAAATTATAAATATCATAGTTTTATTCCACATTTCCTTGAAAAATAATTTATATTACTTTAACATTTTATGTAATTTCCATGGTGGACCACTCCACTCATATATAAGAACACATCATATTCATTATTACTCACAATAATTTTAGAAAAACATCTTGGCCAATCATGATGAATATCATTTTCATAAAATAGATATAGTCTATATGTTTTTTTCTTCTTATAAAATAATTCTTTGTCTCCTTTTGTAGGGATCCCAAGGAGGTTCTTCAAAGAGAAGGTAATCATATTAACCAATCGTTTTCATTTTACATCTTTATATACCTTATTATATTACTTAAAAATAATTTAAATATATTAAAATAATTATATACTATATATTATGTTCATATTATGTTAATTTAACAACCATATTCATCTATTTTTTCCTTAAAATTCGGAATGAAAAAAACATTTTTTCCTATTTGTGGACTACTGCCTCTATGTAGTGATGTGTTTCATTTTCCATTTTCCCCTAATGGTTGTTTGTAATTATGGGATATATATATATATGATATTAATTGAAAACAAAATCTACAATGATAAGCTTCCTTCTAATTTTTTTACCCTTTAATCTGTTAACAAATTGTAACATCGTTCCTGTGTATTTGGGGTATACCACCTCGGTTTAGTGATGAGATTAATTTTTAATTTCTTTTATTTCATTGATAGTTATAAAAAAATAATTAATCTATGAAAAATATAATTGTATATTTATTATTATTCTATATATTTTGGAATAATGACACCTTTTACCATGTTCAACCTACCAATGTAATTTTTAAATAATGAACCGATTGCCCTCAAAGCACCAGATTTAGTCTTAATCTAATATGTAATTAAACAAGTTATTTAAAAAATAAAATAATTTCTTTAATTATAAATCATTAAAATAGTAAATGTTCCTTATTAATTTGAATAATTAATATTATTGTATTGTATAGGATTTATCAGACATACATATGATGTTCGGACATGAGGAAATGGGTTTCTTAACTATATTTTTTTGAGTTCTATCACTTTATCATAGAATTTTTTTTTTCAAGTTTTATGTTTTAAAGAATATATAAAATTATTTAATTTATATTTTCATATTTAATTTCGGTTAAAGAATTTGATGTTAAACACTTCATGGATTAAATATTACATCAAAAGAGTGGACCGTTTAAATGTTTTTCTTTGTCTTAACCTCATTCTCTTGAGATATATTTCATATAGTGCACAATGCTTTGATTTTATTTTATAATTAATACAAAATTAATGAAATTGAAGTTTTATATATAATAACTCAATCTATATACATATAAATTTAATATTCATTTTTTTATTTCTTATGATTCAAAAGTTTCAAATTTGGTAAAGGATTTACATTACAATATCATTTATTTCCATATCATTTTTTATTAAGAATTCATAGGAGAAATTATATGATAATTAAACTGTAAAAACCACCCATTTAATTATCTTATGGTAATATATTTCTATAAAACAATTTTATTTCATTTCCCTCCAATATGTACATAAAATAACATAAATATATTGTCAAATATTGAAATTATTTTAGCTTTTTTAATAATTATTTTCATCTATGAAAAAATTTTCTATAAATAAATAAATATTTTGTCAATATTACCTTATAATTTAGTAAATTACATCTTACATGGTTTTTACATTATATTAAATGCAACACCCTAAGCTTCCACGATACGCTTCTCTTTCAATTATGCAATAGCTTGCATTGTACGCAAGTTCGAGATCCTAACGCACCGCGACCAATCAATGTAGCCGTTATGAATAGTAAAACCTAATTTTTAAAATTTTATCTTTCCAAATGGACTTCATTTTTAGATTCAGAATATCAAAATTAGCCTATGTTAAATATTTGGTATTTTTCTTAGAACTTCAAATTTTTTATGAATAGTGAAAAATACTTAAAAACATTGTTTTTAATCAATATAAATTAAAGTGATAAATTATACTATATAGTGGTTTTAAATTATAATTAGAATATATTTTTACCATTTTATCCATTGGTGGTAATTAGAATTAATTTCACTTTGAAATTGGACATAAACAATTGTCAATCTTTTGATATATATTCTTTCTTAAAAACACGCTACTTGTTGTGACAGCGGGAATTAATTATAAAATTAATTAATAAAAATTATATGTTTCGAATTTTGTAAAATAGACATCATTTTTGAATTTGGAATATCAATTATAGCTTAGGGTGAAATTTTGGCATTGTTCTGAAAAACTTCAATTTTTTATGAATAGTGAAACCACTAAGTGGTAGTTAAAAAAATGATTTTTCTTTTAAATGAATCATTACAACTTCTGTGATTTGATTTTCAAAAATCTGACATACATGGTTGTCATTAGGAAGTAAAATTTTGTTCAATGGGATTAAAATAATTTTTTGGTGAATAGTAACTTTTAAGTTTAATTAATAGCGATTAAAGGTAATTAGTGAAATTTAAGGTAAAAATTATATTATAAAAATATGAAAATACCATTACAATTTTCCTACCCCTATTTTATGAGTCATGGCCGACCAAGATAATCCATGGGTCAACTTGGGGACCCCATGGAGCCACTTTGGTAGGAAAATGACATTAAAAACATTTTATTTAATGTTAAAATAATAATGTCACAAACATGAGTTATTTTACTAAAACTATTTTTAAATGGGGTTACACAAGTCATATTTTTTATTATAAATATTCATTAGAAATATAATAATATTTCCTACATCATGATAATTTTTTTATAATTTTTAGACATTAAATGAATCAAATTATTTATGACCCCATGATGATGCAGTGATTACCTCATTAATTAACGATTTAAATAAAATGAAAAGATAATGTAAAATATAAGGCATACACTTGTCAAAAACCTATTGGATGGGTATATTTCGAACATGTATCACCTTATCCTCGATATATATCATTTTGGGACGTTTATAATCCGAAAATAATTTCATAATAAAGTAACATTTCAATATTTCCAAGAGTACCCCTTCTCTCCTCTTATAAAAGGCCCCCACCACTACCACCTTATTCAGACCATAAAAACCTTTTAGCTCAGAAAAACACTTCCCAAATACTCTCTTAACTTCCCTCTCTTACTCCTAGAAGCCTCACTTGGGTCATAATTCTTCCCAAGGAAGCCTTTGGCTCAAATAAAAAAGAGTTACCCGATTTTATGGAAATGACTTCTTTTATGTTCTTTTGTTTTATTTTGCTTCTCCAACACCTTAAACTCTTTTTATTCGTTTATTTTATAGAAAAACCAGTATATAATGTATACTAGGATTTTTTTATGATAAGTATTTGATTTACACTTACACACACTGTCATCTAATGGTTAAAGAACATACTGTTTCTATGGGTGGTGAAATACTGCCTCACGAAACGATGATTGTTAAATATTCTTTTAACACCTCTAATGGTGGCCGTTTTGATGAAACTATTTTCATATATGATATATATATATATATATATTATGTTTATGTTTTCCTTATGCTTCTGTATTTCTCATTTACGGCATACCTTTATGATTTCCATTATGGGTAAATGCGATAATTTCATTTTAGGAAGTGTGGACTACCGCCCCCTCAAAGTGATTTGAATCGTTAATGCCATATGTGGGACGTATAAAGTATAGAGTAAATGATATTATATATGATATTTTACCGGAATTATAATATACCTTTATATCATTGTGACTTCATTCCATTAAATACGAAATAGAAATGAAAATAACGTTCATGCGTACATACGACTTACCATCTCCATGAACGGTGCATTTCATTTCATACCTCTAAAAGTTATGTAATATTATAAATGAATGTATATACTGGATATATATGATGTATATGATATCTACATCATGAATATAATTATGGATATAATGGAAATTTTACCACATGAACAACTTGTAATTTTAAGAAGTTTATTTTTGACCCAAGTACCAAAGATCGACAAAACGACCGTTATTAACATAAAAAATTACATAATGTTCATAACATGGTAATAAGTGATATAAAAGGAATAATAAACTTGAAAAAGGTTCTTAAGAAACTATAAATTAACTCTAGTTTATTATTCAGGATGTTAAAGAACGGTCGACTCAAGTCGGACACGAGGTAAGGGAATTTCTTAACCCAATTTCCAATCTTTAGGTTAATCTCCTACTTTCGAATTATGTCATGATATTATTATGTCCTATCTTGTATTTGTACTTTCTTTATATTTAATTATAGTAAATACTCATAATATATCTATTTTATTTTAAAAATGATCTTTGTAAGGACATCGTCTCAATATCCTTTTATTGAGGCATATTTGGTTTTATACACAACATTCATTTATACGGTGTATAAACCCCTTTGACTTTTACTTTTTTGTCAAAAGGAATCTTTTTATACGAAGCATTTTTTACTAAACGACAAAAGGAATGTTTTTTCTTACGTATGCGGCGACAACAACTTCTCCGCCGCTGTGACTATTATTTGAGTTTCGGCTTCCTCTATAAGCCATAACATTTTTTTAAAAGAATCTTAAATACCATGTTTTACTTTTCTTTTATTTTGGTATTGAAAATGGTTTTGATAAAGTTTTTATCAATGTGTTGTATTGATATCTTGTGATTGAAGTGTGGAAATCTTATGTTTCCATTATGCATGTTTTATGTGATACAATTATGTTATGGTTTATGATATGACCAGTTCATATGAGGAATGAATTGGACTTAATAAGTGACGGGTGGAGCCCGCTATAGCTCCTCGATGCATCAGTAGGTCTCATGAGACAAACTAGTGTCTTGGCATGAGGCCTTGACAAAATCTTATTTGTGGTCTTGGCACGAGGCCTTGGTTACGTGGTTATGATAGTCTAGCATTTTGCATTCCATCATTATAAAAGTGGTTATTGATATTGCATTATATTATTCGACTAATAGAATATCCATGTGAGTAAGTAAATGGAATTATTTAATTTTATTTTTGCCATATTATGCTGAAGTTCAAGTTTAAAAAGGCTTTTGTTTTAGTTATACATTGCCTTAAATATTAATGTTTATTTATGAAAGCTTCCGCAATATTGTTATCCTTACTGAGCAACTGAGCTCACCCATTTCAATGTTTTAATTTTTCCAGGATGTGAAGAGTATATTATGAATGACCTGCAGGGATAGTATGAGGGGATATGAAAAAAAGATGTTGTTGTAGTTTTGTTTTTCTTTATGATGTAATGTACGACTTATGAATGTATCTAGTGTTTCCAAGGCTACTAAACTAATCGGTCTTTCAAGACTTGATCATTTGTGATCAAGCCAATGTTACATAATAATGCACCAACTCTGGGTAACTGGGGTCGGGGCATTACAGTTGGTATCAGAGGACATTTAGTACTAACCTTGGAAGCTAGATTTAGATAAACTCTGATTAGAGCACATAGACTGCAGATAGACTTTGAGGATTAGTATAGAAGAACTTCCTAGAATTTTGGTATTATATATATTTTTTGAGTTTTCTGAGCAATACATCCCTATCTAGATACGAGCTAGTATAGGCGGCTCTAGCACAAATGTACCTAGGGGTAAAACCCAAAAACACTACTTTGAGCTAGACTCGAATGGGAACTAGTGCACGACAACGGGCATTGCTGCACTCTTTGTTACGACACTCCCGGGGGATATGCTTAGGATAATTCTCATTTTATTTACAAACAATTATGAAGGGTTTATGAGTATATAATTCCTCAATGAAAACATTTCTTTTTAGGATTACGGATTATATCCATAAATCATTCAATTTATGTGAAGTGTTTTAGAAGTATGAATTATGAATTTTGATTCATAATCTAATCTAGTTTATGACATTGTTTAGAAATGGCGCCTAGTGGGAGGAATAGAAACTGTATCAATGCACGAAATCCATGTAAGGATTTCCCTCCTGCTCAAGACATTTATTGTGGAGCTGGATATACAACTGAAGCAGATCACCATATCACTATACTGGGACAACTCACTCAGGTTATGAATAATAACCTTACTCGTATGGAGCACCCTAATCCGCAACGTGGAGGATCAATGTTAGACCACTTCATGAGGCAACAACCGCCAACATTCAATGGAATTAAAAATCCCTTAGTAGGTGAACAATGGATAAATTCCTTAGAGAAAATATTTCATGCCTTGGGGAGTAGTGAAATGGAAAAGGTTATCATGGTAGTTTACAGCCTTACTCGAGATGATGCTCAATGGTGGTCATTGATTCAAAATACAAAGGAAGATAAGGAAGTATCAAGTATAAAATGGAGGGAGTTTAAGGATATTTTCTTAGAAAAATACTTTCATCGTGACCATCAAGCATATATGGAAAGGAAATTCCTGAGTCTAAGACAAAAGGAGGATGAGAATGTCGCAAAGTATGAATCTAAATTTACAAGGTTAGCGAGGTATGATACAGATTATATACGTATCCCAAAAGTAAGATTGATCGTTTCTTTGATGGGTTAAAACCATTTCTTCGCTGAGCTTTAGTATCACAATCCTTCTCATCGTACGAAGATATTGTCTCATGTGATATCATGACAGAAAAGGAATTCCATAAGTTTTATGACAACAAAGTAAAGCAAGATAAGAAGAGAACGGTGGAATAAGAGATAGAAAAAGGGGAAAAGGGAAAGAAGGATTTTCCATTATGTGATAATTGTGGGAAGAATCACCATGTTGCTTGCCTAAAAGGAATGGGAGTTTGTTATAAATGTGGAGAAAAAGGTCACCAGGCCTGTGATTGCAAGGGAAAGAAAGAGGATATCAATGATGAATGCTACAATTATTGGGAAATGGGGCATTATGCAAATGAATATCCTAAGAATCAGGGAAACTTACTTCAGAAAAGTCCAAGGGATCAAGGACAATCTTATGTTGTTACTACAGTTGAAGTGGAATAATTAATGTATTGGTGCTTTTGGACTCAAGGATTATATTCTGGTTATAATAATAATATGATATATAAGGATTGTACTACAATACTTGTTTTTTTAATTATGGTTTTAATATGATGAAGGTACTCATATTTTTAGTATGTGACAATAAGAGAAACTTTACATTGTTTGGGGAATCTGATGTTACAATTGATTTTTGAATTTAGAGACCATTTAGAGAAAGTCTGAACAGAGGTATTTTGGATAACTATATAGGTTGGAATTGATTAAGTTGAACCTTGGATAGTATTGTTTAAGGTTAAAAAATTTCTGAAGATTATTTTTGGAATATTATAATACTATATTTTTAGAAAAAGGACAACCTGTAGGTTGGGGGATAACCCGTCGCGTCTTACAAAGCTGTAGGAATCGAACCCACAACCATAGTGCGACATGCCTTTACTACCTACCACTAGCCTACAAGAAGTCCCAAGTTTTTACCAAATAGTTTTCCTAATCTAAATTCTATGTGGTAATAATTGGAACCTTACACAATTAGGATAAATAGAATATTTTTTATTTCTGTTACCATTTGGAGTGAAAGATGGGTTTGTGGTAAAAATTTATTAAAGAATGAAAGCCTACATGACAAGTAAGTATATTTACTTATTTTCTCAGTAAATCTCTTAAATAAATTCCTCAACTTTATGAAAGGTAACTTAAAACAAAAATGTTGTCAGTTAAATTTTCCAACTGGGGATTCAATGTTCATTTAACCAATCACAAGTTTGTGATTTTCTTATGGTTAAATTTTTCCTAATCCAGTTTTCTACAAATCTCCATTAGACCTTGATGGTTTGTTTCTCCTCCACATCCATATTTTTATATAATCCTAGTATGGGCTATCTCGGGTGACCTTTGTACTTCTCTTTCTTTCTTTTAATGTTATATTTTTATTAACCCTATTTCCGATGTGGGTTTTCCACAAAGGTATTTTCTATTTTCAAACATTCTTTTTCGAAGAACATTTTCAAATTGCGAGGACGCAATTTATTGAAGGATGGGAGAATGTAACACCCCGAGCTTCCACGATACGCTTCTCTTTCAAATATGCAATAGCTTGCATTGTATGCAAGTTCATGATCCTAACGCATTGTGACCAATCAAAGTATTCGTAATGAATAGTAATATCGAATTCCTGAAAGTTTATCTTTCCAAATGGACTTCGATTTTAGATTTCGAATATTGAAATTAGCCTATGTTGAATTTTTGGAATTTTTCTGATAACTTCCAATTTTTTATGAATAGTGAAAAATACTTAAAAACAACTTTTTTAATCAAAATAAATTATAGTGATAAATTATAATTTATATTGGTTTTAAAGTATAATTAGAATATATTTTCACATTTTATCCAATTGTGGTAATTATAATTAATTTCACTTTGAAATTGGACATAAACAATTGTCAATCTTTTGATATATATTGTTTCTTAAAAACATGATATTTATTATGACATCAGGAATATATTATAAAATTAATTAATGAAAATTATATGTTAGGAATTTTATAAAATAGACATCATTTTTGAATTCGGAATATCAATTATAGCTTAGGGAGAAATTTTGGCATTATTCTTAAAAACTTCAATTTTTGATGAATAGTAAAACCACTAAGTGATTGTTAAAAAACTGATTTTTCATTTAAATGAATCATTACCACTTCTGTGATTTGATTTTCAAAAATATGACATACATGGTTGTCATTAATAAGTAATATTTGGTTCAATATGATTAAAATAATTTTTTGGTGAATTGTAACTTTTAAGTTTAATTAATCGCGATGAAAGGTAATTAGTGAAATTTAAGGTAAAAATGATATTATAAAAATATTAAAATACCATTACACTTTTAGTACCCCAATTTGATGACTCATGGCCAACCAATAAAATCCATGGGTCAGCTTGGGGACCCCATGGAGCCACTTTGGAAGGAAAATAACATTAAAAACTTTTTATTTAATGTTAAAATAAAAATGTCACAAACATGAGTTATTTTACTAAAATAATTTTTAAATAGGGTTTCAGAAGTCATATATTTTATTATAAATATTAATTATAATGATAATATGATTTAAAACATCATGATAATTTTTTTTATTATTTTTAGACATTAAATAAATTAAATTATTTATGACACCATGATGATGCAGCGATTACCTCATTAATTAACGATTTAAATAAAATGAAAAGATAATGTAAAATCCAAGGAATACACTTGTCAAAAACCTATTGGATGAGTATATATCGAATCCTTATCACCTTAGCCTTGAAATATATCATTGTGGGACCTTTAGAATCTAAAAAGCATTTCATAATAAAGTAACATTTCAATATTTCCAAGAGTGCCCCTTCTCTCCTCTTATAAAAGGCCCCCACCACTACCACATTATTTACACCATCAAAGCCTTTTGGCTCAGCCGAACTCTGCCCAAATACTCTCTTAACTTCCCTCTCTTACTCCTATAAGCCCCAATTTGGGCATAATTCTTCCCAAGGAAGCTTTTGGCTCAAATCAAAAATAGTTACCCGATTTTAAAGTAATGTCTTTTTTTATGTTCTTTTGTTTTATTTTGCTTCTCCAACCCCCTAAACTCTTTTTATTCGTTTCTATTATAACAAAACCAGTATCTAAAATATACTATGATGTTTTTATGATAAGTATTTGATTTACACTTACACACACCTTCGTCTAAGGGTTAAATAACATACTGTTTTCGTGGGTGGCGAAATACTGCCTCACGAAACGATGATTGTTCAATATTCTTTTAACACCTCTAATGGTGTCCATTTTGATGACACTATTTTCATATATGATATATATATTATGTTTATGATTTCCTTATGCTTATTTATTTCTCATTTATGGTATACCTTTATGATTCCCATTATGGCTAAACGCGATAATTTCATTTTAGGAAGTGCGGACTACCGCCCCCTCAAAGTGATTTGAATCGTTAATGCCATATATGGGACGTATAAAGTATGGATTAAATGATATTATATATGATATTATACTGGAATTATAATATACATTTATATAATTGTGACTTCATTCCATTAAATACGAAATATAAATGAAAGTAGCGTTCATGCGTACGTACGGCTTACCGTCTCCATGAACGGTGCATTTCATTTCATACCACTAAATGTTATGTAATATTATAAATGAATGTATATACTAGATATATATTATGTATATGATATCTACATCATGAATATAATTATGGATATAATGGATATTTTACTACATGATCAACTTGTAATTTTAAGTAGTTTATTTTTGACTCAAGAACCAAAGTTCGACAAAACGACCATTATTAACATAAATAATTACATAATGTTAATAACATGGTAATAAGTGATATAAAAGGAATAATAAACTTGAAAAAGGTTCTTAAAAAACTATAAATTAACTCTAGTTTATTATTCAGGAGGTTAAAGAACGGTCGAGTCAAGTCGGACACGAGGTAAGGGAATTTCTTAACCCAATTTCCAATCTTTGGGTTAATCTCCTACATTTAAATTATGTCATGATATTATTATGTCCTATCTTTTATTTGTACATTCTTTATGTGTACTTATATTAAATACTCATAATATATCTATTTTATTTTAAAAATTATCTTTGTATGGACTTCGTCTCAATCTCCTTTCATTGAGGCATATTTTCTTTTATACACAACACTCATTTATACGGTGTATAAACCCCTTTGACTTTTACATTTATCTCAAAAGTAATCTTTTTATACATTGCGTTTTTACTAAATGACAAAAGGATTGTTTTTTCTTAAGTATGCAGCGACAACGACTTCTCTTTCGCAGTGACTATTATTTGAGTTTTGGCTTCCTCTAATTTTTTTTAAAAGAAAAATAAATACCATGTTTTACTTTTCTTTTATTTTGGTATTGAAAATGGTTTTGATAGAGTTTTTATCAATGTGTTGTATTGATATCTTGTGATTGAAGTGTGGAAATATTATCTTTCCTTTATGCATGATTTATGTGATACAATTATGTTATGGTTTATGATATGACCAGTTCATATAAGGAATGCATTGGACTTAATAAGTGACGGGTGGTGCCCGCTATAGCTCCTCGATGCATCGGTAGGTCTAATGAGACAAACTAGTGTCTTGGCACGAGGCCTTGACAAAATCTTATTTGTGGTCTTGGCATGAGGCCTTGGTTACGTGGTTATGATAGTCTGGCATTATGAATTTCATCATTATGAAAGTGGTTATTGATATTGCATGTGATTATTCGACTAGTAGAATATTCATGTGAGTAAGTAAATGGAATTATTTAATTTTATTTTTGCCATATTATGCTGAAGTTCAAGTTTAAAAAGGAATTGTTTTTAGTTATACATTTCCTTAAATGATAATGTTTATTTATGAAAGATTCCACTATATTGTTATCCTTACTGAGCATCTAAGCTCACCCATTTCAATGTTTTAGTTTTTCCAGGATGTGAAGAGTATATTATGAATAACTTGCAAGGATAGTATGAGGGGATATGAAGACAAGATGTTGTTGTAGTTTTGTTTTACTTTATGATGTAATGTACGACTTATGAATGTATCTAGTGTTTCCAAGGCTACTAAAATAATCGTTCTTTCAAGACTTGATCATTTGTGATCATGCCAATGTTACGCAATAATGCACCAACTCTGGGTAGCTGGGGTCGGGGCGTTACAGTTGGTATTAGAGGCAGTTTAGTACTATCCTTTGAAGATAGATTTAGATAAACTCTGATTAGAGAAAATAGCCCGAAGATAGACATTGAAGATTAGTATAGAAGATCTTCCTAGAATTTTGGTATTATAGAGATTTTTTGAGTTTTCTGAGCAATACATCCCTATTTGGATACGAGCAGGTAGAGGCGGCTCTGGCACAGATGTTCCTAGGGGTAAAACCCGAAAACACCGCTTTGATATAGACTCGAATGGGAACTGGTGCACGACAACGGGCCTTGCTGCACTCTTGAATATGACACTCCCAGGGGATATTCTTAGGATAATAATCATTTTATTTACAAACCATTATGAAGGGTTAATGAGTATATACTTCCTCAAAGAAAAATTTTTTTTATGATTATGGATTATATCCATAAATTGTTCAATTGATGTTAAG
This sequence comes from Viscum album, assembly GCA_963277665.1. NCBI lineage: Eukaryota > Viridiplantae > Streptophyta > Magnoliopsida > Santalales > Viscaceae > Viscum > Viscum album. Next base: position 399,025,322 of record OY728126.1, read on the forward strand.
TGTTTTACAAGTATGAATTATGAATTTTTATTCATAAACTAATATATTTTATGACATTGTTAAGAAATGGTGCCTAGTGGGAGGAATAGAAACTGTATCAATGCACGCAATCCATGTAGAGATTTCCCTCCTGATCAAGACAATTATTGTGGAGCTGGAGATACAACTGGTGTTGATCACATTATCACCATACTGGGACAACTCACTCAGGTTATGAATAATAACCATACTCGTATGGAGAACCCTGGTCCGCAACATGGAGGATCAATGTTAGACCGCTTCATGAGGCAACAACCTCCAACATTCAATGGAATTACAAATACCTTAGTAGCTGAGCAATGGATAAATTCCTTAGAGAAAAAATTCCTAGCCTTGGGGAGTAGTCAAATGGAAAAGGTTATCATGGCAGTTTACCGCCTTACTGGAGATGCTGATCAATGGTGGTCATTGATTCAAAATAAAAAGGAAGATAAAGAAGTATCAAGTATGGAATGGAGGGAGTTTAAATAATGTTTCATAGAAAAATACTTTCCTAGTGACCATCGAGCAGATATGGAAAGGAAATTTTTGAGTCTAAGAAAAAAGGAGGATGAGAATGTCGCAAAGTATGAGGCCAACATTACAAGGTTAGCGAGGTATGCTACATATTATATACGTAACCCATGAGATGTGATTGATCGTTTCTTTGATGGGTTAAAACAATTTCCCCACCGAGCTTTAGTATCAAAATCCTTCTCATCATATGAAGATATTGCCTCATTGTGCTATCATGACAGAAAAGGAATTCCTTAAGTTTTATGACAACAAAGTAAACTAAAAGAAGTAGAGAACGGCAGAACAAGAGACATATAAAGGGAAAAAGGGAAAGAAGGATTTTCCATTATGTGATAATTGTGGGAAGAATCACCCTGGTGCTTGCCTAAAAGGAATGGGAGTTTATTATAAATGTGGAGGAAAAGGTCACCAGGCTCGTGATTGCAAGGGAATGAAAGAGGCTATCAATGTTGAATGCTACAATTGTAGGGAAATGGGGAATTATGCAAATGAATGTCCTAAGCGTTGGGGAAACTTACTTCAGAAAAGTCCAAGGGATCAAGGACAATATTATACTATTACTATAGTTGAAGTGGAATAATTAATTTATTGGTGCTTTTGGACTCAAGGATTATATTCTAGTTATAATAATAATGTGATATATAAGGATTGTACTGCAGTACTTGTTTTTTTATTAAGGTTTTAATATGATGAAGTTAATCATATTATTAGTCTGTGACAATAAGAGAAACTTTACTTTGTTTGGGGAATCTGATGTTACAATTGATTTTGGAATTTAGAGACCTTTTAGAGAAAGTATGGACAGAGGTATTTTGGATAACTATATAGGTTGAAATGGATTAAGTTGAACCTTGGATAGTATTGTTTAAGGTTAAAACATTTCTGAAGATTATTTTTGGAATATTATAATACTATAGTTTTAGAAAAAGGATAACCTGTAGGTTGGGAGATAACCCATCGCGTCGGACAAAGCTGCAGGAATCGAACCCACAACCATAGTGTGACAGGCCTTTATTACCTACCACTAGCCTACAAGAAGTCCCTGGTTATTACAAAATAGTTTTCCTAATCTAAATGGTATTTGGTAATATTTGGAGCCTTATACAATTAGGATAAATAGAATATTTTTGAGTTCTGTTACCATTTGGAGTGAAAGATGGGTTCATGGTAAACATTTATTAAAGAATGAAAGCATACATGACAAGTAAGTATATTTCCCTATGTTATTAGTGAATCTCTTAAATAAATTCCTCAACTTTATGAAAGGTAACTTAAAACAAAAATGTTGTCAGTTAACTTTTCCAACTGGGGATTCAATGTCCTTTTAACCAATCACAAGTTTGTGATTTTCTTACGGTTAACTTTCTCCTAATCCAGTTTTCTACAACTCTTCATCAGACCATGATGGTTTGTTTCACATTCATATCCATATTTTCATAGAATCCTAGTATGGGATATCTCAGGTGACCTTTGTACTTCACTTTCTTTCTTTTAATGTTATATTTTTATTAACCCTATTTCTGATGTGGGTTTTCCACAAAGATATTTTCTATTTTCAAAATTTTATTTTTGAAGAACATTTTCAAATTGAGAGGATGTAATTTATTGAAGGAGGGTAGAATGTAACACCCCAAGCTTCCACGATACGCTTCCCTTTCAATTATTCAATAGCTTGCATTGTACGCAAGTTCGAGATCCTAACGCACCAAGACCAATCAAAGAAGCCGTTATGAATAGTAATACCTAATTTTTAAAATTTTATCTTTCCAAATGGACCTAGTTTTTAGATTCGGAATATCGAAATTAGCCTATGTTGAATTTTTGGTATTTTTTTGCGAACTTCCAATTTTTTATTAATAGTAAAAAATACTTAAAAACAACTTTTTTAATCAAAATAAATTACAGTGATAAATTATAATATAGAGTGGTTTTAAAGTATAATTAGAATATATTTTTACCATTTTATCCAATGGTGGTAATTATAATTAATTTCACTTTGAAATTGGATATAAACAATTGTCAATCTTTTGATATATATTGTTTCTTAAAAACACGCTATTTGTTGTGACATCGGGAATTAATTATAAAATTAATTAATGAAAATTATATTTTTGGAATTTTTTAAAATAGACATCATTTTTTAATTCGGAATATCAATTTTAGCTTAGGGTGAAATTTTGGCATTGTTCTGAAAAACTTCAATTTTTGATGAATAGTGAAACCACTATGTTGTATTAAAAAACTGATTTTTCATTTAAATGAATCATTACCACTTCTGTGATTTCATTTTCAAAAATCCAACATAAATGGTTTTCATTAGAAGTAAAATTTTGTTCAATGGGATTAAAATAATTTTTTGGTGAATAGTAACTTTTAAGAATAATTAATCGCGATTAAAGGTAATTAGTGAAATTTAAGGTAAAAATGATATTATAAAAATATGAAAATACTGTTACAATTTTTCTAACCCTATTGGATGATTCATGGCCGACCAATACAATCCATGGGTCAACTTGGGGACCCCATGGAGCCACTTTGGTAGGAAAATGACATTAAAATCATTTTATTTAATGTTAAAATACAAATGTCACAAACCTGAGTTATTTTGCTAAAAAACATTTTAAATGGAGTTACACAAGTCATATTTTTTATTATAAATATTAATTAGAAAGATAATAAGATTTCCTACATCATGATAATTTTTTTATAATTTTTAGACATTAAATAAATTATTTTATTTATGACACCATGATGATGCAGCGATTACCTCATTAATGAACGATTTAAATAAAATGAAAAGATAATGTATACTCCAAGGCATAAACTTGTCAAAAACCTATTGTACGAGTATATTTATAACTCTTATCACCTTATCCTAGAAATATATAATTTTGGTACCTTTAGAATCCGAAAAGCATTTCATAATAATGTAACATTTCAATATTTCCTAGAGTGCCCCTTCTCTCCTCTTCTAAAAGGCCCCCACCACTACCACCTTATTCACACCATCAAAGCCTTTTGGCTCGGCCAAACTCTGCCCAAATACTCTCTTAACTTCCCTATATTACTCCTAGAATCCTCACTTTGGGAATAATTATTCCCAAGGAAGCCATTGGCTCAAATCAAAAAGAATTACCCGATTTTAAAGTAATGTCTTCTTTTATGTTCTTTTGTTTTATTTTCCCTCTCCAACCCCCTAAACTCTTTTTATTCATTTAATTTATAACAGAACCAGTATCTAAAATATACTAGGATGTCTTTATGATATGGATTTTATTTAAACTTACACACACCTTCGTCTAATGGTTAAATAACATACTATTTTTGTGGGTGGCGAAATACTGCCTCACGAAATGATGATTGTTCAATATTCTTTTAACACCTCTAATGGTGGCCATTTTGATGACAATATTTTCATATATGATTTATATATTATGTTTATGTTTTCCTTATACTTCTGTATTTCTCATTTATGGCATACCTTTATGATTTCCATTATGGGTAAATGTGATAATTTCATTTTAGTAAGTGTGGACTACCGCCTCCTAAAAGTGATTTGATTCGTTAATGCCATATATGGGACATATAAAGTATGGAGTAAATGATATTATATATGATATTATACTGGGATTATGATATAACTTTATATCATTTTGAATTCATTCCATTAAATACGAAATAGAAATGAAAGTAGTGTTCATGCGTACGTAAGACTTACCGTCTCCATGAATAGTGCATTTCATTTCATACCTCTAAATGTTATGTAATATTTTAAATGAATGTATATACTGGATGTATATTATGTATATGATATCTAAATCATGAATATAATTATGGATATAATAGATATTTTACCACATGAACAACTTGTAATTTTAAGAAGTTTATTTTTGACTCAAGTACCAAAGATCAACGAAATGACCGTTATTAACATAAATAATTACATAAGGTTCATAACATGGTAATAAGTGAAATAAAAAGAATAATAAACTTGAAAAGGGTTCTTAAGAAACTATAAATTAACTCTATTTTATTATTCAGGATGTTAATGAATGGTCGAGTTAAGTCGGACATGAGGTAAGGGAATTTCATAACCCAATTTCCAATCTTTGGGTTAATATCCTACTTTCAAATTATGTCATGATATTATTATGTCCTATCTTGTATTTTTACTTTATTTATGTGTACTTATAGTAAATACTCATAATATATCTATTTTATTTTAAAAATTATCTTTGTAAGGACTTCGTCTCAATCTCCTTTCATTGAGGCATATTTGGTTTTATACACAACTTTCATTTATACGGTGTATAAACCCCTTTGACTTTTACTTTTATGTCAAATGGAATCTTTTTATACGAAGCATTTTTACTAAACGACAAAAGGAATGTTTTTTCTTATGTATGCGGCGACAAATACTTCTCCTCCACTATGACTATTATTTGAGTTTCAGCTTCCTCTATAAGCCATAACTTTTTTTTAAAGAAAAATAAATACCATGTTTTACTTTTCTTTTAATTTGGTATTGAAAATGGTTTAGATAAAGTTTTTATTAATGTGCTGTATTGATATCTTGTGATTGAAGTGTGGAAATCTTATGTTTCCTTTATGCATGTTTTATGTGATACAATTATGTTATGGTTTATGATATGACCAGTTCATATGAATAATGCATTGGACTTAATAAGTGACGGGTGGAGCCCGCTATAGCTCCTCGATACATCGGTAGGTCTAATGAGATAAACTAGTATCTTGGCATGATGCCCTGACAAAATCTTATTTGTGGTCTTGGCACAAGGCCATGGTTACGTGGTTATGATAGTTTGGAATTATGCATTCCATCATTGTGAAAGTGGTTATTGATATTGCATGTGATTATTCGACTAGTAGAATATCAATGTGAGTAAGTAAATGGCATTATTTAATTTTATTTTTTCCATATTATGCTGAAGTTCAAGTTTAAAAAGGCCTTTGTTTTAGTTATACATTGCCTTAAATGTTAATGTTTATTTATGAAAGCTTCTGCAATATTGTTATCCTTACTGAGCATCTGAGCTCACCCATTTCAATGTTTTAATTTTTCCAGGATGTGAAGAGTATATTATGAATGACCTGTAGGGATAGTATGAGGGGATATGAAGACAAGATGTTGTTGTAGTTTTGTTTTTCTTTATGATGTAATGTACGACTTATGAATGTATCTAGTGTTTCCAAGGCTACTAAACTAATCGGTCTTTCAAGACATGATCATTTGTGATCATGACAATGTTACACAATAATGCACCGACTCTAGGTAGCTGGGGTCGGGGCATTACATTAAATGGTTTAAATAGAATATTCTTATAGTTTTCTGAATGAGGTTATTTTTACCAACGGATTTAATACAATATTTATATTCACATAAACCATAGGAAAGACTTCTCCCACAATCATACGTATTCCTTGAAATTAATATACCACTATATTTTTCCATTTATACCTTCCTAAAAAAATTCCTCCTATATTTATTTGAAATTTTAATATTTAATGATATTGAATGGAATGTGAATTTTCCCATATTTTCCTAAGAAATGTTTTAAATGTTCTTTTAATGATATTTTAATCTATGTCAATATACATTATTATGCTATCATCTTTAATAGGAAGATGATAATATGAAATTACCATATTCATTATCTTTATGTTATATAATGATAATTTTAGGGGGATTTTCATGAAACTCATTTAATTCCCATGGTTAAATAAATATATAAATGGATGAATATTTTTTTAAATTATGATGTGGGAAATGAAAATATACACATGTTATATTCATATAATGTACTTGGAAATTATGGATGATATTGTTTGAGCCTGATATAACTCATCATAATTTGAGAGGCTGATATATCATTGGTTATGGTAATCTCGATATGGACCACCAATTAATTTGGTGATATTCTTTTTCTTTAAAGAAATGAAGGAAGGAGTAAACTGGGGAATTATCTCATATAGATTTTAATAGGCTCCAATTATTTCAAACACAAGTGAACATAATTGATATAGACAATGTTCCAAGTTAGGATTTTTATTTTATCTATAAAATCTAGCAGTTTTTACTGGTTCCTTTTATAAATATTGACATCACATGGCTCATTATAATCAATTATTTTGACATTTTTCCTTTTAAAATTATATATTCAATGTCACAAGATTTGGGATCCTTGATTTTATAGCCATGAATTATATTATGTTTAGATCATACACATTGATTATATCATTATCAAATAATACATATCTTATTCTCACTGATTTCATATATTTTTTAATTATTATGTAATCCATTTATTGTTTGATATAACTAATCATATGTCTTTAATTTCTATAGGCAATCACGGATGATGTAAAATGAAACATGTCTAGAAATGTTGTGTATATGAGGAAATTTATGGGAGATTTGGAATACATAATGTTGAATAAGAAAACCTTTGTAAATTGATAAAAGTGCTCACATAAATACATGTGTTTTGTTTTGTAAGATTTTGTAATAATTCACTAAAGACCATAAAATATAAATGGGTTTGTAAGAGATAAGTTATTTATATTAGGTTCTTTTGATTTATATAGATAATATTGGGTTGTGTTTATTAGTATTAATGCCAAAATAAAATGATTGTGTTTTTATCACATGACCCAGAGTCACTAGATCAGTGCTATTATAAATGAAATAGATCAATATCTATATATGGTTGTAGTATTAGGACTACTCACAATGATCTTTGTGAGAATTTATTCAATATTTAACTATATTGTTTCAGGGTGACAACCCCTATGTTAATTTTAACATAACCTCATCAAAATTTTAGTATTAAGAAAGGGATTTAATATATAATAGAACTACATTATGAAAACATTACTAAATTTATATATTGTTTTAATATACATAGACATGTCCATATGGATTTATATAATGTTCTCAAATCCTAATCCCAGAAAATATATAAACTAATCCTAAAAAATTACTATAGGGACACAACATCCTCATACTTGTATATCCCATATTTTTAAGGAATTTTGATTCCATTAAACAAACACATTATAGAGGACCATTATAGTTTATTTATATAGGAATCATTGAGATATAATATTTTAACATGGTAAAATATCTCCAATATTTGTCATAAATATCTTCCCATTTAGTGCTCATCCCATTAATACCCGAGTTGAAACCATTTATCATTACTTGGTGAAAGGAAACATAGGAAAGGGTGAGCTCAAATTCTTATTAAGGGTAAACAACGAAGATACATAATCATGACATTTACATAAGGGTATGAGAACACAATCATAATATTTGAAAGCCATACATTTCTTATCAATGAAAATAAATATCAATCGTGGAATAGTTATTGGAAGTATATAAGACATGAATAATAAGGAAATCAAATTGCATGAGTCATGAGGAATAAAATTGGAATGAAACATATATTTGTGGAATAATCATCATCTTATAGAATTTTTAATATGTTTAATTAGAAATATGTCCACTCTGTATGTTATGAAAATGAATTCATTACCTTGTATAGTTTTATTAACATGCGGCTAGGTCCACGAATAACATTCTAAATATGTAATCACATCAACAAATAAAATTGTAAAACATTAGTTAAGTTTATTAATAACATTTTCATAATGAGATCTGGTTCCCACATAATATTATGAACATTTAATCAAGTTTATTCATAGAAGGATACACCTCTTATGAGGGATACACCACCATCCCGAGTGGAAGATTTTTTTGACTGTACTGGGTTCACTCCCTATTCTAAAAATTTCAATATCATTAGATGTAAAAATAATTACCAAATATATTTTAGGGACATATAGGTACCACCAATATCATAATAAAAACTATATTTATGTGGTCTAAATGACCGTAAACATTATTCTTTATCCCAACACATGGAATGAAATGTGTATCATAAACATTTTTTAATATCATAACCTGTTGAAACCAGATAGGATTCATAGTCATTAAATCATTTCACAACCTAAGAAACAAATCATTATTTATAACCATTTTATCAGGGTATAAAACATAAAATATAAATGGGTTTCATCCACAACATGTATTCATAATAATAAACCATTAAATATAAAATAAGAATGTTCCCCATGGATCATTACATAGTTATAAATAAGTAACATCATTAGTTAAATTAATTGATAGAATATAATTTCGAAATATCATTTGAAAAATTTCATTAACCCAATAATATTTCATCTATAATGATTTTCTAAACAAAAATAATTTTTGAAAATACATTTCATTAAATTTTAACCATGATGAAAAATGAATACATAAACACAATTTTATAACATTTTAAGAGGAAAATATTTGTTCCACTTTAAAAAAAATTACATAAAATTTTTGAATTTTTTTTTCATTTTAATATAAATTTGAAATTATATAATGAAATACTAAAATTAAATTATTTTTCATGAAGTTTTACCATTAAATGTATTTAGTAAATGTAAAAATAAATATTCTTTTTGCATTTTGGTAATAGCCAAATGAAGATTCCTTTGAAATATAACTTGAAAATTTAACTCAAAATTTTTATATATGAAGTCAAAAAAGGTAAAAAAAATATATTCAACATCATGGGAGAGTAATACAACATTCATAAAAACATATTTATAATCATATTTTTGAAAGAAAACTTATTTTTGACTGAAAAGAGAAATAATGATAGTTTAATTAAATACATTTTTATAATTATCTTATATACAAAAGAGTGGAAGAATTCAAGAAATACATGAATAGTTAATAAATTAATATAATATAATAAAAATCATTATATTTTCTATGTTTTAGATCATGATATTTCATCGTTGGAAACATAATCATGAACAATACTGATAAATGATGACATTGTAACATAAAAATACTACCACATTTGTAACATGTAATCGTAAGAACCATGAAAGAGTAACACAAAATGGATAATAATGTATCATAATTATAGTTAAATTAATTATATTACATTTTATTTCATGTTTATATACACCTAATTAAGTTATATTGGTTCATATAATAACATACATCTCAGAGAAGGAAAAGGGAGACACAATTCATTTACCGATTTGTTATCTTTTGAACCATAAAACCCATGAAGGATAGATCCACAAATGGATATTAAAATTGTAATAAATATTATATAATCATCAAAAAGTACATTAATTTTATGAATATACACTATACAAAATAATCATGTGGTGGCTGGAGAATTTTTCTTATATAAAGTAAAATTGAGATGGAAATCCCTTACCTTAAGTCTTGAATTCAATCATACTCAATCAACCCTCTATAAAATATATATAATATTATTATTAATATATTTAAGTGAAATATTAATATATATAATATCATATATTATATTTTTATGACTATATATTACATGCTTGTTAATTATTTCATGTTGAAGTTACATCTCGATTTATAACTGCTTTTTTTTATATTTTTTATTTTCTAATTCTATTACTCTTACAAGGATCATGGTTTAATAATATAAATATTTTGATGAATTATATAAATATCATAATTATATATTATATGTCTATTTATTGTAATCCATTATATTTTGTGAAAGGAAATGTAAAACATAGTTTTAAGAGAAGTGAGGTCGTACGTACGCAAGAACAATTTTTCAATTTTGATATCATATTTAAATAAAGAAAGTAATATTATATTTATATATATTATAATTTAAATAGAACTTATATATCATATATATCATATATTTTTATGAAAACTATCCATGAAACATTCTTTTTAAAGTTTGAATGAACCACATCGCTTTGTGAGGCGGTTGTTTTTTGTACACCTAAGAAACAATATCATATTTCCTAAAAATCTAAAGAGTGAATTTATGGGAGATATAAAAATTATTGGAGAAAAATAATATCATTAATATAAAAAATATAATATATAAACTATATTTCCATCTTTATTCACTTCATTGAGAGGTGGTAATAGAAGAAAATGACATTAGTTCGTATGGTGGCAATTCATTTTACAAACGAATAATGATTTCAAAACCCATATGATGGATGTGTGTTTCATTTTAAGGAAAAAAATTAATATAAAAACATATTATTATATATAATGTACTTATTATATTATATAAAAATGATATAAAAAAATTTAACGGTTTGAGTAAGAAGAAAAACAAAAATGTTCATTGATGAACATTACCTCTTCTTTTGGTATCTCTTTTTTTTTCAAAATAACATTCTTGGATACATTTACTCAAAATTTAAGTATTATGGGATTATATTTTTGTATTTTTAGAAAATACTGGTATTTTATATATGAATCTGGTTGTTCATTATGGTGTGATGATTGGGGGAGAGTTTGTGGCCTTTTATAAGTGATGTGTGGAACCCTTGTCATGTTTTATAAGAGGGAATCCCACCCATCTTTTTTTTCATGTAAAGTTGATATAATAATAAAAAGTATTTAGAAGATAAGGTATAATTTTGAAATATGGCCATAAATGGAGTTTGAACTAATTTATAGGTAATTTAATACCCTAGGTTTAATGTTTAGTCCCTTGTTAAAATCATTTTTCTCTTAATCATCGTGATTAATTTTAATGGGTTTCACAAATAATATTCATAAAAATTTAAGTTAAAATTATTAGAAATTATAAATTGTTTTGATACTAAATACATGATAATTTTTCCCAAATTCCATTAATATAATTAGAAAAAATTAATTTAAAATTAATCACACAGACATGTCAAAAATGTAGGTTTTTAAAGAGGAAATGTTCAAAAGTTTACATGGTTTTTAAATACAATTTCAATACTAAATTAAATTTAATTAATTAAATTTGTTTATTTATATGTATAATTTCACTAATTATACTTTATAACATATTTTAATATAACTTAACAATATAAATAAGTTTAATAGTAATCAAATTTTCAAAACAAATTCAATATTTTTCACTATTCAACAAAAATTGAATTTTTAGAAAAATCAAAAAAACCACCCAACATTAATTTTTCCATTACACATTTTAGATGTATCTAATTTTTCAAGATAAATTTTATAATTGATAAAAAATATTTCTAAAATATTTTCTCTATTAAAATGTGACAATAATGTTCTTTAAAAATACAGTTTTTTGTATAAAATTGTATTTATTATTATATCTTCTTTAAAAACATTGAAATTGAATGTTGAAATTATATTTAAAAATACAGCTTATTAATGTCACAAAAATCATTAGAAAATAGTTATTTGATAATTTTAATGATATTAAACATATATAGGTCATAATAATAGTTTCTAGAACATGATTTTTTTCAAAAGGTTTTTATTTTAGTATCAAATTAATTATTCACCAAATAATTATATAAAATCTGTTAAAAAATCACTAATTTATTTAATCTTATTAATACCCATGATTAAAAAATATAGTTTATTACTATCTTCTCAAATAAATGTATTTAAATATTATGTAATTTTTGGTTCAAACATCGTGTAACATCTAATAAAAGCTGAACTTTTAATTGTGTATAACACACGAAAAACATATTATTTCTTGTAATTAAAAATAATCACAATTTTAATTGAAATTATATCATAAATCTATTTGTGTGTAACACAAAATATTTAAAAGATTAGACTCATTTTTAAAAAATATTTCACAAACTACCGGGATGCTACATTATACCACCAAAAAATGAAATTTTCCCTCAAAATTCATCCCAATCAAAAAAATGTTTAACCTTTGAAATATTTACTATATAATTAACCACATTGATAAAATTAATAATGAATATTAAATTACAAAATAATATTTTAAACATAAAATTTACCCAAATTAAAAAATATCTAAGTATCCAGATAGAAGATCATGTGTGGGAACCGAATATTTGCGCAAGAAGAAAAAATATACCATTATAGAGAGTGATAAAGAAAACTAATAAAAAAAAGGTGATCCCTAAAATATTACTGACCAAAAATCCACAACCTAATTTGAAATTAAGGGTTTATTTATATCGCAATAAATGATTACAACAAGAAAAAATATTACATTATGTTTATTTTTCATAACGTTGAATAATTTTCATAACGATACATACGTAAATTATTTCATTCAATTTCATATGCACAATTTCACCCTTTGGTTGTGCATTTATAAACTTCCACATCATCACATACTTAAAAAATAGAGGTTAATTTTTTAGGCTTAATGCAATAAGAGATCATAAGATTCATAGATAGAATGGTAAATTATTGTCTCTATCTTCAATTGTCTTAAAAATGGAAAGAATCGTTTATCCAATATTCAAAAATAATCATATAGATAAAAAATACATCAATATCTAAATGATAATTAAATGATCAACATAAAAAATTTAATAAAGTTTTGTATTACTTCAATTATAAATGTTGAAAACTAAATCTATAGAATGAAGGAGACTAAATTTCTCAAAATTCATCTTAATTATGATTCCAAAAATATCATAATATGTCTCTTGATTGTATTATACCATAAATGGGAATACCATCGTCATCTATTCTCGTGAAATAAGGAAGTAACCTGAATTATCTTAAACACATATTTAAGACATACATGCTTCTTCATTCCTTTCTTAACACAAAAAAATACTGAATATATTCCTCATATCCAATAATTTTCTATCTCTCTTAATGATTTTATTAACAAATTTTTCAATAAATCCATATTACATCTTGGGGAAATTGATACTATTTAATTTACATTTTCCGAATATCTCATCACCTTATCAAAACTAAGCACCATTTTCTCATCATCCACAAAAAATTAATGGATGTATTCCAATATTCATAATATCACCATACTAAAACAGTCACATATCAATGGTCATTATAACCAATATTCATATACTTTAAAATCATTAATAAAAATTTAAGAGAGTAAAATCCTTATATCATTATTGATTTATAATTTTTGAATTTCAATCCATAAGCACTTAAATTATCCCATTTTTTTATTAAACCGTTAACTAGGTATCATCATCACATTTCTCAAAAAGTCAGCTCATAATAAGAAAAAAATTCACATATTAACATTCATAAAACACAATTTAATAAGGATATAAATAAATCTATTAAAATATCCAATACCATTAAAAATTAATTCGTAGTTTATTCCTTGTCAGCTATATTAACATTACTCATACAGCCTTATAGATTATCTTCACTATATTTTCCCTAAAGACATTTAATTACATAATTACCTTAATTTCCACATATAAAACATTCAAATATTGATAATACAATAGATAAAAAATATTCCCATCATTTTCATTAACTAAACATTTGTTTTTTCCTTGTAACTTACATATATAATGGCTTTATTCACCACATATAGTATATACTCTCATTTTATTGAGGCATTACCTCGAGGATTTAATCCCACATTCATTTTATATAGATAACATAATTTTTATTCCTCCATTTTCTCTACCACAATCATTTCTCAACGAACTATATTCTTATCTTCTGTTTTTATTATGAGAGTCGGAGAAGGTATATGTTTTTAATCATGTTATATGAAAACTCATTTGGGATAATACAGGTTTCTTTTATATAGTCATCATCCCAATTTCCTGTTTATCATAACATTGTTCACCACATTTTATTTTAACCAACATCCTTTGGGTTCCCTCTATTTACTAAGGCCGTGAAGCATAGTGTAATAAATAGTAATCATAATTTAAATTCACAGAGTTAGAAAAATCATTTTTTTAAAATAAACAAATACACCCTATTTAAAATTAATGGAGCCTTATCTTTATCCTTGTTCATTTGTAGTCATCGTTAATTTTAATAAATCCTGATTTTTTATAAATAGATTTTGAATTTCCGAAGAATACATCATGCGAGTGTCAAATAATGTCTGCATCTAGGCCTGTTTCCAAGAACCTGTTACTAATAAAGTCAAGCTGAATATTTTGTTTACATTATTATTACCCATATATATGTAAGTTCCATATCAACAACCACTTGTTGAATCCAGATAATGAGCTATTTTTTGGAAACAAGTCCCTTAATCCTTTACTAAATAACGATGACACTTCCCTAACTTTTACACATCAATATACTTATCTTTAGATAAATACCTATAAATTTCCATATAAATATCCCTAGGGGTGTAAGAACTATTTTCTCTTCCATGTTTATTTATTTTTACTAATAATTTCCCATGATACCTGATATATAGAGCCAATATTCACATCCATATATATGATATCTTTTTATATGAAAATTCATTAAAATATACAAACACACACTTGAGGGATATAATAGTTTACCTCCATTCTAATCATAGAAATGTAGCATTATAATATGGTAAAAGATCTTAAAAATATTCCATCAAGATCTTCTCACATTGTACACTTCACCATAATAACATACATTAAACTATTATTCATAACCTTAGAAAATTAAACATATGAAAGGGTGAGCTTAAATGCTTAGTAATAGTAATTAATGAGGATATGTAAAAATTAAATAATCATAAGGGTATGATATGTAACTTATTTTAACTATATTTGATGTATTTTTCCTCCAATTTTTTGGTATTCTTTTTTACATTAGTTCATTATAGGTCTACCGTGGATGGTAATAATTTGTTTTGTAAAATTATCTAATGTTCAGGGATGTGTTTTTTTAATTAATTGATTTTGTGAATAATTATATTAATGAATTTATGGGATTATTCTCATATTTATATAATTCAAAAACTATTTCGGTGGTTTTGTATGAGAATCTATAGTTCTATTATCTTCATGAAATTTACAAATTATGCAATGGTAGTACATGAAATGTGATTTTTGAAATATTCATGTTGTTAAATTGGTACACATCATGAGTGGAGTACACGTCGTGTAAAGTTTATATGAAATGTAATATTAAAAATCAGGTTTCTAATAAAAAAATGGTGTTTTTTGGTGTATGTGATCCACAAGGTTGACAAAATGTGTAAATGGATTAGACACCAACTAATTTTCATGGTTATGGTTTTTAGTTTTTCAAACGTATGATTTTTCATTTTATTCATCTACATCTCCCTTATCCATCCACATATATCCCTCTTTTGGAAATTTTTGGAGTCTCTATTTGATACTGATTGATTACTTCAGCAAAAGATTATCATTGTAGTTGGAATTTAACTCTACGGGGTAGTAATTATTTTTTATTTTTTATTTCCCTTGATCACAATAGAACAATTTCATTTCATTATCTGGTCTATTGACCCATGGTTATGTTTCTTCTTGTTTCTCTTTATATTCATTAAATGATCTTCATCCAGGGTTCATTTCCTTATTGGTTATATTGCATCTGGTGTGTGTTTTTAAATTATGTGTTGTTTCCTTTTTGTTTATGAATAATTTTGATAAATTTAATCAGTTATAATATGATTAGATTTATTTTAGTTCCTTTGTTATCATTTTTTGTTCCCCTTGTGAGTGGATTTTTCTATGGGCATGTGAAATCCATGTTCTAAAGTTGGTGCTTCTATATCCAGTCTACGTGGAGGAATTTAATATCAAATTTATTGAAAATTTTTTTATTAACTAAAAAAGAATGATATGAATATTTTTTATGATTTTGGAACTATTTTTTATAAAATATTGGTCTACACTAGATTTTATAAATGGAAAACGGTTTTCAAAGAATTGTGAAATTGTTTTGTGAAATGGTTTCAATGAATAGATTGATTAAATGGTTTGATGAATAAATTTTTATGACAGAGAGAAAGAGATGAACTGGGTATTTAAGTGTAAGGTATATTAACAATCCTCATTCACTTTTAGGGGGTTTGAAAATGCGGATTTGCACTTCCCCATAGGCTTGTTGCTCAAGGGATTTGTTAAACCTGTTGGCGTCCACTTTTTGGTTTTTTTCTCTACTCATGTGGCCCAATTAACATTTATATAAAATAAATCCAGGAAAAATTTTCTATATTAGGTATGATTATGTCATAGAAAGCATAACCTAGTGTGATCCATGGTTTGATGTTATATATTCTTCTTTTTGACCAATATACGTTTATTCTTTTTTTTACTCTTTTTTGTACTTCCATGGATTTGATTTGACATATGATACATGATTTATTTTTATTAAGAGAAATTTATATTATAATATATGGTTATGAAATTAGTTGATATTTATTTACCCATTTTTTTGGAAATTTTCAAAATGGTAAATTATACTGTTTTTCTATGTTTTGATATAATAAATTTAAAACTATATTCATGCGTTGTTTTATTTAAAATTTTAAATTCATGGATTATTGTTATGATGCTTGATATGGAACACCTGGGGAGATCCAAATGATCCTATTAGCTCACACACTATTTACACCTATGGCAGTGCATTGATCTTGTTAGGTCTTTTCATACAGGAAATGGAAATGTTCCATAGTGTGGCAGTGTAGTTTTATATTAGGTTAATTATGTAGTTGGTGGTGAGAGACATCCCATATATTAATATGGAGTAGTTGGTTTTTCCATTTTTATTACTCTTCTGTGGCTGTACAGATAGTTTGATATTATATATAATATTGAGTTTTTTGGTTTCTTATGATTTTTCTATTGTGAAAAAATTTATCACCCCAATTATTTCTCTAGTTTATGTATATATTCATTGTTGTTGCCTTAAGATTGGAGAAATTGGACCCTATGTTTGAGAAAAGTTTCTAGATTTCTAGGTACTATCCCATACGGATTAGGAATACATTTTTTTTATATAGAAGGTCATGTTAGGTATCATTTTTGGGTGGGTATTTAGGTAGGTTTTTCATATTTTGGTATTTGAGGTTTTTTTATTCAATATTCATTTTCTTGGGACATTTGGTAGAATGGAGATAAGATTCTGAGGTCTTTAGAAGTATATCTATATGAGTTCCTAGCAATCTATTTTCGTATTGAGACTCATGTTCCCTTGGAATATTGGGATTTGTGCCTAATGATTTTTATTTTTATTATATTTGCTTTTTCTTTCAAGTTTTTTTGGATTGAAGTTTGGTTTTTTATGTTCTTTGATAATTTATATTGATTGTGTGTTATACAATATGCCTTAGGATATGTTTTTTGAATCCATTAAAAAGGGTTAGTTGATTCTCCTTAGGGGAATCAGCCTCATAGATAGAATATTATCATGTAAATCATGGTGTTAGTTTTTTATGTTTACCATATGTGCCACAGTCTCAAAAAATAGTTTTAAGGGTACCCTGGGAGTTGCTGTAGATATGGATTTATCATGGGATTTCTTACATGATAAATCACTTTCCATTAAAGGTATGATTGAGCCTCTGGAGGATGAGAACCAACGATACATGATAAATAACCTCTTCAACTTCATATATATTCTTGAGAGTGACATAGTAAAATATATGGTGTTCATAATTGAGTGTCCTAGTAAGTGATTTTGGGATTCAATGGTACATAGTGATAGTCATGTGGGGTTTTATTATATATTTTTAGTAATCTTTTCTTCCATTAGTTATTTTGAGAGTCAATTATGGTAGTGAATTATCTTGATTCTCTCGCCATTAATTAAGGAGAAACTTTGTGGTTGATTAACACAAATATGATTAATAAGATGACCCTTTTTTATTCAGAGGATTTAATGAATGACAAATTAATATATCAGAAGAACATGAATGGTTCTCCACCATTTATTATATCCTATATATTAATGATAAATTTTCTAACTTGTGTGGAGATAATTAATAGGAATATTATGGAGGAGATGAATATGGATGGAAAGGTTGTCTATTACTCTCCATAGCATTCACCTAGAATAATTGTTAGTAGTGCGTGAGGAAAAAGTAGGATGTGGAATAATCATCATAAGAGAGGTGGAGGTGTTTTTTTCCATCATCCCTCTTCGACACCACAAGTTGTAGCATGCAGTGGGCCTATTAATTTCATTCATTACGGAAATACTGAACAATTTGGTAGTTATTTTTCATTACTAGTAGTGGTGTGTAATAATTTTGGACATTATTGAAATCTATAAAAAAATTTAGCCTATGCATATTAATTGTTATGGTTAGTGATCGTTGAATCCAATTGCTATTGTGGCATAGTTAGATGCTAAAAATATTATAAGGCTCCTGTCAAAGTCCTCGGGAGTAAAGAACCTTCATGCTGTAGATTAGTTTCTAGAAAAGGTAGATGAGGATTTGCAACTATTAATGTTATCATATTAATTTCTACATTAGTAAATATTTTATCATTTGATACATTTTTTCAAATTATTTTTATCTACCTTATTTTTCATATTCTTAACCTTCTAATATAACTCATATCATTTTTATAAAGTTATAGAAAACTCTTAGAATGAGGAAGAATTAGGGGTTATAGTTTCCTTCTTCTGCTCTATCGATTGGTGCTATGGAGTTATTATTGTATTTTCTTATTCATGATCTAGATATGTTTGAATTCGTCATTGTAATGTATTGTCTTGTTGATCTTCATGTTGAGGATGATTATCATCATTATCATTTCTCTTTTATTGTGGTTGATGGCAGGTCAATGTTTTTCTAGGGAGATTAGGATCAATTTTAAGGATGTAAAATAAATATTCCCTATAGTTTTTTGTCTATTGTAGTTTTAGTAGTACCCGATGATGTTTCTCATATTTTAGATCACCCTATCACTATTCATGGATTTCTATATGTTTTCCCCAATGAATTATATAGTATTCCTCAAGGAGAAGTTGTACAGTATATGTTTAACTTGGTGGTAGGTACACATCTGATTTCACTGCCTTATGATCATATGGTGCTAGTAGAGGTGGAAGTGATCATGGTTCAATTGGAATATCTATTATATAAGTATTTTATTCTCCCTATTATTTCTCAATGAGAATCCATGGTGCTCTTTATGATGAAGTATGAAGGATTAATTTGTTATTTTGTGGATTAAAGGAAGTTGAATTGGGTGATGGTAATTATTAAGTATACTTTTCTTCATGTGGGAGATCTTTTTAATAAGTTAATGGTTGTAAAGTGGTTTTCTAAGATCAATTATTAGTTTGGTTGACATCAGCTCCGAGTTCGAGAGTCTAATATATCAAAAACAGCTTTCTATAGAAGTTTGGAGTTTATAAATATATTGTGATTCTTTTGGGTATTAATAAATTTCTAGCATTTATTATAGATTCATAGAATATGATATTACATTAGTTTCATCACAGTGTTTTGGTACTATTAATGAATAATATTATAATGTATTCAATATTCATGCATGCACATGAAAACCACTTAGGTTTGTTTCATTTAATCAAATATATTATAGTTTTTATGAAATTATTTCAAAATAAAATTTCTAGATCTTTGAAGTTAATTTAAGAGGGCATGTTATTTTTGATAATGGATAATCAATTAATCCCAAGAAGGTGAAAGATGTTTCTTATGGGAAAACCACGTAACAACTTCAAGTTTTAAATCTTCCAAGATCTTATTGGATACAATCTATAGTTTATTAAGGATTATTATAATTTGGTGTCACGTTTGACTACTTGTACCTGGATGGTGTGAAATTCACTTGGGATAAAAAAGTGTCAGTCTTCTTTTGATGAGTTGAAGGTACTTCTAACATCAACTAGTATTCTGATCTTACTAGATCCCATTATGGGTTATGTGGTTTTATGTGACAGTTTTGCTAATAGTTTGGATTTTTTTCATATGCGTGATGATATTGTTGTATTATATGGCTCTCAAAATTTTCATCCACCTGATAAGAATTACCCCACTCATGATTTGGAGTTTATCACATTTAATAATTCACTTATGTGTGAGTGGAATTGTATATTTATTGAATGGTTCATTGTATTTTATGATAATAAGGGTTTGACCTATGTAATTTCATTGAAATACATGAATCTCAGATAAATACAATGGTTATAATACATTCAGTCATATGAATTATATATTTTTTACACCCTAGGTATGTGATATATCGTTGTGGGAACTCATAATAAGAAAGCACCATCATAAGCTGTTTTAGAATCTAAGGGAGAGTGGATCTTTATGGGGATTTTTTCTCAATTTAATCTAGTCTCTGGGTAAGATATTTTATGTATTGTTCTCTCAAGTGTTTAGGTATCATCAACTCACCTTGATCCTATTCTACAAAATCACAAACAAGACTGTGAGTCTTTTATAATTATAAAAATTCAATATTGCGGGGATACCATTTCTAGTTGGACTTTCACTTTATATTATGTTACTCTCTTTAAGGATCATTTTTTCATCCAAACAACTGTGAGGAGGTGGATTTTGTTTTTTATGGTTCATTGTGGTCAATTTATTTGGGTTCTATAAAGATATATTATGACATTAGATAGAGATTTTAATGTACAGGTACGAAGCACGATATTCCTGATTATGTGTCCCATTGTTACACATTCCAATAAATAAATTCTGAGTAATTAAAGGAGTCTGGTTTTCATTTGCCTCTACTAGTGTTAGTATGGGAATGGGACAAGCTATACAAGGATATCATTGTATTATTTCCACATAATACCTAATGGAGAAATTTTATCTATGTCGTGATTTATTATAAAAAATTTTCATCACATTTTATTTTGTTTAGGGACACCACTAAAGATGATGACAGGTGTATGATCCATGTTTCGAAAAAATTCAAGTTACATGGGGTTCCTCCTATATTTATTTTTTATAGGGACCCTTGGTTAACTTTGAGGTTCAAGAATAGTCTCTAAGAGGTTGTGGGGCTCTGGTCAGAGTGAGTAATTCATAAAATCCAAATACTAACAGCCAGATAGACCATGTTATTCAGATCATTGACTATTCGTACATTCATGTGACTTGGATTTTTGTGGATTGTAGGATATCCATTTGGGACTGATCAAATTTTTTATATCAAGATTTATCATTCATAGATTATAATTGATCTATTAATGGAATTTTATGGTCTCCCATAAAGATCACATCTTTATTGGGAAGAAGTGTGAATAGATTATTTCATTAGACCAATCATGGTTCCAAAGACATCTTCAAGGATACAAGATATATGTTTACATCTATTTATATGATTGAGTTTAAAGAAATCATATGTTGATCAAATTAATTTTCAATTGGATTTTCCTTGGTTGACTATTTTTTCTTGATGGTTTCTCCTCGATCGGGACACCATTAACGTGGGAAGTAGGGTATGTTGGATCCCAGATATGTTGGATCATTTGGGGTCACTAAGAATCTTGGGAAGGTTTATTACTAGTTGGCCTTAATAGTTTAAATTACATGTTTTATGTTTTTTCCCACATATCGCTACTACAGAAATACCATCATGATCCCTTTCATGTTCTTAGTTGGGAAGATATTGGGTTATAGCCTATTGTTTCTACTATAGAAAACGCAGTTGAGCTCGTTAACTCTAAATAGAAGTATTGAATGGATATTCAATTCTCTTGGTGATATTTTTAGAGAGGCATACATCTAATTATCATGATTCAGGGAAGAGTTTGTCATTTTTTGGGGTAAATGGTCTCACCACTTTACCAAAATACATTATTCCTCATTAAATTATTAAGATATAAATTCTTTTGTGGGGGATTTTGTAACATCCCATAACTGTATTTTTGGTATTTTTATTATTTTCCCCTTTACATGGTTTTATATGAGGTCCTCTATGTATGGGGAGAATTGTTTTTGAAAATGAACTAATGTTCATGGATCTATCTATGTTTGAATTAATAGAGTATGGGGTAAAAACAATTCATGTATTAAAGGGACACCCCCATTTTTTTAGAATTCCTAATGCAGTTTAGTGTTTTCTTGTGAGGTTATGATGTTCTTATCTATACAAAAATATACAGGCTTATTAATGGTTATACACAACATGTAATTTTTACCAGAATCGTGTTATATACCGGGTATACAGCTTCAAGGGAGTACATATTCTATAGATATTACATGTCATGTATTATTATATAAATAAATTTTAATAAAAAATGTGATGATTTTTTTCAGTGTATATGATCCCCATGGATTATAAAACATATAAAGTATTACATTCCATGTAACTATCACAAGCTAAGATTTTGGGGTTCTTCTCAATTGATTTTTTGTTTCATTAATCCATAATTACCTTTTCTATTATCCCATATCCATATTATAGAGGTTTTTTGAGCCCACACTCAATCCATATTAATCCGTTCAGTATTGGATTATATTTGAGATTATATTATATCTCTCTAGGAAATTAGTAAATTATTTTTAATTTTTTTCTTTGATTTTGGTAAGCACATTTCATGGTGCTACCAGATTTTTTTCACCAAAAGTGAATTTTCCTCTAGTTGATATCTAGATCTGCTACTCAATATTGTTTCATGGGATATTTCCATGTTGCTTTTGGCTTTGTATGGGTGAATTTTTGAGTTCTTTAATTTTTTTCATTCTATTACAACCCCTTTTGATAATTTTTATCAATTCATGTTTTTTATATAATTTCTAGGTCCTATGTTTTCATTATTAGTTTCTTTTTGGTGGATTATTTTGTGGGCAAGTTCGACCAGAGTTTTGAAGAAAGTGGTTAAATATCTATTATGTTTTGATAAAGATAATTCCTACTATTTTGATAAAATTTATATTTTTTTATATAATAGATTTTTTTAGTGTGAGGGAATGGGTTTTTAAAAATAATGATTTTCCCCAAGTTTTTGTAATTATAAATATATTTTTAATGCATTGTGAAATTTTTTTTGAGAAGTGGTTTTCAATGTATAGTTTGATGAAATTATTTGATAATGTTTTTTGGAAAATATAGCACATGGTAAGAATGGGGAACATAGGTTGGAGGTATATTAATAGGACATATCTAATATCGAGGAATTTTATCATGGGGTTCTCCTCTTCACCCTAGGCCCATTGTTTTAGAGACTTTTTAAACCTGTTGGGGTGTTCACTTTTTTGGGGATTACTCTAATCTCTAGGATATATTTATTTTCTTATATGTTTTATGAACTCATGATTATCTTCTTTTTGTATGAGTGTGTCCTAGATATCCTGATATTTTTTTGATCCCTGACATGATGTTTCCTACAATGATTTTTAGACGATATGGGATTATTATTTCAGTTTGAATTTTTTTCTACTGTAGTGTATTTTATATGAGATAACATGTATTCGTCATTTTGTTTTGACAGGATATATCTTCTAAGATATGAGGTTATGAAATTAATTGAAATTGATTTAACTATTTTATCTAGAAATATGGAAAAGGGGGAAATTATTATTTTTTCATTCTATTAATATAATAACATTAAAATTTATTTAATGTATTATTTCCATTAAAGTTGATCATGCGTTGATTAATTATTATATAATTAATATGGAATTCCTAGGTGAGATCACATTGATCATATTATCTCACACCCTACATACCATTTCGGTGGTTGATACACCTTGTAATGTATTTCAATGTATGGAATTGAAAGGGGTTGTAGTTTGGTGATGAGGTTTTCTGTCAGTTGAGTTGGGTAGAAAATGGTGAGATGTCGGTAGTCTTCCCACACATTCACATGGGTTATATGGTTTTTTCGATTATGGTAGTCTTATGTGTTTGGACCTGTACATGGAAAATATTTTCACACATGATTTTCTTTGTATTGTTCTTTTCTATTATAGAATATATTTACCACTTTATGAGTTTCTTTATTTTATCTATATTTAACATGTTCATTCTTTAAGTAAGAAGAAATTGATCCATTTCTTTGTGATCAGTTCCCCATGTGGTAGTCCCGTACATGAAGAGATTGGGAACTCCTTTATTGTATAAGGAAGATCAAGTTGAGTACCATATTGAGAGGGTATTCAATTTATTTCGTTACATGAGAACATTAATATATCATTAGAATGACATACCCTACATATCAAAGATAACTATCTTGTATAATGGAATAAATATTGGATGATCACAATAAACTAATTATTTGTAATTAAAATTACATGATTCTTGATAACATAAAATTGGAATAGGAAACAATTTTTTTGGCATACATGTTACATTATATAATTAAAATAATGTGTAATTAAAAACATGTTTACTAATTATATATTGGGAATGTTGTCATTCCACTACATAAAATTATATACATTCAACTAGGTCCACACATAACATTACGAATATGTACTCTCATTCATACATAACATTTTGAATATGTAATTAGGTTAATGAATAACATTGTCAACAAGTAATATGTTTCACACAAAACATTGTGAACATGTAAATGATGTTCTTGAATAGGTAACTGCACCTTTTGGGTGGGACACACCAACATCCCGAGTTACATCCATGTTTTATGATACTGAGATCACTCCCTAATCTATCCATACCAATTTCATTGTATATATATATATATATATAAATATTTACACATTTCATTGGATGATTATATAGATCCCACACATATGATAATACAAACAATATTAATGTGTGCCACAAGATCATAATCATTCATGATATTATAGCCCATGCAATGAAATGGGTATCATTAACATTTCAATATATCATAAAATGTGAAAAATTGATTGGATTCATAATAATTACATCATATTATAACCCATGAAAATAAGTGGGTTTCAAAAACATTTTATCATGGTATAACGCTTTGAAGATATATGGGTTTCTTAAAAAAACATTTCATCATTAATATAAACCATTCTTAAAAACAATAAGAATAGCATCCTTGGAACATATCCCCATTAGAAAATAAATTACATGACCGAAAGTTAATTTTTTTATTAATATATATCCCCTTTTAAGGGGAAAGGGGGAACCCAAACAACTTCATAGACATAAGATACATTAAATCTTCGCAGTCCAATTTTCAAGGACCAAAAAATAATACAATTCAAATCTGCAAGAAATTTCCCCTCCCCCTCATCAAAATAATTAAAGAAAATAAATACTAAAATATAAATGCTTTTTGAAATTAAATTTCATTGGAAATAACCCATGATGATAATATAATCTTTAATAAAAAATAGTTGTTGAGGGAATATCCATTTCTTTACAAAAATCACTTTGTAAGCCAAAAAAAATTAAAAAATCAGATTTTTATTATAAAATAACACTAAAAATATATAAATAATTATTTTAAGTAATTATTTTTCATGACTTATAACAATTTGTTTCATTTTATATATGTTAAAAATGTTTCCATTAAAAATTTTAGTAAAATCCAAACTAGCTTGTTTTGGAAAATTACATAATGATTGGTTTGAATTTTTTTTTTAAATACAATAAACTAGTAAAAATTAATTTAAAACTTTATTATAGAGTAGTAATGAATTTTTTTAATTTTATCTATGACAATGGTTTTGAAAAAAATAATATATCCAACTTAAGATCGAAATAAAGTATGTTTTTCATAAAAAACATTTTATAAATTATCTTAAGTACCAAAGAGTGGAAATTTTGTACAATTAAATGAATAAATAATGAATAACTAGAAGATAATACCGTAAATGATATTTCCTGAGATGTGAATCATGATATGTAAACATTATAATCATAATAATATACAATCCTGATAAATGTTTACATTGTAACATTAAAACATTACCACTTTAGTATCAAAGAGTCATATTTCCCATAAAAAATAAAATAAAATGGAAGAATGCATATAATTAGGGTAGATTATTTCTGGTTATTACATTACAATGGTGTTCTATATACACATAATGAAATAATATAGGATCATATCATACCATACGTTGCAATGAAAGAAAATTGAGACAAAAATCTGTTACCGATTTGGTATCATTAGAGTTGTAAATCCAATGAATGAGAGATCTTAAAAAGTATTTGTAAATACCAATATAATTTAGTATAAGAATCATAAAATTCATTATTTAATATATATACAGTACATAAAAAACATGTGTTTTTTATGCAATTTATCTCATTGAATGTAAAATTGGGACGGATGTCCCTTAACATAAGTCTTCACTTCCGTCATACTAGTTCAACCATATTACATAACAAATATAATATCTTTATACCCCCATTGACTAAAAATATTCATTGATATTAGGTAACATATGAATTATTTGACATTTTATTATTTTTTTAATTAATTATTTCATGTTAATGTTCAATTTTTGGAAATAATAAATTTTTCCGTATATGTTTTGATTTATTAT
Organism: Viscum album; assembly: GCA_963277665.1. Classification (NCBI taxonomy): domain Eukaryota; kingdom Viridiplantae; phylum Streptophyta; class Magnoliopsida; order Santalales; family Viscaceae; genus Viscum; species Viscum album. The sequence continues at coordinate 399,052,105 of OY728126.1, forward strand.
TTTTGGTCCTTTATTTTGATCATGATGTAATCATATGAATAATGTGAAAACTTATATATATATATCATATTTAATCATTATATATTTATTTCTAGTAATACATACTTTTTATAGGAAATGCAATACACCATTTTTAGAGACGGTATCTCGTAAGTACGCATGAATGGTGTTTCCATTCTATATTTATTTTAAATGAAAGAAAATAAAATGATATATATATATATTATGATTAAAGTATCATTTTTATGTAATATATATCACTTTTTTTCTTAATGTCATCATTAATTCATTCATTATAAAGTAAGAATGAACCACGTGGCTACATGAGACTATAGTCTGATGTACCCACAAACAACATTATAATATTCCTAAAAATTGGAAAGCGTGAAGGTATTTGTGATATATTAATTACAGAAGAATAATAATATTTTTAATATACTATATATCATATATAAATATTATTTCCATCATTATAACCCACCTTGAGTGGTGTTAATGAAAAAAATAAACGATGTAGATTCGTAAGGCTGTATTCTGCCATACACAAGAACGATGATTTTCTAACAAGTTTGATGGAACTATGTGTGGTTGTATATAATACCCATAAAATAAAAACATAATGGAATACATAATAAAATTATTTTGATATATAATAATGATATAAATAAATTCATTGGTTATGAGGAGTAAATAAAACAAAAATCATTAATCGATAAACATTGCCTCTTCTATGTGTATCTTATTTTGGATTTCCCCAAACTAGTTACATGGTTGGATTAATGTCCAATTTAATGATTATTTGAATAGATAATGGAATTAAATTATTTATTTGGGAAGTTACTTTTTGAAAAAAATTGAATATGTGATAGAGGGGGAGAGGGGTTGGCCTTCTATAAGTATGGTGAGTGGCACTGTTATAAATTTTTATAAGGGTGAATTACATACTTGTTTTATTTTTATAATGAGACACTATTAATTTACCAACATAGATATTATAATGGTTAAGATAAAAATATGTCCATAAAATTATTTTGGTAAAAGTTTCATGGTCATTTTCCACTTCTGATTAAAGGTTGGTCCCTTGATAAACTCGGTTCTCTCTTAGTTGTTGTGATTATTTTAAATGTTTTCAAAAATATTTTTTGAAAAAATTTACGTTAAAATTTTTAGACATTGTAAATTACTATGATTATAATTATGGAATTAATTTTAACAAATTTAACTCACATAATTGGAAAAAACTAATTTAATATTAATCCCATAGATTGTTGTGAATGATAGTTTTCAATAAGAAAATGGTCAAATGTTTAAAATGCTTGTATATCCAATTTCAATATTAAGTTGATTAAAATGAACTAAACTAGATTAATAAATTTATTATTAAGGTAATTATAAATCAAAATAAATTAAGAATAAAATTAGACAATAAAAATAAACTAAAAAAATTTCTATTTTCAATTAATTTTCAGTATTTTTCATTATTCATCAAAAAATTAAAATTTTAATAAAAAACTAAATAATTAACACTAATATAATATTCAAATTATTCATTGAAAATGATTTTTTTAAGAAATATATTATATAAAACTGAAAAAAAAAATTATTATTATTACAATTAGTTGTCTATGAAAAGGTAACAAATATAAAGTTTATAGAAAAATATAGTTTTTAAGGGTATTATTTGGTTTATTATTTTATCTCATATTTAAAACATATAAGATGATTATAAAAATTTTAATTCAATACATAAAATTTATATTTCATTAAAATAATTAAACAATATTTATTAAGTTAATTTAGTGTTATAAAACTCACTAGTGAAAATAAAATACATTTCACATAAAAATATATCCTTTTGTTTCAAAAAACTTTTTATTTTCATTTCTAATAAATTATTCACAAAAGAATTTTTTAAACATGTGGAATCCAATTTTTTACAATTTATTCAATATTTTTCATACACACCACTCTATCTTCTATATTATAACTATTCATTAAAGTAATATTATTTAAATATTATGTCATATTTGATTTAACAATGGTGTTGCTTATACCACAATCCAAACATCGAATTATGTATAAAATAAGAAAAACATTGTATTGTGTATACCACATTCTAAAAGCAGTGTTACTTGTATGGAAATCCTTAATAATTTTTTTGTGTAGCTCTAAATATCAAAAAATATCAAATTCATTTATATAAAAAATTCACGAAATATCATGGTGTTAAAATAAATAAACCATCAAAAATACCAAATGAGGTTCTCTAGACCCATACATTCAGATACGATGCTTAATACACAATATATATACCATTTATTGGATACAAATTTTGATAACCTAATAAAATAATATATTACTTTTACATAATTTATATAATGTCCCCATACCTTCACTTTTAGATATGGTCCAAATCAAAATCATTAATTTTTTGGCATTGATACCAATAATTTTCACCCAGATATAATCAACCAAAACACAAAAAATAAAATGGAAATATTTGACCACTTATATAAACAAGGTCATTTCAGATATATAGTTTCATATAATTAAAATAAACCATTATACTAATACATGGATACATAAACAACTAGTACATTAAAATCCACATAATATAACTATAATTTCTTCACATTCACAGACATTATTAATGATAACATTATTAAAACCATTCCTAAGATACTATGGAAAAGTAATAAAAATATCATTGTGATCAGTTACTCAGTAAGGGAAAAATAATCATTAAAAATAAAATTTCATTAGTGAACATAAGATGAGAATAAAGGTGTTTTTAACTAACAAATCTACTTGAAAATTTCATAATATATTTCATAACCATAAAAACCTACATCATAAAACATGTCACTTGGAATAATGATTTATTAATGAAACAATTCCATAGAATCAAAAATCATGATCAATGTGACATAAATTGTGATTGATATAATACTTTAAAACATATAGTAATCTTAAATAAATGTTTTTTGTATCAATGAAAATTATCATCATAAAACACTTTCAAGAACCCATATAGATTTGATAACATTACATGGCTAATGTTGAAAATGAATTTGGATTAACTAGTTTACCTGATAAATTTCCCATCTCATTGGAGTTAATTATATTAAGTTAACAACATCATATTTACCTTATTAATTGGTAGATATATTTGGCTCACCCCTCATTATGTGTTATATTGGGATCAACTATCATCGCAAACACTGTTGAAGACCCTAGAATGATCAGAACACATGAAATATTATATTTTTCAACATAATAATTTTTATTTTCCAATCATGTCAAGATTTTACTATGGAAAATGAATAAGTTTGATAAAAATATTATTAAAATGATCAAAATATATAAAAATATAGAACAATGATGTTATCTTAAAAAACTCCCATGTGTATTATAAGCAAAATAATGTTCTTTTATAATGCATGAATTGAAATAAAATTAAATTATCATTAAAATATTTATATAAAAATTACTTTTCTATCTTGAAAATCACATTTAAAAACCCTAAAAAATTTATAATATTAGAAAAATCATTTTCTATGCATATAACCATGATAAAATGTCACATATTATTTAAATCATTGAATAGTCATGATAGAAGTAAATTATTTTCAGGTCGTAATTGTTAACAGAAATATTTCATTACACCTTTAGTAAAATCTCCATATTCAAAAATGATAGGAATAAGATTTAAAAACAATTAGTAAAATTTAAATAATGGTAAAAATTACCTTAAATGGTTTTTATGAAAATTTAAAAACAATGTTGATATAATTTTCAAATACATGGATATAAAAAACATTAATTTATCTCAGCTATAGGGGATAAATACGATCATCCATTCCTAAAAAATTTTATGAAACTATTTTTGTACCAAAATTTTAAAATTGTACGTAAAAAAAATTAAGGAAATATCCCAATGATGAGATAAATTTAATATTTTAATGAAATATTTATCATATTATTTTCTTAAATGAACATCAATTATAAGTAATCAAGATTAAAATGGGATTGAAACAAAAACCCATTAAAAATAAGGTAACTTTCTATTCATTTTCCCAATGAAATATTAACTTCAAGAAAATTACATATATTTAACATGAATAGATTCATGATATATAAGTCAAACTAGATGAATTACCCTTATAATGATCTAATCAATTAATTTATATTTAATAATGTGGACGTTTATGCGTAAAAAAGTCAAATACAAAAAATAATAGTTAAAATAAAATATAAATAAATAATATAATTTAAACATTATCATTATATAGTAAAAAAAAATTACTATTTTATATAAGAAAATTATTCAAAATTAAGTTATTAAATCCCTTACAGCAAGGTAACAGTCAATTTAAATCCCATTTGGTGAAATAATTTTAATATAAAAATTGATTAATATTATTTATTTATGATTATTGATATTAAAAAATAAAAATTGATTATAATATAAACAATATTAATTAAATTATATTTATAACATTAAATTAATGCATAATATACAGAAATAGATATAAAATATAATAAAACATGATATATTCCTTGTAAAATCTCCTTGGATAAAATAACATTAATTGGAACATAAAATGAAATATATAATTAATTATTAATTATAAAAAAATAAAAAAACATATCTATATACACAAAATAAAATAAATCATGTGAAAAAAATTAAAATATTTCCCAATGAAGGAAAATTGATTCGAAATTACATAATACTTTCTAACTATCATTTCAAAAAAAAATTGGATGATTTAATTTATATTGAAACATAAAATAAATCAATTATGAATTATTAATGATATAAAATGTAAAAATTTGAAATATATACACCATATCAAAAAGATTTGGTGCATAACATTAAAATAAGACTTAATGAAGGAAACTTTAGAAAAAATCCATTACATCGTGTCCAAACATTCCATGTATTCCCTTTAAATTATTTATAATAAAGATTCATAAAATATATATTTTCATAATAAACATATAAAATTTTAATTACCTAACCTTCATATATTTATTTCTATTATTTTAATTACTTATTTCAAAAATAAAACATTTAAGTCCATATCATGTATTTTAATGACATTCAGTTCTTAATTTAAAACTGACCTATGTATGATTATCATGGTCAGAGTTATAATTATTAAATCATAAAAATATAATGAAGTATTTTAAATTTATAAATTTTAATTTTAATTTTAATAAAAATAATAAAATAAGATTAAGAATATGGAGTTTCATTTCCTTATTTTAGATGATAGGCCATATGTATGCTTGAGAAAAAATCCATTTTGGATAAATCATGGGAAATAAGGTAAATGTTATTTTACTTATCCAATAATGTAATTATATAAAAAATGTCATATTATTTCATTAAATACATTATATATACCTTCCATGTGAGTGGTGATGAGAAAAAATCACATCGCTTTGTAGAGGGGGTAATCCACACTTACACTTGAATTAAGGAATCATTTTTAATGGATGGAAATGTTTGAAAATATGTGACATATTATCATTTAAAAGAGAACATTATTTCGTAAATATAAATTCTATACTTTATATCTATTATTATCACACATAGCCTTGATACTTCAATTACACACTTTTCAAGGGTTTGTTTTATTTATTCTTTTAAAAATATGTTATATCAATAATGATATTTTAAAATGTAGCACCACTGATTAAGCAAGATAGATTTAAAATTTTATGGATGAAATGGCTGGTTGAGGAAGGAAAATATAGATATTTTGAAAGAAATATTATTCAGATAGTGTATAAGATAGGCAACACTGAGCATAAATGAACTATGAAATATTATTATTTAAATATAAAAATTATAATGAAGGAATTGAATTAGAGGGTATGAATAGGATAAGAAAAATAATGAAAATTATTTAAAATTAATAATTATTCATTCATTAATTATTAATGAATATGAAATCATATTTTATAAATGTAAATTTTTTTATCAAATATATGTTTCCCTCAAAAATTGTATTATTTTGTGATATTGAATATTTTAAATAATTTTATGAAATTTTGGAGAATTTATTTCATAAATATGATAACATTATTTATAAAAAAATATCAGTATTATCATATTATAATAATTTAGTATTTTTGTGATGATATCTATTTTCTTATGAATAATAAAAATTAATAAATTTTATTGAAAACATATTTTTTTATAATGTATAATTTTAAATGTTTTTAAAAAGGATTAAAATAATAATTAGTTATAATATACTCTAAATAATTCAATTACCTTAATTAGACACAATTTTGAAGTTGAATTTGGTATAAAATAATATACCTAAAATTTAATTTTTTTTTGGAAAATTGGTTTTTATTATGCATTTAAATTTATTCATAAAATAATTTTTTTCTTCTAAATATTGAATAATGAAATATTGGTTCCATATTTTTAATTACGTTTTATAAATTTGTAAATATTTTCTCTTTATTTTTATACATTCTAAATGGAAATCATCTAAAATTTTCTTACCACTTTAATCGTAAATTTGGTAAATTACGGATAAAAATAATGTTATATTGACTAAAATGAAAACATAAATTACTCCATAATTATATAGGATGACAATATTTCATCCATATTTATCTAGAAATTGAATATATGTCCTTCTATTTCTTTTAATTCATGATTTTTAAATTTATAAATTTTTAAGGAATGAAAAGTCCAAATCATCATTCTTCTTGTTTTATTACATCCAAATGTTTAAAATTTAGATAAATAGAAGAAATACTTTTTTACAAAATATTTATATAATATATAATATATTTTTATCATGTTAGTTTACTTCAATTTTTTTATAATGACCTAGTTTCCTTAAATGTTTTTTCAATATCGACAGAACATATATTTAATTTATAGAATATTAAATTAAATGATATAATAATAAAACATTAATTTTATTTTAAAGAATTATTGTCTTACCTAATTTTTTTAGATATATATATCATTTTAATGATGTTTTAAAGTATTTGATTTTAATTCCCTTTAAAACATGTCGTTTTAAAAGTCAAATCAAATGCATAGTGTTAATAATGAAATTATGATTTTTTGTTAAATAATATATTTTAAAATTTTCTAAATATAATAAGATGAAACAAAACATTTGATGAGAAATGGTATAAAATATCATAATGTGGAAATTCATGATGCTGTTTACTTTATATATGTATAATTAAAACCTTTTATTGTTGAAAAAGCCCGTTATCACAGTCAAGGGTAAAATTATATAATCAAGGGAATAATCAAAAAGAAAAATTTTAAAATGAGAAAAAAACCAGAAAAAACTATTAAATGATTATATTAATCTCATTTTTTTCATATATATTAATCCATGTATTTTTAAAACCAATTTACAAGAGTTAGATAGATATTATATTATAGTATTTCATGTTATTGCAAAAAAATGATATAAATGATAATTAATAAAATCTAAAGTTTAATAAAATGATTTAAAGTTGCTACAAACCCATTATTATAACATTTTTTTGGTATATGGTTGATAATTTCATACATGGTATATTTATATGTTAATATTCCTTTTATAAAAATTATCATGACCCATAAGGTGTAAAATATTTTGTCTTCACAGTAATTGTAAAAAGGGTTAATGAGGGTTAAAACCCAAAGATAATAATTTAGTGGTCATATAAATAAGTAAAACTTTTAAAGGATTATATAATAATGAATAATACTAATATTATATTTTAATTATATCAATTATGAGGCATTTTATAATGAAAAATAAATTATATTAATTTAATACATTAATAAATTATAAGATTAACCTTCCAATATAAAAGGGATCCCCTTATCCTGATCACTAAACACATAAAAACATGTTTGTTTACAAAATAATATAAACATTCCTTCCAAAAATACCTTTCCAAATTCAAGAGGTTTATATTTTGTTGAAATCCAATTGTAGATGGAATAATGTGTCAACCAAAGGAGGTTTTCCGAATAAGAGGTATATTTTTTTACTGAATGTTTTTGATTTATTTCTTCTTATACATCACATAAATATTCATTGAACATTATAAAATAATAATAAAAGTATATTAAATATTATTTGAAGTTTTTCTATTATGGACATTCCCAAATTACTTCTCATCAACTATCAGTTTTGAAATGAAATTTTTATTTGTGTGTATAGCTGACTACCACCACGATAAATGATGTAAATCATTTTCAATCACCACCTCTCAAAAATAATAATAATAATGGAATTAAAAATCATATATTATATTTTTTTGATATTTATAATTATTAAAAGATAAAATATAATTTAATTTCATAAATTTCCATCAACTAAAAAATCATAATGACATTCATGCATACATATGGACTACCACCTCCATGAAACGATGTGATTTATTCCCCATCACCAAATATCATCAATTATATTATTAACATTACATATTGAAATTTTTTTGGCTAAATTGATCATTCATGAAATATAAAATAAATATTACATTATTGATATCATTATTGTAGAAAAAGGTTATGTTTCCCAAGTATTTGTCAGACTTACCATCCTAGGTACTGTACAATAGTTATTTTTCATAATAATCCTTTATAAGGGATTTTAATTCTAAAATTGATATATAAAAATTATAATTATGAATCGATAATTATTATGGATATGTTATAACCCTAAACCCTTTATCAATTTTCAACCAAAAAATTTTATTTTGGGCATATAACATGAATATCATCAATGTGTCACAGATGAACTTATTTTATTATATAATTTAATATGACATTATTTTATATAAAACAAAAGGAATAATGACTATGAAAGAGGTTCTTATATAAATTATTAGTTAACATAATTATATTTTTTGGAATATAAATGATATATGTAATGATTTGGAATGAAGGTTAGGGACCCTTTTCCTTAAAACCTCATTTTAAATTTTTTAAATAATTATTTTTTAAATAAACCCCTCAATGTAAATATTTATAAAATTAATTTATGAATTTATTTATATGTACGTAAATGATTTATAAACTAAATTGTTTGTTTATTTTGAATTTATTTCCATTTATTTCAAATGTAAGAGTTTTAAGAAATGAAATGACATTCATTACAAATATAGGAAGGGAAAGTATTCTATTTTAACATGTATGACATAATGAGATTTTCCCATTGATGTAACCGTTATATTAATTATATATTCCTTTAAAATAATTTGTGATTTAGTTAAAATAAATATGTTTGCATGGTACTAATTTTTTAAAATGGGGTTTGAAAAGGATATGGTATTAAAATATACAATAAATTATTAACACGTCATTTTAAAAGATTTTTAAATAGTTATATGATAAAATATTAAATCCTAAAAATGTTTTTTGTTATGATATAGTAAATGATAAATATAAATGATTATGGGTTATATTGATACAAATTATATAATGGGGGATCCTAAAACAACTTATAAAATCGGTGACCTTGATATATATTATACAATGGGTTCACTGAGATATAACCCCATCACATTAGAGAGGATTCCTTTTTATAAATTGTAAGATAGATAGATTTAATCATAGGGTTATATACAATGTATTTAATATGTATCTTGTTAATTCTAAAATTGGTAATGAATATAATCAAAAATGTTTTCAAAAAGATTTTTTAATGTCATTATACATGTTTTAGAGGTTTTTATTTTAAAAACAAGTGTGTGTTCTTCATATAGATATAATTTATTTCATATTCTCAATGAATATTTTTATTGTGGTACACATTTAATAGGTTTTCTTGTCTTACACTAGGATAATGAATTTTTTTATTTCCCTTACTAATACTTTTTCTCTTAAGATAGTTTTTAAAATTTTTTCATATGTCTTTGAGTATTACTAAAGAAAAATATAAGGTTAAGATTAAATTTTAATGATATGGCATATTATATATTAAAATTATTATTTTGTGGGGATTTTTTTAAACGGTCCACTAAGAATAACATTTTTATAATCCTATAAAACTCAAAAATTAAATGTTAATTAGTAGTGTATGTCATCTAAAATTTAGTTTTATTTTTTACATTTAGAATGGGCCACATATAATGGTATCAAAGAAATAATAGTAAAAATTATGTTATTAACATCAAATTAAGTAATGCAGGTTAGGTGATTTTATAGTAAAACATTATATAATTTGAAGACTTTAATATAAATAAGTAATATTTTAATAGATTTTGAAAGACATTCTATAATGCTAAAAATGGAAAAGGGATAAGTATTTCATAAGACATTAAGTATTTTCATAAGTCCCTCCAGGATTTTGTATGAAAAATACCAATAATTTTATAAAAAAATAGATACATTATATTAACCAAATTTCATACATAGGAAAAAACATGAGATAAAATAACATTTCACAATATATCACTTAAATGATTCTAAAATAATTTTATAGGTTATTCATAATACATTTAAATCATCTAAAAATCGGTTTCTACCTTTTCAATTGAAAAGGAAAAAATATTTTATGTCGTAAGAAATTATCTTATAAAATGTTTTAGAGACATCGTATTATATTTATCAGAACTATTAATATTTACTTTATTCATCGTAATATATGTTTTATCAGATGAAAAGAATGATTCTTATAATGTTTAAATGATAAATACTCTTGAGGGATAGTGTTTGACTTTCTATATCTTACAATAAAACATTTTTCTAATCAAAATTTATATATCTTGTTGATTGAGGAATTATAAAAAAGGAAATATGTTATATTATACTTTGCAATGATATTTATTAAAACATTCAACATCATAATATATTTTTATCCATTCCATGATTGAAGAAATAACTAATGAACTATTTGGAATTTAAAAGTCATCTATATGATAAAAATAGTTTTCTACAAAACAAATATATTCCTACAGATATTTTGGAATGAACTTATTACCAAATACATTGTGGGGATAAATAAAACATGATATTTTAGTGATCATGTGAAATAAAAATATAATTTCTCTATGAAAATTAATATAAATAACACTGAATTGGATAAAATGTAGTGACTCCACCCCAAAATACATGGATATGGTTCCTACTACCATTACATTGGAATAATATATATGTAATTTCATCACTAAGGATAGAGTATTTCATTAGTATTGGTAAAAAAGATACATACATGATTCACATTTTACTTTATTTACCCAAACTAGAAAAATATATAATATGAATAATTTTTCTCCATCTAGCATATCCCTACACATCATTCATCATAAAATTCATGCAATTCATGGGAAAGAAAGTAAAATTAGTGTGATCTCAAATTCTAAATAAGCATTGAGTACAACAGATTCTATCATGAATAAATAAAGAATATGGAGTGGTATATAACCAAACACAAATACCATTATTTATAGTGTCTTCCCATGGTGTGTGCTCGTGTCACTGCTCACTCGGAATGGGACAAGAAACTATATTTCCATGTATTATTATGTTCCAAATGTGGTTGGCATTCATCAATTATCCATTTATGTCTTCTATTTAATCGAAACAGTGTGATGGGATATTGGTTTCTCCTTCTATAGATTCCTCCAGGGATCTCATCACCTAGATAGAGTATCCCTTATAGATTAATAATTTGTACAAGAAACTCATTCCTAGTTATATCTCTTTGTGAATGCTAGTTTATTATTCTTCTTATATCAGGATATTAAAAAGGGTCATGTTCGGGCTCCAACTGTTGTTTAGGATAGTATTCATGCTAGGCATTGATGGTATGTATAGATTTTGAAACATTGAATCACCTATATTCCTCCTCATTAGAGGGAATCTCAAGGGAGTAGAAACTAGAGGATTCCCACATCCACCATGGGGTATCTTATTCTTGATGCATATTTCCTATGTTTTCCACATTATCCCATTTTTAACATACGGTATTCTGTATGTTTAATGTCTATCAGTGATAGATCAGACTGATCATAATTCTTATAAAGGTATATTATATAGAAAAATACCTAGGAGGAAGCACCGGGATGATTTTACTAGATAGAAATTTTAGAACGCCCAATTAGTGTAGGCATGGAATGGTGTTCCCAAAAAGGGAAGGTCTCACACAGTAAATGGAAATATCCCTAAAAGAGAGATAGAATGATTTACAATTGGTTATATGGGAAGACCTCAATTTATTATATTGGGTAATTTGTTCTATAAAGTCAATTATGTCACATTATGAAGGGTGATTTGGACACCACTAAGGTCAGATCAGGGAAGAGGGACCTTAATGAGGTGGCCACCAAGGTTTACCATTGGCTAGGATTAAACCTCAGAGAGGCATCCTACATACCCCATGTAGAAGAAAATAAGAAAACCTCACATAGTTTAGAGGGGTGATTTGGGGCATATATGTGGTTATATACATGTTTCAAGAGGATCACTCTTGGTTGGGAGAATTCTGATTTCATTTGCCTTACACATGGTTAGCTACATATACATTGCAAGGAGAAACAATGGGATGAATGTGGATATTCATTGAGATGTCTTATATGGATGATGTGACCATACTAGGATGTGGAGACCTTGATAAAAATTAAGATGAATAAAAATTGTTAGATGAAGTAGATGAAATGGATGAGATGAAACTAACTTGAAGATGATAGTATTGTTCTTTAACCAAGGGGAGGTTTCTAACATATCTTAGTTTTCTGGGAATTAAAGTCCACATACTTTTAATTGGGGCATTTCAGTTTACACATGGTTAGATACCAAATAAAAAATAGGATATGAGGTTTTTTTATTCTTGTGTAGCCACCCAGATGCACCCAAATGAGAGATAGCCTTCATGCGGGGAAATACCCTCTCAATATATAGTGTCTCTATGGATATATTAGGATAGGAATGGATAACGATGGATACTTAGTTCTAGGAGGTTCTCCCTAAGGAAGAGGTTACCATGGTTTAACATTGGTCAGGATTGAACCTTATAGAGGCTTCCTACAAACACTCTACATATTATAAAGATCAAAAAACATCTAGATCAATGCTTCGAGGCTTACACATGGTTACCATCCCATAAAGATGGAATCTATGGAATACTCTATAATAGATACCTGATATAATATAATCACAGTCACAACTAACCTCAATGACCACGTGGTTTATTCTCCATGTGAGAGAACAAGATAAAGTGGTAGACCAGACGACCACATCATGAAAGATGTGTCAATAATGATTGGTGTAGGGATTACACATGATTATTAACACAAGGAAATTTATATTGGGGCTTTTTCCTGGCTAGTTTCCCATGGATACAAGTCCCAAAGGGAGAAGGATGGGGTATTGACAGTCCCATGTGCCCATCACCCTTTGGTTCATTGTTCCCGAATGAGGAATAGATGAGAAAGGGTTCTATATTCTACAATAAATTTTTGGGGTATACACGAGGAAGGTTTCACATCACCGTGATAATATTTCGCACCATATAAGGAGGATCTTGTTCCAAGTGAGAATGATCTCACTCCCTTAGAGACGAGTGGGCCTATAGAATTCCAGATGTGGGGCACTCCATGTGTATCGCATAGGGCCAATCTATAGTTTAACATCACGTATTGAGGATGATAGTTCTTAGTAATTTATCATCGTGTATCTCAGATGAGGGGACTCACTTCTCAACCCTTAGTCAATCAAATCTGATTCCCATCGACAAATTGGGAAGAGAAGACACAATGAATTCTTGGATACAATAGGGTGAAGGTTTGGTTAGTCGAGGGGTCCACATTATTGTAGTTATGCGATAAGCAATAGCTCTTAGTGTACCTATATAGGGAATCATTATGTATAGAAACACAACATGAGGCACCACACAAGGATCTAAGAAATCAAAATAGAATAGTTTTGCGGGATACATAGAAGAGTTTCATGTAATATGTAGTTATTTCATGCAGTAGGGTTTCAAACATGGGGTTCCAGAATTAAGATAACCCATATAGCCTCAAGGAAGGGGTTCTCACAAGATTGGAGGCTTGTTGGAAAATTATAGGTGTCTTTTCTAAATTGGTACTGTAAAGGGGAATGTTTTTCATCCAAAAGGTTCATCTTTTTTCACATGACATGGGTGAAAGGGAAATGGGAGAGGTTCAATCCCTTATTGGAATCCCCAAAGAGGGACCCATGTGGGATTTTCCATGCAAGATCTTGAACATTGAATCAATGACTTGTTAATAGTCGGGGAAGGGGTTTTATTGTTTGCACGAGAGAGTCAGTTCGACTCCCACTGAGTTATCCCAAAAAGGGTGGGGTTACCTTCTATTAATAGGTGAAATTCACGATGCGAGAATAGAAGAAATCCATTGTGAAAGATCAGGGTTGCATCACATTTGGAATGTAAGGACTTAAAATGTTGATTTTCAATTTTCATGATAACCTTCCTTTTTTTCCACCCCAATCCTACCCTCTATTAGTTTTCTTGTGTGAAAAAGTACCTTTCAAATCAAATTGGTAATGTATAGACCTTGCGCATGGATTTCTATCATGCGCACACACATCCAGACATATGTGTGGCTCCCTTGGGGTTCTCATAATTTTCATTGAATAAAATTTTGGATTTAAGTTACTCAAAGATGCATATATCTATCCATAATAAGAATTTATTTTTAAAAAGTTCCCCTCATAATCTATGATGAAAAGATACTAGAGGGTCAAGTTATAAGGGAGGCACCAAAGAGAAATATCTCAACAGAGAGGTGCACGTAAAATTCTAAGATCACTAAAAATGGCCCCTTGTACAGATTATAAAGACATTTTCCATGTCTATAAATACATGTATGGTCCCATGGAATAGTAAATTGACTTTCAATATGATTATTGATCACTCTCATGTGTATAATTTATTGACTTTTGTATGGAAAACCCAAATTTTGTTTGATAATTTTCGAGCAACAACTAAATATTGTGCGCTTTAGACATAGATATATTTTTTTCATCCATCATATAATCTTTTCCACAAACATTTATTTTGTTCAAAAATCCTCAATCTGTCATGACATGTCTTTTCTGCTTAAGCATCTTGACCGAAATGGCTAGCGAATAGACCGCTGTTGAGAGGGAGAAAGCATGTGCTGTATAAAGGGAAGAGATGATTATGAACCCAAAATTATTCATTTTGTAAGGGTATTATCAGACATTAATATTATCCTATGAATGGTGATGTAGGATCATAAGGATTATATCATGATATATAACTTCCCTCTATGGGACCTCAGCATTCTGGCAAAAGGGTCTATTTTGGGATTCAAGAATAACTCCCTACGGATGTGGGTCATGCATGAAGATATCATTCAATATTAAAAAATAAAAAAATGGCCACCCTATGAGAAAGACATGGGAGTTTTCCATCAAAATCTAGAATCATAAAAATAGTATAGTCTTGTGTAGTGAACTGGTGGCTGAATAATTTCCTACCCACTAAGCATGAACCTTCTAGAGTGGTATCACTAATGATAGAAAGGGATAACAACAAGACTATGACATGAGGTATGTAGGTAATTTTATGAGTGAATGGGCATGGGTTTACTGATTGTGCCAAACATGTTAGTAATTAGAGTGGTATTAGTGATACATTGATCTATTTGAATCCATGTGGATGACAATATTTTATTTTTACTATGATAAGGAAAGGGCCCTATAGTAGTTCAGTAAGAGGTCGTGAGATAAAAAAACTTTCCAACTACACCATAGGGAGGTCCACAAAAATCTTTTGATCACCCATTTCATTAGAGTAATTCCCTGGGAGTGACACCAATATGATGAGTTCCTACACGGGTGTTTTACATACACTTTCTTTTGGAGAAAACGGAAATGGTTGAGGTTCAAGAATTTATGGGCCCACCTGAAGGCTGCCCATGGAGGAACTATCATGAAAGATAATATAAGTGGAATACATGACATGCACATGGTTTTTGATGGGTTTTGGTTGAACCCCCTGGAGTGGTGATTCAAATACTTAACCCAAAAAGGGTGGGGTTCATATCTATTTATAGGGTAAATTCATCGTAGGATTATAGAGGATAGCCAGGATAATAGACCTGATTCAAATCAAATTGGAAGCGTAAATACCTTAAATGTAGGATAGAATATTTTTCACACTACTTTCTTCTTTGATGAACATTACTTAGCTGCATTTGGAAGGCCAGTGTGAATAAAAACCTTTGATGTCACATTGGGTGTGTGAGGACCATGAGTGTTAATTTTTATCTTTTAAGCAATAATACAAACATATGAACAACTCCATTTGTGTTCTTGGAATTGTCCTCTAAGTCAAATGATGGCTTTAAGTTTCTCAAAAAATCATATTCATGGCCTCAAGTAGAATTTGGTGCTAAAAACCATTTAATCGATTATTTGGTTATCATGATGAGACAGATCACACTCAAAATTGAAAATTAAATAATCAAAACTTGATCCATTTAAATATCATTATATGGAATACTTAATATGGAAATGTAAAAAATAGACACACAGTCTAATGAAATTACTTGATAAGGCATAATCAATATGTACAGGTAAATAAAAAAACCCATGATATTTAATCAATAAGCTAAAAATAATATGAAACCATAGATTTTATCATAGTGAAAAAACCATGTATAATAATAAATGGATTTTGAATAAAGGAAATTATTAATTAATTAATGCCATATTTCCCAGGTACATGTTACCTTTATCATAATTTCCTTACAAAATATTATTTAAAACATTCTGGGTAAAAAACCACAAAACTAATCCTAACTAACTGGTCCATCCCATAAGACTTCCAATAAATCAAGTTTCTATCTATTCTCGATTGCCATCTATGTCATACCTATCAAATGTGTTCCTCATATATAAAATAAAATATTTAATTCATAAAAACATTAATTATCCTCATGTATCACAATATTGAAAGTAATACATATTTATCAATATTTCCCCGGTTAAAATAATTACATTCAGTACAGTACACCATATTTAGCTATGATTTCAATTTTTTTTAAATATCTAATATAAATAATATGGATATATAAGGAAAATTTAATTTTTTTTGTTCATAGGAAAGTGAATATTTTTTTGGAATTTTTTTTACTATAATAATGAATCAAGGAAGTAAATTTCAATAAATATGTTATTCATAATGATCATAATCCATCCACATGAATAATAAATATAGTATCAATTCAATATATACCCATTTGATTAAGAGTTAATTCTTGATGTCAATGATGAATGTAAATACCATAAAAGGTATCTTCAAAAATATTCATGAGGAAACCATCCTTTTATTATGAAAATTACTTTTTTCAACATCAAACATTTTAAAAAACAATTTTTTTAAATCACATTTTAAAAAATATACCATGTTTAAAATATTATTTATTGAGAGAATTTTAATTAAAATTAACCTAGTAATCATGAAAATTGATATAAAATAAATTATGGATGATAATTATGTACTTTTCATAATTAACATTTTATAGTGAAAATTGTATAAGAGTTTCTTGTTTGGAAAGTGACAAGATTATTCCATTGAAATAATTCTATAAAAAAAATAAAAAAATTGAAATTAATAAATTTTTTAAAATGTTTAAAAGTATATTTAGAAAACATGATTTGGTAAGATTCCAAATTTCTGACGAATTAGAGAAATGAAGTGTGCTTTTCATAGATACATTTTATAAAACATAATATGTACCAATAAATAAAAAATTTTAATATAAATTGAGAATATCACGAATAAACTGAGGATAAGAAAAATAAATGTTTTATTAAATAATGATAAAATAAATTTCTTTATTGAAATTTCAATAATGAACAATATTTATTAGAATGATAATTTGAAATAAACTATTAAATGATCATAATATTGAAGTAATATTTAATAAATTTATACATTATAGGTATAATATTTAAATAGACATAAAAAATTTAAAATACAACATAATATAATCAAAATTCATTAAAAACATAATCTCATAATATTAATGAAATAAATAAGTATTGTAACCTAATGAAAAGAAATTGAGTAATGAATTATTTATCAATTGGAACCTTTTGATTTAAATACCATAAGATTAAATAAAATTACAGCATAAAACCATGAATAATGAATTATCCATGATAATACTATCATATGGTATTTATATACACTAAATACAACAATTAGGTTTATAAAATTACAATATGCTTCAATGAAATAAAACTGAGAAAAAATCACTTACCTTAAGTTTCATTTGGTTTGAACGTGCTATAACCTAAGGTAAAGTGTTATATAACTTGTTATTAACATATAAATGAACCATAATAATAATTTTAATATCTTATTTCTTCCCTTTATAACATCTTATTAACTATTCAATAGTATCCTTTTATTATTTTCGTTATTTCAAGTGTTAATTGCCTTGTTTTTTCATTCATGTTTTTCAGGAAAAATCATGTTCTGGGAACAAATATATAGTTATAACATATCCTGAATATTAATAATGAAATAATTATCTTATTTTTACATTATTTATACCTTTAAAACAAATCATGAAAAAATATTATGAAAAATAAATCATGTTACAATCACGGAGACAGTAGGTCATGCATACACATGAGTAACATTTTCAATTTACCAACGATCATTATGGAATGAAGGTATGTAAAATTTTATGCATCAATAATGATAATAAATTCATTTATAGAATATTATTTACTATTATATTTTATCCATGTTGTGGGTTGATTAAAATAGAATCATGTCAATTCATGAAGAAGGTAGTCCTAACGTACACGAACGACATTATCGTATTTCATTATGTGAAAAAGTAAGAAAATAGAATGATATATTATCAATAAATAATGATTAATATGTCATTCATAGCATAATTATTTCATCTATATAATATAAAATCGTTGAAATTACTTTTTATCACCTTCCTTATAATGTGTTCGTGATAGATGAATCGCATCCTTTCATAATGTCATGGTCCGTTGTACACACGGGAAACATTATCGTGTCTCTTATGGAATTTAAAGTCATAAATTCGTATATGTTATAATTACTATAGTGGTATATTAAAATAATTAAATATCCCAAATATAATTTCAATCCATCATCATAGCCATCCGTGAATGGGGGTAATTGAAGAATGAATGATATATGTTCATGAGGCGGTTGTCCTCCATACACATGAAAAATGATTATGTAACTGAAATCAAGGACGTTTTTTTGGTTTTAGATAATAAAAATATCAATAAAAAGTCTTATTATTTTTAATATTATGTTATTATTATATCATAATATTTTGAAATGAATTTAATTATGTAGAGTAGGAAATAAAATATGGATTCATATTGGAGAACATTACCTCTTCTTCGGTATATTTCATATGTTTTCATTTAAGATTTGAAAAAACATATTTATGACCACGATAATGCTTATATTATTTTTTTAGGGACATTGGGGAGTAATTTAATTTTATATTGTACAAACTAGAGTTGTTTTATGGTTTTAATAAGGGGTTATGGTTGGTGGCCTTTTATAAGTTACATATGTGGCACTCTTGTATATTTTTAAAATAGTAAATTAAACCAGCATTTAGTTTCATATCTAGTGGATAAAATAATAATAAAATTTATATCATATAATTTATAATTAATAAATATGGAAATTTTATGGGGTTTGTACATGTTTCTAGGTCATTTTATGATTCAATTTAATGTTTAATCCCTTGGTAAACTCATTTTTATCTTAATCGCTAAAATTATTTTTAAATTTTTTTTCACTAATAACTATTATAAAAAAATATGTTCTCTGTATTATAAATTATAAATAATAATATTTCAAAATATATATTCCATTTTTACAAATTCAATTCATTCAATTTCTGAAAAACAATTTATAATTAATCTATTGGATGTGATAAAAAAGTATGGTTTTAATGCAAAAATGTTCAAAATCTTGCATGTTTTTTGTATCTAAATTAAACATAAAAAATGATTTAAATGAAATAAATTTCATTAATATAATTATAATATTTCTAATTTTACATTAAAAAAAATTAAAAATATAATTTATCCATATAAATAAGTTAAATTAAAATTCATCTTTCAAATAAAAATCAGTATATTTGTCTATTCATCATAAAAAATGAATATTGTCATAAATTTAATAAATATTCATCCTAATATAATTTAGAAATTCATATTTCAAAAATAAATTATATTTTTTAAAATTAGATTTATAAATTTTTCAGAATTTAGTTTCAAAAAATGTGTACATTTAAAAGGAGGAAAAACAACTTTTAGAAAAAACAACTTTTTATGCATAAATTTAAATTTTTTATTATCTAATGCATATAAAATCTATTGGATGAATAAAAAAAATATTTAATATATATAATATTTATTTAATTAATATTAATATAAAATTTGAATTATTATAATTTATTAGGATAAAATTCTTTTTGGGCACATAAAAATAGTTTTTATAAAAATATTTCCTTTATATTTAAAGTGGATTTCTGTTAATTTATAATTAATTTGTAACCAATAAATTTAACCATATATTTTCCGAATTTATATAATATATATAAATAACTATATTTTAATGGTTATGATATAATATTTTTTTAATATAATAATATTAATTTTATTAGGTGAAACCAAATCATTCATGTAATGAAAGCGATCAAAGAAAGTGGGTATTCATATTACAAAATTTTAACTCATTGTTGCATGCATTAATTTATATATCATATATTTACTTTATTTAAAAAATTAAATATATCATAACATCTTGAGTTGTTATATACCCTTATATTCTTGGTTTTTTGTGTCATACATGGTAACAAATATTAAATTAATATTTTAAAATTTTTGGGTGTTACATTCTACCCACCCTAAATAAATTGTTTCCTTATAATTTAAACATAATATTTAATATCCAGGGTATGATATTCCAAAAATAATTTTATTAGAAACTCTATATAGTTAAATTGTTTAATAAAATATCCTCCTAATAAGAGTAAAAGGGATGAACAATGGTTATATAAAATAACATATAACTGGGTTTCTAGATAGGATAAAATTAGTGAAATGTGATGGAATGGAATTTGAGAAATGATGTAAATAATTATAAGGAGTGATTCCGGTCATTTATCTTGATAAATTGATTTATCAATGGATTATTGAGGGCCTCAAAACCATAAATCTGCGATGATTTAAAATACTACCAAATTCATCATATATGAATGTAATAGGATAACATTTTTTTAATATCATTTTTTTAATGTTGAGTAATTATTTTACTATCTAAGAAAATGTGGAAATTTACTTACATGATATAGATATATTTCATAAGATAAACATCATCTTTTGTTTTTTCTTTAAAAAATTTCCAAATTTACCCCTTTACTCCATTTAATAAAAAACCAAAATTTGAAAATTTTTAGGTCTGAAGTACTAAAACTCACTATTAATGAATTATATCATAAAGATCAGGGACCGGTAAAAAACCGGCCCTAAAAGAAAAAATAAAAAAGTTAAAAGAGTCAGGCATACAAGGGATTTTTACATAATCTAGTGTGCAACACTCCACCTCTGTTAGCCGCCACAAGTGGGGCACAATAATCAGGCACCGTAAATGACCACATTTCATCTAAATCAATCAATGCCCGCTTTGCAAGGGCATCCGCCACCTGATTGGCCTCCCGGTAGACATGTGTAACCACCAGGCACATGCGCGCAGCCTGGTTGCGACATTCAACCCATTGAGGTAATGTGCACCATGGGACATTCCGTGTCTTGGTCCTCAACGCATGAACCGCAGATTGGGAATCAGATTCAAGCCATATACGCATCCAATTAAACCGGACAGCGTACCTGACAGCATATATCATGGCCCAGATTTCAGCTTCAAACGCAGTACCAATCCCTATGGTGTGATGGAAGCAGCCCTTAACAAACCCACGGTAGGTTCGGAACACTCCCCCGCATCCCGACATACCTGGTGCACCCAAAGCAGCCCCATCAACATTTATCTTGAGGCAGGGCGCGATGGGTGGCATCCACCGTATATACTTCATCATTTGAGGCTTGTGCGGCCGACCTGATACACCAAGTTTTCGCAGAACCTGGAGATCCTCAACGGTGTTATTCATTGTGCCATCCTGCACCATGTAGGCGGCATAAATATCCCGATGGACAGCCTTCATCCCTTGCTGTACCGTATGTTGCTCATCTCCAAACAGCATGTAGTTCCGAGCCTCCCATGTATCTGCAATAACAGCCGCTACGGCCACCAGCATCAGGTTGTGAATTTGTGCACTGCATGGGACAATCATCATGCTGGACAACAGGTCAATAACCGGCCTGCATGTGTCAATTACAACACCAAACAGATACCCAATGTATTCCCATAGCTGCTTGGCCCTCCTGCAGCCCGTGAAAATATGTTGTATCGAATCCTCCTCGCTCTTGCATATGGAACATCTTGAAGCCATGTGCAGTCCAGTCCGTTGGAGAGCTTCCGCCATTGGTATCCTGTTTTTCCATATTCTCCATATTAAGAAATACCTTGCAGGCCGGATAAAAGGGGCCTTGAACTTCAGCAACTAGGCTGGTGCAGAATTGAGCCCCCCACTAGCCACAGTGTAAAAATCTCTACAATTAAACTGTCCAGACTTGGCAGGGATCCAGACCAGCGTGTCAACGTCCATGAACGTGTATCCATTGATTTCATCAGCCACCTGCACGGGTACATCAGATGCAGGGGAATTAAAATATGAAAGAAAGGTCGAGATGGACATAGAGGCCGCCTCCATTGTAACATTCAGATTCAGAAGGGGCTGTGTGAGCCACTTTGTTGTCCAGTAGCTCAGGGTTGAGTCCTTACAGACCAGCCATTTCGTGTCCTGCATGATACTCCCATACGCATGCTTGAGTGGAGCCCAAACTGATGAGGCAAGATAATATTTATAGCAACTAAGAAGTCTCCTTGTAATTCGATTCGACAGAAAATCATCAGCATCTTCATGTGTGATCAAATACCACGTAAATTTCCCAATCAATCCATCATTGAAAGTGCGGAGGTCCTTTACTCCAAGCCCCCCCATCTCCACCGGCTTAACACATTCTTTCCAAAACCTATATGCTTAACATAGACTACAAAATATATAAATTAATCAAAAAATGGAAAATGTAACACCACTAGTTCACCATTAATAATTATTTGTTAGATGTTTTAACAAATAACAATGACATATTGAAAAGGATTTCATCTAGGCTAGTGGTATTCATGAATCCCTTATTATACATAAGACATAGATTCAAACCCCTTGGACATTCATAATAATAATGTTTGTCACCTAATATAAAGGATTTAATTTTCCTAAAACCATATTAATTTGATTCTAAATATAAATATGATGGAAATCATTGAAATTTATTCATTAAATAAACTTATGATAAAGATTCCAATAAAAGAAAAATACAAAAATACATAAAAGATTTCATTTCTATAACGGTCCATTATTGGTCTAAATTTTTTCCATTGAATGATGGAATTGATTCAGGTAATTCCTAGGTTCTCTGCATTTATGATATAAAATAATAAATAGTTACGTGTAGTGGGATATATTTTATTCCACAGTACACATCATTTTTCCACATAAATTCATTTAATTATTCCCTTGTATTCAAAACATATAGAATTTTCTTGATCCATCAAGACACTTTCTTATATGTCACATTATATATTTTTGAAATGATGGAAGTTGATCCCTCTTCCCTCTATGGTCTTTGTAACATTATTTTTTATGGAACTCCATCATTCTTTAATTTGGTGAGTCTATGATTTGTAAAATTTATATGTTTTTATCACATTTTGTGGAAGATAATTAGGAATAATGAAATCATAATTTAATCTAGTATTTATCTCATTTTTCTTCTTAAAAAAACACCATTTTCTTTATATTTAATGTTATCATAATTTATTCATATTCCAGTCATTTACTATAACCAAAAGTAAAATGTGAGTTACAATAATCAAAGTAGGGAAACTGTATAAACGTTTATAGGATTCCAAAATCATTAGATATTAATTTAAATCTATGAAAAAATAGTTATAACATAGATCATTCATTATGTGATGTCCCGGCCCTGATTCTACCTAATTATTCCCCAAATCTATTTATCCACATTTCTTTATGTGCACCTCCACGTATGCCAGAGGCTGCCAACTAGTGGTGAGATCATGTTGGGTGTTTTTTGGGAGATAATTCCCCAATAACTAGATTATATCACATAAAAGATGTAATAGTTAAATATTGTAATTATTATAAAAATAAATAACTAGAAATGAAATATAAGGTTAAATGTACAAGAATTAGATAATAATAATAACATTGGAAATTGAATCATATATAAAATGAAGATGATACATTTCATGTCTCAAAAAAACTATAAAACATGTATACATGGTATTAAGAAATACATGTTATACAAAATAAGAACAAAATCCAAAAAATGACCAAGAATCCTAAGCACTGGACCGATCAGCAACAACAAAGCTCCATCATAATGCTAGAATCAAGATTTAGTTTTCAAATAAGGGTGTTTCGCCTTGTCAACACCTACACACATATAATCTTCTCGGGTACCAAGGCATCCTATATTGAGTGTCATATAAATCTCAGTAGGCCACTACAAGTGAAATCTATACAAACTAGTCTGGGAAATATATTTAGTCTTTGTGAAGGTAGATATAAATTTAAAGCAATTTTATAATGCTAACCAATCCCTACTTTAGCAACACTAGAAAATATCTATGAAAATTTAATCATTAAACTAATTATGTTATATTTTATTATATGTGGATTAATAGGATCAATGGTATGGCCAGGTAATCCATTAATAATCATAATATCATAGGATAGTGATAAACAAGTAATCCTTTGTGAAGATAATAAATAATTTGATCCAAGGTAGTAAACAATTCATCTTTGACCTCAAGGGTCGACCCAACTCAATAAAATCCTATAGCCTGGATATATGGTGGTCTGAGTTTAATATAAGGGTAATATCTAGATTCATTCTACAATAATAAAATTCAAATAGATTCTAAAGATCCATCTATAGTTTTCACAATATAATAAATTACCCGGCCCAGTGGGTGTGTTCATAGTGCCACATGCCCAAATATGTTATCATGGATCTAAGTAGCGAATATAAGAAATACTAATATTTGAATTATATTAAATGGATCCTGTGGTGTCATGATGAGAATCCACTAATAGATAAGGACTTGGTTCCATGGTGGGTATATCCATTGGTGACCACCATCCTTCAATCAGAATGGCATACATGAGTGCTCAAAGCATTCTCCTAGGAATCCAAGGATGGATCATGTATGGAAACTCTTATAAAGTAGAATTGGTCCCTAGAAAGTTGGATCTTTATACATTATTTTTTATATTTATTCTGAAATGTAATGGTCATTACTTTGGATATGTGAATTTCTTCATTCGGATACAAATCATTAGTGTTAAAAGGAAGAATAAGGAAATCAAACCATTTATTAACTTAAATACTTAATAAATCAATTTTTTATATCCTTTACCATTTATAAACATCATATTGTGGGATATAGATGATTAAACAAGTGAAATTAAAAAAAGAACAAGGCCAAGTGATATCTATAACTATATTTTTCAATTATAATTGGAATTATTAATTAAATAAATTGAAATGCATACCTTTGAAGGGTAGAGTGATAAATATAGATGAAATAACCATTAAAAATTAATTCATTTAATTTTAACACTTACCTTTATGAAGTTCAAGTCAATGAACACCAGAATGGTGGTGTAGATTGACCTTTAAATATCACCAAGGAATAATTATAGAATCACCCTACATAGGGTGGTCAACATTGAGGTATGAACCTATAACTAAAAAATGATAATATATAGAAGGAGATCTAGAATACAAGAAATATTATTATAAAAATGACATATAAATTCTATAATCATCGCCTCATGAAATCATCTTGCAAACAATGATGATAGTTTATAAAAAGGAGATACTTGAGGGACAAATCATAGCCGCTTACCATATATATTTAGTACTTTAGTCGTCAAATATTTTCCTATAGTTTGTCTACGATTAAAAGAAAATGGAATAATGGATCAATGAATGGAAAATAAGGAAAAATATCATGTATCAAAATAGTGGTGTCGATGGAAAGGAAAATGATGAATGATACAAGACGAATTGATTAATTATTAATGCACATTCAATGTGATGAATGGGGATTGAATCAAACATCGGATGAAGTATCTAGATAAAAAAAATATTGAGGGAACTTGGGAGGTCGAATGTGAGAAAGAGGAGCCTCCTTCACTAGAATTGGGAGAAAAACATGAGGCATATGGTTTTAAATTATTTACAGAAATTTTTTAATTTCACCCAAGAATATCTATGTCACATTGTTTAACTGCATAGTTGGCCAAACAGTGCACCAACAGTGATCCGTCCACTTCTTAACGAGGGTCCTCAAATTGATTCATGTGCACAGTTTGAATAACTTTTTGGAAACCATGAGGCATACTCTTCTACATATTAATGAGATACATGCATGTGAATACCACCCCAACCACATGATTTCTCTAAGTCGTGCACCCTACATGAAACTGTGTACAATCTTTCACAATTCATAGAATCCATGTGGTCTAGGTGCGTAGTTTCTAATAGCCAAGTGTCTCAATTATTTTTTTCCACCGGAAGCGATTCCAAGCAATGAAAAATCCTCAAAAACCCACATAACTATTGTGACCTCATTATGTACCCATACTACATCAAAAATAAATGATTAAAATAATTTTAGAAGGATAAAATCCACATAGAAAAACTAGACTAATAATGTATTTCAATCATAAAGAAACTCATCCATGAGTTAACCTTCTAAGGTAGTAAAAACATCATCTGAGAACAAATCTAGCCATAAAGAATGTATATTGGCCTCCCACTCCTAAATATAGACATGTACATAGTCATGCTACCATTGAACCCTTACTAAAGGGATATACCTTCCTCATTTATCTGTTGTACTCCATTCAACGATGTTTATAGGATACACATCAAAAAAACATCATCATACTACACTACCTCTTCGAGGTTAAAATTATGAGACAAATCAACATAATATCAGAAAATATGGGAAACATACAAGGCATTTTTCATGGAATTTAACTTCTAAGGTAATAGAAACTAAAATTCTACTATTCTGACTCTTTCTATATTCTCAAATGGCCTAGAATAAAACATTTATAGTATCCCTTTCCTCTATATCCATTTATGTTGAATCCTATGTGATACCTATAAGAAATAATGATCCCCAATCTGGGACAACATAGTTCATCGACAACGATCGACAAATTTTTACTATCTAGATTAACTAGAATTCATATTATTCTTTTTTAGCTAATCCATACCAAAATTATCATGAATGAGATGAGGACCTAGTAAAATTTCATATGTTTCCTCTAACAATCTCATGGTTTAATGGAATGGACTAACATACATGGCCACATAGGGAGACATCCAAATCATTACATGAAATATGTTATTATAGGATAACTTGACAAGAGATAAAGGCATATCCCAAGAACCATATAAATAAGAGACTCAATCTCAAGGATTATCTTTTTTCTTCTCTATCATCTGTTATGACTAGCCATCAGCGGGAGGGTGAATTTTTATTCTTAGATGAACCTATCATCCCATAGCCTTCGACAATCCATTATAGAACCCTAAAATGAAATTATAATTTCTATATGAAATGATAGTATAAAGAACTCAAAGTATTTATATCATCTCACAAACATGTATTATTCCCAGATCATTAACATGGAAATTCTCCTAAATAAGAGGGATGTGACATAAAATCATCAATTGATCCACAAAAACCCAAACTATGTTGCTAACTCAAGGAGATATCAGTAATCTAATTACAAAATCCATATGAACACCATCTGATTTAAATTTGAAGATAAAATGTTGTTGTAAAAATATTTAAGGTATTTGTTGATCTTCCTTTATCATGTGACAGGTGGAATACCTTGTGAAAAATAATGCAATCTGAAAAATCATCTCAGGCCACCAATAATGGCATCACATATCGGGATACATCTTCGAGATTCCCAGATGAATTCCCACTAAAAATCACAGTACTATCACATCAATTACTCTCTCATATCTATAGGTTCATATATATGACCTGGTATATAGAGAATTTCATCTGTATCAAATGAACAATCTAGACTCCAATCACAATAAAAAAAATACTACCCCAATTAACTAACCCCATAGGGTCTAAAAACCACCTCCTCTTCATCCTATTAAGTATAGAGGAGGTAAATATTAAAAATATAAGATAACAATGATCATGACTATCATGGAACTCCTTATGCAACATATAAAAGAGGGTTATCAACAACTATTCAACGAAGGATTCATATTCAACATGTTCTTGTCTTTTTAGGCGTAGATATTCAACCACTACATTTGTCTTTCTAGACATATAAACAATCTCAAATTCAATGTGTTGAAGATATTCTACCAATATTTTCATTATAAGATTCATGTCACTCTTTGAAAAAGATATATTTGATGTTCATAGGGTCCATATATACTAAAAAGAGTTGATCAATGAAATAGTGATGGAAACAAGGGCTTAGTGGAAGAATGAAAGATGAACAATGTAAAATCGTTGGCTTGATTTTTTGTAAAAAACTAAGAATCCAAAAAATCACCTAATTCATATGGATTTATGTATGGGGTTTAATTCTATTTAAGGATGATAAATAAAATCATATGAAATCATAAATTTTATTATGTTCATTTGAAGTCACTGGTATGATTCAATAATTATCGATTTTATATGGTAAAAAGATGAAAAACTATATATAATCTATATCATCCAATCATTATCCATAATTATAAGATCATCAATCTTTGTTTCTTGAGTTATATCATGGGAAATCAAAGAGCTTTACAATGTCACTTTGATCTCATGAAGAACGCAAACTTGATCAAGAAAGAGGAATCAATAAAACTTTATTCTTCATTATGAATATCTCCCTAATAATATAAGAAAAGATGAGTGGAGAGCTTCACTCAATATATTCATGAAAATTGTGTAGATCAATATTCAAGAGGCTAAAATGAGCTCTTATACATATGATATATATTATAACATTTTACATTGGTCCTTGGAAAGTAATATCCTTCATTTTAGACCTTTTATCACACATATTGATAAATAAATAAGCCACAAATGCCAAAAATATTTTATGACTCACTCTTAGATAAATAAAATTATACAGGATAAAATGTGAACCATTAAATCATCCTATATGATTCACAAATAATTTAACAAACAATGAACATCATGTGTTCATTTATAAAATTATATTTTATCATATTCACCTTTATGATCAAATAACATGTGAATACCTTAAAAAGTAAATTCAATCCTCATTACTATAATTCTTAATTATATAATTGAATTAGTTCTAATGGTGATCAATCATATTAAAAAATTTAATGGTCCACACATGTGGTGACCACTTAATCCAAAAATCCTTTTTATTAAAATATGTAGAACTGGTGGATACACTTAGTGTGTGAACCTCTTGGTCCTTATCTGAATTATAGTAAGTCAAACCCATTTAC
This sequence comes from Viscum album, assembly GCA_963277665.1. Classification (NCBI taxonomy): domain Eukaryota; kingdom Viridiplantae; phylum Streptophyta; class Magnoliopsida; order Santalales; family Viscaceae; genus Viscum; species Viscum album. The sequence continues at coordinate 399,081,875 of OY728126.1, forward strand.
CAATAGTGGATCCTAGAAAACTATCACTCCCCTAAGGAGATAAGCAATGTCATAACTATGAATTTTTCTTATGAACACTTTCCATGTAATATAATCTCCTAATACCATGATATCCCATAATTTCATATGACAACTTATTTTCATAGTCCTTTTTTATTTATATATTTAATGAACTTAATGTAATGACTAACCTTCCTGGAGCATGCCCATCGATTTATGAAGGTACTACCATCTTGATCAATGTGGCCCCATGATATATCTCTTCCTAGACTCAGAATTGAAGAAATATATCTTGATCATTCAACCAATTCCATACCACCATTGATTCATCCAACACAATCTACCTCTCTATTATTTCATTTTCATTGTACTTTTCGTCCATAAAAGTACGCAGTCAAATTAAAAATCCTGATAATGATCTCATGTCTGTAGAGTAAAGCATATGTTCATAGATTAAAATAACAAATTACACCTGAAACATGTGGTGTTCATATTTGTAGGTATGTCTTCATGATATCACAACTATAGATATCTAAGTGAAAATATCATGGGAAGATGTATAAATCCTTATGAGCCCCCCATCACATGATAATAGTACACAATATGTGTCCCATCAGTAGGATGTATCTAACCTATAAGAAATATACATTTAGGATTACTATCATAGTATCATAAGGGTCTCATTAATGTTGGTAACTTCTATAACCTTTTGATATGACGTGTAATATTTAAACATTAACATCTAAATATTGGATTCATAATTATCAACAAAATAATGGACTGACTAAAAACTTGTATATATCAAGTTATATTAATGTAATTGTAATCAAAAGTACTTTTCTAGTTGAAACTAAGGAACACACTATTACAACACTCTCACTTGAACTAGATCCAACTTTATAACCATCCTTTTTATTTCTAACATGATTAATATCATGTTTCTAAAGAGTCTTAGATTTAGTTTCTAGGACTCATACATCTGCATTGCATGGCTATTATGCTATGTGTAGCCAAATATCCTTGAATGAATATCCTTATGAAATGTAATCCATGACTTTATACCCTTTCACATCTATCCAAACATAAGGTCTTGGTAAGTCAGAGTATCATAATTTATATTATGATAATACATTACTTACTAGGTGTCATTCCATAAAATATAAAAAAGTTTTAGTATTTTTCACTTCTTCTTAGTTACCTTTGATTCCATGATGCACACAATATTTATAGATATGTATAAAAATAGCTTGAAAGATATTTAATTTCTCATTACATTATACAAACAATGATATTTGTTCACACTTATCCAATTAAATAAAATCGTGTCCTCTGAAAGCTAGCATCATTTCCTCTCCATGTATCAGGTACACATTCCCTATACTTCATCACGTGTCATTGGAGAGTTTTGACTACATCCCATATTTTTCTTATGGTTACAACTAATATTTTAATACAATCAAGAATATCTTTGGAACATAAATTATTGTATATATCTTGAAATATTTTATCGATCCAACACAAAAGAATATAGAATTCACACCACCACATTAATCTCCTGCTAATTTCAATACATGTCTTCCTGGATTAATATATTCCATTTGACAATGGTAAGAATTATCTATCACATTTTTCTAAATTGTATTGATTCAATAATATTTTAGTATATGTATGATTTTCTATGTCTATCAATCCATTAAATCTTATGAGGTAAATATAATTCAATATTGCTCTGGTTTCTACTTTAACTCAACATATAGGAAGTTATTTTTCATTTTGGTCTTAAATAACTGTAAGACTAATAAATATTTTCAATATATTAACAAAAAAATGTATGGAAAATAATAGTGCTCCAATGAAAAATTGGTAGACACATGGATAATATTGATTTCAAATAAATATTATATAATCTATGTTCATACTTTAATCTTGGAATAGACTTTAATAACATGCACCCTTATTGGAATTCTAGGATTTCACCATCCCATTCTAGTGGCATCAAATATTCATCTTCTATGATTAGTGGTCTTGATGTAATGCCCCAAACCCAGTTACCCAAAGCCAGTGCATTATTACATAACATTATCATGATCACAAACCATCACGTATCAAAAGATCGATTATTTTAGTATCCTTGAAAACACTAGATATATTCATAAGTATTATATTACATGATAAAATGAAAAACTGCAACAAAAAAGTCTCTATAGTACACAATCATATCCCCTTAGACTATCCCTATAGGTTAGTCATAAATACTTCTTCACATCCTGGGAAAAAAAATTGGTGAGCTCAGATGCTCTGTAAGGATAACAATATGGTAGAAACATTCATAACTAAGCATAAACTTTTAAGAAAATGTATAACTAACACAAAAAAATTTCAAACTTCAACTTCATAATAATATGTCAAAAATAAAATGAAATAATTCCATTTACTTATTCACATGGACATTCTACTGGTCGAATAATCACATGTAATATCAATAACCACTTTCATAATGATAGAATGCATACTTCAAGACTATCATAAACACAATGTCAAGGCCTTGTGCCAAGAATACAAATAATATTTTTTCAAGGCCTTGTACCAAGAAACTAGTTTGTCTCATGAGACCTACTGATGCATCTAGGAGCTATAGCGAGCTCTACTTGTTACTTACTAAGCCCAATGCATTCCTCATATGAACAAGTTTAATCATAACATAAACATTTGTATTAAAACTAGCATATGAAATGTCAATACTTTCTCCATAAACCATGAATGGTATAAAAATAACACAAACATAGTAAAACATATTACAAAACCTTCAATACAATATAGAACTTTTGTATCATAATAAATCAACTTTAAATAAGCTTAAAATCCATCAAATGATGTTGACATAGATGAAATAAAAACTATTTGAGAGAAATATCTCTTTTTTTAAATCATTTAAAAGTCACATAATTATAAAAGAAAAATTTAAATTTGAAAATATTCTTATAAGATGGTAAGGTATGCTTCGAAAATTTTATAACGGTGGAAAATATCTTCACCTTCCATATAAGTTAAAAAAATTCTTACCATAATTTTGTCGAAGAGGTTAAAAATGACCTTGTTTGGAAAACGATAGAAATATTCCTTTATAAAATTATTATAAAAGTAAAACAAGGGTATAAATGAATTTAACCAATAGTCAGTAAAATAGTAAGAATGTTTTGAAATACATTTTTAAGAAACATGGATGTGGATGATAAAGAGGTCCCAGTATATTATTACGTATAAACAATCTCAGATAATGACGAGATTGTGAAAGAAACCCTTAACTTGCACTTTTCTTTGATAGAGGGTAGTTTCAACTTGTGTATAATGGTGAAATAATTGTTATTATATTATATAAGAATTATATATATTAATATGATATCATTTATGATCTTTTAACATGTCGTTGTTAATAATATATTAGTATTATCGTTGTTTTGGGTGTTAACGAATTCATATTCCTTTATATTCTATGTTATGTGAGTCATATTTTTTATGGATTGGATGTATCATATTCATATACAAAATGATATTATGTCTTTAAAAATTATTTTTAATCATCTAATGAAAATTAGTCTTAAATGGATATGATGGGGAATGAATCTCATCTCGTTTGTGGAGATTGTAATCCATTAGTACGCATGAGCGACAATATCATTATTTGGATATTAAAATAACATATAAATGTATTTTATTTCATATATACCGAATCATTATCATGTTATGTTTATTATTTACATCAATTACACATGATTATTATACCCATACAAATAATAATGTATTGAATAATAATTACACAACGACGTGGAGAGGGTAAGTCGTACGTACACACGTATGGTGACATGCCATTCAAAGGATGGATAGAATAATGAATTAGGTTGTACCATGGTTACAATAACATCACAGTATATAGAAGGTACTGGAGTTATTATTTTAGAATGGAAACACTAATGAAAAAGGATGTGGAAGAAGAAAAGAACATGGAAGAGGTGGTGAGATATTTACCTCTTCTTCTGGTTATTCCTTTTCATTTGATAAAAAAAACTCCATAGGTTGGCTTTATGACTAAAGTAAGGACTCTAGGATGAAGTTAAGGCAGTTTATAGTGTATTTAGGCAAAGGTTTGCCAAGCCAAATGGATTTGATGGTGTGAATTAGAGAGAATGGGGAGTTCCCTTTTATAAGATGGGTGATGGGCACCTTAGAAAAAGATATAAATATTATTTTATAATAAAATAATTTTTAGTTTCTAATGGATCCAAAGTATATTATTTAAATTCAAAGGTGGGTTTGGGTCTAAAACAACACAACTAATAAGTTTTAGACAGGTTTGGGTCACCATATTAACTTTATCTTTTATATTTACTTCTTGGTTAAATTGTTTGACATTTACCATGTCTCATTATTTTTATATTATATGGTCAATAAACATACTCTATAATTCCAAGAGAACCCAAAGTGGATAATTAATGATATAAATATCATTATATAATTCCTTTGGCTGAACTGTAGATTTTTATGAATATAATACAAATTAAAAATATAATATATTTTTTTAAAAACACTTTTATGTCAATTTTGGCACTATTTAGTATTTTGTCTTTTCTAAATTCATAACAGCATTATTAATTAAAATAAAATTCATATAACCAACCATAATATGTCATATTAACCTATGAAATTATTGTAATTCATAAAAAGTCTCAGTTTATTTTTATTTGGTATTTATAATGTCAATTATTTTAATATTTCATTATTTACGTAATTACTGCATCTTCATTGTGTCATAAATAAATTAAATTATTTAATGTCTAAAAATATAAATAAAATACAATTATGTAGGAAATACTTTTATCTTTATAATGAATATTTATAGTTGAATTGATCTTATGTGTAACCTTATATTAAAAATGCTTTAGTTATTAAACTTTTATTTTATCTCTTTTAACACTTCTTTGATTTAATAATACTAAATGTCCTAATTTAATCCAAGTGGACCAAAAAGGTTCATATTTTATCTTAAATGTTTTTTTGGTCGAATTAAACTTATACAATAGAATTAGGACATGTTTCATGATAATAATAATATCATTTTTACCCTTAATTACCCTATTTACTTTTAACCATGGCAAATAAAAGTAAAAGGTTACTATTCACCAAAAATTATTTTCATCTTATTGAACAACATTTTACTTACTAATATCAACCATGTCTCTAGGATTTTTGAATTTTCACTCACATAATCAGTAAAATTAATTTTTATCAAATTTGCAAAAGCTCTTAGTAGTTGGGTAAAAGACGATAAAAAGTTCAATAAATTTTTTATATATCTAAAAATATTATAAAATGACACCAATGAATTAAATTAAACATATATAGGTATTATGTATCTATTTTGACCTAAAATAAACTTAAATAAAATAACTATTTATTTAAATAAAAATTTGGTTTTAACCAATAACTCTGTGTTTTTAACTATTCATCAAAAATTGAATGTTTTCAGAAAAATACCAAAAATTCACCCTAAGAAAATTTTGATATTTATAATCCAAAAATGAAGTCCATTTTGAAAGATAAAATATATAAAATTTTAAAAAGTGGGTATTACTATTGACAACGGTTAGTTTGATTGGTTGTGGTGTGTTAGAACTGGAATTTTCATACAACACATGCTATTGTATTATTCAAAGAGAAACGTACCATGGAAGCTTGGGGTGTTACATTCTCCCCTCCTTAAAATAATTTTGTCCTTGAAATTTCTAGAATATTACTACATAAAAAGACTCGGGTGGTTATTCGTCATATGTTCCTCATGTTCCCACGTTGCCTCTTCCATCTTATGGTTTCTCCAAAGAACTTTTACTAGATGATTCATCTGGTTTCTCAGGACTTTCTCTATTGTATCAAGGACCTTGAAAATCTCGTTGCAATAAGACAGATTGGGTTCTTGTTCAAATTCCTCATAGGTGAGTACATGTGTTGGGTTAAACTTTTATTTTCTAAACAGTGATACGTGGAATACATCGTGAACGTTAGATAGATTTGGTGGAATTTCCAAATAGTAAGCTACAGCCCCAATTTGTTCTAGAATTTCGAAAGGTCCGATGTACCTGGGACTCAATTTACCCTTCTTACCAAAACATAAAACACCTTTCAATGGAGATATATTCATGAAAACATGATCTCCTACCTGAAATTACAAATCCTTCATTCAGTTATCGGTATAGCTCTTCTTCCTACTTTGAGCTGTGTTGAAGTTGTTTTGGATTACCTTCACCTTATCCATTGTTTCCTTTATATGTTCTGGGCCTATGAGTTTACTTTCACCAACAACATCCCAACAGGTTGGTGTGTGGAATCTCTTTCAATATAACGATTCATATGGTTCCATCTGAATATTTTAATGGATTCTATTATTATAAGAAAATTATACCAGATGTAAATATTGATCCCACATACCTTGAATGTCGAGTGAGCATTATCTCAACATGTATTCTACAGTTTTAATAGTCTGTTATTATTGTCCATTAGTTTGAGGGAGGAATGCAGTACTCAAATGAAGTTCAGTATCTAGGGATTTTTAAAGACTTTTCTAGAATCTTGAAGTAAAATGGGGATCACGATCAGAAACAATCGATATGGTTACTCCATGAAGTCTCACAACTTCATTAATATATAGTCTTTCTAGACGTTCATGTGTTAAATCTTCTCTTATATCAAGAAAATGTGTTGACTTGGTAAGAAGATCAATAATGACCCTTATTGTATCATTCCTTCTAGGAGTCTTTGATAGTCCCATGACAGAGTCCATTGTAATATTATCCCATTTCCACTCAGGTATAGGAAGAGGTTGCAAGACTCCCCTAGGATGTTACCTTTAATATTTCACTTGTTCAAAAACTATACATCTTGAAACAAAATCAGCAATCTCCCTCTTTATGTTGTCCCACCAAAATTGTTCCTTCAAATCTCTATACATTTTGGTCCTCCTAGGGTGTATAGAAAAATTGGAACTATGAGGATCGTCCAACAATTCCCTTTTTAGTCAGGTATATTGGGAACATAAATTCTCTTCCCAAATTTCAAAATTTCATCTCCATACAAAAATTCTCTCAATATCCCATCATTCACAGCTTTAATCTTATTTTTAAACTCTTCATCAATGGTATGACAGCTCTTTACCCTTTCTAGTAAGGATGGCTTGGAAACCATTTGAAAAATAATTGATGTTTCACCTTCCATGGTTATTCCCATATCCATCTTTACTAAATCCATGTATATAGGATCCTTTTCAACTCTCATCTTGTTCAAAACTCCATCATATATTCTGCTCAAAGCATCTGCCACCTTATTTTCCTTCACCAGTTAGTAGTGTATTGTGAAATCATAATCCTTGAGTAGTTCAAGCCATCTCCTTTGCCTCCTGTTGAGTTCTTTCTATGAGAAAATATACTTCAAACTCTTGTGATTGGTATATATCTCACTTTTTTCACCAAAGAGATAATGTCTCCATATCTTCGAAGCAAATATTATAGCTTATAACTCAAGATCATGAGTAGGATATTTTTTTTCATGAATTTTTAGCTATCGTGATGCATAGGAAATAACCCTATCATTCTGCATAAGGACACAACCAAGTCCTCTCTTTGAAGCATCACTATAAATAACAAACCCATCATTCCCTGATGGTTGAGTCAAGATAGGAGAGTTGACTAATATTCTCTTCAGTTCTTCGAAACATTCCTCACACACTTTTGTCCAAAAAATTTAAACCCTTTACATGTGAGCTTCTTTAATGGGTTAGCCACTCGGGAAAAATTCTGGATGAAATGTCGATAATAACCAGCTAAACCAATAAAACTACTTACCTCGGTTATACTCGTTGGTGTTGGACATTCTTGGATTCCTCTTGTCTTAGAAGTATCAACAAAGATTCCATCCTTAGAGGAAATATGCCAAAGAAAAGAAATATCTTGATGCCAAAATTCACTCTACCTATATATTCCCATATAATTCATGTCTTCTAAGAGTCTTCAAGATAATGCGCAAGTGATTTTCATGATCTTTGTATATTTTGAAGAATACCAAGATATCATCAATAAATACCACTAAAAAGTCAGCAATATATTCCTTGAAAAGTCTATTCATTAGATCCAGGAAGAGAGAGGGTACATTAGTCAACCCAAAAGGAATTATTGTAAACTCATAATGCACGTACCTGGTTCAAAATTCTTTTTTCATAACGTCTTCATTCTTCACACACAGTTGATGATATCTAGGTTGAAGGTCAATCTTTGCAATGTATTCAGATTTATGTAGTTGGTAAAATAAATCATCAATGTGAGGTAGGGGTTACATGTTCTTTACTGTTATAGCATTGATATCTCTATAGTCAATGTGCAACCTCATATATCTATCTTTCTTCTTAACAAAAAGGACATGGGCTCCCCACGGAGAAACACTAGCGAGAATAAATCTCTTATTACTCAATTCCTTTATTTGTATCTTTAGTTTCACTAAATGCATAGTGGCCATTATATAAGGAGTCTTCGATATGGGCCTTGAACCAGGAATTAAATCAATGGAAAAATCAATTTCTCGTTTGGGAGGATGTCTAGGTGAATCTTCTGGAAACACATCAATATATTCTTTCACAATATGTACATCCTCTATTTGAACATTCCTTTACTCACCCACATTTACTTCATTATCTTCCTCCCCAATAACTGAATTTAGTTGAGCTACTAGGGGTAGATCTAGATAAGAATTAGGTTGTGGTGATTCTGCTCTAAAGATAAGGTGTTCTTTATCATCATCATCAAAAATAGTAACCTCCTTCAATTTACAATAATTTTTTTCCATAATGGTCTGAAAGCCAATCCATACAGAGGAATTATATCAAATTCAATCATGGGTATGATGAAGAGATCAGTAGATAAAGAACATTTCTATGCTCTACTGGGAACTGATTGAAAAAATGTTATTACGATGATACTTCCGTTAGAAGTTTTGACTGATAACTCCCTTGTTAAATCAAATTGGAAATATCTATTTTCCCTAGAAAACTGGGAAGATATGAAATAATGTGACAATCTAGAATTAATTAAAGCATTGGATAAACTATAGGAAACCATTAAATTACCTACCACCACATCTTTTGGAGCATCACACTTAGCAGTAGTTATCACATAAGCTTATCCTTGATCCCTTGGCCTTTTCTGAGGTATGTTTCCCTAACACATAAGATATTCATTTGCGTAATGTCCCATCTCCCTGCAATTATAACATTGGAAATCGGTATCTTTCTTCTTCCCCTTGCAATCATGAGCTTGGTGGCCATTTTCACCACACTTGTAACAGACTCCCATTCCCTTAAAGAAAGTACCAGGGTGTTTCTTCCCACATTTACTACAAGAAAGATATTCAACTTTTCCCTTCATCTTCTTATTTCCATTTCCAGTGTGATAAATAGATATTTTCTTCTCTTTCTTTTCTTTAATGTCATATGACTTAGAGAATTCCTTTTCTATATTGATAGAACCTGAGAAAATATCTTTGTATGACGAGAAGGATTGTGAGACTAATGATCGACGGAGAAATGGTTTTAACCCATCAAAGAAACTATCAATCATACTTTATGGGTTACGTATATAATCCGAAGAATGCCTTTCTAATCTTGTAAAGTTAAACTCATACTTTGCAACATTCTCATCCTCGTTTTGCCTTAGAATCAAAAATTGTCTTTCCATATTCGCTCGATGGTCATGAGGAAAGTATTTTTCTATGAAAATATCTTTAAACTCCCTCCATTTCATACTTGATACTTCTTCATCATACTTTGTGTTTTGTATCAATGACCACCATTGCTCAGCATCACCAGTGAGGCGATAAACTGCCATGAAAATGTTATCCCTTTCACTACTCCCCAAAGCCTGAAATATTCTCTCTAAGGAATTTATCCATTACTCAGATCCTAGTGTATTTTTACTCCTAGTGAATGTTGGTGGTTTTTTCCTCAGGAAGGTATCTAACATTGATCATCCACACTGCGTTCAAGGTCCTCCATAAGGGTAAGGATATTATTCATAACCTGACTGAGTTGTCCCAATATAGTGATAAGATGATCAGCACCAGTTGTATCACCAGCTCCATTATGATTATCTAGAGCATGAGCGAAATCCATACATGGAGTGCGTGAATTTATAAGGTTTACATTCCTTCCACTAGGTGCCATTTCTAAACAATTGCATAAACTATATTAGTTTTTAAATCAAAATACATAAATCCCAAAAGGTAAAACACTTAAGATAAACTGAAAAGTTTAAGGATACAATTCATAATAATAATAAAAATTTCTTTAAAGGATTATATACTCATAAAACCTTCATAATGGGTTGTAAATAAAATGAGAATTATCCTACGAATATCCCCTAAGAGTCTCGTAACCAAGAGTACAGTAAGGCCCGTTGTCGTGCACCAGTTCCCGTTCAAGTCTAGCTCAAAGCGGTGTTTTCTGGTTTTACCCTAAGGTACATATTTTCCAGAGCCACCTCTACCTACTCATATCTAACAGGGATGCATTTCTTGTAAAACTCACAAAATCTCTACAATAGAAAAATTCAAGGTAGTTCTTCTATACTAATCCTCAAAGTCTATTTTAGGGTAATGTGCTCTAATCAGAGTTTATCTAAATCATGCTTCAAAGGTTTGTAATAAACTTCCTCTGATACCAATTATAATGCGTCGACCCTAGTTACTATGAGTAGGTGCATTATTACATAACATTATCATGATAAAACAAGGGTAAGTCTTGAATGACTGATTAGTTTAGTAGCCTTGGAAACACTAGATACATTCATAAGTCTTACATTATATGATAAAGTAAAAAACTACAATAACATAGTCTCCATAGTCCACACTCATATCCCCTCAGACTATCCCTGCAGGTCAGTCATAAAATAATTCTTCACATCCTGGAAAAAATTAAACATAGAAAGCGGTGAGCTCAGATGCTCAGTAAGGATAACAATATAGTGGAAACATTCATAAATAAGCACAAACATTTAAGGAAATGTATAACTAAAACAAAATCCATTTTAAACGTGAACTTCATCATAATATGGAAAGAATTAAATGAAATAATTCCATTTACTTATTCACATGGATATTCTACTAGTTGAATAATCACATGAAATATCAATAACCACTTTCATAATGATGGAATGCATAATGCCAGACTATTATAACCACATAGTAAAGTATTTGTGCCAAGACTACAAATAATATTTTGTCAAACCCTTGTGCCAAGACACTAGTTTGTGTCATGATACATACAAATGCATCTAGAAGTTGTAGTGGGCTCCACCCACCACATACTATGTCCAATGCATTCCTCATATGAACAGGTTTAAAAATAACATAAACATTTGTATTAAAACTAGCATATGAAATGTAAATACTTTCTCCATAAACCATGAATGGTATAAAAATAACACATCCATAGTCAAAAATATACCAAAACCTTCAATACAATATGTAAGTTTGGTATCATAATTAATCAACTTTAAATAAGAATAAAATCCATAAAAGGAGGCTGACATAGATGAAATCAAAACTATTTGAGAGAAATATCTCTTTTTTTGAAATCATTTAAAAGTCACATAATTATAAAAGAATAAATTTACTTTTATAATATTATTATAATATTGTAAATAATGATTCTATGATTTTATAATGGCAGAAAATACCCACACCCGTTGTATAACTTAAAAAAATCATTCTTACCTTAATTTTGTCGAAAAGGTTAAAAATGACCTTGTTCGGAAATCTACGAAAAGATTCCTTTATAAAGATATTATAAAATTAAAATATGGGTATAAATGAGTTTAACCCATAGTCTCTAAAATAGTAAAATTTCTTTTAAATACATTTTTAAGAAACATGTATGAAGATGATAAAGAGGTCCCAGTAGATAATTACGTATAAACAATCTCGGATAATGAAGAGATTTTGAAATAAACCATTACCTTTAACTTTTCCTTGATGGAGGGTAGGTTAACATACTATATAATTGTGAAATAATTTTTATTAAATTATAAAATATTCATATACAAAAATATGATATCATATATGATCTTTTAACAATTCATTGGTAATAATATCTTTGTATTATCGCTGTTTCGGTTGTTAATGGATTTGTTTTACATTATATTCCTTATTATCTGAGTCATATTTGTTATTGACGGGATGTATCATATTAATATCCAGAATGATATCAAGTCTGTAAAACATAATTTTTAATCATCTATTGAAAATTATTCTTAAATGGATACGATGGGGAATGAATATCATCGCCTTCATGGAGACGGTAATCTGTACGTACGCACGAGCGACAATATCATTCTTTTGATATTATAATAATATATAATAGGATGGTATATCATATATACAGAATAATTATCATGTTATATTTATTATTTACATCAATTACACATCATTATTATACCCATCCAAATAATAATTTATTTAATAACAATTACACCACGATGTGAAGACAATAAGTTGTACGTACCCACGTATGGTGACATGTCATTAAAAGGATGGATAGAATAATTAATTTGGTTGTACCATGTTTATAATAACATCTTGGTATATAGAAGTTACTAGATTTATTATTTTATAATTTAAACAACAAAGAAAAAGGAAGTGGAATAAGAAAAGAACTTGAAATAGGTACTGAGATATTTACCTCTTCTTTGGGTTCTTCTTTTTGATTTGATCAAAAGGGCTCTTTAGGTTAGCTTTATGAATAATTTAAGGCCTTTTTGATGAAGGGGGGACAGTTGAGAGGGTATTTGGGCAGAGTATGGAAGATCAAAATGGCTTTGAGGTTGTGAATTAGAGAGAGGGGGGTACCCTTTTATAAGAGAGGTGAGGACCACCTTTGAAAAAACTATAAATATTATATTATAATTAAATCATTACTGATTTATAAGGGATCCAAAGAAGATTATATTAAGGTTAAGGTAAATTTGGGTCAAAAACCACACAATCAATTGGTTTTAGATAGGTTTGTTTCACTATATTAACTTTACCTTTTAAATTTAACTCTTAGTTAAATAGTTTGACATTTACCATGTCTCTTCATTTTTATTTTATATGGTTGATAAACATACTATATACATACAATAGAACCCCAAGTGGTTCATTAATGATACAAATATCATTATATAAGTCCTTTTTTCTACAACATATATTTTTAGGAATATAATACCAATTAATAATATAATATTTTATTTAAAAATTCTTTTGTGTCAATTTTGACACTATTTGGTATTTTGTTTTTTCTAAATTTATAAAAGTATTATTAATTCAAATAAAATTCATCTAACCGACCCTAATATGACATATTAACCAATAAAATTATTGGAATTCAAAAAAAGTCTCAAATTACATTTATTTGGATTTTTATAATGTCAATTATTTTAATATTTCATTAATTAGGTAATTATTCCATTTCCATTGTGTCATAAATAAATTAAATTATTTAATGTCTAAAAAAACACCATTATGTAGGAATTTTTTTATATTTTTAATGAATATTTATAGTATAATTTATCTTATGTATAACTCTATATTAAAAATGTTTTAGTTATTAAACATTGATTTTAACTTTTTTAAATCTTCTTTGAATTAAATAATAATAAATGTCGTAATCTAATCCAAGTGGACCAAAGAGGTTAATATTTTATTTATAAGGTTTTTTCTTGTAGAATTATACTTATTAAATTTAATTAGTATATGTGTTATTGTAATAATAATATCATTTTTACGCTTAATTACACTATTTACTTTTAACCGTGGTAAATAAAATTAAAAGTTATTATTCACCAAAAATTATTTTCATCTTATTGAACAACATTTTACTTACTAATATCAACTGTGAATATCGAAGATTTGAAATTACACTCATAGAAGCGGTAAAAATAAGTTTTATGAAAATTTGCAAAAGCTCCTAGGATGTGGGTAAAAGGCGGTAAAAAGTTCAATAAATTTTTTTTCATATCTAAACTTATTATAAAATGACTCCAATGAATTACATTGAACATATATAGGTATTATGTATCTATTTTGACACAAAATATATTTAAATAAAATAACTAATTATTTAAATAAAAATTCAGTTTTAACGAATATCTCAGTGTTTTTCACTATTTATCAAAAATTGAATGTTTTCAGAAAAATACCGAAAATTAACCCTATGCTAATTTCGATATTCCAAATCCAAAAATGAAGTACATTTTGAATGTTAAATTTTATAAAATTTTAAAAAGTGTGTATTACTATTCGTAACAGCTAGTTTTATTGGTTGTGGTGTGTTAGAACTCAAAGTTGCGTACAACACATGCTATTGTATTATTCAAAGAGAAGCGTACCATGGAAGCATGGGGTGTTATAATTGACATCTAATGTTCAAAAAATTTATCATATAAATTATCTGTTACTTGTAAAATTATAGGGCGTTTATGAGTAATGACTTAGTATATCCAATTGAGCCTTTTTTGTACCAAACACGTACAACCCATTTGTACTATCTTTTATATTACCAGGAATGTATTCCAATTAATAAGCCTCTTATACTATGAAACATGGAATCCATTATTGAATTTTTATTTCTCTTGTCAATATTAGATAATTTCTATGAACATACTTATATGATTTATTATTTTTATTTAATAATGGCTCATCGGTTGTGGTGAAGACAAAACCATAACCAGGGTTTGATCCATATTAAATTATTTGTATCTTTGGAACATTTATTTTCAAAAAAATCTTCAAGAACATGTTCCTATGTAGTATATTTGTGCATCTATGGGATTGACTAAAATCAATTTAATATTTCTCTCACTATCTCAAATAGAGATGTCAAACCTTTTATAGTAATATAGTCAATTACTTCACTATATATTTTCCATTTTAGGGATTACTATAATATACTTATAAAACATTAGGATGATTAATATAGATTAAAATTGTATTTTTCATGATGAAATTTGTTTAATATCCTAAAAAACCCATCGCATCTAAACTAAAGTACTTATGAAAATTTATTTAAATCATATTAATCTCATATGATATCAATTTTTATTATTATTGACATATGGATATAGGATAATGTTACTATTTGAAATGAATATCTCAAAAATTCCATGTATATATAAAACACAAATTTTAACATTGATGTTTCTTTTACGTACATCACATCTTTGACGTGTATAAGAAAATGTTCATTTAGGAATTTCTCTGAACTACATTTTATTCATCAATGTTATCATGAAATAATAATAAAAAATAATATGTATCATCATCATGAATTTTATGTGTATATGGTAATTTGTGTTTAATACTAACACAATGCTATATTATATTGATAGAAGAATTACCAGTCAAGATATTTTTTTAGAAGGCCATCCTGATGCCTACCATAACTTCTAACCATGTATATTTTATAATTCACATTCATATTATATAAACACATAATTGAATAATTTTAATTATATTTAACATATGATTACCCTTTGAATATTTCATTCTCTCTAGGTGAACTAGTTCTGAAATCATTTTGGCTTGCCTTTATTCCTAAAGGATTATTCATCTGAAACTACATTCATATGTATGAGGATAGTACCTATAGTATTTAACTATGATGAGTCTAAAACCATAATGGTTATATCCTTGAAAACTATTTAGTTTTTCTTCAAATATTATTTTATATTCACAATTGGTTATATTTGACATACATTTTATATTCATCATGTATTTCCAATGATTCATGTATCACTAAACTATAACAAGAGTATTCGACTCCTTAAGCAACATTCATTATGAAACTAGAATAGGGTCTCCTTGTGTCTTAGAGAAACATGATATTATTTTTTTTGTGCTACTCAAATTTTTTAACTAAAATTAATATTTACGGAAATATAGAAGTTGTGTACTTCTCACCACTGAGTTAGGAACTACCTTTTCTCAATGGATAAGTGAAGATAGATTACTTCTGGTAATGTTTCTTTACATATATGGTTACTATATTTTTAATACACATATGTGATGGGAATGTATTATTTGTTACCTAATAAGTCTGTCATATTAAACAAAAGAAATTATAAACATACTTGAAGAAGAATCAACGTCTTGATTTTTCCATTCATGAGATTTCATTTTTCTTCTTGGGAATTATTTCATGATATGTGAATAAAATAACAGCATGATTACTAACTCTTTTACTTGATGTCTGTGAAACATTTCATTAGCCTTTTTAACTTTTATTTCAACTTTCCTACATAATAAATAATGACTACAATTTTTAATGTTTTTATTACTTATAAAATATTATCTAGAAGGTAAAATTTTGTTTTACTCATAGTGTTCTTGTTGTAATATTAAAAAGACAAGAGTATACTAGTGAAAAATGAAATGAGAGAGGGATTAAATTAATGATCATATCCATATTTCAATGTATCATTATCCTTTCATATCATTCCTCACACTCTCCTCACAAGATTTTTGGAGATGAGGCAACATGTAAAATCACCCATGACCTAATGTTCTATACAAAACTCACATCAGATGTTGGTAATAAAATTATGAAAAAACCATAATATGTTCCTTAAATGAGTATTCTGTAAGTGTTTTTTCACCCTTGATTTATAAGGTAGATTAACATGTATTTGGGACACCAACGCCTTGAATTTATAATGTTGTATTACTTTGCACAAGTGGATATACTACACTTTGGAAACTCATCCTAGTTTGATCCGTTTAATTTTAAAATATTATTATTTTGAAATGGATGTATTAAATTTTATATTATATAAAAATATAATATATCATACTATTACTTTTATCTTTATTAATAGTAAACAATTTCAAATTATTAATTTTAAATAATTTCCACTATTTTATCAAATTCTTAAAACTATATATTCTAGAATCCTAATACATTATAACTTGAGTATTCTAATGCCAAGGATCCATGAATCACTCTTCATAGTATATAATTTATGGTTATTCCAGTGCTTAGATATTCCAACATAAGAAAATGAAAAATAAACCACTTCAACACCTGGCTCCTAGATCGGTTGAGTGGATTCCCATCTTCAGCCAAGAATTACATTTTATTGCTCAATTATTTTATTCTAAAGTTGAAAATAACTCATTATGAATAGAAACATTATATATTAACTAGTTAAGTTGACTCACCACACTTATAAAGACTCCCCGATAGTAACAGTAACCTGGAAGTAAGGCAAATGAGTATCTTGTTCACCTTATTTTTCACGACATTGTTTGATAGAAATAATTTAATTAAGTAATATTTTCTTCAAAGGAATTGGAATTCTAATATCAGTGAATGTAATCCTTTTTTATTTATCATGTGTGTTTTATGTGATAATTCTTTCAATATAACTGTTAATTTATATATAAAACAATAACATCATTTGTTAACTTTATCTTTTCATGGTTGTTTATTATTATACTATGTTATCATGAAAAATAAATAAAAATTCACTAAAATAATAAATCATACACATGATAATATAAATAAATAATCACCTAATATTGATACATTAACAATTTTTTAATCAATCAAGTGAATAATGGACTAACCAAGACCCATGTTTAATTTTTTAAGTGAGTAACTTACTTGAATCACAATGACTATAACTTTAATACACTTCACTTGTTGGGCCTATATCATCTCTGCATTGAAACTATGCCACTGTGAACTACACTGATATTTAAAATGTATTATCCCACACATGTTATGGGAATTAGTGGTGTGAAATTAACTTTTATCACATTAATAAGAAATCACATTCAATTATAAAAGTTAAAAAAGAAGGTATGATTCATAGATCATCAAAATAAAATAATTATTACATAGTATAAAGCATAGATTCGTTAATTAAATTAAATATATAATAAATAAAACATTAAAGAGCCACTCCAATTTAATTATAAAAAAATGAAATAACATTTCATAAAAATTAAATTATGTGAAATTATACTCCATGGTATTTTTTATATGTTAACATGAATTAAAATATTTTGATTTAATTATAAAAACACCCCTATATAACCAAAATATTTTTGACGAATTGTAGACAATTTAACATAAACATTTAAATATTTATAATTTCTCATGAATGATTGGACCTAAATAAAATCATTGTAATTTAATTTAGGACCTAGATGGCTTAAATGGGTATGACCATTCAGACCAGGACTGAATTGGTCCCACCCAAGAAAGGGTATCCATTGAAAGGAAATATATATATGTGTATGTGTGTGTGTGTGTGTCAGATGATAAAAATAATCTAATAGAATCTTTTTCCCTTTTATATGTTTTAAACAAGATTCTATTGAATCATTGAATAAGATTCTAAGGGAATATTTTTCCTTTTAATCAAAAACGCTTCCAAGGGATGCCTTAAACGAGCTTTTATGGGAATATTTATACTTTTAATGAAAAAACATTCCATGGGATGATTTAAAATGGAATCCATGTGAATATTAATACTTTTAACTAAATATTATTCAATGAAAATAATTTAAAATGGCTTCCATGGTTTGTTTTTCCCATTTTTGTAAATAATATTCCCTAACAATCTTTAAATTATATTCCATGAGAATATTTATCTATTTAAAAAAAAATTATTTCATAGAAAAAATTAAATTATTGTCCATGGGAAGATTATTACATTTAATTAAATAAGCTTTATTTTTATGTATTAAATTTTATTCTTTGTAATGATTCACCCATTTAATTAAACAATATTCTGTGTGAATCTTTAAATTATCTTCCATGGGAAGAATTATTTGTTTAATTGTATATGCTTCCATCGGAATATTACAAAAAATATTCCAAGGGAATAATTATCTATAAAATTAATCATGATTCTAGGAGAATCGTTAAATTATCTTCTTAGGTAAGATTTATTGATTTAATTAAACAAGATTATATGAGATTCTTTAAACTAGCTTCCAAGGGAAGATTTACCCATTTAATTATACAAGCATCCTAGGAATGATTGTATTTCCAATGGACTACCCCAAATAGATTACAATAACTTCAATTATATCGGAACATAATTACATCTTTCTCCAACTAAAAATTCATTAGTTTCGTATCCATTAAAATGAATATTAAATAAAAAAATTAATTTTCATTAATTTGTTTTATAAAATTCATGGATCGTTGATCTGTCATATCATGGAATTTCAAAATCGATTAAACGTTCCCATGTTTTGTTTGGACCATAACGATAATTTATATCAAAATCATATAAAATATAATTTATATTTAAAATTATTCAATATATATAATTACACATATCCTCAGATTCTAACTAAAGGAACTCAGGGCACATCAGAATCATAAAAGACAGATTATTTAAAATTATGGGTTTGGATTCATTTTAAAAACAATAAATACACCATAACCATTTCCAATATATCTTTAAGGAATGCATTTAATAATATTTAGGATTAATAAAAATAAATTAAACTTTCATTGTTATGTTGTTCATTTGAAGTCATCAGTTCTATTCTATCATTATTGACATGTTGGGGATGACAGAAGCTAAACTGGACATCATATAGAAATTACAAATGTGATCCACAATTCTATGATCATCAATCTAAATTTCCCAGGTTCTAGAGTGGAAAAATAATATTTTTATTGCTTCCCTTCGATTTTATAAAGAACACATATTCGATCATGAAAGTTGGATTGATCTGTCCTTGTTCTTCGTTCACAATCTCTCTCGAAGAACATGAGAGGAGTGTAGAATATATGCCTAATCATTTAGTTAAATAAAATGGAATAGATCATTATTCATGAAGATAAAATTATCTCTTATATATAGGGTATACTTTTCAAAATTTCACTTTGGTCCATAAAATGTAATAACTTTTATTCCAGGCCTTTGTAAACATATATGAATTAATTAACATGGTATAAATGTCACAAATATTCTATCACAAACTTTTTTTCACTATAAAATGTTGAATGATAATTTAATAACCATTAACTTGGTCAATAATCTATCTAAATAATTTAATGAACTGTGGACATCATATGTTCTTTCAAAAAATTATATTTCCCCTTATTCACATTTATGTTTAAACAACATGTGAATACCATGGGAAATAAATTCAATATTAATTTTTCCAATATTTATTTATATAATTGAATTAGTTTTACTTATGATCTATCATACTCGAACATTCAACAATGCCAATATATGGGTCCCACTTCATCCTAAACTTCTAATAATTAAAATAGGTGGAAAATGTGGATACACTTTTTGTGTAACCCTCTAGGTCATTTTCTCAAGATCTGTGATTTCAAACCATAGACTATCAGTGGAGTCTAGGAACAAATCATGGACTCTTATGAGATATGAAATGTCATATTTATGACTTCTTACTTTGAAAACATTCTATGTAATATAATCTATTTGCCTTGTTGTGTCTCATAAAAAGTCTGTACACTTTTTTTTGATCATCCTATTATCGTTTTATATATTTTTTAACCCTACTATAGGGAAATAACTTTTATTACCATGAACATTGATTTATAAAGGTAATAGAATCTCATTTAACTTACGGAAAAAATATATTAATTCCTCAATTATAAAGAAAAAATATATATTGATCATTCAACTAATGTCATACTACCAACGACAAACCCAACACAATCTACCTCACCAGGATTTCATTATCATAGTTTTCTCATGAATCTATGTATGAGATCAAATGAAACACACTGATAATTATATCATGTCTAGATATCCATTCGCATATTCTTATATATAAAAAATGAAACATAAATTATGTGGTGTTTCTATTAGAATGTCTGTCCTCATGATCTCACTACTGGATATCACAAAGTGAAAACATCAAGAGGAGACGTTGCCATTATTATGATCCCTCATCACCATATATTCAGCATAATATGTGTCCCATTTTTATAACTTATCTAGACCATAGTACATATATATTTTATATTTCTATTATAGTTTATCGGGGTTCTCATTATAGGTGGGAACTATTGTAACCTTTTGATGTGACATGTAATCTAATTATATTATGATTTAAATAGTTGATACAGAAATATAAACACTCTTATGGGAATAACAAAACCATGTATATATCAAATTGTATACATATATTGGTAATGAAAAATACAATTCATGTTGGGTCTAGGTAACCCATTATTACAATAGATATTGTCTCCATAAATGTAAGGCATAAACAAATGTCACTAGCTCAATGTAATCCATCGGGAAGTATCCCTTATGAGTCATCAATTACCGAGATATGTATGCATTGATTCTATTAGTCCATATTATAATCACACATAAGAAAATGCCGGATGCATCACAAAATGATGTATATCCTCTTCCAGAAAAAAAATAATAATAATTGGTGTCGAAACAAGCCTTCTATTCATCTCCTTAATATATTTTTTGCATGCTTCAAACCATAGAAAAATAAGATCCTTATTTATAATACTAATAATAGGTGAATCATGGTGTGATATGTCTTTCATGAAATTCAAGTAATACCCACTCATCCGTATGAGACTCAATATATCAAAACACACTTTTAAGAGGCTCATAGGAAACCACAATAATAACCCTCTCTTGGCCAATATATACTCATGATTCTAATATAATATGACCCATGAAGTGAAATATGGTAATCCAGAAGTGTCACTTATAATGATTACAATATATCTTATTCTCTCTTGTTATATTTATAACGATGTGAAGAGGTTTACCGTGATCTCTATGAGTGTGAGAATTATTTAATATTTAATCTAAAATGACTGAGAAAAAGGAATCCTGATATGGTAAAAAACAATATTAATCAAATCCATGAAAATAAATGGTACTTTCATAAGAACAAACATCATAAATATATACTAATATTTACCATACGTTCTACAAAACTTTTTTATGAGGTATGTTTGAGGACCTGACTCCCACCCGATGATAGTCTGATCTCAGATTGATCAATAAGAATACCATATCACCTCAGATAAGGTCAATAAGATCATCAACCTAAGATATTGGACACTATTACATAACTATAATATGATTAATTGATCATTAATCCATGCATAAATGAAGACCCACATATAACTTCATTGAGAAAATCATGGGTGAACCCTAAGAATAAGTACTAATTCAGATAAAACCCTTGGCATTTAAATCTTCCAACTATCACATGAGATCGTAGATCTTTGTAGGTGTTATTCTATATAGAGGAATGGACACTAGAGATAATCTTAGAATAATCTCAATCATTAAATCTACCTTTATGTCATGAGGTAATATAAATAAATCATCAAGAAAGATGTTCCTGAAGTGATATACCACATGAGAAAAAACCATTTAAGGAATGTCAGGTTCTACAATAAAATGATTAGAATTCTAGGAGGACACTACACCTATCCCATGATACTTTATCCTGACTCTACTAGCTGGGTAATCCTACTCACCATTGTGGAGAAAACTTCTTCCCAATAGTGATCTAAAAGATACCCTATGGATATATTTTTTCACAAAGGTATGATAAGGTACTAACAAGTCAATCTTGAGAATAACATCGGATATTTTCTTGTCAAGGAATAAGAGGTACTATTAAAAGGTATAATTCCCTACCGCAAGGGGAAAGTTGTTGAATATGAATTCTTTTGGACCATACACCTTTTGGAATATCCAAGGTCATCCATCCATAATAATACACAATTACAAATCCGATATATTCCTCAAAAAACAAAGACATAAAAAATTGTGTAGAACTAATATCAAATATATAAATTATAATATTGGAGAATAATATATTAGTACCTCGTAATATAGATTTTCTATCACTTTGATCCAAGGGTATGAAAATTAATACATGAAACTGACATAATCCAATTCCATATTCTAAAGTTGGAATACATTGATCTGTTATTCTATGATGACACTGATTTTCAGATGTCTAGCAACCACAACCATGACTTCCTTCTCATACAGTCATATTAGTTATTCTCCAACTCTCTAACTAAAGTGGTGTAAAATATAATTCCCATGAATGTGTAGATTTTTTGGAACCAATTACACTATAAAAAATGGATAGGTTAGAAAGAATAATTGATTATTATACATATATACACAAGAATGACACTCTAGTGGGTCTTTATCACACTGAGGCTTAAGATAACCTTATCATCCATAATGATGGAATATAAATGAGATTTATGTGTGGTTACTCTAACCACCACTAGTCTGAAAAAAACTCATGAGGGAATGCTTCTTGTTAACAGAATAACTACAATCATGCCTCAAGACCAAGTCAATATGCCCAAGACTATTGATTTCTATCAGGGTTTCCTCTATGATAAGAGCCTGATTAATGATCCCATAAAATGTAGGTATGTGAATGAAATTTACTTGAATATGGATGGAATACTGGATTCCAAAATCAAAACATATTTCACATGATAGTTCATTACTGTCTTGACATGGGGAAATGCATTTTAAAATAGTAAAAGATGGTGAATAATCTATAACAGATATAAATCCCTACTCTAAATGCATGAAATCTTTATTTTGGTATACTTTTATCATCTGAGGAAATATCTACACATATAAGAAATCCTAGAAGCCATCCCAAACCATGCCCTAATGATGACTAGTGTAACATCCCAGGTATTTAAAAAATAATACATTTTCATATCTAATAATATTTATGAATAAGATATTCATTTTATGATAAATGGGATACTTTTTCTTAATGCGTACTCAATATGTAATAATGGATTTCTTATAAATCTTATGTGGCATGCAACATATTGTTATACAAAAAAATAATACAACAATAATATTATTATTTTAATTGGTCGTGAACGCCAAGTCATTGTATTAGTGGGAATGAAAAAAATTAACCGTACTATGATTTATATATTTTTTAAATGTTTTTAAATTTATCCAATTAATTAAAATACTTTAAATGAGAATGAATCCGATTTTAAGCATAAAATACTCTAATATTTTTAAAAAGTCATTTTATTGCCTTTTTTATAGAGAACCATTTTTAAATCGAGTTTTTTTACTTTTATATGATAAATTTTAAAAAATAAAATTCGTATTTAGAAGAAGGATATCAAAATTTACATTGGTTTAAATTTTGGTATTTTTCTGATAAAATATATTTTTTAATGAATAGTGAGAAATACATCATTTTAATTCAAAAGTACGTTTTCATTAAATTTATTTATATATTTTTATTTTCCATTTAATTTGTCTTAAATTATAGTTACATATTTTTTTATCATTTAATCCAATATTGGTCATTGGAAATAATTTTTCATTAAAAATTGACATAAACCCATCTTTTGATAGTTTTTACATCATAAAAACTCTCTTTCCTATTATTACAAGGATAATTAATTTTAAATTAATTACACCAATTTTATGTTTTGAATATTGAAAAATGGATTCAATATTTGGAATTATAATGAACAAATTGTGTGAATAGGTCCCCTTTATTTTTGTACATTATGAACAGTACCTTTAGTAATTATTTTTTATTTACCACGGTTAAAGTTTAAATCAGTTAAATAAGCATAAAAAATAATATTATAATAATATATTACTACCCTAACATGGGTACTAATCCTATTTAATGATATTCATCCAACCATGATCATCCTTGGGTCAATTTTAGGACCCCATACAGCCACATGGGTGTGATAATGGCCATTTATAATATTTAATTTAATGAAAAAGGAAATATAACATAAACATGCATCTCCTAACCATAAGAATTTTAACTTGGTTTATATAAATGATATATTAGATTGTAAAAAGTCGTAAATATAATAATATTCCTTACATCATGGTATTTTATATATAATTTTTAAACATTTTATAAATAAAAAAAAATTTATGACACAATTATGTTGTAGTGATTACCTTATCAATGAACGATTCAAATAAATGATATTATAAATATTAAAATAAATATAATTTAATGATATTGATTCCATATAAAAATTTTATGTATTTTAATGACGTTTTTTTGAGTTAATTCCTTCAGTAGGAAGAATAATGTTTTTATTATTTTAACAAAAATCAATAACTAAATAGTTTCAAAATTGACATAAATGAGTTTTTAAATAAAGTGCTATTTTAAATAATGATATAATAGTCCAAAAAATAAATTATTTCATCCAACGGACAAATATAATGTTACAAATATATTTAATGGTCCAGTTTTGGTTCTATTGTCATCAATAGTTACTATAGTAATCATATGTTATGAAAATACCAAAAGACATGGAACGAGTAAATGTTTTCAACTAAGGGTTAAAACTAAATGATAATGCAATTTCTATGACCAAAACTTGTCTAAAAAATGTTTTTTGAGAGGATTTATACCCATAATCATGTTATCCTTGAAATATTTCACTTTTTAACTATTATCATTTCAAAATAAATTTATTACAGAATAATATTTCATGACTTTCCAAAAGTGCCACTCTTCCCTCTTATAAAAGACCACCACCTCTACCAACTTACACTGACCTCTAAATTACCTTTTATAATCAAAATTCTACTCAAATGAGATCCTAAAATCTATTCCTTCCTCATATAATCCTTACCTTGGTCATAAGAAAACTCATAGAAGCCTCCTGGCTCATATCAGAATGAGTTACCTGATTTAGAGGTAACCACTTCCCTCAATCTCCTTACATTTATTTTTTCTTCTCCAACCCCCTAACCTATCTTTATTCCATTATTATATAACAAAAACATCATCATCAATATAATAGTAATTTTTTATGCTAATATTTATGTGTACACTTATGTATACCACTTATAGTGGATTTAGAACATACTTTTTCTCTCTATGGTGAACTACTGCCTCATGAAGCAATGATTGTTCAATTTTCTCCTACCACCTCTCATGGGGGCCATTATGATGGAACTATATTTATGTATTATATTTATTCTCTCTTTTTTCTTAGTTAATTTTTATTTATAATATACTTTTATTCTTTTAATGTTGTATAAATATGATAACTCCATTTGACGAAATGTGGTCTACCGCCCCCTCTAAGTGATATGAATCGTTTTTTCTATACATTGGATGTATAAAGTATCGGTTTAATGAAACTTTGTAACCTAAATAACATATATATTATAATTTAAATAGAATATATATATTTTTCAATTATTTTTTGTCACGACCCCTCTCATGGGGCCCGTGTCATGAGTACCCAAAGCCCGCCTTCCATAAGCCATGGGTTGGCGACTAGCACCGGAAAGGAATATCCCTAAAACCGGGCGGCATTTCCTTTTAACATGAAAACTCTCATAAACAAAGAACACAATAAGATACAATCAAAAGGTAAATAATATAGTAAATAGGGTGAGTACAATATGTAATGGTGTTCAGAATACAAGCCCAACTAGAAAGTACAAGTAAAACTAAAAATAGCTCATGTGAACACCCACTGAGGATCCTACCTGAAGCGTAGTTGCAACTCTCGAATGGTCATCTCTGTGGTATGTCTCATCTAATGGTCCACCTCTGAGCAGCATCCAGTCTTGGAACCCTCATCCTCGATCAATTTTTTCTATCGCCTACACAAGACACAGTAAGGTGTGGGCATGGCACGTATGGTGGTGAGTATAACAACACTCAGTAGAGACCCCGAGACCCCCGAAGGTCTCTCAGAATCCACAATAGATAAACCAAATATCAATACCATAATCTCAAAGCATGAAAACAATAGTAAAACCTACTTAGGTATATGCCCATACATATACCTAAGTAATCAAGTATATCCATCTCGTTCATGAGGAAACACAAGGCCCAATTCATTAGCCAAAAGCACAACTATTCCACGAAGGAAAGAATACCACGAAGGTATCACCACACATAAGTGTACTAAAAAGTTAAAGACTCATCACACACCAGGTATAAATTATGTACATAAATATAGATGATTAGCTATATTGCGATATCATCTTACTTCGTCAAGAAGCACTTCTGTTGACCCACACCAGATCGAAGATGACCCACACATGATCTGATGATGACACACACAGGATCTAAAGATGACCCACACAGGATTTGTTGATGCAGAGCCACAATGGATGAGAATATGACCCGCATAGTATGTAAAGATGACCCATAAATTATCTGTAGATGCTTCAAGTACAACCATCCACAAGGTTCGCACACTAAGCACACTTAGTTCCGGGAGGATACACACCTAAAGTCATCGGTCGATACTTCAACAGGCTTGAAGCCCCATGAAGAAGTATCACGAAGTTCCATCACATCATAAGGTACCCAAAACAACAAACAACATGTCAATAAGATGCATGGTCTGTAAGTTCTTAGTGTTTCTATTCTGAGGGCCCGGATGGATTCGAGTTCGATCCATCCCGGCCATACTCCAACTTTATCCAAAACTCATGTGGAGTATACCAAAAGGACTGTCCTGATCAACGGATTTTGGCACCACAGAATGTTCGTCAAACAGATGCATGGTTCTCAAGATATGACCAAAACGCAGTATCTGGTTCCAGATGGGCCCGGGTCTAGCCCGGATGGGCGGGACCGTGGCGAACCTGGCCCGGATGGGTGGGACTGTGGCGGGCTTGGCCCTTTGGGTGAGAGTCTGGCCTAGTCCGCAAAGGGGGTGGCCCGACCTACTGGGTGTAGCCCGCTGGGCGGCCCGTTGGGCAGACCGCTGTGTGGCCCGCAGCTGGGGGTCCCGTTATGGTGGGGCCCTCCCTAACCGCTACCTGGGGGAAGCACCCCTTGGGATTCCCGAATAGCCTGATCTCCATTCTGTTCTTCCCAACCCAGTAGCGCCACATGGCGCTGCCTGCCGGCACACGGGACCCAGCAGAGTGGGTCCTACTTGGTGTGACACGACCCATCGTTCTTCCACCCATCTCCACTTCCATCAGCTCCGACGTCCACCGTTGTTGCCTCCGCGGCTGGTTGTGTGTCGGTTTCCCTCTTGGCAAGACATCGTGGATTGACAGCCACAACTTATATCATCGGCAGCATGGACGCACACCGCCTTGGCTTTTACATGGACAACCAGCATGCTGGCCGCCACCCTCCTCCACCATGGTAGACGGGCCCTGGCCTGCTCCGGTGCCGCAGCTGAGCAACCCCCACCATCTTGTTCGACTGGTGTGTCGGCCGCCACCTATACCTTGTCAGTGTCGGTCGCCAGTAGACTTCTGCAGGTCACCAGGTGAGCTTCGATGACCAATTATTCAATATGGAGGAATCAGTGTGTGTCCTAGTGAATCACTTTGCATCTATCCCATCAAGGTCATGTTCTGTTCAACCCAATGTTTCACCCATGAAGAATACATCAAACAGCGTTGTAGCAGAGGGATCGGGCCGCGTTCATTTTTTCTGCACCCTCTGCATTAGACTGATAGCATGCAGCTCAAGAAGACTGAATAAATGTAAATTAACAAAT
Organism: Viscum album; assembly: GCA_963277665.1. Taxonomy (NCBI): domain Eukaryota; kingdom Viridiplantae; phylum Streptophyta; class Magnoliopsida; order Santalales; family Viscaceae; genus Viscum; species Viscum album. The sequence goes on from OY728126.1 coordinate 399,110,478, forward strand.
AACAATAACAAAAAAACCCAATATATATCATTCATTGTAGATTTCATGAAGAAGAAGATGAATTTGATGAAGGAGGTGATAGGGTTCATCACTCCCGCAATTTTATTTCGATCTGTTCTCCAATGTTGGTTCAATGTTCTTGATCTGGAGATTCATTCTTTGTTGGAGGAGGTTCTTCATTGTAGGATGTTCTTCCACCAAAAGTTCTCCACCAAACCAGATTTACAATAGTTCCCACCCATGATAGGTGAGGATATAATCCCCCAAACTAAGTGTTAGAGTTCATTAATTGTTCAATTAGATAAGGCTTGTTAATTAGAGAAGGGTTTCCAAGAGTTACAGCACATTGAAAGAGGGGTTTCAAGGTCGAGTGGTCACCATCACCAAATTCAAAAAGTGTTGGAGAGACTTCAAATATAAAAACTATTGTTTTATTTTTATTCCTCCGAAAAAACTGAGATTTCCATATTCCACCCTCAAGCCACTATAGTCCAGGTGGAGGCCTTCTTAAGTGAAAATTGGCGTTGCGAGTTCAACGATGTCCTCATATTACAATTCTGAGCACCTGTTCAAAAGTTATGAATTAACACTAGCACGTTTACTAAACATACCATAAAACAATTTTAGAAATTCATTCCAGGCACGCCAGGCCTCAAAATCGGGTTCTGTCATTTTTTATAGACTTGTAATATTTCCATATAATTAAAAAAATTACATGGAAAATTCTAGGTCTTTAAATTCTCCCCACCTCAGGGCTTTGTAGCCCCGAAATCCAAAAAAAAACTAGAGAAACAAGTGGGGGAATTGAGCATGAATATGTGCCTCCCGCTACCATGTTATATCCTGGAGGTTCCCGTGTTTCCAACGTATGTGAACCGGACATATCGTTTTCCCATGAAGGACTCTCTCCTTTCAATCATCAATATATAATGGAACATCTAAAAATGTATCCCCGTCATCGATGTCCAGCTCTCCCCATTAAATTATGTGTGAATTATCATGCACATATCTCCTCATCTATGTTATGTGGAAAACACCATGCACCCAGTCCAACTGAGGGGGAAGGGCTAGGCGGTATGCCACCTCGCCAACTCTTCTGAGGACCTGAAATGATCCTATGAACCTTGGAGATATCTTGATTCCCATACCAAATCTCTGCAAACCTCATCAAGGTGAGAAAAATATAAAGACATGGTCACCATCTTCAAACTCTAAAGGTCTCTGTCTCCTATCAGTATAAGACTTATGCCTGCTCTGTGCAGTCTTCATCTGCTCCTGAATGATCTTCACTTTCTCCATGGTAGCCCGCACCATCTTCGGTCTCATAAGTGCTGACTCCCCTAGCTTAGTCCAGCACAGAGGTGATCTACATGTTCGACCATACAATGCCTCTAATGATTCCATACCGATTGTGGAGTGATAAATGATGTTGTATGTGAAATCCACCAAAGGAATGTGATCCTCCTAACTACGGCATAAATCAAGGATGGAAGCACACAACATGTCCTCTAGAGTTTGAATGGTCTACTCTTTCTGACCATTTTTCTAAGGATAAAAGGCGGTGCTCAATCGAAGCTGAGTCCTGAAGGCCTCCTACAACCCCTTCAATAGTCGGGATGTAAAATGTGCATCACGATCGTAGACAATTTTCAAGGGCACTCCATGAAGCCATACAATATCTTGTACGTAGAGGAATCTTAAGCTCTCTACTGATCCCTACACTCTTATAGGTAGGGAGTGGGCCGACCAGGTTAGTCAGTAAATGATCATCCAGATGGAATAATTTCTCTTGGATGTGCGTGGAAGTACTGTCTCAACATCCATGTAAATTCCATCCCACTTTCAATTGGGCAGCTCTAGTGGCTGGACAAATTTTGCTGCAAGCTGATTATCTGCCTTCACTTTTTGACAAGTGAGACCCCATGAGACAAACTCTACCACTTCTTTCTTCATTCCTGGCCACCGATGATAATGATGAAGGTCTTGGTACATCATTTCCACCCCTAGATATATCTCTGTAGGGGACGTATGGAACTCCCTCAACACTTCCTTCTGTAGAGCCACTATTACCATAGCACATCCTCTGAAGTGGATGTCGTTGTCTCCACCTTCATAAAATCCATCAGGTGCCTATCCTGTGGATATCTGAGCATGTTGAGCCTTAAAGTTAGTGTCCTCAAGCTACGCCTCCCTAACTCACTGAAGGAGTGGGGGAGTGACTTTCAGAAACTGAAGATAAGCTGCTCCATCTCAATCTACATAGAAAATTTCCAAAGTGTCTAGCTACTATGTCACCTCACATAGTAATTGTATACCAGATATCCTAATGACTGCATCTGCTACAATGTTCCCCTTTCTAAGAGTGTATACTATCTCTAAGTAATAGTCCGAGAAGAACTCAAGACAATGTCATTTTCTCAGGTTTTGGTAATTCTGAGAGAAGATATACCTAAGACTCTTGTGATCGGAGAAAATTTCTCCCATCAAGTAATGTCACCTCATCATCAAGGTGAAGATCACTACTGATTACTTCATGTCATGGGTATCGCAGTTCTGCTCAAGATTTCTCAACTATTGAGAACCATAAGTGATCACTGATCTCTCCTGCATTAGGACACATCTAAGCCCAGTCCCTGATGTGTTGTAGTAAACTACCTACCAAATTCCCTCCTCTGGTATCCTCAAGATGGGTGCACTCGTCAGCCTATGACTCGGCTGCTGGAAACTCCGCTGGCATCTCTCCAACCACAGAAAGGGTTTCTCTTTCTTCATCAACATTGATAACGTTTCCACAACTCTGGAAAGGTCTGGCACAAACCACCAGTAGTAATCAGCTAGACCCATTAAACTCTTCAACTCCGTCTCACTCCTGGGTGGCTCACAAGAAAGAACTGCCTCAATCTTCACTGGATCCACTGCAACTACAGCCTCCAAGATGCTGTGTCCCATGAAGTGAACCTCTCAGATACAAAACTCAAAATTCAAGAGCATAACATAAATATGGTTCTCTTAGATTTTGTCTAGAAATATCTGCAGATGATAGGCATTCTCTTCATCTTTAGCTGATTATACCAGCATGTATTCAATTAAGACTACCAAAAAGCAATCTAGGTATGGATGGAAGATTCTATTCCTGAGTCCCATGAACTCTACTAGGGAATTTTTCACACTGAATGGAATAATGAAGAACTCAAAATGGTCATACCAACATCTGAAGGCCATATTCTATGTCCCCTCATCTCGTACCCCAAGTTGGTGATAGCCTTGTCTGAGGCCTATCTTCAAAACCCACCGTGCTCCCTTCAGCTGATCAAAGAGATCATCAATCTTTGATAGTGGGTATTGTTCTCTACGATCACTTCTAGTGCCGATAGTCCCCACAGTGTATCAAACTCTCATCTGCCTTCTTGGTGAACAAAATAGAGGCTGACCAAGGAGAAAAACTGGGCCTAATGAACCCCTTCCTCTGCAAGTCCTCTTGCTGTAATCTCATATCCTGAAGCATAGTAGGAGCCATCCGATATGTTGGTGTAGATATCAGGGTCATCCCGGGGTACAAGTAGATATAAAATTCCACCTCTCTGGGAGGAGGTAGACCCAGAACATCATCAGGGAAAACATCAATGTACTGGTCCACCACTACAAGTAGCTCAGAATCTCAATATAAACTGCTCTGAGGGTAAGGCCAGCCAACTGATTTTTGATCGGTTGTACCCTCCTCTGAGTAAGTTCATTAGGTGCTATAAAGGTTCTCTTCTCACTAGTGAAGGAAAACTGGGTCCAATCCTCACAAAAACACCACAATTATTACCTAATATAGTCGATCTAAACATGGACTGTAGATTACCAATCCATACCCAAGATTATGTCATAAGGCCTCGACTCCTCTAATAGAAGATCCCAGCTGAAGCTGTCGCCTCCTAGAGTAAACTCACACTACCAACACGATTGTTTAATCTTTAAATCCTCTCTTATAAGAATCTCTAGCTGTAATGATTGATCCAACCCCTCCACAAGAATCTTTGAGCTTTGAACGAGGGTCATGGAAATAAAAGAGCAATTGGAACTCGTGTCTATAAGTACTGTATCTAAGGTGGAGTAGATATAGATCATACCTCAAATCATCTCCGGTGTGCCGTGGTCATAGGGCTCACCTGTGTGGAGCTGAGCCCAACCATGTCCATTTTCTCCCTATGGTTGGGGTGGACCACCTAGAGGTGGAGGCGGTAGAACCTCAAATTGTTGCCCACTGCCTACCGCACGACCATATCCTTTTCCATGCCCGCCTGCTCCCTACGGACCTCCTCGATCGAATCTTCACCTCTGCCGAGGTGCTCCATCAATTTTCTTCTAATCATATGTATGGTGGGTTGGGTAGTCGCAAGCCATATGACCATGCATGCAGCATGACTAACACTACCTAATCATCACATATCCAGCTCTATCTTGAGAGCCCGGAAAAACCGATCCTGTATCATGTGGTCATCCACCTATAGGTTTGGTCCTCTTGGGCCTGTGCGTCATCTTTCTACTGCCAGCTATAGAGGACATAGCTCTATGATGTTTGGTGGAGGGTCTCGCTTCTGGTAACTTCTCAATAAGAAAGATCACCCCCAAGAGTGCTCTCTCTAACACCCCATCATGCATCAGGTTGCTGAGATAAGCCATTGAAAATTTGATCTTCTATCTAAGCCCATGCTCGAAGGTTCAGGCCTTGAATAAAGGATCCAATACCATGTCAGTGTAGTAGTGTGAGAGGTCGGTGAACCTTACTAAATACTAAGCCACGATCATGATGCCCTATTACAAGTGGAGAAGCTCTTGTATACGGACTGAGCATAAGGTCACAGGGATGAACTCAATCTTGAAAAGGCTTTCAATGTCTGTCCAAATGAGAGTCACCTCATCGTGAACCTAGAGGATCATGATCCACCATCTCCCTGCTGCTACCTAAAGAAAGACTGGCGGCATGGATGACCATAAGCGCTGATGATGTTCCTTCTAGTCGGAAAACATTGACCACGACCTCTAGCCATTTTTTATCCGCCTATATATCAGTCTCACCCCAGAATCTATGTGGCCTCTAGCACTGGTACTCCTGCAACACGCTCAATCGGGGGGCACCCTCTACTATTGGGGCTGGTGAAATAATCTTCCCAACCTGTAGTGGTACTGCTGATACACCGCCCGATGGTACTACTACAGAAAGGGGGCCCTGCACCGAATCCTCATTGCTCGGTGAGCTGTTATTGCATACTTTACTTAGAACCATGGATGGCTCTCTGTGTGGAGGCTTTATGAAAAGAAACAGGTGTGCTGTAGTCAATAAGTTATACCTGGTGAGGTGACTCAAAGAGACAAAAATGAATTTTTTTCAAAAAACATATATGCAATCAGTTTTTTCATGCACTGAGTTGGAAATTAGAAGTTAGGGTCCTTCTGTATGGATATGACAGTTTCCACACCAACACTGGTTTCCCCAAACTGATAACCACACTGATAACACATAACACAATTGACGAATCAAAATATCGGAGTCGAAATTCTCTAGTAGAACATACTATTCTCATTCCAATCTGTCACAACCCGTCCTTTGGGGCCCATACTGTGACTACCCCAAGCCCACCTTCCGTAGGCCAGGGGCTAGCGACCAGCACTAGAAAGGTGTATCCCTAAAATCTGAAAGGCATTGCATTTTAACCTGAAAACCCACACAATCCAAGTACACAACAAGATACAAGCACCAAGGAAAAATATATAGTAAGTATGGTGAGTAAGTTAGAAAAGTGGGCCGGAATAGAATCCCAAATAGAAAGTAAAACTAAAATTGAAAACTGCTCCTATGAGAACATGCCAAGGAGCCCACCTGAAGGGTAGGTAAAACTCTTGAACGGTCATCTCTACGGTATGTCTCATATAATGGTACACCTCTAAGAAGCCCCCAGTCCTGGCACCCTCAGCCTTGATCAATGATTTCTGTCATCTGCATAAGATACATCAAGGTACAGGTGTAGCATATGCGTGGGTGAGTATAACAGTACACAGTAGAGACCCTGATACCCCCGAAGGACTCTCAGAATCCACCAAGTATAAACCACGATGCAATACCATAATCAAAAAGTACTAAAACATTATTCATCCCTACTTAGGTATATGCCATTACTTTTACCTAAGTTATCAAGTATACCCATCTCGTTCATGAGGAAACACAAGGGAAAACTCTTTAGACAAAATCACAACTGTTCCATGAAGGAAATAATACCACGAAGGTAACACTACATAGGTAAGTAACACAAATGTAATACCACATAGAAGAATAACACCAAGGTATCACCACATATAAGTTTACCACAATGGAAAAGACTCTTCTAACACCAGGTATAACTAATGTAAAGAAATATAGATGATTGGTTGTATTGCTTGATCATCTTACTTTGTCGAGAAGCTCTTTTGTTGACCCACAAATGATCGATGATTACCCACACATGATCTAAAGATAACCCAAATAGGATCGGAAGATGACTCACCTAGGATCCATAGATACTAACCCACATAGGATCTGATCATGACCCACAAAAGATCTGATGCTGACCCACGTAGGATCGGTATATGCTTCATGTACTGCCAGCCACATGGTTCCCGCACTAAGAAAACTTGGTTCCAAGAGAATATACTCCTCAAGCCATTAGTCGATACTTCAAATTCCCTAAAGTCACACTAAGAAGTATCATGATGGTCTGTCACATCATAAGGGAACCAATGCGACTGACAACATGTCACTTGGATGCTCAGTCTGTAAGTTATTAGCATTTCTGTTCTGAGGGCATGGTTGGATTCAGGTTCGATCCAACCTGGCCATACTCCAACATTATCCAAAACTAAATTATAGTATACCAAGAATACCATCTAGATCCAAGGATTATGGCTCTGTAGAAGGTTTTCCAATTGGATTCTTGATTCTTAAGATATGGAAAAAAGGTGTATCTAGGTCCATATGGGCCTGGGTCTGATACCACCCGGCCCGACCCGACCTGTGCAGAACTGTCCCAGTTTGGGTCAACCGACCCGGTCCGGGTCTGGCCCATATGGGCCAGTGTAGAGACCCGAAGCCTGACGTACATGGACATTACATTACTTTTGCGGAATACTTAGTACATAATAAAAACACACACACACAAGGATCGTAATAGTTTAGTGTCTTTGGAAACTCGGAACGTAATCTTCTAATCGTGGTGAAAGATCTTCAATATCTCCCATAAAGATCTTCCCCTTTTTTTACCTAAAACCTTTCTTTATATCCTGGGGAAAAGAAAACATAAAAGGGTGAGCTCAAATGCTCAGTAAGGGTATACAAAAGAAAAATCAATCACATCATATATATAAGAACATAGCTTTTGGAAATCTTAACCTGCAAAAAAAGCTCATAATATCATAACATGGGATAAATCATAGAAGTGAAATGTAATCCCAATATCTTAAAACATGAAACTTTGTGGCATACACACATAATCATAGATAATCATTTCTTGTTAGTCAAGACTCAATGCCAAGACTATCTTAGTGGACAAAGTCCCTTTCTGAATCGAGTAACCCTCGTTTCAGTCCTGTTTCACTGAACCGGTATAACCTACCATTTCAGCCATGTCTATCTCATGAGATATAAAATCTTTACCCAATGCATTGGAGGGAGATATAGGTCCCACCCATCTCTTAATGATACCATTCTTATGTGTGCCACAAAATCATAAACCATACATCATAGCATAACCCATGTAATAAAAATGGGAATCTTAAACATCATGACTTCATAAAACAATTCATATAAGATAAATGAATTCATAAAAATATTTCCATCACAACATAATCAAATACATGTAATAATAGGGATAAAAAAAAGAACCCTTTATTATCTTAGATGGAAAATAAGTTTGACAAAACACTTGAAATGAATTCTTGAGGAAAATATCCTTTCTTCTTCAAAATCAATTTCTTTTCACAAAACGTCATGAAATTTTAAAAGAAAGAGATTTTATTGAAAATAGTCATGAAATCTTTTGAAGGAAGCTTCATGAAAATAAGGCTTTATAAAACCGTAAAAATCTGTTCGTGCCGTATAAGTTAAAAAAACATTCTTCTTGTACTTTTGTCGGAAAAGTCAAAAAGTACCTCGTACGAAAAACGGCTAAAGATTCCTTTCATATCTTTTACTAAAAACTCACCGAAGGGTAAAATTGGATTTAAACAATTGTAGGTGGATGGAAATAACATTACATATTCATGAAACATGGATGTGGATGATAAAATACACCCCAGTAAATACTTACGAATAAACAATCTCAGATAAAAATGAGATTGTGATATTTTCCCTTACCTTAGGTCCGACTTGCTTTGTAAGTGTCCGAACCTCCTGTATAATGATTTAAATCATGTTATTGACTTATTACAGAATCATATTCATTGTTATGATATCATATATGGTTCACTTATGACATTATATTACCCGTTCTTTTGTAAATTCCATGTTAAAGAAGCGTTTTGGGTAAAATCGTTTCATTTATCGTAGGTGTTTTGACTTGTTGTTCTTGACATCATTATTACTTATATCATGATTTACTTACTTCCAGAATATAAAAAATTATTTATATATCATATATATTCAGTATATATATATATAATAGGTAGATAAATAAAATGAAAAACACCGTTCATGGAGACGGTAGTCCGTACGTACGCATGAATGCTGTTTTTCTTTCCTTATTGTCTTGAAATGGAAGTAAGTAGATGACATACATATGTATATATATAAATAAATCCAGTAGCTTTATAATGTCATATATTTCAGTATTATTTCTTATATATACATTATAATCATTCTTAAATGGTTAACATGGAGAATGAATCTCATCGCGTCGTGGAGACGGTAGTCCGTACGTACGCACGAGCGATGATATCATTTCTATAAATATTGAATTGAATTGGAGTGGATTATACAATATATCAGAATCAATATGATGTTGTAATAACTATGTATAGTTATTCTTTACACCATTATACCCATCCATGTAAGGTGGTGGTGGAAAATAGATTACACCACGGCGTGGAGACGGTATTCCGTACGTACGCACGCGCGGTGATTTCTTTTTCCGTAGGATGGATAGATGGTGAAATAGGGTTGTTTCATACATATAATAACATATCAGTATATGAGTGATACTGATGTTATTACTTCATAATGAAACAACCTAAGAAGAAGAAGTGGAAGAAGAAATAAAGATGAAAGAATTGGTAACGGTAATTACCTCTTCTTTGAAGTGCCTCTTTGAGACCTCCTCTTAGGGCACTAGAATTGGTCTTTGAGGAAGACCAGAACCACTAGGATGTTGCTAGGGAAGTGGAGAAGAGATTTTGGCAGGGGTTGGCCGAGCTTGAGTGCTCAAATTGGTGTGAGGAGGAGGGGGAGGAGGTGTCCTTTTATAGGGGAGGAGAGGGGCACCTTAGGAATATCTCAAAATATTATTTTATATTAAAGTCAAAATCAGTTTATAATGGTTCCAAAGGGTCTTATTTCGAAGCTAAAGTGGGGATGGGTCGAAATCCTATCAACCAATAGAATTTAGACAAGTTTAGGATATTATGTTAACCTTATCAAATAGATTTAACTCTAAGTTAAATAATTTAACTTTTACCATGTCTTTTTGTTTTCTTTCACTATATGGTTAATACACTTACTATAACATGCCAAACGAACCCCAAATTGTTTATTATTAATATATATATCCTTATCTAAGTCATTTGGCCGAACCTTAGATTTTTAGGAATAAAATAACAATTAATAATATAATATTTGATTTAAAAACTATTTTGTGTCAATTTTGACACTATTTGATATATGATTTTTGTGAAAGTCATAACAGAATTAAATGTTCGAAAAAAGTTGATTAAATCAACATTAATATATCATAGTAACCTAGAAAATTAGTGGAATTCATAAAAAATCTCAAATTACATTTATTTTGGTGTTTATAACATCAATTATGTCAATATTTTATTAATAAGATAATTACTGCATCATTGTTGTGTCATAAATATATTAACTTATTTGATGTCTAAAAATTACAAATAAAATACAATCATGTAGGAAAGCTTTTTAGATTTCTAATGAATATTTACAATCGAATTTATCTTATTTATAACCCCATATTAAAAATGATTTACTTATTAAACTTTGATTTTAACTATTTTAACCTTTCTTTAAATAAATTAATAATAAATGTCCTAATCTAATCCAAGTGGGCCTAAATGGTCATATTTTATTCCTATGTTTGTTTTTGGTCGAATTACACTTGTCCAATAGAATTAGGACATGTGTTAGGGTAATAGTAATATCATATTTACCCTTAGTTACCCTATTTACTATTAACCGCGGTAAAAAAAAGTAAAAAGTTACTATTCACCAAAAATTATTTTCATCTCATTGAACCACATTTTAGTCCTTCATATTAACCGTGTCTGTCGGATTTTCAAAATTCTATTCACAGAAGTGGTAAAATTAAGTTTTATGCAAAATTCAGTTTTTTAACCTACCACTTAGTAGTTTCACTATTCATCAAAAATTGATGTTTTTCAGAACAATGCCAAAATTTCATCCTAAGCTATATTTCATATTCCGAATTAAAAAATGAAATCTATTTTACCAAATTCATAACATAGAAGTTGCATTAATCAATTTTATAATTAAATCCCGCTGTTAAAATAAATAGCGTGTTTTTAGGAAACAATATATATCAAAAGATTGACACTTGATTATGTCTGGTTTAAATGTGAAATTACAACCAATGACCAACATTGTATTAAATTGTAAAAATATATTCTAAATATACTTTAAAACCACTCAAATTAATAATTTATCACTATTAATTATTTCGATTAAAAAAGTTGTTTTTATTTATAATTTAGTAATTTTCACTATTCATCAGAATGTGAAAGTTATCCGAAAAGTACCAAAATTTCACCTTAGGCTAAATTCGATACTCCGAATCCAAGAATGAAGTTCATTTTGAAAAATAAGATTTATAGAATTAAAAAAGTGGTTATTACTATTCATAACGGCTAGTTTTAATAATATTTTAATAGCATATCGTTGTTTAGTGAAACTTGGTATTGCGTATTACACACGCTATCGAGGAAGGTCGCGATTGCGTGTAATGCAAGGCAAGTCAAGGATGCGTGTTGTGCAAGCTCCTTTTGGTGTAGCGTACAACACAAGACATTAATAAAATTAAAAAGAATATTTTTTATAAAATCTTGGGCTGTTACATTCTACCCCCCTTAAAATGAATTTCGCCCTCGAAATTCGTCGGGGTTATAAATGGTTTACTATTCGAAAGTTTCTTTAATAGAAACCCACATCGTAAAAAGGAATGTCAAAACCAATCTTTAAAAACAAAAGTATGAAACGTAACGGTTACCCAAATAAACTAATCATTGGGTTTCCACATAGGTGAAAATATGGATATGGAAGAGAAATCTAACCATCATGTTCTGATGGAGAGTGGTAGAGAACATGGCTATGGAAAAGCCAGTAATCACAAATCCATATATTTGTGATGATATAAGGTACCATCTGATTCATCAGATATAAGATCACTAGGACAACATTTTTGGTTTTCAAGATCATTTCCCCTAAAGTTGAAAATTTGAATTAGAATAAATACTTACTTTATTTTGGTACAATCTCACTGTTGTTCGTGCCTTGAACAATTTCCACTTCATCTCTTAAATAAATGAAGTTGAATTTGTTATTCGTGAAGTGTTAGCAGATCATGTGATAGAATGACAGGTCATTCCATCTGTCTCAAACAAAAGGTTAGCAAAACTTATATACATAAGTCGATCTATAGTGATATTAATCATATATGGTTCCTAAAATGGGCTTATACTTCATATATCATACTGCTTAATATAATAACACTAGTTTCTACTAAACAGGGACTTCCTGTAGGTCAGTGGTAGGCAATAAAGGCCAGTCGCACTTCGGTTGTGGGTTCGATTCCTACAGCCTTGTCCGAAGCGATGGGCTGTCGCCCGTCCTGCAGGTTGTCCTTTTTCTAAAACTACGTTACTATAACATCCCATCAATAATATCGAAAATCTTCTATCCTTAAACAATACTAACTTATGTCCAACATAATCCAGTCTAATCTTTATGCTTATACATAATACTGCAGTCCACACTCATAATATAGTGACAACGATTACCAGAGATTTAATACCATCGTCGATCCCCATATATCATAAGATATGTTTTGTTGGTCACATTCCAAACATTCAAAGTCCTTAATCATGTATTCTCTTGAATACCTTAGTGAAAACATGAATGCAGTTAAAACATAACACCTTCCATATACCAAAATCCTCAAAATTCTATATACTCAAACCATGATATCACTTAGTCCTTATATCAATCATGAGCTCATGAATATAATCAAACATCTCATTATCTTCTTATCCTTTAATTATGCACTTATAATCTACTTTCCAAAATAACAATTCATGGTTACTGGTACCATTCATCATACACTATCAAAACTTAAGAAAAGACAACAGTGTAACAATCCTTAGATGTCTCTTTATTCCATAGTACCATGAGATTTCTTATACAACATTACACATGATAAACATGTAATCATTCCACTATATTCTTACACCATTAACTGTGCTTCAACAATTCTTTCATCTCACATATCATTTGTAGTCTCTTCATCATCATCCACATAAATACTTCCCATACGCCCATACTGATTATCTTCATGAGACTTTCCCTTAGGGCATTGGTTTGCATAATGCCCATACATTCCACATTTAAAACATTTAACCATTGTTGATGTCGTAGCAATACCATTATCCTCATCCATGGTGTTAACTGAACCTTTTCCTTTGCACTTACTTGCTTTGTGTCCTTCTTTTCCACACCCAAAGCATCTTCTAATTCCTTTGAAACATTCTCCTTGATGCCTCTTCCCACATGATTTACATAGGGGGAATTGAACTTTCTTTCCTCTATGATCATCATGAAACTCCATCTTTCTCTTATTAGCCGAGTCAGGAAACTTACCAAATTTTACTTTATTGATCATATTATGAGATTGCTGATTCGGCATAATAATGATGTTTGGACATCCAAATCCCATTTCATTATGAAGAATATCATTCCATTGTCCACCATATCCTCCATTATCGTGAATCATCTTGTTTCCAATGATTTTCTAAAACCCAAAAAAAAATAGTGTTAGAGGCAAAAATCATAATAAAGGGGGAGTAACTTCAATATCTAACATCTTAGGTTTAATCTTATATCATTACCATAGTTCTAGGACTATATCCTATACGTATACTTATCCTTAGGGACATCCCTAGACATACCTTAGAAATATCTCTAGGGATCTCACTAACGTTTTCGCGTCCTAGTTTCCAAAGGTTGACTAAACCTTCCCTCTGATACCAACTGTAGAGACCCGAAGCCTGACGTACATGGACATTACATTACTTTTGCGGAATACTTAGTACATAATAAAAACACACACACACAAGGATTGTAATAGTTTAGTGTCTTTGGAAACTCGGAACGTAATCTTCTAATCGTGGTGAAAGATCTTCAATATCTCCCATAAAGATCTTCCCCTTTTTTTACCTAAAACCTTTCTTTATATCCTGGGGAAAAGAAAACATAAAAGGGTGAGCTCAAATGCTCAGTAAGGGTATACAAAAGAAAAATCAATCACATCATATATATAAGAACATAGCTTTTGGAAATCTTAACCTGCAAAAAAAGCTCATAATATCATAACATGGGATAAATCATAGAAGTGAAATGTAATCCCAATATCTTAAAACATGAAACTTTGTGGCATACACACATAATCATAGATAATCATTTCTTGTTAGTCAAGACTCAATGCCAAGACTATCTTAGTGGAAAAAGTCCCTTTATGAATCGAGTAACCCTCGTTTCAGTCCTGTTTCACTGAACCGGTATAACCTACCATTTCAGCCATGTCTATCTCATGAGATATAAAATCTTTACCCAATGCATTGGAGGGAGATATAGGTCCCACCCATCTCTTAATGATACCATTCTTATGTGTGCCACAAAATCATAAACCATACATCATAGCATAACCCATGTAATAAAAATGGGAATCTTAAACATCATGACTTCATAAAACAATTCATATAAGATAAATGAATTCATAAAAATATTTCCATCACAACATAATCAAATCCATGTAATAATAGGGATAAAAAAAAGAACCCTTTATTATCTTAGATGGAAAATAAGTTTGACAAAACACTTGAAATGAATTCTTGAGGAAAATATCCTTTCTTCTTCAAAATCAATTTCTTTTCACAAAACGTCATGAAATTTTAAAAGAAAGAGATTTTATTAAAAATAGTCATGAAATCTTTTGAAGGAAGCTTCATGAAAATAAGGCTTTATAAAACCGTAAAAATCTGTTCGTGCCGTATAAGTTAAAAAAACATTCTTCTTGTACTTTTGTCGGAAAAGTCAAAAAGTACCTCGTACGAAAAACGGCTAAAGATTCCTTTCATATCTTTTACTAAAAACTCACCGAAGGGTAAAATTGGATTTAAACAATTGTAGGTGGATGGAAATAACATTACATATTCATGAAACATGGATGTGGATGATAAAATACACCCCAGTAAATACTTACGAATAAACAATCTCAGATAAAAATGAGATTGTGATATTTTCCCTTACCTTAGGTCCGACTTGCTTTGTAAGTGTCCGAACCTCCTGTATAATGATTTAAATCATGTTATTGACTTATTACAGAATCATATTCATTGTTATGATATCATATATGGTTCACTTATGACATTATATTACCCGTTCTTTTGTAAATTCCATGTTAAAGAAGCGTTTTGGGTAAAATCGTTTCATTTATCGTAGGTGTTTTGACTTGTTGTTCTTGACATCATTATTACTTATATCATGATTTAATTACTTCCAGAATATAAAAAATTATTTATATATCATATATATTCAGTATATATATATATATATAATAGGTAGATAAATAAAATGAAAAACACCGTTCATGGAGACGGTAGTCCGTACGTACGCATGAATGCTGTTTTTCTTTCCTTATTGTCTTGAAATGGAAGTAAGTAGATGACATACATATGTATATATATACATAAATCCAGTAGCTTTATAATGTCATATATTTCAGTATTATTTCTTATATATACATTATAATCATTCTTAAATGGTTAACATGGAGAATGAATCTCATCGCGTCGTGGAGACGGTAGTCCGTACGTACGCACGAGCGATGATATCATTTCTATAAATATTGAATTGAATTGGAGTGGATTATACAATATATCAGAATCAATATGATGTTGTAATAACTATGTATAGTTATTCTTTACACCATTATACCCATCCATGTAAGGTGGTGGTGGAAAATAGATTACACCACGGCGTGGAGACGGTATTCCGTACGTACGCACGCGCGGTGATTTCTTTTTCCGTAGGATGGATAGATGGTGAAATAGGGTTGTTTCATACATATAATAACATATCAGTATATGAGTGATACTGATGTTATTACTTCATAATGAAACAACCTAAGAAGAAGAAGTGGAAGAGGAAATAAAGATGAAAGAATTGGTAACGGTAATTACCTCTTCTTTGAAGTGCCTCTTTGAGACCTCCTCTTAGGGCACTAGAATTGGTCTTTGAGGAATACCAGAACCACTAGGATGTTGCTAGGGAAGTGTAGAAGAGATTTTGGCAGGGGTTGGCCGAGCTTGAGTGCTCAAATTGGTGTGAGGAGGAGGGGGAGGAGGTGTCCTTTTATAGGGGAGGAGAGGGGCACCTTAGGAATATCTCAAAATATTATTTTATATTAAAGTCAAAATCAGTTTATAATGGTTCCAAAGGGTCTTATTTCGAAGCTAAAGTGGGGATGGGTCGAAATCCTATCAACCAATAGAATTTAGACAAGTTTAGGATATTATGTTAACCTTATCAAATAGATTTAACTCTAAGTTAAATAATTTAACTTTTACCATGTCTTTTTGTTTTCTTTCACTATATTGTTAATACACTTACTATAACATGCCAAACGAACCCCAAATTGTTTATTATTAATATATATATCCTTATCTAAGTCATTTGGCCGAACCTTAGATTTTTAGGAATAAAATAACAATTAATAATATAATATTTGATTTAAAAACTATTTTGTGTCAATTTTGACAGTATTTGATATATGATTTTTGTGAAAGTCATAACAGAATTAAATTTTCGAAAAAAGTTGATTAAATCAACATTAATATATCATAGTAACCTAGAAAATTAGTGGAATTCATAAAAAATCTCAAATTACATTTATTTTGGTGTTTATAACATCAATTATGTCAATATTTTATTAATAAGATAATTACTGCATCATTGTTGTGTCATAAATAAATTAACTTATTTGATGTTTAAAAATTACAAATAAAATACAATCATGTAGGAAAGCTTTTTAGCTTTCTAATGAATATTTACAATCGAATTTATCTTATGTATAACCCCATATTAAAAATGATTTACTTATTAAACTTTGATTTTAACTATTTTAACCATTCTTTAAATAAATTAATAATAAATGTCCTAATCTAATCCAAGTGGGCCTAAATGGTCATATTTTATTCCTATGTTTGTTTTTGGTCGAATTACACTTGTCCAATAGAATTAGGACATGTGTTAGGGTAATAGTAATATCATATTTACCCTTAGTTACCCTATTTACTATTAACCGCGGTAAAAAAAAGTAAAAAGTTACTATTCACCAAAAATTATTTTCATCTCATTGAACCACATTTTAGTCCTTAATATTAACCATGTCTGTAGGATTTTCAAAATTCTATTCACAGAAGTGGTAAAATTAAGTTTTATGCAAAATTCAGTTTTTTAACCTACCACTTAGTAGTTTCACTATTCATCAAAAATTGATGTTTTTCAGAACAATGCCAAAATTTCATCCTAAGCTATATTTCATATTCCGAATTCAAAAATGAAATCTATTTTACCAAATTCATAACATAGAAGTTGCATTAATCAATTTTATAATTAAATCCCGCTTTTAAAATAAATAGCGTGTTTTTAGGAAACAATATATATCAAAAGATTGACACTTGATTATGTCTGGTTTAAATGTGAAATTACAACCAATGACCAACATTGTATTAAATTGTAAAAATATATTCTAAATATACTTTAAAACCACTCAAATTAATAATTTATCACTATTAATTATTTCGATTAAAAAAGTTGTTTTTATTTATAATTTAGTAATTTTCACTATTCATCAGAATGTGAAAGTTATCCGAAAAGTACCAAAATTTCACCTTAGGCTAAATTCGATACTCCAAATCCAAGAATGAAGTTCATTTTGAAAAATAAGATTTATAGAATTAAAAAAGTGGTTATTACTATTCATAACGGCTAGTTTTAATAATATTTTAATAGCATATCGTTGTTTAGTGAAACTTGGTATTGCGTATTACACACGCTATCGAGGAAGGTCGCGATTGCGTGTAATGCAAGGCAAGTCAAGGATGCGTGTTGTGCAAGCTCCTTTTGGTGTAGCGTACAACACAAGACATTAATAAAATTAAAAAGAATATTTTTTATAAAATCTTGGGCTGTTACAGCCAGACCGCAGGGGGCCCGTCATCCATGGTCAGTGGTACGACACGATGGATGCCCCATGGTGTGGCTCGTAGCCGAGGTGGCCAGCCATGGTGGGCCCTACCCTAGAAAACACATAATGGAGGCACACACCCATGATTCCTGAATAGACCATGGGCTATTCAGTTCTGGCCAACCCGGCGGTGCCGCCTGCTGGCATGTAGGACCCTCCATAGTGGGTCATACTCGACGTGATGTGGCCGGCCGGGGTTTCGGTCGGCTCCCCTTCCAGAAGCACCAGCGTGCGCCACCCTTGCCTTCGCGACCGTCCGATGTGCTGGCCACCACCCTCCACTGTTGTGGCTGATGGGCCTCAACCTCTTTCAGAGGCATTGTTGCATCGCTGCCACCATCGTGGCCAGCCAGTGTGTTGGCCGCCACCTATACCCTACCAGTGCCAGTCGCCGACATACTTCCACGGGTCACTAGGTGAGCTCCGGTGACCCGTTCTTTAATCCAAAGGAATCATTGTGTTTCCTAGGACATCTCTATTACATCTATCCAATCATGGTCGAGTTCCTCTCAACCTGGAGTTTCGCCCATGAAGAACACATCAAACAATGTATTAGTGGAGGGATTTGGCCACGTTTGTTTGGCCGGCACTCTCCATGTTAGAATGATATCATGCGGCTCAATAATATTGAATCAATGTAAATTAACAAAGAACAATCACGAAGAAACACTACATCGATTGTTTGATGGAGATGGCATGAGAAATAAGATAATGACATTGAAGGAGATGCCAGCGTTCCTCACTCCCGCAATACACTTCTGATATGTGCTCCAATGCTGGTTCAACTTTATTGATCCAGAGATTCATTCTTCATTGGAGGAGGTTCTTCGTTGCCAGATGTTATTACACCAATATTTATCCACCCAACTAGTTTTCTAATAATTCCCAACCATAAGAGGTGAGGATCCAGTCCCCCAAATTACATTTAAGAGTTCATTAATTTTACAATTAATGATGGATTATTTATTGGGGAAGGGTTTCCAAGAGTTACACCACATTAAAATATGTGTTCCAAGGTCAGGTGGTCCACACCATCAAATTAAAAATGTGGTGGAGAGATTTCAAATAAAAATAAAACTATTGTTTTGTTTTTATTCCTCCGCAAAAATAGAAATTTCCATACTTCACCCTCGACCCACAGCGGTCGAGGTAAGGGCCTCCTTATGAGAAAATCGGTGTTGTGAGTTCAACGGTGTCCTCAAATCTCAATTCTGATCACTGGTTCAAATGTTATGAATTACCACTGGAATGTTTACTGAAAGTACCTTAAACAATGTTCGAAAATTCATTCCGGGCACTCTGGGCCTCAAAATCACATGCTGTAAATATTTTCAGACTTGTAATATTTCCATATAATTAATAAAATTAGATAGATAATTCTGATCCTTTAAATTTTACATTTTTAATATGAAAGAGAAATGAAAGTAGTGTTCAAGCGTACGTACAGCCTATCATCTCCAAGAAGAGTGCATTTCATTTCTTATATCCATATATTGTGGTTTATTCTATATATATACCTATGTTTGTGTGTGTTTAATTTATATGTTATTTAAATCATGAATTTAATTTTGGAGATTATGGTCTTATGACCATATGAACAATTTGTAATCATAACAAGTTTAATTTGACTCAAGTACTAAATTTCAAAAAAATGACTGATATGAACAAAAATAATTATGTAATTATTATAACATGGTAATAAGTGATATAAAATAAACAAACAATGTGAAAAAAGTTCTAAAACAAGTATTAACTAACCTATGTTTATTATTCAAGAACATAAATAATGAATGAGACAAATCAGACTCAAGGTAAGGGATGTCGTCTCAGTCCCCATTCTTGGGGACATATCTTCACATTATGCGCATTTATTTTTAAATAAGATGTATATAAAACCCTTTGAATCATTATTTCATGAATTAGTACATTATTATGTTACTTAAAATTATTATAATGTAATTTCTTAATGATAGGTAATCAAGTGTTTCTTATGTGGCAGGGGAATTCTTAACTTATCTTTTTTCCATTCACGTTCTATTTTATGTGGTATGTTTTTCTAATTTCCATACCATGTTCTTATTTCCATGTTATTATTTCTTTATACCATTATATGATTTATTTATGATCGTGTGACCCATGTCCCATTTTTTTAATGTTTTCTAAAACCATGTTTCATAGATGTTATGATACTAAATTTCTGTCTCAAGATCTCTCTCTTTTTCTCAATAAATTATGTTATTTATTTATGTGAATCCCCAACCCTATTTAATTTTTAAGATTATTAATAAAGACATTAAAATGAAATATTTTATTCTGCAATAGACATACATAAAAATCTCATTCCCTTTCCATGTTTTTTAAATGACATAATGATCATGTTTTTAAGGAAATTAAAAAACGTCAAAATTTTGATATGAAACCCATTCCTATTATTCTCATTGGGTTATTTATGAAATGTTTGATTATGGTATATGTGTATCACATGAAAATAAATAAATATTAATGTTTTTCCTTCATAGTGCTCCAATGAATTGGTTAACAAAATTAATCTCTTTAGATGACATGTTTTATGATACCTTGGTGATTAACTTTGGTAATTTTTATGACACCTTAGGGACGGACCTTGGTGATATACGACTTGGAGAGGGAACAAGTTAATATTCTTATGAATGTATAAATTAAATGGTGTAGAAAGATTATCATGTTATTATCAATGTTCTAATTGTTATAATATTCCTCTTTCTTGTGCCTTTGTGACAGTCCCCATGTTCTTTTTTATATCTCTCAAAATCACATATAAATTTTTTCCATTGTTTTCTATTACTAATATATTTTTTATAATCAAACATTTTTAATTATTTTTAACAGGTATTTATATTGGTAAGGACAAATAATATTCTATGATGAAATTATTTTATTATTTGTCTTGAAAACAACCATGTTTCATATTAATAGTTTTTGTTTTATGAATAAAAAATGTATGGCGTGAAGACTTATCTAAATTGTAATGTTGAATGTTTATGTAATATTTGTTCCTAGTTATCTAAATCTATAGAGTTAAATTTTTATTAGTAATGAATGAAAAAAAATTCTTTCCAAAAGACACCGGAATAAGTTATGATTAAGGCCAAGTCCTTATAGTTGGTATCAGAGTATGGTTTATATAAAATTGGAGATTATGATGTTTTTATAAGAGTTAAAGAAATCATCATCGGTTTATAATTTTTAGGTTGATCATAATATCAGTATATTAGAAATCACTTTCGAGAATTATTTTACGAAATTTTCATGTTAAATAATGGTATTTTTAGAGGCATATATATTTTTAGGTAACCATGGGTTATTAATTTTTTAGATGTAAAATGAATGGAATAACCAAAATTTTTGGTTAAAATGTTTAATAGTTATTTTTGAGTATTCTATATAATTATTGTAATGTTATAAAATAATAGAGATTTGGTTTATTTATGGAAATGATTAACCTATCATAGAGAATATGTGATTAGGATAATTACTTTTCGTAATGAAACTTTAAGAGCAGTTGATCGTATTTTGAGATAAATGTTAACATTTTTTGTGGAAGACTATGTGATAAAATGCTTCTAAATTTTGGGTTTCAATCATAGTGTAGATTATTTTGATGAATTTTAAGGAACTTTATTGTGTTGACTGGTTTATTTTGAATTTGAGAATTACTGTAGAATTTTGGAGATTAAAATAAGTCATTTTCCTTATCATGGTTTATTTTTGGGGGGGGGGGAGGATTATCAAGTCTTTTACTAACTGTTTTGGTTTTGATAAATGTTGATAGATAAGATGTATACATAGTTAATAATTTTTGGTTAATTTGATTTTAAAGAAGTTGATTACAGTGCTTCACGTGTGACCAAGTCATCTTGAATACTCATTGTTTGGAGACAAGTGAGTTTTTTCTAGAAATTAATTAAAGGAATAAACTCTACTTGGCATGTAAGTATGTTTCCTTATGTTCTTATTCATGCTCATAAATAAATTTCTCAACATTATGAAAATGATATTTAAAAAAAACCCTTTACTTTTCCTACTGTGAAAACAATGACTGTTTAACCAATCACATGTTTGTGGTTTTTTTTGTTGATAAATTTCTCATGATCTTGTTTTCTATCACTCTCCATGAAAATAATGGTTAGTTTTTCGTCCATTGCCATGTTTTCCAGCATGGAATTCCTATATGTGTTATATCATGTGACCTTTGATCTTCTTTTTCATTATTTTAAAGTGGTCGTTTTTTTACTCTTTTTCCAATGTGGGATTTTCAATGAAGTTACTCATCCCAATTTAAAAATCGCAAGGACACAATATACAAAGGGGGTAATAATGTAACATTCCAAGTATTTATAGAATAATAAATTTTCATATTTATTAATATTTATGAATAATAGATTAATTTTATGTTAAAGGGGACTCTTTTTTCTATTATTTACTCCTCACAGAACAACATATTTCTTCGAAATCTTATGTTGCATACAACATTGAATTATACCGAGAAATAATACAACAATAATATTGTTATTTAAAATTGTAGTTAACTCCTAGAAGTTGTATTGGTGGAAATGAACATAATCAAAAATATTATAATTTTAAATAATTTTTAAATGTTTTTACATTTATCCAAATAATTTTAGAAACTTAAAATGAGAGTGAATCTAATTTTAAGCATAAAATTCTCTAATATTTTTAAATTGTTATTTTAGAACATTTTTATGGATAACCCTTTTTAAATTTTGTTCTATGTCACTTATATATGTTATATTTGACAAAATAAACTTCTTCTTTAGAAACGGGATATCAAAATTTTCTTTGGTTGACATTTTGGTATTTTTCTGATAAAATACATATTTTAATGAATAGTGAAATTACTACATTTTAATTTAAAATATCATTTTCATATAACTTATTTATAAAGATAGACTATCCTTTTCATTGTTTTTTATGTTTAATTTTATTTTTTATCATCTAATCTAATTTAGGTCATTGTAAGTAATTTCACATTGAAATTGGACACTAACATGTGTTAATATTTTGATAGATTTTACTTCTTAAAACGCAGCTTTCTAGTTTTGAAAATAAGAATTAATTTTAAATTAATTTATACCAATTCTATATTTCAAATTTGGAGTAATGGATTTCATATTTAAAAACATAATTCCCAAATTTTAAAAATAGGTCCCCATTATTTTTTAACATTTTGAATAGTAACTTCAGTAATTTTTTTTATTTACCATAGTTAAAGGGTTAATCAGGTAAATAAGGGTAAAAATAATATTATAATAATATAAAATTACCCTAACACATGTTTTAATCATATTAGATTAGATATTTCTGACCATGAGAATCTTTGGGTCGATCATTAGAACCCATGAAGACACTTTGGTGTGGTAATAACATTTTATAACACATAATTTAATGACAAGATAAATATAACATAATCAAGTTTCTCCTAACTAAAAAAAATTAATATGGTTTATATAAATGATCACTTATACTATAAATATCTATTACCAATCTAGCAAGATTAAATACATCATATTATTTTAAATTTTTATTAAATAAATAAATTTATTTATTTATGACACAATTAAGATGTAGTGATTACCTTATTTAAGAACCATTAAAATAAATGATATTATAAATATTAGAATAAATATAATTTTCAGATTTTTATATCCTATACAAATTTTATGGATGTTTATCCCATTTTATCTTTGAATTAATTCTTTTTGTTCGATGAAATCATGTTTTTATGACTTCAACAAAAATCAATTAATAAATAGTGTTAATGTTGACATAAATGAGTTTTTAAAATAAATATTATTTTATTAAATGAAATAATAGTATTAAAAATCAATGATTCATTAATATGAATTATATAATGTTAAAAATTTATTTAATGATCCAATATTGGTTCTCTTGGAATTTTATAATAACTATAGTAATCATATATTATGAAAATCCAAGAATACATCGTAAGAGTTAATGTTTATAACTAAGGGTTAAAAATAAAATATAAGGTTAATTGTGTGACATAAATTTTTTAAAACATATTGTTTGGTAGTATTTAACCCCATACTTATATTATCCTTGAAATATATCACTTTATAACTATTATAAATCGAAAATTAATTTATTATTGAATAATATTTCAAGACTTTTCTAAAGTCCCCCTCCCCCTCTTATAAAATACCACTACCTCTACCCAATTACACGCACTAATAAATCCCATAGTCTCATCCACAATATTCTAAAATAATCTCCCAAAATAACTCCCTTTATACTAGAAGCCTTACCTTGGGTAGAAGGAAACTCAAGGAATCTTTTGTCTCAAATAAAAATGAGTTACTGAATTTAGAGGTAACGTCTTCTCTCAATCTCTTTTCATTTATTTTTCTTTATCTAACCACATAAAATCTCATTATTACATTATTTTATAACAAAAAATAAATATATAATATAAAAGTATGTTTTTGTGCTAATATTTCTACCACACATACACACACCTCTATCTAATTGATTTAGAACATACTATTTCTGTGTATGGCGAACTACTGCCTCGTGAAACAATGATTGTTCAATTTTATCTTACCACCTCTCATGGTATTCATTATGATGGAACTAAATTTACGTATGATATATATGATATTTATATTATCTTTATGCTTCAATAATTTTCATTTACAATATACCATTATGCTTTTCATGTTGTATAAATACTATAATTTCATTTGAGGAAATGTGGACTACCTCCCCCTGAAAGTGATATGAATTGTTCATGATATACATGGGATGTATAAAGATTGATTTACTAAACCCATGTATAATAAATAACATAGTTATTGTACTAGAATTATAATATACATATCTATCAGTTATTTTTCATTCTTCTAATATGACAAATAAATGAATGTAGCGTTCAGGCAAACATGTGGCCTACCGTCTCCATGAATGGTGCATTTAATTTATTATATCCAAATATTATGTATTATTCTGAATTAATATATATATATATATATATGAAATTTATATATTATTTGAATCAGTAATATCATTCTTGAGATTATGGACTTTTTCCCATAAGAACAATTTGTAATCATAACAATGTCATTTTGACTCAAGTACTGAATATCAAAAAAATGCCCAATGTGAAGATAAATAATTAAGTAATTGTTATAACATGGTAATAAGTGACATAATAAAATAATAACATAAATTTTGTTTAAAACAATTAAAAATTAACTTAATTTTATTATTGAGAAAGGTAAATGATGAACGAGACAAGTCAGACTCAATGTAAGGGACTTTGTCTCAATCTCGTTTCTTTGGGGCATATCAGGATGTTATGCACCTTTATTTTTCTATAAGGTGTATATAAAACCCTTTGTATAATTATATCTTGTATTATTACATTCTTGTGATATTTTAATTTTTTATAATTTAATTCTTTAATGATATGTAATCATGTGGTTATTATGTAGTAATGGAATTCTCAACATCTCTTTTTTCCATTGAAGTTCTATTTTATGTGGTATGTATTTCAAATTTATATAAAATGTTATTATTTATATTTTATTATTTCCCTATTCTATATTATGAGTCATCTATGAATGGGTGACCCTTGCCCCATATTTTTTATTGTTTTTTAAAACCATGTTTCATAGCTGTTAAGCTGCAAAATTTTTGTCTCAAGATTTCTCCCTTTTCTCAAGAAAGTCTATTATTTTATTTATGTGAGTACCCAAAACTATTTCATTTCTAGGATTATTCATCAAGAAAATAAAATTAAATATTTGATTCTTAATTTTTCATACATAAAACTCTCATTTACTTTCTATGGGTTATAAATAACATAGTGATCAGGTTTTTAAGCACTTTTTAAAACATCACAATTATTATATGAAAACCATTTCTATTATTCTCTTTGGGTTATTTATGAAATTTTTAATTGTGATCTATATTAATCAAATTAAGATAAATTTATATTAATTTTGAACCCTGATAGTACTCAAATTCTTTGGGTAAATAAATTAATCTCTAGAGATAATATGTTTTATAATACCTTTGGTGAATAACCTTGGTAATTTTTATGACACCTTAGGGATGGACCATGGTGATATGAAACCTTGGGGATAGACCTTGGCTATATTATTATTAAGGTATAAATTAAATATTTGTTCCACATATTCATGTTATGATCCGTCTTCTTATTGTTATGATATTCTTCTTCCTCATACCTTTATGAAAGTCCTCATGTTCTTATTTATATCTCTGAAGATCACATGTAAACTATTTCCCTTTATTCCCTAATTGATATTTTTGTTCTCATTCCATGTTTTTAAATGTTTTTTATAGTTCATAGTATTGGTAAGTATGAATAATATGTTATGATTAATGTATTTGAATATTTGTTTTTAAATTAAACCATGTTTCATTTTAACAGTTTTTTATAAGAAAAATGGTTGGTGTGTTAAATTATTTACTTTGTACTATTGGATGTTTATGTATGATTTTATCCGAATTCTCTACAACTCTAGAAATAAAAAATCTTCGAGAATTAATGAAAATAAATTCTTGTCAAAATTCACAAAAAATATGTTATGATTAAGGATAGTTCCTTATAACCAGTATGCGTAATCACGTCCGACCAGTGTAATGATGAATTAGTTAACATGTAGGTAACAAGCCTCAACCAGTGATACAGAGGTGCCTTTAGTTTTTAAAAGATAGATGAGTAGCATCCAACATATAATAAGAATCATGTTGGCCTCTATCTCCAAAAATATTGGGAGTGTGTTGGTTCTAGGACTCATGAGTCAAGTCATTCATATTTGGTTCACGTTTTGGAGCAACCTGCAGGGACTATATCAAACATAGAAAACCCTCATAGAGCTAGATCCCAGTTTATATATATATGAGATATTACCTAAAGTGGAACTCAAAGTTCGAATATTAGAGTCTATGGGACCTCCATATTTGGATTGTGGCCATCACCACACTCTTGACACACATCATGAGGTTATTATGGTGGAATGGCTCTACAAATTCCAATCACACCACTAAGATCAATATTTGAGAGTGGATTGAATCACCAGTGCAACAAAAACATAATAATTTGTCTCAATAACCAATGTATACTAACCCAATTATAACCATACAATAAAATTTTGTTGGTAAGTGTTAATTTCAATTTTACATGGGTTCCATTCAATGAAGGGTCAGTCACATTTTCTCTATTCATTTATTACGAACTGTTTCATTTTAATAATTCATGATTTACATTTTAGGTATCTATTTTTTGGAAACATATATCAATGTTCTGTTATAATGGATCTCTTTTTTTAGAGAATATGGTCCCATTAAAATTATAACTAGAATCAACACCCATTTTTATTATTTTTATTCATGCCTACATATGGTCATAGAATCTAATTAGTAATATATAATGGATCAAATAAAAAAATTACAATTTCAATCCCATTAGGGAATATACACTTCATGAATTGAAACTTGAAATCACTCAATTATAGCCAAATATTATCTCATATAATCCAAGGTACATTTATATAGTTGGTATAAACCAACCATTTAAGATGGCACCATCAACTAATTCATGAAAACACTATTTATTTTAAAGATGACACTTTAAATTATAAATTACTCTCCATTAGTAAATATGTTATCCACACAATCATATATATCAAGAATGGATCACTCAAAAAAACATGAAACATATGGAATTGAAATAACTAAAATGAATCTCTATGTAATGAAAAATGTGTTGGATTTTAATTATTGGTTCCTATAATGATTCATGTAACAATTTTCCTTTATTTAATCTCATCGAGATAAGGATAAAATGAAACCCTAAATAATAATAATAATAATCACTATAACATGTAATGTTAATCTCACAATAGTGAAAGTCATATCAAATTTAATAAGAGAAAAAAATAACAAAAAAACTTATTTCAGGGAACATGACACTTATCCTAAACATGAGATAGTTATTCCCAAGACCATCTTATAACCACATTCCAAAGAGTTACTTGTAATTTTATATTATCTCAAAAAAGTAAGGATGAAATGTAACTTCTCTGATATGAATTTATTTCATCTTGACATGGGAGACACTCAAGGGTGCCCCGAAGATGGTTGGACACGTAGCCTAAAGTTTACCTCCCCATATACCATAGGTTGCCAACTAGAAGGAAGGGAATATGGCATGTCCATGGGGAAACCGTTACCTCATAACCATAGTTTATCACAACAGATAAGTAATAAAATGTATATAGAAGAAGAATTATTATAAATAAACAATTTTATGAAGAATATTATGATAAACATTAGTATACTATGTAATAATCAAAATATAACAACTTATTCACAAAGAAAATGATTATGGTACATTTCATGCCTTAGGTAATAATGTAAAATAGGTATACATGCAAGTAGGCAATACATATGATAAAAAATAATAAAAAATAATCTAATAACTATACAAACATCCTAATCACTGGATTGATCATCTTCTACCAAGCTCTATCCAAATGCAGGCAATCAAGATCATGTGTCCAAATTGATAAACTTCCCCTTGTCTATAAACTACATATATATAACCTTAATGCTTACTAATGATATCTTAGATAGTGTGTCCCATAAATCATAGTAGGCCACCACCAACTGTGTCTATATTATCCAGTCTAAAAACTATAAACTGATAGGGTTCATTTATATATAAAAGTAAATAAATTCAATAAGACTAACTAATACCTTCTTCAACCTCATCATGAAATATCTCTTACTATGTATTCATTTAATTATGTAGTATCTAGTTTATTATAATTAAAATAATAGGATCAAAGTTATGACTAATATATCCTATAATAATCATAGTTACAAAGGATCCATGGCAATTACCATGGAATTCTTTATGATGACTATGAAAGAGAGGACCCAAAGTAGTAACCAAGGAGTACATGACCTCAATGGTCAAGCCAACTTACTAATAAAATCCATCCTATCTATAGGGGGTTCTAGGTTAAATCCAAGTTGCATCATTGAAACCCTTCCACCATAATAAGATTCTAACAAATTATAAGGATTTTATCCATGGTAAGCATGATATAAGAAATTTCTAGGACTAATGGGTGTACACATGGTGCCAATTTATTTGAATATTTCAAGAAGGTTTTTTGATTTTATCCAAGGAATCCTAAAATATGAATCATATTGAAGGGATCCAATGACATCATTATAAGATTTGACTAGTAAACATGGACTATGTTCTATGGTGAGCATCTCCCTTGGAAACTCACATCCCTAAATCAGAATAGAATTCGTGACTTCTCAAGGTATTCCCTATGGAATCTTAGAATATGTTATATCTTCCAAATACTATAAAAAAATAGGACCTTATTAAATAGGAACTATATGCTTGATTTATTATATAAATTATAACATGTAATACTCATTCCATTAGATATTCCAATTGGATCATTCCATTATAATTAATTAGCATGACATGGTATTATAAGGACATGAAAGAATTTATTACATTAATTATTTAATCAATTAACTAACTCTATCATTTTAAAATTCATAAAACCAACAAAGTTTAGAAAAGTATGAGCAACAATTTGAAATTTCATAGTAATGAGCTAGGCCAAATAATATTTATAAATGTAATTTTCAAATAATATACGAGTGGTAAATTAATTAAGTTGAAACACTTACCTAAAATGGTTAAAGTTATAAATATAAATTTAATTTCCATTAACAACTCAATTACTTAATTATAAAACTTACCATTATAATGTTCAAGTCAAAGAACACAGAAATAGTGTGGTAGATTGACCTACAAGGGTTACCAAGGAATATTTATAGAAAACCTCTCCATTGGGTGGTCGAAATTGAGGTGTCAACACATAATGACATAATAATTATGTATATAAGGGGATCTTGAATACGAACATGATGATTATAACCATGGAATATGATTTATATAATCATCTCTTGAAGAAACCAACAAGTATACAATGGTGAAAGATTATAAAATGGTGATAGTTGGGGGATGAGTCATATACACATATTGTATAAATGTAGAACACTCCACGTCTAGTATTGGTTCACATTTTGTCTTCGAGAATTATAAAATGGAAGAATGTATCAACCACTTGAAAATATTTCATAAGATCCTATACCAAAATAGCATTGTTTAAGGAAATAAAAACAATAAATGACTTAAGATAAATTGATAACTAACTGATGTGCATCAGACATGATAAATATGGATCAAATAATTCTTCAGATGATTGATCAAGATCAGAAATTATGGGAGAGAGAACTTGGGATCTACAACATGTTAAAGGAAATACTACATTACTGAACAGAATATAAATAAGAGAGGAGTATGGTTTAAAATAATTTAAGGGAAAAATTTTCATTCCACCAAAAAATAACTAGTTATCATAATTTCACTGCATGTTTTTCCAAACTATGCACCAACTGTATGCCTCCCCCTACTTTTGGAGGGACCCTGCAGGATTTTGAGGGCTTAGTTTTCTTAACCTTGTGTAAATTCTTATTTGTGTACTACTACATTATGTAAATATAGCTATATGGGCATGCGACCCCGGGAACAAGGTTTGGGAATTCCTTAATCCATGCCTACCACTATTTTGAGCCGTATGTGGTAATGAAAATATATATGGTTGTGTTTTCATGGATTCTAATAACTATTTGGCCAATTGAATTTCTCCACTAGATTGGGTTATGAACTTCAAATAATCCCCACATACCCATGTAACCTTATTGAACTCAGGCATCCATATTAGGTCTAAAATAATGATTTATTCAAAATATAAAATTATCAACACCTTTTATAAAAACATGGTTCATACACATTTTTATCATCCATTCAAATACTTTATAATAAGGTGAAACAAAAATTTGAATAATACAATGCATATCCCATAGGAGTTTCAAACGAGGTTTTCAATAAGTCATGTTGTCTTGTATCAAGTAATGATCAAGTCATTCTCGATAGACCTTTTTCATAAGTGATACCCTTAGGTTCCCCTATTCCATAATAATTTCCACTTATAGTATCCAGACATAGATGTAATGAAAAGAAAAAATCACATAATCTCCACCTTACCAAAAAATTACATTATCTTATATACTAATCCCCAAATTATATATTAGTGTTATTTCCCTAATAATATTTTTGATAAATCTAGTTCCCAAATTTTATAATTGACTTTCTATTTTACCAATTGTAGTGAACTTGACCCCAATTTCCTAGAGCCAATTCCTTCTACCATTACATTGGTATATGATACAAGGAATCACATTCCAAAAGACTGAATCATTTGTTAGTATTGGTAAACCAGATACATATATCATTCCCATATTACATTTCAATACAATAATTAAAACATAATGTTTTTGAAATTAAAATTATTTTATCTGTCATATCCCTATCTATCAGTCAAAAACATCATTGTATCCTTAAAAAAAAGAAAAAATTAATGGTGAGCTCAAATTAACAATATGTTTTGTATATAGAGGTTGATATCATGAATCAATAATGAATATAGAAAATTAATATAAATAAACACTCTTTATATATAAAAATAACCTACATATTCTATTGAAATACAGAATATTTAAAATGGATTGATAAATATTTGAAAAAAATACCATTTAAATAATTGGATAATTCATAATCATCATTGAATGGAATGTAAGTGAACACCAAATTCGTTTAAATAAATTGAAAATCCATAATCAATATGGGAAGGTTAATTACTAAAAACAGATGTTATTTACTCAATGATATGATAATGAAAAATGTCCATATAATTTTTCATAGTGAAAATATCGTGGACAATAATAAGTAAACTCTAAATGAATGAAATTATTAATTATTGGTCCCTATGATTCTCAATTACATGATTATTTTACCATCAACACCATTCAAAAGTCATTTGAAAACATACTGGGTGAAACCCCACTTAACTAAATATAGCCAACTGGATCACCCCACGAGAATAGTTATTCATTGAGGGGATATATATGACCGAAAAGAAAACTTTTCTTACCTATACAAATAATTCCTCACATATCCAAAAATATAATTAATTCATCAATCATGTTCTTTTTCATTATGTACCCATATTGAGTAATGAATACAAATTTATCAATATTTTACCAGATAAATAAAAAAATTTCAAATTTCTACTCCTTATTTAGAAATGATTTACATTTTAAAAATGAAAAATAATAATTTAAAAAATATGTTCATTTGGGAAAATTTTAATGACTAATGATCACATGAATGTGATAATTTCAAGAACATGTTATTGACTACAACAGTGAATCAAGGAAGTGAATCTCAATAATTTCCATTGTCAAAATAATAATCTTTCATCCAAAGGTAGTATACGGATGGTATCAATTCAACATATACCCATTAGACAAGTAATAAAGTTATTTTTCATTGATGCATATAAATACCAGAAAATGACCTTTAAAAACATTATTGAGAAAAATATTTATTTTTCAAAATCAATTTTTAAATCAAAAAAAAGTTATAAAATACTTTTCTTGGAATATTATTCATCATAACATAAAACTTTTTTAATCCCCTTTTATTTGAAATTTTTTTCCATAAAATCATCCCTTTTAACATTCAAATATACCAAAACTAAATGATAATGAGAAATTTTATACATGTGGTAAAGAATATTATTTTTTCATTTTAAAAATGCTAGAAAGGTGAGTTGTTTGTAATAAAAATTGATGCTTCCATAAAAAAATTTAAAACTAATATGGGTAAAAAAAATATAATTTTTTTAATGATTAATTTTTTTAACATCTTCAGAAAATAATGATTTGGAAATAACAAATTTTGACTGAATGGATAAATAGTGTTTGGTTTTCTGAAAAACATTCTAAAAAATTTTGAGTTCCAAAGATATTACAATTCAGAAGAAAATTAAATCGTTTATTATTCAATGATAAAATACATTCCATTAATATAAATTCAACAATAAATAATCTCAATCAGAATATGATTTTGAAATAAATCCTTCAAATGAAAATAAGATTGAATTGATAAATAATCAGTCAATTTATTTTGTGTATCACATGTAAATACACAACAACAAAAATTTAAATATGACATATTATATTTAAAATTAATTATATACAAAATATTAAAATTTCAATGACCATAAAGATGTAATATAACCCAATGAAAATAAATTGAGTTATACAACTACTTACCTCTTGGTAATTTTTAATTCAAATAAAATTTAATAAAATAAGTAAATTTAAAACAATAAAAATCATTAAGAAATAAATTATTCATGATATTACTTTCTAATGTGGTTGTGTATAGAGAATATAAGATAACTACATGAGTAACATTACAATATGCCTCAACGAAAAGAAATTTTATTGAAATGCCTCACCTTATGCTTCATTTAGATTAATTATGGTTTAATATCCTATATATTGTTTAAAAACATGTTATTAGATTATAAAAGAACCATGTTAGTATTTATAATATGATATATTATCCCTTTATAACATATTATAACCGTTCATTATTAATATTTCATTATATTTTCTATTTTAGATGTTAATTTCCTTGTTTTCTAGTCCATGTTTTTCATAAAATATAATGTTCTTTCGCATATTAAATTTTCATACTATCTCAAGAATAATAATTTTAAAAAAAGTATAATATTTTAAAATTAATTATACTTGTATAGCCAATCACGAGATATGACCATTCATAATTATTTATGTCATGATCATGGAGATAGTATGTCATATGTATGCATGACTAACATTATAAATTTTTCATATGGTCATTATAGAAAAGAAGTTGGTACAATTTTAAACATAAAAATGATTATAAAATAATTAATAAAATATTATATTTCATTATATTCTACCAAAGCTTTCTTGATATGAAAATAGATCCACATCATTTCAGGAAGGTGATAGTCCACACAAACATGAATCACGTTATCATCTTCATTTAGTGAAAAGTATGAAAATTAAATGAAATATTATAATTATGAAATTATGAATATGTCATTAATATAATAATTATTTAATTTACATAACATATAGGCATTTAAATTATACTTTATCACCTTCCACGTAAAGCATTGGAAAAATATTAATCACATTGCTTTGTGAGGTAGTATTCCGACATGCACATGAGCGATGTAATCATGTATTCTACAGAATAGAATCTAAAAATTTATATATTATATATTTCTCAATATGTATAACAATATTTTAAATATAATATATATAATTTATAACCATAATCACACCTAATCATGAATGTTGGTAATGGAAGAATGGAAAACATTAGTTCATGAGGTGGTAATCAATTGTACGCACGAACAATGATTGTGTAACACATATGATTAAATTGTGCTTGTATCAAGTCATATAATAATCATGAATAAAATGATTATATTTAATGTAGTCTTTTTTTATAACATCATAGTTTTAATGGAATTTATTTATGTATAGAATGAAATAAAATAAGGAATGATTTGGAAAATATTACCTCTTCCTAGGGTATCTTCCTTGTTTTTCACAAAATCCATAAAAGGTTGTATTTTTGTCCAATTTGAGGAATTAATAATTATGAGATGTAATTTTTGGAGTGATATTTGTAGTTTTTGGCCTAGCCAATGAGTTTTTATTGTGTGGATAAGGTAGGGTATGGTTTGGCCTTTTATAAAGAGGTGAGTGGCACTCTTGTAATTTTCTAAAGGAATGGATTCTATCTAAATTTCATTCCGGTCCAGTAGCTCCATTAATGAAAATAATTTTATAATATAAGATATATGGTCCAAAAATGGCCATTAAATGGGTATTATACATATTTATATGTAATCTTACGCTTAATTTTCTTGTTTAGTCCCTTCGTGGACTCGTTTTACTCTTAATCACTATAATTACTTTTCTGTATTTTTGCTATTAACTTTTATAAAAATAATGTTTTCCTTATTATAAAATTTAAATTATTATAATTCCAAATATGGAATCCAATTTTAAAAATTAAATTCAATTATATTAAAAAAATTATTATGAAATTAATCATTCATACATGACGTTGAAAATGTTTTTTAAACTGAAAATATTTCAAGGATTATTAGGTTTTATAGATTAGTTCAATATTAAAATGTTATAATGAACTAAATTACATTATTATATGTATAATTGATATAATTTTACTTTTAAAACAATTCATTATATAATTTATCATTATAAATTACGTAATTAAAAAAAATATGTTTTCATTTAAAATTCAGTATTTTTCATTATTCATTAAAAAAATTAATGTTCTCAGAAATACCAAATTTTATACATGATATAATATTTATTTTATTATTTTGAAAAATATTTTCATTTTATTGGATATAATCCATAAATTTTTCATAATTTTGTTTTAAAATTAATTCTCTATTAAAAGGTTGGAAAACTCCCATAAGAAAAATATAGATTTTTATAGGTGAAAACTGATTTTTCTAATATTATTCATATAAAATATATTTGTTGAATTTTAAATTTTTTTTCATTAATATATAATAAATAATGATCATTAAATTAATTTATAAATACTGATTTATTTGATTTATAATGATAAAATGCTTCTGATATATAAAAATTGTTTTTATAAAAACATTTCCTTTATATTCAATTGGTTTTTTAATAATTTCAATTAATTTGTAACCAGTTAATTAAAACATATTTTGTCATGTTTTTTTAATAATGTTCCTAGAAACTTATTTGTTGCATATGGGATAATTTTATTTTTAAATAATA
Source organism: Viscum album (assembly GCA_963277665.1). Lineage (NCBI taxonomy): Eukaryota > Viridiplantae > Streptophyta > Magnoliopsida > Santalales > Viscaceae > Viscum > Viscum album. Next base: position 399,146,156 of record OY728126.1, read on the forward strand.
ATATTAACAGTATTCTGTAAAACGGGGTCTTCTATGTAATGACATATATCAAAGAAATGCTTTATTGCGTGAAATAAATGCTAAACTCGTTTTTTGGTCATTGAAAGCAATGTCATAGATTTTATATAATTAAAATAAATTATAAAAAATAAATTATTTTATGTTATATTCCCATCTATGATTGTTTTTTCTTGTCATACATGTTGTCAAATATGATATTCATATTTTTTTACTTTCAGAGTGTTTTATTATGTTAAATTCAAATGATAAAATATAAAATAGTGTGTAGGAGGATATACCATGACCCTAATATTGAATTAGTTTCCTTAATTTATTTTTTAATTTATATTGTTGATCTAATTCAGGGAATATATAAGGGTTCTTGAAGAATAATAATAAAAAATATGAGTACTCAATAATGAAATTAAAGAAGGCAATATTATATATTTCAATGAGAAATGTTATGATTCTATTATTGATTCATATCAACAGAATTTAATAATAACATTGAGAATAATAATTCATCTAATAATGAAATAAATTAGTCAAATATAGAAACTGAGAGATGGTTTATCTACTACTATTACTTCATGTTCTATGTTCATACACATGGGGATTCAAGAGCTATTGTAATTTAATTTCATAATGAGAACCATTTTTAGAAAATAAACAACTTTATATAATATTTTTTTAATATATTCAAGATGTTTAAGTCCTATTCATTGATATTGTAGAAGAATGTTGAAGGAATGGTGGTTATAGAATAAGAAAAACCATTGCAATTAAGAAAAATGAAGGCTGGGTAACGTACAGAAAAGATATCATCACCTAAGAAAATAGTGACCATTATAGGGGCGGAGGATAGCAAAAAAATCATTATATTTTTATTATTATCCACTTATAACCATTCAAATTTAATAGTGATCAAAAATTCTAATTTTAGTGATAATAAAAATTAATAAAAAGAGTAGTTTTCTCAAGGAGTGACTAGTATTTGAGAAAAAACATTTTTTAGTTGATTTAATTTTTAAAATTGTATGTTTTGTGAAGTTTGATTGTAAATAAAAAATACTTACATTTTAACTAATATATATGCTCAATCATAAAGAAAAAAATATTAAAAGGAAAAACTAAAAATTGGCAAATTTGGGAGACAATGATTGACACCCCACCAATAGCAATGTCCTTGCACATTACATATAGAACATCTTCTCTCTTCTGAATTCAAATTGATAAATTTTATATTTTATTTTAAAAAATTTTATTTCATTATTTTTTATAAAAACAGAGTAAGAAAAAAATTTGATGAAAATATTTAATAATATACCCTCAAATAATTTATTACACGACTCCTAAATTTAATGTGTATTTTATTACATGTATTTTAAGGTATAACAACAATGTTTATTTGAAAATGGATATATATCAGAATTTGTGGAATCCTAAGAGTTATATTTTACCACACCCATGAAAAACACATAATTTTTATTTATAATTTATTTTCATTTATGTTGGTGACAGAAAATTTCATTATTGACTTAGAATATATTCAACTACTTTTTTCATGTTTGGGGTGGTGAAAACAGTGTCCCATACCATTATCAGATGGTGATGGGTAGCATGTGTTTTATCAATTCAAATTAATTTTTTTATTTATGAAGGTAAAATCATATGATCATCATATTCATATTTTTATCGTATTTGTTATTAATATTAATTTTAAATTGGATTTGTATATAATGGTAAGATGTGTAGAATGTTCATGTTTAGGATTATATAGAATGATTTTATTATTTTATTATTCAGTCATATATATTGAATTATATTCATTATAATATATTCACTATTTATAAATATGTATTTGTTATTGAATATTACTTTATTGTATATAATTTTTAGAAAAAGCTTTTGTTTGAAAAACAATAAAAAACAATCATAATTTTTGTAAAATAATTCTCATGGGTAAAATATTATACCCTAATACATGTATCCAAACCATTTTTATTGAGACAAATATATGGTCCTTATAATAGACCGTTTCATTTATCATGTATGGGTAACCTGTGATATTTTTTATAGAATTGTATAAAATATTAGCATTAATTTATGTTTTATTTGAATTGAGGTGGCCATGTAATGGAATTTTTTGTATTCTAGTGGTATAATTCAAGTATTGTGATGGAAAATAATATTCATAAGGATCATTGAGTTTCCATGGTGGTTTGGGAATGTGTTTTCTTATTTGTTTTTTTATTTAACTGTTATTTAGTAATTTTAGCCTCAAATACATTAAAAAATTACCTCACAAGGTTTTGAAGTTAATATTAATTGGTTTTAGAATATTAATAAAACTAATGAAAATAATTATGATGGTTCTAGAAGAAAATTAATAATTGAATAATGGTTTAGAAACTTTCTATGTATTTAAATTTTTTTATTATTTACATTTATTTTTATTTTAATATATATGATTGATATTATTTTTTTTATATTTGGAATCATTCCTAAAATATTAATTATAACTAATTAAAAGGAGGTGACTATGGATGATCATTTTCAAGTGAATCTTTATATTATTCAAATCTTAACTAAATAAAAAGAGTATACCATTGATATCCTTAAAGGTTGTATTACTTCTTGTACAACTAACATTAAAGACTAGAAAAAAAAATTCTATTTTTGTAAGCCTCTTTACGTATCAGGGGATTAAGGATTTCTAAGATTAAAGGAGTGTAAATAAGATATATAGGGAATCTTAAAAGGTTAATAAACTAATGGGATATTTAAGATAATGTTTTCACATTCATTTTAGATGTTTAGTTTTAGAAATTTTTGAATCTATTTATTCAAACCCTAAAAAATAACAACTAGTCTTACAAATGATTTGAGGAATAGTTTATTCAACAATATAAACAAGGATATATAATTTTTCCAAAGGTAATGGAGGCCTTCAATCTCTACAAAAAAACTGATATAGATGTAATAAATTAATCACATGATATATAATTCTTATTATCATGGAATTTTAGAAATAGATTTTATAAAGAAAAATCTCTATTTTAAATCGTGTCCCTAATAGTGTGTCCTATCAATGAGTTCCTTAATGATCCTGAAATTATATATTAATTATTACCTCAGGTATTGAGGATTGAAAAGATTTTATATGGTTAATATAATATATATGATGTTTCCAATGTTCGTAAAAAAATTTAAATTTGGATTCCTTTGTGAATGGATGAAACATGGAAAATTTATATGGGAATGAACATGAGTCACTGAGTGATCATATCAACGAGTTCATTCAAATTTTTTAAGGGTGAATAATTATTAATTCTTTAACGTTAGATGTTTGGGATTATTATGCCCTTATATTTATTAGAACCTAAATCATTTCATAGTAGTTCTTTTTAGGTCATATACAAGGATTTTATAAATAAGTATATCAAAGATGAAGTACAAATAGTTTTATCATCCTACATAATCTGAAACTATAGTTGGATTATTCAAAGGGTCAAAACACTAAATCTCAAAAATAAAGGTATCTTAGAAAGCTAAGGTTTAAGACTCAATCATGTGATAATTTTGGTTATTAGAAAAAAAATACTTCTTAATATGTTATAAAATATACCAAAAGTTTTTTTGTCAATGTAGTGATAGCTTGAGGTGATCACTTGAATTTATCATTCTAGTTAATTACTTTATTTAAGTAAATGGCCATATTTATCAAAACTATATCTTAATTTTCATCTATTAATTATAATATTTAAGTAAAATATAGTTTAAGTTATTATAATTGATATATATTATATTTTTTAATACCTTTTTATGTATATGTGTTAAATTTTTGGAATTTTTTGGTTTATAATTATCATAGACATTATCTTTAATAATTGAACTAAAACAATTATCATGGTGTTTTGGGAGAGTCATTCCTCAATATATGATTATCAGAGATATTAATGTTCATATTATATTGATGAATTAGAATAGAATGACATAATCTACAATAACATTTTTCAATGTTAATTATGTTTATTTCATTTTTCATGATGTATTTTTCATTGGGTTGGGTATAAGTTTATGTGTATAAATTAAAAAAAATGAAATATATTTATTTTTAATAAAATTATTTAAGCAATCTATCAATCCCATGATCCTAATTTAGTGGATGTTATGCCCATTTAAAAATCATGGATTCACTATTTATACTACGAATGAGTTGTATCATTTGTGCTATATAAATTTCTAAGCTCTCATATCTCATAAAATATTGGATCCCATAAAAACGTATTTATAACCATATAACACTAATATAATTGATTTTCTTTATTAGTTTTTATAATCTCAAGTGTTATGGAATCTTGTAAGGAATTATAATTGATAAATATGATACTAATGATGAGAGTATCATTGGTTTTTCAATAACACTATGTGGGGTTTTAATCATGTGTGACCACTATTTATCTAATAAGATAAAATTAATAATTTTAACCGTAAATGTTTTTAAAAAATAAATATTCAATTCAAACTTAAGGATCGTTAATATTGGCCCTCAATAATTACTGCCAACTGAAATGAATATAATATGATGGAAACAATACATCACTATTTTTAATTTTTTTTCCCTAGAGTGGGAATCCTAGTCCATGTTATATCCAGTTATTATCCAATGTTATTGACTTTCACTATTCATGTTTTTTTAAGTTGGGTAAATTTGTTATCCTTTTACTAAAATAATAATTAATAACCCAAAAACTAATTAAACTATATTATATATGTGTAAATCATATATCTGATCATCTTTTACATATTAGTAGGAAGATTGGAATTATATAAACTTGAACAACCAGTCTTAAAATTTTCATCAAAAACATTCTTATGAATAAATTTTTGAGTACTTATTAATAACCAACATAAATTTCATAAATGTTGATCCTATTTTGTATCTTCTAAATAAATAATTTTCAGATCTCTCACAACAACAAAAAATTCATCATTTGGATTTTTTATATATCTAGGTTGGAATTTTATTTATCAACGATTTTTGTCTCCTATAGTTTGATATCATACTCTTATTCCTTGGAATAGTATGTTTTCATCGTCACATTACAATAATCAAAATGAACCTATGATAAATTCAGGTTGCAAACTCTCTTTATAAATCATCATTTTTTAGTATCTATTTTCATCAAACATCATTTATCAAAATTTGGTCTTTAATTTACATATTTAACATTTTCCAAAATTATTTTTGATATGATATCATCAATCACTAATATTTCAAAATAGTTGTTTTTTGAATCCACAAACTTCAATGCTTCACATATGTCAATTCAAATTATTCAATGTGTCATTAATATTCAAAATAATATAACAATATTTCTTCAAAAAATATTTTCTTAAGTCCTAAGAAAACTCATTATGATAATTGAATTTTCATCCCACCATTTACTCCCTTTATTTTAACTTCTCACTGATGAAATATTCCTTACCATTTTCTATAACACTAACACCCATATACATTAATATTTTAATCCTTGAATGCAATTTTATAAATTTTATCAAGAATAACTTAGAAATTATCTTCACAAAACTCTTAATTCTAAACTGAATCTGTACACCTATTCATTAGCTTCTATTTTCCAATAAAATCTACTAATATATACATTTTCATCTCAAGTTCGCTATCATGTATTTTTTGTACAAACAACTTTTTACATATTTTTTTCACTAATGATTAACAATTTGAATCATTCCATAACAACCACCCATTATAGAAGCACATATCATCTCTATTTCCAAATATATATTCTAGAAACCATAATGTTCCTCTAAACACCACTCAAACCATCATAATATTAATAATAGGAAAATACTATGATATATAACCCAAATTTTTCGTGATGCTTATGTACTTCACTAATATTTTATTTGATCTCACACATCGTCATGTTACTCCATTGACAAATACAAATTGGTTTTAAAAATAGTTCTTTATGAAACATATCCTAGAAAATATACATGATTTTAACTGTAAACATTATTTTACTTCATGATGATATAATCTATAAAAATTATCTATTCCTCATCACATTTATTAATTCTATATATTTTTCCTTTTTTGCAAAACTATAAAGGTGACACTTCTTTTATGTAAATGATGTATTCTTTATAATTATCATGTAACCCAAAGTAAGAATCCCTTAAAAAAATCATGTTCTTAACACTACACATGTATGTTATGGATATCTAATAAATCATGATTTTATAGGAAAAATTAGTTCTTCTTTATTACCATTAAAGTGATCCCATTTCTAATCAAAATACAGTTTAAATAATTTCATGCACTTCTTTATTCTTACATCCACTCATATAGATTTTAGTCATCCTTATTCATAAATTATTGTACCATTATGATTTTTTTTAAACTATATTACTAGTAAAAAATATCACATTTCATGTATGATGAATCATCCAAATACCTCGTTATCATCCCACAAATTGGGATTTTTTTTCTTCTGATAGATTTATTAGATATTATACTATTTCTAGTTAATTATCAATCAGCAAAGTCTAGTTCCACTACTCTGGAAATATCATCATCTTCAACTTCTTTTTCATGTTATTCATTCACAACATTACATCAACAAAAAGTACAAACACCTCTAGTTTCATGTTCTTGTAACAAAAAAACTAACTCAGACCCAATAATTAGGAACTTAAATAACAAATTTTAATGAAAAAAATTGTATAATATTTGATAAATAAATTTTTAATACATCAAGAAAATTTAAATCCACTACACATACTTTCACATCATGAGTGCGTGGAAATTGTGTGTGATTATTTTACAACACTTTATACAATGAATACTCTAAAAAATTTAGAATAAAATTTTCAGAGCTTTAATGATATATTCATGAAAACCCCTAAGGATTATGTTTGGAAAAGGAATAAAATGTATTAATATAATTAAATCACATGCACACATTTCTTTTAAGTTAAATTATGTAAAATTCATTTTTAATGATAAATAATGCATCGTTTTGTTCATAAGTCACACACTCCATCTTTTATCATAGTACACCTTAACTGATTAATATACTCTCATGGAGCCTATATACCATCTCCATAATTTTATAAATATCATTACATGATTTTTAAAATAAATGTACCTTAAAATATAACCAAATGTTCCAAAATCCTAGTCTCTTTGGAGAACAAGGCACATAAAACATCAACATTTAAAATAATACGTCTTTATATTAATCTAAATATTGTTCTCCAAAATAAATTTTATAAATTAAATATACATGGGATGACATAGGAAATACATTAAAAATGGGGTGAGATTAAAATACCAGTAAGGAAATAAATATTAAAACAAAGCATAACATGTAAAATAAAGTTATAACATGATATCATAAAAGAGAAGGGTTCCATGTGTAATGACATGGGAATATAACATGATGAACATGGTATCATAAAATCATGAAAAAATAAGAAATTTGTAATTATCAAAAAACAAGACATATGAATAGCTTAGGTCTAATTACCAAGACACAATCATAAGGTGGACATATTCACAACATTAATTAGGTTTACACCCTAATTTCATACATATCAACTCTAGAGAAAAAACATTATGTGATAAAATACAACACAATCATGGTTCATGATGAATAATATGTACATTATTATGACTTCCATAAAATGAAATCGATTATAAAGAATAAAAATAATAATTACCCACAGATAGAAATGGTTTTCATAATCTTTCCCCACATCATAATCAAAAGTTAATTCATAAATAATGAATTTGATAAATGAATATAAGGATTGTAATACTCTATCAAGGGAATAAGGAATAAGTTATTTATATATGTGGTAGAAATATGAAAAAGATTATAAGCACTATATTTCATTAAAGATAGTGAGATAGCAATTCCATGAGAGAATGTTCGTAACATGAATAAAATGGGTGGTTTAGAAAGATCTCTTACCTTATGTTTGGTCTTTATTCATATTCATTACAAAATTCTATTTAATAAATATAGATTTAATATTAATTTTATCTAGACCCATAATCAAATATAACACACCATATATTATTTAATTATAATATCTTACCACCTGTTTACTAATAATTGAATATTAAAATTACAATTCTGGGTGATAACTACTTCATTTTTTATGATTTCAATGTTCATAAGTATAGGCCATTATACATTGATCATGGTTACATGATCCATATAATGTTCATCGTAGATTTAATATGATATATATTAATTATATATACATATATATTCATCTATAATATATGGATTTAAAAAAATGAATTGCACTCTTTATGGATAAGGTAGGTCGAACGTATACATAAATTTTTTTTCAATTTTCGAAGGATGGAACCAAAGAGTAGTAAATAATAATTAATAATTAAATAATAATAATAATATCATATACGTATATATATATGACATATATTCTTATTAAATAATTTATTATAACTATATGAGATATGTAGTGATTGAAAATGAATTACATTCATTCATCAAGTGGAAGTCTTTCGCACACATTAATGGTGATTCCATTTCCCATTGTTTAGAATTGGTGGATTTAATTGATGAAAACAACATAATAATATAAAATTAAATTAAATAAAGTGGTTTTATTTTTTTATGTTTGATGAATAATTTATGGATGTAGAAGAAGAAATAAAATGAAATCATTTTGTTAAATACAACACCACTTCTTCAGAAACAGTCATATAATTTATAACTAAACGTTATATGGATGGTATTATGATAATTAAAAGACCTATATAATGTGGGTAGGGATGTTAATATTGGATTTGGGAAGGTATCGGTGGATTTGACATTGTTTTATGTATAAATAAAAGAGGATAGTAGGTTCCTTTTTATAAGTGAGGGGAGGGGTACTCTTCGAATTATATAAAATAATAATTTTACATAAATTAATTTTCATTGATGAAAAGATCCAAACTAATTTAATTTGAATATATTAAGAGTTTATGTCAAAATAACATAAACTTATAATATATTTTGATTATGTTTTTACCTTTATTTATTTCTATTAACTAGTGAAATCATTTTTTGACAATTACCATGATAAATGTATTTTTACTCTTTAGGGGTAAATATGGTTTTTTAAAATGAATAGAAGAAAATAAATGGATAATAGTTAATATGTTAAACCATATACCAATCCCTTTAAAATTGATATGATTTATCGGAATTTTAAATCATTTAATAAAATATTTTTTGTCATAATATATCATTAATGACATTTTTGACACAATTCATTTAATTTGTCTTTTAAAATAGAATGGATGAAAAGTAATATGAATTTAATCCTTAAAAACATCTACATTATTTTATAATGGTCTAATAATTTAGAGTAAAAAATTTTTTACTGAACCATTACCATTTTTATTTCATTAGGATACATTCAAAAAAGATAGATACATCAAGGTGGTCGGATGTATTGAAGGAAAGAAGCAACATTGATAACAAAATGAGAGCCTCTGTGAGGAAAGGAACCTAAATTAAGATAAAAGGAAACATTTCGTCATGAGGAAGCCTAAGAATCCAAGAAGTCTGTAACCTTATTCCCCTCACACCATGTGTTGGAGATACACATATAAGTGCCCATGATCTTCTTTTACTTACAGATAAGATAATTTATGCTACAAGGGATACTTCCAAATCCTTATAAAGCTTTATACAGAAACAAATAATCTGTCTCCAACAACCTCAAAGCTATATTCCTTTGTTCACAATCCACCATCCCCTTTTCCATTACCTTTTCCACAGCCTAAAGAGCCTCACCTCTTCATAAAAGGCCAAAAAGGCCACCAAAATAGGCCACCTCTTGTTTCTTATAACACCACAACCTCTCATCTCCCCCCACTTGTTTCTTATAGTACTTTTAATAAATTTAAATCCATTATTTTTATATTTCTTTTAATTGAATATGTACTTTTTTGGCATAGTTTAAAAATTTAACATAATTATATAATCCCTATAAAATAGAAAGAAATACTGTAAAATAATAATAATTAATCATCCATATAAAAAATATATATCCAAAAACAATCTTTATCTATATCTAGTTAAATAGTTAATAAAACAAATATAATGCCTTTTTCCCTTTTATTTAAAAAAATAACATAAAGTTCGTAATCAAAGTAATATGGAACCATGTTGAAATTTTTTTGAAACTTCAATTAAAATAGTGGAAATAAAATCATCGAATAGTAGAATTGGAATTTTTTATATACATTTTTTGTCCTCATAATATTTTTTGTACCCATAAATTACCCGATTAAGCCTTTTGTGATGATAATTATTTACAGTGTTTACTATTCATAATGACCAAAAATAAAAGGGACATATTTACCAAATGGGAACATCAGAATAAAAACTATGGAAAATAATTTTTTACTTTTCAATTTCATAATTTGGTAGAAATTAAAATTAAAATTAATATGAAAAACACAATGAAAAACATATTCCCATTAAAATTCCATTTAGGTATAAATATGTTTTATACCAAAATCAAGAATATAATTTATTAAACAATACTAAAATTACTTTATTTTTAATAAACTTTAACTCATTGAAATATTAATCTAATTCAATATATAACATTAATTTAAAAAATGATTTAAAATATAATAATGGTTTTAATAAAAAAAATAATTTTTAACTATTTGTTAAAAATCGAACTTTTCAGAAAAATCAAAAAATTCCTCTTCATAAATTTGATAATATTATTTAAAAAATTCCATTATTTTTTGTCAATTAATTTTTATAGAATATTTATTTATATTTTATAAAAAATTCCCAAAAAAGTCAAACCCATTGTTGGAGATTTTTTTTTATGAATAAAATAACTTCACTTAAAATAGTGTGGTTATTTTATAAGAATTTAACTATAAATTGTTATTCAATATGATATAGATATATATAATAAATAAATTAATACTATTCATAATGACATATTTAATGGTTTGGTTATAATGGACACATTTAAATAATAATATTTCATTGTTTCTTTAGGCTCTCTAATCAATGTTGTATATGCTACTAAAAAAATTTATTTTTTTAAAAATAGTAATGTTACATATATCCCACCGTATGAAATTTAAACCATTAAATTTTATATTAAATTAAATTTTTATAATAGTTGGGGGTACCACTGCTACATTTTTTTCTTCTGGTACCCTTGTTTCATACTCATATTGTTGGTTTTTTCATAGAAATTTGATTATGTGGGGTTTCTTATTACAAAGAACAATAACTATACTTTTCATGATCTTCACTAGATACTCCTCATAAGACAGATATTATTCAAGTTACAACACCTTTAATTTCATTACATTTTTTGAATTTAGTATGTAAATCCTTAGGAGGTATATGTGGAATAAATCTATTAATTTGGAGAGGGTTGGTGAGGGTCTAGTTAATAGTACATTACTCCAATCCGATCAAGAAAAAAAATGAGGATTATGTACTTAGTACATATATTATCATTCTTCCCTTGCCGTATGACACACATCCATATTGATATATAAGAAACACATTATATTGGACCTCAAACTCTAGGCATCAATAACAATTTTCATTGAATGTATCCTGTCGACTCTAAGTAGCCCAGATTTTCTATTGAATAGTCATTAAATTTTCTACAATTTCCTTAACCATTTTGGGTCCCAGATTATTATGTTCACTAAATTCATCTTAGAACACATGTAATATACATGTATTCTCATAACTTACCTCAAATAGATATATTTGTCTTCTTGTGTGGAACCCATTATTCTGTGATAACTCATCCAAATAATGATGTTGATCATATCCACAATTGAATTTTGTAAAGAATGATCTCACAAAGACAAAAATTTACATGATATTATTATTATACTAGACATTAGTTAGGGATGATATTCCATATTAATCATCAAATCCATGTTTATTTTTTTATCTCATTAAAAACTTATAGGTAAATCTCATATTCATAATTAATACAATCGATAATGGTGCTACATGCAACCTTACAACGTCAATAATTTATATTGTATCAATGCAGTTGAGTGAGGATTAAAAAAAATTATTATAGTTAGTAGTAATTTTATTTAAATCCACCAAAACCCATATAGAATTATTTTTATTTTAATGAATTCATAAAAACATTTAAAATTCCAGGATTGTGTTTCATGTTTCTATATAAGATTGGAAATTGGTAACATCATCCACTTATATATTTTCCATTCATCCCTCGCTTAATGGAATACCATAAATTTGAGGTATAAAATATGATCTCCTTCTTCATATTCTTTAAACAATATTTTATCTCAAATATCCTGAAAAATAATTATTATTCTTATATTGATGGGTATGTTTATCTATGTAAATCATTCAACAATTCTTTTTCATCGCATGATTTTATGGAAAGTATTATAATGATCCAAATATTATAACTCTATATTCATAAATTTTGAACTTTACGGATCTCCCTTTTCTTATATCTACCATATTATTTTGTCATACTATAAAATCACTCTAAAAATACTTTATCTCATCTAGACGGTGTTTGTGAGAAATAATTTGAAAAAGAAAAAAAATGATATTACTTCATTTTTAATTTCCATGTTCATCCTTTTAATGTCTAAAAATATTGGACCATTTTTATCTTTCATCAGTGATAAGGTTGTTGAATCCTTTGTACATAGAGTGTCTATAACATTGTTTACATTCCCAGAATATTAGTTGACCGAGAATTCATAGTCATTGATCACCTCTAAGAATCCTTCCATGATTATATTAAGATATTTCTTTGAATATATACTTGTTTCAGTTATAATCCATTTGTATTTCAAAATTCTAGACACAACAATAATTTATCTATATTTTCAACATGAAAATCATTCTGTCCAACTCAATATCATGTGATGGATAGTTATGTTCATCAACTTTCAACAACATTGATATGTAGGCTATCACTTTTTCATTATGCATTATTACACATCTGATTACCACCATTAAAGAAATGTTGTAAATATTGAATATATCCACTATTGATGGATGTGTGAGGACTATTGTTGTCCTAAGTGTATTTTTCAATTTCTTGAATCTCTCTTCACATTCATTAGTCCAGAAAAAAATTAATCCAATTAGAATTTGTTTAGCATGTTTGAAAACAGTATGATGTTTATATCAAATACTAAGTAATACACATCTAGTCCCCCAAAACATTTAATCATTATTATATATGATTCTCTAGATCAATCCCAAATTACCTTTATCTTATAGGGGATAAAAAATATCCATTTACTTGTGAGAAAATTCCACAACAACGATATTTCATTATCTAAAACCAAAAAACTATTGTACTCTTTATTTAGCTTATCCTTTTTCATGAGTCAATATAAATATTTTGAAATGATTCTCATCATCTTAATTTCATCTATAATATATCATAATATCATCTATTAACACTAAACCATATTTTTCAAGGTGATCTATAAATACACTAATAATGAATTCCATAAAATTATGTAGAGTATTAGTGAGTCCAATTGGCATCACTATGATCTCATAAATTATGTACCTTGTTTTAAAGGTTTCATGTGTAATAACATCTTTATTTACCTTTAATTGATGATGTCCTAACTAATGATCTATTATTGAGAAATAATGGAGGGTATGTAGCTGAATAAACATGTATTCTATATCTTCAAGGGGATACATGTTATTTGTCATTATTTTTGTAATTTCATTATAATCAATACGGAGGCGCATTGATCCATCATTGTTTTTGTGGAAGAAGATCAATAAAGCCCATTCTAAAGCACTCATGACTATACAAAATTTTTCAATACTATCTTATAACATATTTTTCAATTCATCCAATTCAATTTTGTTTATTCAAAAATATTCCTTGGACATGGGAAGAGATCCATAAATTTTTTGGGTTGATAACTCAACATCTCATTCTGGAGGAAGACAAGGGAACTATGTTGGAATAAATTAGTATAATCCCAAAAAATGGTCACATCGACAATCATTATTCACTACATTATATTATTCATTTTATATAGATATTCTTTCAAAAAAAATACATAGAAGCAATTGAAAAAAATATTCTAGTGGAGATTCATCCTCCTCCTTGAACATGTATATAAATGGAGTATTACATAGGTTTGGAAGATATATATATATCCTAAAAGTTTATGTTATATTTATTCAAGGCTAGAAATTCCATTCCCAATGTATAATAAAACTCCACTAAAGGAATTAATGATTTATTCTTCAAAATATTTTCCCATAGATACAGATTGTGGAAGAGTTATATAATTATGATACACCAATTTCCCTATTTTTTTGTCATAAATATCTCAACCCATATGTTTGGATGGGGTACATGAATAATTATACTAAAATTTCGTGATATGAATAAATGAACAAAAATAATAATAAATTAGGTTCACTATTTGTTAATGCATAATGAGCATTCGTATCACTACATTATTTTTGTTATCCACCATAGTTATAATGATAGAATGTTATCTTAGTTTTGATCTATGATATTGATTTCATTAACATTGATCATATATGAAAATCCTTATCTTAGGGGAATGGATTTTATATTTCATATTTTTCTTGTAGTTTGAACATTTAACCACAAGATGAGTGTCGATCTAAACTATTATTTATTACATAGTATTGATGGGTTTCTTAAACTACTATGAGTATTGATTCACTGGATTCCCAACTTTTCCACACATGAATGGTCTTAAATATTAATTCATGTGGTTTTAAAAATTATTTTTCTGACACTGATGACACATGGGGTGTTTGTTTTTTATTTCACCATTATATATATCGATTGAAATTTCTTATGAAAACTCCATTTATGGATTTTTACCTCTAAGCCCATAAGAGCATTGTGATTCACCAATATGTATGTTGGCCTTAGGAAGAATTCCAAAAATAACTTTACTGAATTCAATATATAAAATTAAAATATATATTTATATTATTTTAACTAATACACTAAAAAAATTAATACACATTACAATAGGTATTGATGATGAATCCAGAGTCATTCTGTGAAACCTTTGTAAAGTTCACATCATAATCTGTGACAAACTAATAGACCTTTTATTTATGTCTAAGGAAGTATCAATCTATTTTATGAAATATATCTCATAGAAAATAATTATGGAAAATTGTTATTTTTAACAATTTATAATACATAGAATTAATATCCTCTTTTTATTTAATGTTCGTGATTAGTATCCACCATTGATCAGAACCACAATCCATGTGATAAATGGCCATAAAAACATTAAATTTTTTACATAATTAGGGGATATGGAATATCCTATCAATAGGGTTAATCCATAATTATATGTTATGGGGTTCAAAAGACCAACTAATAGTAGGAGGCCATTTTCTCATAAAAAATTAGAATTCAACACTATATTTATTTGGATAAAGAAGTTATTACACATGAATCATGTTATTATTCATTATATTATCCATATGAGCATGTAATTCCATGATGTTCCCACCTACCTCTCCAATAAGTTTTGGTATATCATTATAAGAATCATTACATTTTGTAACAATTTAGTTTTGGGCACATTTTCTCTAATATTTCATCATCAACTCAAAAAAGGTGAAAATACATTATCTAATTAAAATTGAAAATGGAAAATTATAATCACATAAGAAATATAATATAAATTATAATTTTATACTAACTTATGAGTCTCTAGGTTTCAATAAAGGCTATCCACAATAATTTTACAATTAAATTTTCTGACAAAACAATCTACTCAAGTCTTTCATATTATTTTGAATGTTGATTTTGAATATTCCATATCATATCTCATATGAGTAAAAACCAATGTTTTAATAAAACTTCACTATTATAAATCCAGTGAATCTCAAGTTATTAACCAATGCACCCTTTTCTAAATTATAATCCAAATTGGTAGTTATTCCAGAGCCACATCCACTTTTAGTATTTAGACATCTATGAAACTTCTATGAAATAACTCTCTCTATACTCCACAAAAAAATCCTAGATATTTTTCGATATTTAGATATATCCCATTATTTTTCAATAATTTATTATTTTCCCAATATCCAAATATATCTAGTCCAGCATCTGTAAAACTTATAGTTACCCTATCCTTTTATACATATTATTACGTTATTTTAACATGAATATCCCTTAAAATATTACCAAAGATTAAAAAATACTACTATCTTTGGATGAAAAGGTACATACAACATGAACATGAAATATAAAACATCTTTAATTTAATCTATAAAATAATATCCTAAATCCATTTAATAGTCTAATACTGAATATGATAACTTCATGAATACATAGAAAAATGTGTGAGCTAAAAATTCTAATATGGTAATAAAGATAATGAATAAATATGATGTGTCAGTCAAAGGTATAACAAGATATCATAAATGAGAAGTATAATTAGTAATCACATGAGAGAAAAAACTAAGCAAGATGGTTTCATATGATCCTGAAGTAATTGACAATGTGGTAGAAAAACTAACCATTAACTAAGAATAATCTAGTGTTAACCTCTAAGGCAATATCAAATAGTGGATTGAGTCATTTCAAATATTATTTTTACTACTTATTCCCATAAATGATGTCTCATGATAAAAAATAATTAATCCATTAATTGGTTTTTTATTTGGATAGACATATCATAACATATGAATTTTTATATATTATATAAAAGAAGTCAATAAAATGGAATAATCAAAATATTTACCCAAGGAAATACATGGGTTTTATAATATTTCCTCATATCATAATCAAAAGATATAACATAACGAATGTAATGAGAAATGAACAGAAGTCATGTAATACACCATCAAGAAAAGGGATTACAAAAAATGTTTATATGATATATACATATATACAGAATTCATATGAATTTTATAAAATTAAATAGATAATTTGAGTTAATAATATAATGGTCACAACCTATAGAAAAAGAAAGGTTTAGAGGGTCCTTTTACCATAATTCATATTAGTGTTCATACATTTTAGGATGTATTGTATATTAAATAATTCTATAACTATTAAAATTAATATTAAATTGAATAATGTATTATCCCAAGACATCTTAACACTAGTTTATTAATAATTATTTACTGCATTCAATGTTCCACATGATAACTACTTCATTTTTCATGCCAGTTTTGGTTTATAAGTATTGTTCTTTATACCTTGATCAAGGTTATATAATATCAATAATTTTATAAATGATATTAATATCATATATATTGATTATATATATAGTCATCCATAATGTAAATATATCAATAATTAATTACATAGTTAATGAAGACTATAGGTCGTACATATGCATGAATATTGTTCCAAAATTTTATTGATGTAAAAAATAATTTTTAAAAAAATCAATGATTATAAAATCAACATAATATATTAAACTCGATATTTTATTGTTAAATCCATCATTATAACCAGTTTTGAGAGGTTTTGAGTAATAATGAAATAAAATGGTTCATGAGGCGATATTCCTATACACACACAAAAGGCAATAACATTTCATTTTATATTAACGATGATATAAATTTATGGGATTCAATTAACATAATAACATTTTAGTATATATAAATTACTAATTTTATTATTTTAAGAGGGTTGATTAATATTATATGGATGTATAATTTTAAATACAACTATAACATTTGATTAAGAACAATACCTCTTGATCAGAAACATCATTTTATTTAAACATTTAACCCTCTAAGGTTTGTATTATTTCAAAAATATACCTATAATATATGAAGAGGTATTACATGTATTTATTGTTTTATGGATTATTCAAAAATATATTTATGTGTGAAGAAAAAATGATATAGGGGACCCTTATATATGTGAGGGGACAGAAAACCGTGGAATTATTTATCATATAAATGTTTATATAAATTAATTATATTGAATAAAAATGATATAATTTAGTCATAGGATATTTCTAGATTGTAATAATATCATAAATTTTTTTGGATAATTTTATATTATTATTTTACACTAATCCCCTTTTTAAGATGTGTTAACATTTTTGGAAAATTACTATGATAATAATATTTTTAATCATTAGGGTTTAAAATAATTACTAAAAAGAAAAATTGGCCAATAAATGGTCCATGGATTATATTTTCAAACATATCCCAAAAAAGTTTCCAAACATTGTTTTTTGTAAATTTTAAATCATTTAATATAATATTTTTTTACATATAATATCTTCTATACCATTTTTCACATTTCATTTCATTTGGATTTGAAAAACCGTGTTAGGAAATGAATTCAATTATAATAATTTCAAAAATAACTAACATGTTGTAAATATATTCTAAATTCATGGAAAAAAATAATTGTTTTAAATTATATTAATTTGAATATTTTTAAAATAATTTATTTAAATTTTATATTATTTAAATATATATTGTGTTGGAGTTCCAAAAGACTTTAGGGTAATTAATTTATTGCTAAAATTAGAAATAAATTAACACTATAAAAAACACTTTTCTTCCAAATTACATTTTTATAACCAAATATATCCCCTTTTTTAATATATTTAAAAATATAATAGAAAATTAATCAAAGATAATGACATTTCATGCTTTTCATTACGTAAAAAAGAACATAATTATTAAAATCAAAATAATATGACACCAAGATTCCATATTTTTTAAATATTGATAAATATGGAAAAACTAAACTCCTGAATATTATACAATCATGTTTTAGGGTCATCTTTTAGTATTTATCATATTATTTTTACCCTAAATTTCTCAATTTATCCATGCTAGTGTGGAAATTATTTATTGTGGTAACTCTTCATAACGACCCAAAATAAAAGGGGGCTATTTAAAAAATATGCACCTCTTTCTTCAAAATACAGAATTAATTTTTAAAAATTAAATTTATATAAGTGGAAAATTTAAATTTATAATCAAAATAGAAAATTCAATTGAATCTTATTTTTCTGAAAAATGACATTATAAGAATAGAAATGATTTTATACATATTTTAGTATAAAATTATTTCCAAAGACTATAAGTTTATTATTTTTAATAACATTAATGTATTTATATTTTAGAGATTATATAATCTTCTGTTTTCCTTCTTAAATACATCAAATGGTAATATTCTGTTTTAATAATCATTATTTTCACTACCCATAGAAAAATATTAAAATATCACAGAATATCACTATAAAATAATTATGATATGATGATTTTAAAATTTATATCCATATATCAAATTAATTGTTTAAAACTTTTATAAACTAATATAGTATAGTTTTCATAGAATAAAGAAATACTTTTCTTGATGAAAAGTATATTTTTAAAAATTATGGTGACTTTACTAAAAATGAGGGATTATTTTCCATAAACTTTTTCGATAAATTTATACTGAGTAAAATATATATATATGTTATAAAGATGTTAACACAATTAATAAACCCCAAATTAATATCTAGGTTATAAAAATGGTTTTTAAATAATAATATCTCTTAGTGTTTTTAGGATCAGGGTTGCATTTCATAAACATTATCAAACATTTTTTCCTTTTCAAAAACTCTGACTATTATACCCACCCTTCTACATGACAATTTGTATTATTTTATACAATAATAATTTCTTCCCCAAAATATGTGATCATTATTCTCACTTTTTTATACCTATTATTTCTCCATTTCCATCATATATTTGATCCTGGATACTACCTCAATGAGGTCTCGTGACTCATGTTGTGTTGGATAGGGGTGGCCTATTTTTTTAGACTCCTAGAAATTTTCTCATATAAAAAAATTGGCCCAATAAAATAACTTTTTAAAAAAAATCAGCATTGAATAATTGCATCAATTGAATTTGGTTATTATTAGTGTAATTATAAATATCTTCAAAATCATTTCCAAAAATATTTTACTTGGTGTGTTTGAATTCCATTAGCCCATAATATTTTTAAAATAAATATTAGATCAATCAATGGTATCATTTCACACATCATTTCATAAAAAAATTCTATTTTCTTTTGATGTAAATCATATTATCACTCGCAATGTATATCATCAAATAGTAGATCTATTATCTTCTAGTACTATATACTCTGATGTATATATGCTACATCAACTAATATACTTATCTTCTGAGCCATCCTTATGAATATCCACATTCTTAAACCTCATTTAACTAACTCATTCACATTTCTAACTATTTATTTTTATCATTGACATAAAAATTAAAGACATCATAATCCTAATGAAAAAAATAATATTCAGTCTCCCAACTTTGGAATTCTTATCAATAATAAATTCTTATTAAAGGTAAAAAGTTCTTCCCTTGATAACAAGGAATTAGAATTTTCACTCTCTAAGGTTATCCATCATAATTACTCATATTCACCCATTAATATATATAAAACTGAATGTAACTATTGAATTTAATGAGAAAAGAATACATTCACTTATCAAAAATCAATAAACCATGAATAAAACTATTCTTGGTTTATGTGATCCATGATCAATATATATATAATTATTGATTTACATGGTCATTAAATATTTCTATATAATTTAACAATTGATTCCACATTACACAAAATTATCAAGTGTTATAGAAGGATATTTTTCATTCAATATATTTATATCAAATATATCCATAAATAGATTAAATTTTTTAAACTATAAGAAAGTTACTCCCCCTTTGAAAAAAAATCCTCTTTCATTAATAATTTAAAATCTCCTACAAATTTGATAATTTATTTTAGTACATAATGATAATAAAACATATTTATGTAGATCATGATTTTATAACCTTCAATAACCATAATATAAATATTCATAACTTCACCAACAACTATATTATTTTATTTTTTTCTTCAACATTCAATCAACCAAAACATAGTACTCTAGTTTTTAATTATTTTGTTTATCGAAATTTATAGATTCGACTTGAAATTATTAGAACCCTAGAAAAACTATATTTACCTTCATTACCTAGTATGGGGTGAAATGTATTAAAATTCATCATTAACCATGAAACTAACAAAAATTATGTGGTGTATTCAACTTGAAAATGATTACATAGTAATGGATATGTTTTGGTATGGTATAATATATTCATGGAAAACATTATTTTATGTCCACCTAGGATTCAATAACCTTTAATTAAATTTTAGTGGTGTATAACATAAATTATGATGGAATAATTTGGATTTATCATATATCATTGTTATGGGAAAAATTATTAATAATTGTTTCTAAACATTGAATCAACCTTCACATTTTCTCTTTTTTCACGATTCTATCTACCCTGGTTTTATAAGTAATAAATACATTAGATGTTTTTCTTCATACAAGTCATTTATTTTAATGATAATAAATTCTATTAAAGTCTTTAATATTTTATATTAAATGATGATATAAGAGATTTTTTTCACCATTATATAACAATTTTATTATATATTCATGAAGTTTTACTACACATATAGAATATAGATGACAACTAAACACATAACACCCTTATATAGAACAATTACTAATGTGAATCCCCGAGCACAACACTGAAAAAAAATATTTAGTAATAAGGATTGAGTGCATCCCTCAAGTAAAAAAATCATATCCTTGCATGGTCAAATATATTTTCTTTATTTACAATGAAAATTAAAACGTTCCTAATATTTTCAAAACTATAGATCTAAGTAACTTGATAACATCCACATTACAAGGTAATCCCTACACCACAATGTTTTCTTTTCTAGATTGATCCACCTCTAATCCCATAGAATAGACCAATATTTCCACAATTTTGGTATAAAAAACAAATCATTATTCAATACTCGATTCTAGAAAATTATTCCTTCGACCACATATCCCTCCTTCATGACAGAAAATGCATGACCATGCCACACAAAGCTAGTCCATGCTCTAAATTTATTATAAAAATAAATAATTTAAATTGAATGTATTTGGATTTAAAACTCCCAAAAAACTTTATAACTTTATTAATGGAGTTGGATCGTATAAATAATGAAATTTTAAGTCCATTCATATTAACAACAACATACTCATCCATTCACTAATGTGTTCAATTTCAAATAGATCTATAAATATTTTCATCCTCATAAAGATCTCAATTAAAAATTATCATTTTTATCCAAATTGTGTTCTAAAATTTTATATATTCCCCACTATCATTGTTTTCTCAATCCATCATATTTTTTCATTTCATTAATTTGTCAATTAGATGCTATACTTCAATGACTTTCGTCCTCATATTTCATTTATTTTGGGTACATACTACCATTAAATTATGTTACTATTAGTTTTTTCATTTACATTGAAAAGGAAAAAAGCTAACTAATTTTTTGTTTCTAGTTTAAAAATTATATAACATTATTCTATTGTATTAACTTTAATACTATGACATAAATAATGTTACTATTTTAATCTAGAAATTTATATAGGTGGTTATATCTTCGGCTAACCCCTCTTTTTTAGATTTTTATCTACCTCATCCTTGAAGGATTATTCAAAAAAGCAGGACAACACAAGTCTCGTAAAATTAGGAGGAAGTTAAAGAATGGTTTATTCTTTAGAGTTATTTTATTATTTCATGATTTCTTGTCCAAATATGTGAGAATATTTAAAAATTTAATGACCTCATGATAAGGATTGATGATATTTGGGGCTTTAGTGATTGGAAGACAATGAAAATTTGGGTGATGGGACTACCATTTGGTATTTCCCACTGATGCTTACAAACAAATGGCTTGGATATTATTTTGTAATTATCATTGATTCATGTCTTCATATAGATATATTAATGGGGTAGGAATTTTTACCTGAATATGGTAATGGAATACTCATGAATAAGGTTGGATTCTTATATTTAAATTGAATTTGTTATACT
This sequence comes from Viscum album, assembly GCA_963277665.1. Lineage (NCBI taxonomy): Eukaryota > Viridiplantae > Streptophyta > Magnoliopsida > Santalales > Viscaceae > Viscum > Viscum album. The sequence continues at coordinate 399,169,171 of OY728126.1, forward strand.
GGAATCCACTTATTATTTGAGACTTAGATTATGCTATGGTAAAATTAATTAAGATGGATGGGAAGAAAAAAATATATGATATGGTTATTATGTGAGGATCATGGTGCAAGTTGATATTTTTAACACCCTTGTGGAGAAAGTGTTGTTAACCATATGGGATTATAGCTTCAACATGATGATTGACTATAAAAATAAGTGAAAATTTCTTATAAGTTGCCTGATTTTTGGGAATATCATATTTTTATGTTACAAGGACAAGGATTTTTCCTTGTAAAAAATTAAATTACATGATACAACAAACTATAGAAAGATTAAAGTAGAGGATACAATTTTTCCTCTTAATAAAAATAGAAACATAACTATTAGCCCCTCTAATGCGAAAAAGATAAGAAATGGATTAGTGAATATCATATCTATGAATAGAATTTTTGAGAACTCTAGTAATCTTTATTACACCTTGGATAACACCCATATTTTGTTTCTTAAGCACATACTGAACAAGAAATTGAATCTTTCAATAGAAAAAATGAAGAAATCCTCTATGCAGGACACTCATGGATACTCTGGGAATCATAACATCACCTATGAAGATAATACCACATCTATCAGTGAAGCTAGGGAGGCATTGAATTATATTATGACACAAACTAAAGGTAAAACATAAGATATTCCCAAACATAATGTGCCTAGATATGAGGTGGACACATATGGCCTACAAACCATGCCCAATGAAGAGACAAATTATAATGATGCAGCTAAATTTTAGGGGATTAATCAACCACATGGTAATCATATTCATTTTTTTCTGTTAATGACTCTTTATGAAATCAATAAAATCTATTTATAGAGATACACCTAGAGAATAATGTTCTAAATGGTTGCACCTCACTTCAGGAAAAAATCACATAGAAATATCTATCACCAAATGTAGGGATGGATTTACATATGTGATTTTTGTATACAATCAAATATTGGATTATAGGGTTTATTAAAAAGGGATGTATACGGGATAACCAATAGGAAAAAGGCCTCATGAAATAGAATAGTAAAATCAGAAAAAGGAAATAAGGGATATGATTACACTTGGAAATCATGGAGACAAGAAGTAAGGTCTAGTAGAAGAACCAACCAGTGCTGGGATGCTCAAAAATCATGCTAAAAATTATCTTGATAATAATAATTTGGGACATACAATTTCAAAAGTTTCTCCCTATAAGATATCAATCAAACAGACACCAACAAACAATGAATGATGTCTAATATGCTCTAAAAATAAGTTTACCCCTTTGAGTGGGATATTTTGGTCTGATGAGGTTGTGGGTCCATAGACTCCTATGAATATTGAATGTATTGAAGGCAAAAATGATGATCAATGAAATATATGGGAAGTTGTAAGCATAAGGGGATCATGAATAGATTTAATGTCATGGGATGGGAAGAAGAAAGGTACATATAAGAAGTGGAAAGGCCATTATTGTATAGAACAGATGGAAGAACATGTGATTAGGGGAAAGGCCCCCAATTAGTGAAGCTCTTCTAATTTCCTAGGGATAGAGAACCCCCTAATGACCAAATCTTTTAGGATCAATTTTTTTTAAAACCCCAATTCTCTTTGTAATAGTGTAACAAAAATTTATGTTTTATGACATGGGGACCTTCATGTGGGCATATATATGATATCATTTTGTTTCTTTTAACCACTAGAATTGTGGTATGGATCACATATGGATTAATAACCATGAAAGACTCAATATTTTGACATTTAATTAGTATAATAATAAAATAACATCCAATTTCAATTGTTTATTCCATATTGTTCATATTTCTTTTGTGTACTCATCAACATCATATATCTAGAGAAGGGGTCTCTAGAGGGATCTTGAGGGAACCTCTAGGAATGTGGTTCATAAGTGGGTGATTATGGGTGACTTCAATACTATCTTGAAACCTAATGAAAAAATTAGATTCAATTTCAATAGGATAGCAGCTATTGAATTTTACTATTATACTGATCATTTTAATCATACTAAGGTTCCAATTATTAGATGTGACTTTACTTATTGAAGGTAAAAATTTAATGAATAGAATAAATGTATGCTTGATAGATGCTTTGTAAAAATGGATGACATGACTTATTTTTAATTGGATATTAGGTAACAACATCTCCATGAATCGTTCTGACCATAACCCTATTGTTTTGGAGTTATATACAATGACATGTTTTTTCCCTCTCTTTTTTCATTTTAGCAATGGATGTACTTTATATCCTATATTTTGGAAAAATATCTTGGAGTCTTGGAATATTTTTGTAGTTGGAATACAACATTAGAGACTTATTGATAAATTTAAACACCCCAAGAGACTCCTAATTGGATGCAGTAAAAATAAATTAACAAATATTGACCTTGATGTCTATATTGTTGAACATAACCTTGAAGGCATCCAAAATAAAAATAATATGGAGAAAAAATCCTCTTGCAATTAATTTCATGCTCATATAGAGTCGGATAGTCATCAAACCATTAAAAAAATCCTAAACAGAAACCACATAAATGAAAAATGTCTAAAATATGTAGACTAGAATGAAAATTATTTTACTTATTATAATTGGAGAAGAGAGATGATATAGGAAATAATTAATTTAGCACTAGAGTATATGTGTACACATCTAAAATTGATGATTCAAAGGTATTGGTTGATTATTTTATTGTACTATATTTATATTATGGGATGAAAATTCATCAAAGATGGTTAAAATATTTATCTCTATATTTATGAGAAACAAAACCTATGTCTTGTAAAATATCTAGAGAAAGATAATGTCTGAAAATCCCTTTTACCTCTATATATGCAGAGTTATGTTTCACCATATGGTTTTTTAAATAAATTTTTATTGTTTTATTGGACATTCTATAAGAGTACATGGTAAATATATTAAGGCGATTATTAACTCATTCATGTTTTCTTTATGGAATCAATTCAAAACTTCATTACCTTTATCCCTAAAAATGAAAATGTGGTTTATATCACGGACTATAGACCATTAAACCTTGGAAATATCATTCATAATTTAATCAATAAAATAATGATGTCCAAGATGGGGGGACTATTAAAGACCACATTCTCTAAAAGAATATGCATTAGATCCTAGAACATGCATACACAAATGCATTTTCATAACCTCAAAAACTATCAACATAATGAAGAGAAATGTCAAATTTGGGAACGTTTCTATAAATATTGATATATATATATATATATATATAATTTTTTACCCTAAAGTGAAACTCTCTTCTCATTATTTTCAGGACATATGGATTCTCAAACACTTTTTTTGATATTTATAAGCTCCATTCTATCATCTACAAGTCTTTACATTTTAATCAATGGGACCCCTGATGATATTTTCAATGTACTAGAGTTATAATGCGAGGAGATACACTCTCAAGGATTTTATTTTCTCCAGCATAATATTAACTATGTATTTGAATCAATGATCTTTCTATGGTTTCCCTATATAGATAAATTAATAATGGGTGGAATGATCTCATTCCATAAACCTTGTTTTATTCTAATGAAATTCATTCATTTGGGAATGATTAAAATAAAACCATATATACTATCCACAACATTTTATCACACTTTGATAAATTATATAGTCATGTACTACTATAATGTGGGTTTTTTCAAACACTTCCATACCAACGGTTTCATAAAACCTTTAGTAAAGAAGGGTTTTACCAATGGTTTCCTAAAACCATTGTTAAATCACCTCCTAAAAAACCTTTACCAATGGTTTAAATATAACAATTGGTAATATTATGGCTTAGGGGACCTTTTACTGATAGTTCTAAGGAATACTTGGTATAAGTGTGGCCCTAACATTTTTACAAACGGTTTTTTTAAAACTATTGTTAAAGTTTCCCCCAAAAATAACATCAAACCCTCCTCTCCCCCCATTCACGAGACAGAAACCTAAACCAGATCACTTAACCCAAATTTGTAGCAGCCCCCTCTCTCTTGGTAATATATGAGCTCCTTCAGCTTCATATTTATCCATCTAATCCAAGTTGCTGAATCACATGCTGAATCTTTATCCGACCCTTCACAAATTTGGTACTTTCTTTATTGGTATGATATTTTTATTTAAATTTATCTAATAATTCAGTTTTTAGATTTGATTTTTATGTGTATATGTTTTTTTTCTGTTTTGATTTAACCTAGAATTTCTTCATTCGAATCCATTTAATTAATTAAATCTTTAACCCTCTATTGAAGATGAAGGGATTATTTTTCTAGAACTATAGAAAACCCTTTTTTATTTTTTATTTTTCGCTTTAATTTGTCATATCATTATATAAAATTTTTATATAAATAGACTGGATAGTTATAGACCTCTCGGTGGTTACCTACATGAATTTTATCTCACACATTGTTTGAGATGCCACATGGTACATCGATAAACTACATGATTTTTTGTATAGACAAGGGGGATCACCATCTTACAGATGCATGACTACTCACATGATATAGGATGGAGCATGTAGAAGATGATTGGGTTTTATCTCAAGAAGATGGGTCGAATTTTAGTATTTATTGAGCCTCTTGTACAGTACTACTTCCTACTATTTGTAACTATGTTTTTCTTCTTAATACGTGACATAAATTACTATCATTTGGTTTATGATTTTGTTATTAGTTTTTATTACTAATTAGGTTATTTTCATCCATTTCCAATATTTTCCCACTGTTATTTTTCTTCCACTTTTTAACTCATAATATTAAAATTGTGCAACTTAGGTGATAAGGGAATAGTATCCCCCTAGACACACCAAATGATCCCACTATTAGTCAATAACATTTGGAATTTTGGTTGATGTGCTTCAGGCCATGTGGCCATCTAGGTTTGGGTCACTAATGCGTGGAATCCTAGTTTTGGGACAACACAATTCCTAGATATCCTTTCTTTAGGTGTTTCTAAATAAAAAATTTACTGAATGAACTAGCCAACTTGATAAAAACATTGAAACTAAATCATGTTTCTAGGTTATACCCAAGGCATAAGTTCCTCTTCATTCTTAGAACCACACCTACCATCTATGCCATAATTGACCCAATCATGGCTAGGCATGGAAATGCTATGTATACCTCTTGGTTTCAATCCCAAGTAATAAAGTACTCCAAGTCATTAGGGGTGGTAAAATTAATTCACTTATTATAAAAATCAATGTAACATTTATAATATGTAAACTGTCTCATACCAAAAATAACATCAACATTCTTAATATATTGGATCATGATATACCATTGATGTATATAACATACACCCACTACAAGAAACATTGGTCATTTATAATATTGATCCATACTCTTTTAAAGGCTTGTATTAAGGCCCTAAAAAATAGGGGGGAATCTATCAAGAATCACAAAAAAGAAAAAATGCGATTATAAATAAATGAATGTGAAGACCGAGAAGTACATTATGGAACTAATAACATTAATATAATCTAATCCATACTTATAACTACTGAAGGTCCCTCTCAGAAATCAATTGGGACATGATTCAATGAATAAACCCTACAAACCAATAATCTATGCTCCCAACCCTAGGATCCTTTAATCCATGGTTAGGTGAAAATTGATGGGGCTATAACTACTTTTGATGTGATCCTCATCCAACTCCTCATCCTGATCTCTCTAAAGATGTTAAAGTATAAAATTCATGTACTCCCAACAAGACCCTTAAGGATTATGTATTCCTTGATCCAATTCCAATATCTTACTAGGAAATCCTTGAATATAGGCATTAGAAATTCTATATCTTATTTTATTATATACACTATATTTTGTTTTGATTCTTAATATGATTCTCATATAGAGTAATGAGTGAGTTATGCTTTCATATAAAGTAATCAATTTTCATTTACCTAAATATTTTTTTGATAGAACTTCAATAATATTTAATTTCATTGAAATGACTTGTTGCAATTTTTTTACTGAATGGATAGAATTCGGATGTACGAAACTGATTGGATTTCAACTGATTTTCAAAATAATTTGAACAGATTTTTAGATTTTCTATTTGACAAGGCTTCAGATAGTGGTCGCATACACTTCCCATGTTCAAATTGTGTTGAAAACCCTTGATTGATTCATGAAACTGTTAGCTATCATATAACCAAATACGGATTCCAAAAAACTATTATGTGTGGTATCACAATAGAGAGAAAATGGAATCTCAAAATTTTGATGATATAAATGATAGGACTAAATTGGAGAGTTTAGTATATGATCAGTTTCCATTTATTCGGCATCATGAAAAGTAAAGGATGTCCAGCCAACAATATTTCGATACAAGCACACATGATGCATCCCATAAAAATGATTATGTTGATAGGTTGAAAAAATTGAATGATGATGCGATGACTCCAGTATATCATCAATGTAGTAAAATGAAAAAGCTGGAATTTTTAATTTAATTGTTTCATGTGAAAACATTGTATGGGTTTTTAAATACTACAATTGATTACATTCTTATCTTCTAGAAGGAATTACTTCTAGATGATGCATATATTCTTTCAGACCACTATATAACATGAATGTCAGTTGATGAACTTGGAATCTCAAAAAAATCATGCTTCCCAGAATGATTACATCTTATTTTAGGAGGAAACTGCTAAAATAAATGATTGTATCAAATGTGGAACCTTTCGATGGAAGCCAAAATATGATGGAACACAATTTCGTATGCCACAAAAATTAACATGCCACTTTCCATTAATCCCCAGATTAAGGAACCTTTTCATGTTTGATGAAATATTAGTAATAATACGATGGCATGACACCAAGAGAAAAAATAATAATAAAGAGTTGGTTCACCCTGCAGATGGATTATCATGGTAGATATTTTATACTCGATATCATAAATATTCAGCCGACGTGCGTAATGTGACACTGGGTCTTTCATGTGACCATTTTAATTCATTTGGGCAGATGCTTACTTCGCACAGCACATGGCCAGTTTTCATACACATTTATAACCTTCCCCCATGGTTGTGTGTGAAAAAGCCTTACACTTTCATTAGTATATTGATATCTGGCCCTTCTGATCCCGAAAATGATATAGATGTATACATTAAACTTTTAAAAAAAGAGTTGAAACTTCTTTGGGATGTGGGTGTTTCTATATACGATACATGTATTAAAGACATATTTCATATGCGTGCTGCGCTTATGTGGATGATCAATGATTTTCCTTCTTATGCAATGATGTCTGGATGGTGCAAAAAAGGAAAATTGTTAGGTCCTCTTTGTATGAAGAATACTCGATAGAGAATACTTAAATATCGTCGTAGTTTTTATTTTATGGGACATCAACGATTCTTTCCAATGAACCAACCAAATTGAAACAATCGTCAATGATTTGACAATACCATAGAGACAAATGATCCACCTCAGTGTCTGTCTAGAAATGATGTTCTTAACGAATTTAAAGATTTTAGTTATTCATTTTCTAAGGGTGTAATGAAATCTTAAAAGAGGAAATTTTTTTCCAAATGATACCTGTTAAAATTGGAAGAAAAAGAGTATATTCTTTGACTTGTCTTATTGGTCAACCAACTTGTTATGTTATTGATTAGATGTAATACAAATTGAAAATAATATATGTGAAATGTTTCTTTCGATTTTTCTAAATTTCAAGGGGATGACAAAAGATGATTTACGATCTCGGCGTGACTTAGTAGATTGGGGGATCAGACCAGAATTGCATCCTATTTGTATCAGGGATAAATGGAATGTTCTATGTGCTTCTAATGTAATTACACCTGTTGAAAAAAATCATTTTCTGGAAGTGCTATAGAACATTAAAGTTTCTGATGGTTATTCAAGAAAAATATCGAAACAGGTCAACAAAAAAGAGCTGAAGCTGAAATATTTGAAGACTCTTGATTATCACATCCTTTTTCATGTTACATCTGACTGTCCATATTCCGACCGAAATACTACTTGGATTACCCATTGCTTTTCGTTGGATATATCCAACTGAAAGAAACATTTACTCATTGAAATTATATGTTCGGAACTAGAATTATCCATAAGGTTCTATTGTGAATGGTATCTTGGCTCAATAATGTATGGATTTCTTCTCAATGCATTTTCCGGATCTTACTACGAGAATAAACAGACCAATGAGAAATTAAGAAGGACAATATAAGAAAATTGAACACAGTTTTCCATCACTTCCTCTGATAGGAGGAATTCTGGGATCATATACATTAATTTCATTAATCCTTGATGAGAGAGAGATGACACATAGCACAGTTTTGTTCAATTGTGATTTGTTCGATGAGTACATCAAGTATGTAAATTGTACATGTATCTCTTGTCTTATCTATTGTAATTTTAAATATTTGTTAAACTATTATTATTTTTATCTACAAGGAACATAATGAATTGATATATAGAAAGAATATTTGTTTATCTTTGAGAATGAAAGAGACTTTTCATAGCAAATTCTTTTCTTCTTGGTTGAAATTAAAGGTAATAATATTTCTCTAATAACTATATAAAAATAATATTTTGTTAAATTTACTATTTGTTTATAGATCAGGTATCGAGTTTTCCTACAAACTCTGTTTATGAGGAAATAAGAGATTTGGATTTTGGTCCTAATACCATTGTTCTTGCTTGTAAATAACTTATGATCAATGGATACAAATTTATTATCATTGAAAGAGCAAGGAACATGAGAACACAGCATGATGGTGTTACGCCAACTGCCAAAACAGACTGTTATTCTAGTTAATTGGATAATTGACCTTGTTCTGAAAATATAGCTTATTACGGAGTCATAGAGAAAATAATAATTTTATATTTTTACTTGCATGGTCATGTCACTATGATGAAATGTCAATGGTTTTATTCAGTGAAGAAGCAAGGCACCTTTATTGAGGATTGTGGATTTTGAGTTATTTACATGACTAGCACTCTTTCCACTGATGAACCATATGTATTGGCATCAAAGGTGAAACAATTTATTTATGTTAAAGATCATCTTCATCCTAAATTTGGTGTTTTTATGGAATTAAAACCCATAAATGTTTTCGATGATGGTGATGATGAAGTTGACACTATCCCTACTGCAATTAGAATCAATTCATTTATTACTTATGATGACTCCAATAGGTCAATTTTTAGAGTTGATTGTGAACCCAAAGTTGTGGTGGGAAATGTATAGAATCATACAGTTGTGTTTCACAAACATGTTTCACCTACATCATTTAGAGTATTTATCCTATACATACATTCAAACCACCATAAATATTTTGTCTCTTTATTTTTTTTATCAAAATGGTTTTCCTATATTTTGTTTTTTGGGTTACACATTAGTTATCTGTTTTTAATTACTTCCATATTTGTTTTCATTACAGGAAATGACACCCATTTAAGAGATGTCGTAGAAAAAGATGATAGAAAGTAATCATCGCATGACACCGATGGGAGTTCCTCCACTTATCCCTATTGTGAGTATTTTATTTGAAATATATATATTTCAATAACTTATAATATCATGTGTTTAATTTTGGGTTAAGCTTTTTTACCTTATCCACCCTCTAGATGAGACATATCCGACGAGGAGCTTGATATTGCACCCATTACAGAGGATGGTGGTAGTAGGGGGGTGGTTTCAGAGTTATACGATCATCTGGTTGTCCCGATACTGAGTTCGGTGGTACGAGGGCTCATGGTGCGAGAGTTAGATGATCCATTGGTCGTACCTGATTAGAATATGCCCCTACCACAGATGTATCTTCTCCACCCCATTTTGATCCTGGTCTGTCTTTAGGGACACGCGGGATATTTAGGTCTCCGATGTTTGCACAACCAGTTGGACAGACGTTTATGTCATCATATTTTGCTTCTGGTTCATTATCTTTGAGCTATTATATTCTACCTTCTTCGACTCCTTCTATGACACAGTATGTCGCTGTGGAGTGTACACTAAGGGACACTCCACCTATATAGGATATACCTTCAGTTTCTGCACATCTATTAACGCCCATTGATCTGACTCCCATGGGTATATTTATATAACTCTAACAAATTTTTATAGAAAAATTTATTTTTATTATAACATGTATTTTTTTCTTTAATAACATATTAATATACTGATAGTATGTTGGGAGGGGGCATACTCACTTGCGTGCAGTATGGAAATGCCACACATAGTTGATGGTTTAATACAATGATGATGGAAAGATGATTGATAAACCTAGGAAGCAATGTCAGGGTTTTTTGGCCATGCAAGAAAAATACTCTGACATCATTTCAGTTTGCCCTCTCTCTTAGAGACATCTAGCACAAAAATTCAATGATAATGTATGGGAAAAAATATGGGTAAAAATATATGGGATTTAATGTATTATTTTATTGTATTTATAGGAAATAATCTATTGGGATTCATCTTCGGTTTAACTTCCTTGATAGCGATGTTGCATGACCAGCACGTTTAAAAAAGCTAGGAGATATTTGGAGATCTTATAAGAATGAGTTGTATGATGGCTGGTGTGATAGAGTGGGAACGGAGTGGAAGACAGTACCTATTGTGGATGACATCCCGATAGAGAAATATCGCCAAATGATTACCCATTGGGTGACTTCTAAATTTAAGGTATTAATCCCATTTGAGGTATTTAAATGACAGTTTTCATATTTTGCATTAATATTATCATATTTATTATTAATCATTACTTTGGAATATTTTGAAAAGAACAAAAAAATATTGATACAAATCAACACCACCACACTTTGGGGCTCACAACTATGTCATATCATGAGAGACAGCTAGTACAATATAGTTGTTTATATTTTTTTCTTTTGGACTTTCCCTTTTTCTTGTTTCCTACTTAAATTATGTTATTTATTGAATATTGAATATGTGCTTATACTTGCACTTTATATTGTTTCAAAGTCATTACAGAAGCACAAATTAAATATTTAAGGATGTCTCCCATGAGAAAAAATGTTTTTCTCGAGTAGAAGGAAAAAAGATGGAACTGCATTTAATGAACCAACACAAAAACTATTGTAAGTTTTAATTGGTTTATTTCATTTTTAATATCTATTTTAAAATTAATATTCTATTAATATTTTTACTGGCTACATTAGAGGTCCTTGTTTCCCATAAGCCTGACATTTTTGGCCCACATGATCATTTATACCAGGTTTTGGGAGATGAGCACTCTAGTCGAGTACGATGTTGACCTGGTAAGAATATTGTCCCAATGAGGTATTGGTCTTCTCCTGGTTTCCATTCTAGTACCACCAAGTTGTAACAGGTCAAGGAGCATGAAAGGCAGTCTGATAAAAGGGTCATAGAGTTTGAAGAACAGGTTCAAATGAGGGAGAAAGAATTTATGAAACCGATCAAAGCATTATTTTCATCACTTCCACCAGAGGCCATCACGGCTTGTCAGACATAGATGTCGTCGATGGGTGAATTATCGAATGCACCAGGTAGCAGTTCTAGTGGCGGTCAAGATATTGACATTCCCACTGATGATGAGGATGCTGAAGAGGAACATTTTGGGGATGATGATGATTCCAATATCGAGGGTGAGGATGAAGGTAAGGGCGAGAGTGAGGATGAGGATGAGGGTGAGGATAGGGCCGAGGATGAGCACGAGGATGATGAAGAGGATGACGACGAGGACATATATGGCGGTGAGGATGAGGTTGATGATGAAAGTGGTGATGGTGATGGTGATCAAGGGAAGATTGATCCATTACATTTTTTACTGATATTTATGACATTTGATTTTTTATTTAACATGTATGTCTTTCTACTTCAAATCCTATCACACCTTGCACAAACCCATCACACACTGCCAACCTCCTCCCTGGACATCAGACATCCCTTAGAAAGGCCCCTAGATAGCCCCATAGAGAGCTCCTCAAATAGAACCACCACCCACCACCCTAGACCCCGGATAGCCCCTCGAACATCCCCCCTGACAGCTTCCTGGACAGCCCCCCGGACAGCCCCCCACCCTCCACCTTGGACCTCGGACAGCCCCCACCCTCCTCCCTGGACCTCTTAAATCCCCCCGAAGATCCCCCCAGACAGCCCCCACCCCCTCCCCCTCCCTCCCCCCCCCACCCTCTAACATGGACCCCAGACAGCCCCCCACCCTCCTCTCTATACCCTAGACAACACCCCCCCTCCCACCGTCCTCCCAGGACCCCAGACAGCCCCTCGGACCCCCTCCCCCGGACACCCCCCCCCCCCCCCCGTACACCCCCTAACCTCCTCCCTGGACCCCGGACAGCCCCCAGACAGCCCCCTAGACAGCCCCCCCCCCCAGGACAGTCCCCCCAACAGCCCCCCTGGACCCCAGACAACCCCCGGACAGAATTGTTCTCAAATAAATTTTTACCACCCATTGAAGGTGAACTTAAGGATGAGTTATCTTAAATGGGAAGACTATAAGAACCTGGGTTTTTACACTAGTATGGATATTTTTTAGTTCAGTATAAATCTTTATTTTTTACCAAATAGGGAAGCCTAATGATGTTATAATGGTTTATGGGGCTTCTGGATCTTGTACGGAGCTTGGAACCCCGATCGACGTAGAAAAACACTATGCCTCATGGTTAGTAAAAAATTTAAGTCCATCCCACAAGGTATCCACCAACCATATAAGGCTGTATATTAGATTAAATGTTCATGATTTTACCTAACCATGCACCAGGGGATGAACATCATGCACAATGTCTATAGTTTTAGTATAAGATATTATCACTGTTGTTGCACGATTTTCTTAACTGGCATATAGAAAACCGAAAAAACACATTAAGATTGTGTTGATACATTATTAAAACGATCCATGAGTCATATTTGACATGTATGAGTCCAAAACGCCTCAATACAAGGCACGGTGTGGTCGGTGTCACCTAAAGTGTCTCTCTTTTGTTTAAAATGGACAACTGTTTAAGTAAAAACAACATGCATATGAAAAAATGACCAAATATATTTGGATTGTGTTGATAATTTAATAAAACGACCCATTGGTCATATTAGATTTTTATGACTCAACCCCACCTCAATTCGAGGCATGGTGTGGCCCTTACCACTCAAAGTGTCTACCTTTTATTTGAAATGGACAACATTTTAAGTGAAAACAACAACTAACATACAGAAAACTGAACAAACGTATTTGGATTCTGTTGATTCTTTATCAAAATGATCCTTGGGACATTTTTGACGTGTAGTAGTCAACCCTGCATAAATCCAAGGCATAGTGTGGCTGGTACTACTCAATTTCTCCCTCCTTTATTTTAAATGATCAACATTTTAAGTGAAAACAACAACTGGCATACATAAAACCAATCAAATGCATTCAGATTGTGTTGATAATTTATTAAAACAATCCATGGCACATTTTTTATTTGTACGAGTCAACTCTGCATCAATATATGGCATAGTGTGGCCGGTACCACTCTATGTGTCTCTCTTTTGTTTAAAATGGACAATGTTTTCTGTAAAAACAACTGGCATACGGAAAGCTAACCAAATGTATTCGGATTGTGTTGATACTTTATAAAAATGATACATGGAAATTTTGTGACGTGTGGGTGTCAACCCCACATCAATCTGAGGTGCGGTGTGGCCGGTACCACTCTAAATATTTCTCTTTTGTTTAAAATGGACATCATTTTAAGTGAAAACAACAACTGGAATATGGAAAACCAACCAAATTCATTCGGATTGTGTTGATAATTTAGGAAACCAATCCATGGGACATTTTTCACATGTACAAGTAAGCCTCATATTAATCTGAGGCATGGTGTGGCTGGTACCACTCTAAATGTCTCTCTTTTGTTTAAAATGGACATCATTTTAAGTGAAAACAACTGGCATATGGAAAACTGACCAAACACATTCATATTATGTTTATAAATTATGAAAACGATCCATGAGTCATTTTTGATATGTATGAGTCAACCCCGCCTCAACTTATGGCATGGTGTGGCCGGTACCACTCAAAATGTCTCACCTTTATTTGAAGTGATCAACATTTTAAAGGAAATCAACAAATGGCATATGGAAAACCAACCAAATGCATTCAATTTGTGTTGATACATTAGTAAAATGATCCATTGGTCATTTTTGATGTGTACGACTCAAACCTGCATCAATTTGAGGCACGGTGTGGCCGGTTTCACTCAAAGTGTATCCATTTTATTTGAAATGGACAACATTTTAAATGAAAACAGCAGTTGGCATATGGAAAACCAACCAAATGCATTCATATTGTGTTGAGAATTTAGTAAAATGATACATATGACATTTTTGATGTATACAAGTCAACCCCACATCAATATGAGGCATGGTGTGGCCGGTACCACTCTAAATTTTCCTCTTTTGTTTAAAATGGACATCATTTTAAGTGAAAACAACAACTGGCATACGAAAAACAAACCAAATATATTAGGATTATATTGATACATTAGGAAAATTATCCATTAGTCATTTTTTATGTATATGTGTCAACCTTGCCCCAATCCGAGGTGTGGTGTGGCCGGTACCACTCAAAGTGTCTCACCTTTATTTGAAATGATCAACATTTTACATGAAAGCAACAACTGGCATACGGAAAACTAACCAAATGCATTAGTATTGCCTTGATACATTAGGAAAATGATAAATTAGTAATTTTTATGTTTGTGACTCAACCCCACATCAATCTTAGGTGTGGTGTGTCCGGTTCCACTCAAAGTGTTTCACTTTTATTTGAAATGGACAACATTTTAAGTGAAAACAACAACTGGAGTAAGAAAAACCAACCAAAAACATTCATATTCTGTTGATACTTTAGGAAAACGATCCGTGGGACATCTGTGATGTCTAGAGTCAACCGCGCATCAATACAAGGTATGGTGTGGATGGTACCACTCTAAATGTCTCTCTTTTGTTTAAAATGGACCTAATTTTAAGTGAAAATTGAAACTGACATACAGAAAACAAACCAAATGTATTTGTATACTATTGATACTTTAGTAAAACTATCCATGAGTCATTTGTGATGTCTATGAGTCAACCTCACTTTAATCTGAGGCACGGTGTGGCCGGTACCACTCAAATTGTCTCACTTTTATTTGAAATGATCAACATTTTAAATGAAAACAACAACTGGCATACGAAAAACTGACCAAACGCATTCATTTTCAGTTGATACATTAGAAAAATGATCCATTAGTCATTTTTGATGTGTACGAGTCAACCCCACCTCAATCTGAGGCACGGTGTGTCTGGTATCACTCTATGTGTCTCTCTTTTGTTTAAAATGGACATTGTTTTATGTAAAACAAATGACATACGGAAAACAGAACAAGCGTATTCAGATTGTTTTGATACTTTAAAACAACAATCCATGGGTCATTTATGACATGTACGAGTCAACCGAGACTCAATCCAAGGCCTGGTGTGGCTGGTACCACTCAAAGTTTCTCACTTTTATTTGAAATGGACTATATTTTATGTGATTTCAACAACTAGCATACAAAAAACCAACCAAACGCATTCATATTGTATTGAAACTTTTAGAAAATGATCCATGGGACATATGTGACGTGTAAAAGTCAACCTGGCCTTAATCCGAGGAATGGTGTGACCATTATCACTCTAAAATTCTCTCTTTTGTTTAAAATGACCATCTTTTTAACTAAAAATGACTCGCATACAGAAAACAGACCAAACATATTCGAATTTTGTTGATAATTTTTCATAGTTATCCATGGTCCATCCTTACACAATCTACTTCTCATGTGAGGAACCCCTATTCTAAAACACATGACATATAATACGCTAAGGACAACTATATTCCCTAAGTCACACAAGCTCATTGATACACAACTAGTATCATCGTCACTATGTTCAAAGACACCCTCCCCAAACCATGGGACATTATATTTGTGTTTGGTTGAATCAATTTATTCATTTATTTATTTTGGGTTATTAGCTTATAATTTCTGAATTCAATCTTGTATGTGTTATAAAAATGAAATTTGTATGTATTCTTAATTCTGTATCACATATAATTTTGTATTCAGTTTTTAATGTATTGTATTCATAATTGATTATTAAATTATGTATCATAATAATTATCAGTTTTTAATTATGTATAATTATTATGTATTGTATTTTATTTGGTATTTACTATTGTACAATTCACATAGCAGTACAACAGCACACAGAGCAGGCTGCAGTGTGAATTGTATAGAAAAGCCTAAACTAAAGGTTTTAAACCGTTGGTATAGGTTCTGTATGAAATTATTTTACCAACGTTTCATAACCGTGGGTAATAAACCTTTACCAACGTTTTAACCCTTTGGTATAGGGGTGAATGGAAGACTATTTGTTAGCAAAAAAAATATACCAATGGTTTTGAAACCATTGGAATATATGTTTTATGAGAACTCTATACCAACAGTTTTATTAAACCATTGGTATAAAGTATATTTCTTCACATATAACAATGGTTCATCTTTAATCGTTGGTATATGTCTATTGTCACGGCTTACTTGGATATGGTTTCTAAAACTGTTGGTATAATTTATAAAAATAGTTTTCCACCCTATACCAATGGTTTTCAACCATTGGTATACCATTCATTTTCAGTAGTGATGGTATCAGTTGTGAAAATCCTTTTATTGTGATTAGTGATTGTTTCTCTATGCGAAAATAAATCGTATCACTATATATAATGGGGTGTGATGGAGAAACATCCCCATTAACTACCTTGGTGTAACACATTTTTGGAGAAATGTGAGGAGCCAATTTCATAGAGTAATTAGCTCTGGAATAAATAACCAACTAACCAAACAGAAGGGGAATTCCATGTATCAAGCAATGATGGTTTGTTTGGTTAATTATTTCATCACAAGTTAATGTGTTTACTCCAACTCTATTTAATATTTGAAAATAGGTCTCTTCAAGGGGTTGTATATTATGATTTGAAGTTTCATATGAACTGGTTTTGGCAATGAAATAAAATTTGTAACTAACTTGAGGATGGAATGTATCAAACCCATATAAATGGGGGGAAAAGGAATCAAGGACCTAGAAATATTCAATGATGGTTTTTTTGGAAAATTCACATGGAACATATTAACTAATAATAAATGCTCTGGTTATTTTTTATCATGAAGGTCAAATAGAATGTTGATAGAGGGGTACCCACACAACCTTGGGTCTTTATTTTGTCCCATAATAAAGAACTACTTCAATGAAATCATTAAAAACATCAAATATATAATTAACATGAATTTTAATGTCAATTTTGGGAACAACTGTTATCTTAATAAACCAATTAGATATAGTTTGATCATCCCTTCTATAAAAAATGATGATGGCCATTTCAAAACACTTTGATCAATAAAATATATTTCAATTTTTACCCATTAAGGATGAAACAGAAATCAAAAATCACACTTTCATAGACATTGAAACACTGGTGTGGAGTCCTGGTAGCAATGGGAAATACATTTCCAAGGAATATTACAATATGAAAAGTGAAAGACTCACCATGATACCATCGTGGTTGTAAAAATTCATGTTAAACTTCATATAACCTTTGAGATTAATTTTTCAATGTAGAATATAGAAAAAATAGATTCCAAAACATGACTAAATGATTAAGGTTGAATAATGTATTTTTTCTCCCTTCTATTTATGATTTAGAGCTGATGAGAATAAGCAACACATTTTCATCATCATGAAATATGCAATAGAACTATGTAAATATGCATATTTTGTTTTTGGACATGAGAATAATGTAGGTATGAATTTGGAAGAGCATAAAGAATTTATTTTCAACTCTGGATAGATCGACCAGGTTCGGCACCTCCTTCTAGAATCCATAGAATACATCTTCATATCGATTTGTAGGGAACAAAATTGAAGGTTTTTTATGAAGTAGAACCCTTTATAAATTATATAATAGGGGATATGAACTAGGAGGTACATGGTATTTCAATGGTACAAGTGGGAGAAAGTCACAACAACATGAATAATAAAAAAATTCTATGACTAGTGGGTGTCTCAAGAAAATCTATGTATACTATGTTATCAAAATTGGGAGTTGGATTCCCCTCATTATCTTGTTGATTAACGCTATTTTTGTTTGTGTGGCCTCTAGAATGTCACAAACATCAGTTTTTTGAGGTATTTTGCAAACACATCTTGGATTTTTCAATGTTTACTTTCATCATTATATTGGAATTGTAACTCTATAAGAATCAAAATTATATGAAATGTTGTATGTCATTAATTATTTTATTCAACAAAAGCGGAATTAATTGTGGATTGAATTTGATAATGAAACTAATTTCATGGCTCTATGGAAGAGAAGTTGGAATTTTCCAGGGAACTCTTACCCCAGTAGATTTATTTTATGGATCATTTCACTAAAAATAACATGTTTTTCTCAAATTAATATAAATAACCAAACCAAGTGTCATATGGTTTGAAAAATAGGTTTATAAATGAAGAAAGTATGATATAGACCCTCATTGGTCAATAATATTGCATCCTATTAGTACAGAATGACTTATGAAGGTTGTTCCACTCCCATAAATATAAAATTCCTTGTAATTTTTAATCTAGTCTGATTGAATTTTTTATTAACAAAATTTTAGGACGGAAATTTATTGGATCTTTTATATTCTTAATAGAATTAATTTGATTAAATACATGTGAATAATATATTTAATTATTAGGTGGTTGAGGTGGTATTAAAAGGGGTACCTTCAGATAATATCACCAAATAACCTTACCAAATATCATTTCTCATTACATTTCGGCATTATCAATTTGTTATCACTTGTAATCATTATTTTATTAATATTTTTAATCCATCAATTAACACATAATATAATTTATTCAATTCCAATAATATTTTTTTTATTTCACATAGATTTATATATATTATTATATTATTATATTTAATTATTCTTTTTTTCTTCAAAACATTGATTTAGTTTTTTAAAATTTTCAAAAGGTTTTTATTCTAATATTATTTTCAAATTATGTTTTTGAAATTTGAGTGTTTACCTTTAATATTTTATGAGGAAATTCACCCCCACTATTGCATTTTTACTATCTAAAATATACAGTAGCTATAAAAGGGATATTTTTATTAATGAGTTTTTTTCAATTATTTAAATGTATTATTATTTTCAAAATCATTAAACCATTTCTTAGAAAAAAATAACCATTTTCAAGTTGATTTTCAGACACCCAAAAGGGTCTTGAAGGACAATCGTTGGGTAGCTCTCCATTTATTGTTGGTATAAAGTATGCTTATGGAAAAATGATAGTCTATATATTTTATAGAACCATTGGATATCCTATATATAAAATTTTTATTCAGGGAAATAATATTTCATTAAAAATTTAATAAAAAATTAATATTAAATAAATTTCTACATTTCAACATGGTGGTAATGTAATTAGTTTATTAAATTTTATTTTTTATGTTACTGATTTTAATAATGATTATTCATGAAAAATGTCATTATAAATATGAAAATTAGTATACATTATGTATGAAGTTATAAATAAAGTTAATGATACTAGGCTTAATATATATAGGCATGACTTTGAGAGCTCTTAAATGCTTCCAAAAGATACTATGACTGTAGTGTTTAATATATTTATTGAATCTCTTGATTTTTTATAATTTATTAGTGAATCTATTTTTATAGATGCATTTATCTAGAAAATTCTTAGAGTTTACCAATTTTTTATACTTTTAATGTTAACATAATTCCAGAATCTAAAGATGTCAATAAAATATATAAAGAATTTCATTAGTTCTCACATGAAATATTATATAACAATCATGTTACTATTTAAAAAGGATTATAATTATTTAATTTATAATGAAATAAAAAATTGATTCAAATAAAACAAAAATGGATCATCCAGGTGTGGCTCTAACTTTTATAACATTACCATGATATCGACATGTACTCAAAAAATATAATATCCACTCATGCATAAAAATGAAAAATCACTAAATCAATGTATCATGTTATGGTTATTATAATAAGGTACACATAAAAATATATTTACCCATGAACAATAATAACTCACTAGAAAATATTCAAGGAATATTGATTTAAATATAATAACAGGAAAAACATTCAAGGACTCAATTTCCACAAGGAAATAATGAAAAAAATTTGCATTGTGTCAAAAGGCATACGATAATGACTGAATTGAGGTGAATTCAAAAATTTATCTCACTCCTTTTCATTTATCTTTTTACTCAAATATTTATACTACCTCTTTGTTAAATTATAAATATCTTATAAGGGATAAAAATTAAAAATAAAAAAATTTGACCTTTTTTTCAAAATTATAATATCATAAAAAGAACCATAATATTTTTATTTATAAAAAATATCTAACTAAAAAATTAGGATTTTAATTTTAAAATGAAACCAATAAACGAAATATTGAAAAATTTAAATTTTAAATTAAATATATTAAAAATAATAATTCATAATTTTTCGAAGGGGATGGATATTTAAATTAGTATTCTAGTTCTTAAAAACTTATTAATAGTTTCCATATATTTAAAAAAAACTATAAAAATTTGAGAAAGAATAATTTTGTAAATGGAATTTTTAAAAAATAATGATTTTAAGTAATATTTTCATTTTGTATATGAATGATGTTCTTTTCAATAATGATATGTTAGACCTAAAATTATTCATAGTTATTCTCATATTTCCAATTGAAAAATTTGTTCCATGAATGTGTGGCTTCCAAATTCATTATTATCTTACTTTAGTGAACCCAAAATATGGGTACCAAAAGATATAACTTCTTAATTATTTTTAGAAACAATAAAATATTGAAAATCCACATGGTATATGGATAGACGATGAAAAATACATGTGTAGGGTGATCATTCTAAATTCAATCGTCTCTATATATTGGTTTGTTGTCATGTTACCATTGGATTTGATTCAATATCAAAAAATATTTGTATATGATTAATTGGTTACATAGAATGAGGCATACTTTACTATGTATTCATATAATATGTGATATAGGTTTAAAAATTACATTAAAAATTATGTTTTAATGTTTATTACTAGACATAAAACCTGTTATTTACCATATCTGGTTTTTATAAAATTATATTATATATTTAAAAAATATAAAAATTAAAAATTGTATGTGTTTAGGTAAAGAATAATTATTCATGTATTTGGAAATGGTTCTTAGTTCACTATCATATTCACCCTCTTGTGATTCTCAACCGTAATCATTGACTGTGAGATTTATTGAAATTTTCTTGTATATATGTCTTAATTTGTGAACCATTCCAACTTAAAATGAGTCATACATCATCATACAAACCTAAAAAAATTATTTCATTTTTTGAGTCCATAAAACTAAACAAAATAGTAATTTTTTATAACAATATATGTTACTAGTATTGGGATAAAAACAACTTCTTTGTAATTATTGATTACTTATGATATTTACATGGGTTTTTTTCTTATCCCGGAAGAATGGTGTTTCTATGATCTTTTTTAACATTTAGAGGAAATTATGAAATTAAAAAGGATAAAAAATCTTTTAATTCATAAGTGACAATGGAAGATAAATTCATAAAAAATTCTATGATGAGTTTTGTTCTTCTTAAGGTTATCATTATACATTTTCAACTCTTATAAAACAATAGAAAATTGAGATTGTCGAAGGTTGAAAATAGACCCTCTAAGAAATTACTTGTACTATACGAATTATTTTTTCTAATATTAAAATATTTTGTCCAATGTGGTCAAGAATGAATTCCATTTCCTTTAAAATTCCCTTATACGATCCATTATATGAAAACTCCCATAAGAACACAGGAAAGTAAAAATTCTAAATGTTGTCATCATTGAATTTATTGGTTTTAAATTCATTATTAATAATTCCAAATATAATATATAAAATTTTTCCTATAAATATGATGAAGTAATTTTTATTTTACACTCAATGTAATGTAAATCCTTCCATTTCAACAATAAAATGACCATGATCTGAAAAGATTCAATTCATATCAAATTTCATGGGAAAATTTTTAAAAAACATATGATAATTTCAAAGTGATGTTAAAAAACATTGATTATTCATTACTAAAATAGAATATTCTAAATAGATTAATGATAATACCAAATCCCCATCATCTACATTACCCATGTCTCAGACTCAAGAAAAAATAATCCTCTAGATAATTATATCAAATAATTATAATACATAAATAATAAAAATAAATTAATATTAAATGAGGTAGAATTTTAAATTCTACCTCTAATATTGAGATTTATTCCATTCACGATCCAATTAATAATTAAAATTATAAAATCCCCATAAATGATGAGTTCAAAAAAATTTAATGGAACAACACTTGGGTCCTCATAGAACTTCGTGATAATCTTACATTTTTGTTATAATGTGGGTTTCTAAAAACAAAAATGATGACCAAATAAATAATATCTATAAAAGGGATCTACTTATTTCAAAAATATATATAATCAGGAAAAATGTGTTGATTATAGTTAAAAAAATTAACATGTTTCTCAACATGAATCTATTATTGTCATGTTGGAATTTACCACTCATTTCAATTCGCATTCAATTTATAATGAATGCCAGAGGTGATTTTTTAAAAGGTTTTATTTATGAAGCTTTTTTACCAAAAATACATTTTTTAAATGCTCAATTTCCATGTTCTTTTTCTTATTAACCAATAATTTATAAATCTTAAAAAAATTATATTTTCCCTTAGTATGAGAGGTTAACTAAAATTAATTTATAAAACAATTCCAAAATGGAAAATATTTTCCCCAAACATTTCACAAAAATATTTTATTTTCTATATTATTAAATGAATTTAATATTGATTATGTTATTTTTTAAAACTAAATAATATATTTGTTATAATTTTTATAATTAATGGTAAAACATGTTTGAAATAAATTTTATGGGGAAATTTGTTTTCCTTGTTTTACAAATTACACAAAATCCTTATAGAACTTTTTTTAAAAACACTATTATAATAATAAATATATAATTATTATTTTCATATATAATTATAGGTAAATTTTAATACCCATGATTAAAACGAGTTCGCTAATGTTAGATAAGGTCGTCCAATGCCGATAATAATATTTTTTGATGTACAATATGAATTCTAAATTACATTACTAAGACCCATTATAAGAACATAATTTTTTTGGTAACATTGTGATCATATTAAATATAGTACAATTTAATCACATTTAAATTCCCTTAAAAATTATTTTATATTATTTAAATCAAACTAGAAACCATGGTTTATTTTATTTTATAGAAACCTATTTTGAAATTTATTGTTTTTTTCAAATTATTTTATGATACCAATTA
Organism: Viscum album; assembly: GCA_963277665.1. NCBI lineage: Eukaryota > Viridiplantae > Streptophyta > Magnoliopsida > Santalales > Viscaceae > Viscum > Viscum album. Next base: position 399,192,644 of record OY728126.1, read on the forward strand.
GATTTTAAAATAACTAGTTGAACTTGTCATATAAATTGAACATAAATCATCTCTTATAGTAGAAACAAATATATATTTCTCTCTCAATATTAAAAGTAAAATATTTAACTTCAAATAGATTTTTCCTTTGTAATATGAATGAAAAATAATCTCTATAATATTGGCCTATCATATTTTTATATCCCTATAATATGTGACATAAATTTTAAAATAAATGTATCAAATAATCCAATCAAGTACTCTAAAACTATGAATATATAGATGAGGCATCATTTTCTTCTAAAACACTTTCAAAGACGAGATATAATTCATAAAAGTGTCTATAAATTCCTTAAACATTTTAACATATTCACTAAACCCATTCATATTAATCTCGTTGAATTAATCATAGATGGGTTGGGTATGATTATATTATGATAATTATCTCTTAAAATTTGAATCCTTGATAACTGCTTTCATCTTAATAATTTTATTTTTTTAAAATGAAAATGATTTTAAATTTAAAAACAATTTCTCTATGGTTATAATAAATTTATTAAAAGTAAACTTGAAATGATACTCTACTAAAAAGATTCATGTTTGTATAAAAACAAGTGGATGTGTTTCTATTGAATATTCTCTTAGGTATTTATAAAAAAATTGGGTTTGTAAACCCTTTCTTTATCCTGGGAATGATGAGTGGCCCTTACTAAACAACTCATTTAATACTCATAGAAAATTGTCTTTGGTTTAATGATAAAATATCTACATTATCATTAATGATTAAATGGTTTCATATGTTTTTATCTTTTTAATTTTTTATTTCATTATTATGGTATTTTATTAATTAATATGATCCATTTTAACACTCATGATTAACTAGTTGTGGGGAAGAAAATAATGTTAACATTGATGTTATTATTGAAGAGACATTTTATTTTTCAAAATCAATTTCTAAAATTAAATCTTATTTTAAAACATTGATATTTAGCAAAAAATCATATTTTTGTATTTTCAAAACTTTTTCTTAAAAATGTGTATTTTCTATTATCTTGAGCTTTATTGAATGTCCTGATTTTAAAATCATATAATTTTTTCAAATTTTCTTTTTCAAAACATTATTATTATCTTTCAAAATGAATAATAATAACTGTATGAAAAGATTTAATTATTGAATCTTTATTATCCAACCCATATTTTGACTTCCTTTCATAATATAAATGGGGGAGATGTTTTATTTTTTAAATCAATTCAGAAAGTTTACTAATTGTGGATAAGTTTTTGAAAAAAAATCGTTATAGGGTAGAAGTTATTTTTATGGTAGAAGTTTTATTTTATATTATAGTATTATTGAATTTTATTATTATTCATGAATTTGTTATCATAAAAAAGGGGATATGGATGTGAAACTAAATAATCTTTTATTTTAGTAATCAAAAAGTATCCTCAAGTGTCTAATATTACTTATTAAGTGATATAGAGTTATCTTCTTGTAATCATTATAGAAAACTTTGACGATTCCCTCTTAAAGACATATTTCACTTATTCTTGATTATATACTAAGACACATCAAATTTCACTATTCCATGGAATAAGTATTACATCACCTCCCGAAGACCCCCCCCCCCCGTATAAATCCATGGTAACTAATATTAGGTCACAATACTCCTGATTAAAGAAATCCAACCTTGGCCAAATCCATTAGCGATATAGAACAAAAAAATCATGGAATTCATGATGCAGTCAAAACCAAAAATCAATTTAACTCATGCAGATCCACACCAAATTGTATTCCTTATTCCATTATATATTCATCAAATGATATTCGCACACCATATCTTATTTTTTTCCTCAGCTACATCAATTATGGTATATCCAGAAAATCATCATTTAAGATTCCAGTTTACAACATCAATCCATAAGCTTAAAATCCATCCTTTTTTATATATAATTTCATACCACTTTTTAAGATGCATGTATAGTCTCTGTATTTTTTATGTTCATTATTTTCATAACATGGATTTCATCAAAATTAAAATACCAATTAATTCTATAACATTACTAAAGGGCTTAGCTCTTATATGTAGATACCTTTAGAGGCCTTTTATATTAAAAAAAATGGTCATTCAATCACAAAAATTTATAATTTCTCTATTATCTTTGATTGTATTCATCATCTCAAAGATCTATATCACATTTACTATTTTATAAATAGATTCTAGTGTTTTTTCATTTTTTTAGGATGTTATAGGAAGTTCTAAAATGACCAATTAAGTCAACAGTATTTTATCTTCTTTGTTCATAATACCATTAAGTTAAGAAACCATGTTTTTCATTCAACTTCCATTAAAATTAACGATAATTTATTTTTATTATTGTATAGATTCACTTTTAAATCCATATAGTCAATTAAATTTGGTTTCTTATTATAACATAAAAATCAAGGGACAGTTTTTTTAATTTTTATACCATTAAATACGTAGTAATAATACAATAAACCATTAATATATTGAGGTTAAATATATTTGAATACCTTTTGGTACTATTTAAAAACATCCTTACCAAATATCATAAATTCATTAATCTTTATATTTTCAATTACATAACACTTTAAATCATTTTTTTATAAAAACAATTATCCCAAAAATTAATGACCCATATCGTTTATTTTAATCATAATCAATTGTATCAATATTAATTTTATTCAACCTCAAAATTTAATATATAAAATTATATTTTATTACAAACATTGATGCTTTATTTATTTTAAAAAGGTTATAATTTATTTATTCATATATAGAGATGTTTTTAAAAATTGGATTATTTTCATTTAATTTTTTAATGGAAAATTAACCACCACCCCCCCCCCCCCCTTAATTTCCACATTTTACATATCTTTAACCTATATGGATGCATGGATTCCTTATTTTTTACATTATCCTTTCACATTGGGTGAAACATTCCATATAATGACCACTAATAATGACTAAGATGTCTTCCTTTCATTTTCATCAAATATTCATTTTTCTTCTATTTTTCTAGTTAAATTTCAACACTAGCCATTAGAACATGTTTAAAAATATATTTCTTATAAGATTTATACTTCAAATAAGATATTTTTTTATATCATTCATGATTCCATTTCTGACCAACCTCTATTTACTAATTTGTATCATCATACATTATTCTGGAGTGTGTATGAAGACATGCATATTCCACATAGCTTTTAAAGATTAATTAATTTAGACTTCTACGTTAACTTCTGGTGGAATTGAATTTCATTATTGAATATTTTAAAAAATACAATCTGGTTATTTCATAAACATGTTCTTTAACATTGTTGAAAATGTTTTCTTTCATTAAATTTCCATTCATTCATTTTTTATATCAATCTATGAAGTGTAGTTTTCTTCCAAAAAACATGAAACATTTTTATTTTAGTACATTCACTTTTACATTATTTTTTTGTGTGATATTCTTTTTGACATCAATTTATGTACAACCTAGAGAAGACTTCATATCGATCTTCATTATATTCTTCTAATAGAATTATGGTATCCTTTTACTAGATTTATCTGAATTGCGATTTGAATATATAAACAAAAAATCACTGTAATCATGATAACATCATCAAAATATTCTATCAAAAAATTTATGATATTCAAATATATTGGGTGTATAAATATTTTCTTTATTTTATGCACTTTGTTTTTAGATAGATGAATTTATATTAAATTAAAATTTTTTCAAAAATATGGTAGACCTTCACCATTTTATAAAGTATGAAAATTTATTCCATTAATCAATTTTCTAATTTACAAAACATCCATAACACCAATAGTAACAATAAAATATATTATTCTTCCATTAAATTATATAATATCTAATGGATGTATCTTCGAAAACTAAAAAATGAGATTCACCCATCGAAAAATCATATTGGTGAATTCTTCCTTCCTTTCTACCACCATTATTTAGGTGTTTGATTTATTTTAAAATTACTTCACATATATTTAATTGGATCATATGTCGAATCATGTACATTTAAAATAATCAAAATTTGTGTACAATGATTTACCATAAATTGGGATTTATATCTTTTTCATACCAATATATGATGTTTCTTGCTAATTTCATATTCTTATTCTACCATAAAATTGATTCTTATGTTATTTAAAACTATCGTATAGATCATTCGTAGTGTTTATTATCTGGAATTCTACAAAAGCCTCAACTTGAGTAACTTCTAGATGTTATAAGTTAATCTCTCACTAAAGAAACATTAAATTGAATTTTTTTTTAATATCTTAGAAAAATTAATTTATATTCACATTCATATTTATTTTTCCATAAATGATCATTATGGAACAAGTTTTTTCCAACAATTTATTGTCAATATCATTTAATATTCCAGATTTACTCTCCTCTTGGGTGAACATAACATTGACTCGGACATTTTATTCATTAATTAGTTATTAAAAACCTTTTTAAATATAAATTTTTAACAATAACTCATTTACAATTACTATTATACATGTAATAGTTTCTATTTTAGAATTTAATTTTATTGATATTTATCCTCAATGAGGTTATTGAATGTTTCACACATGTTTATCTTCTTAAAAAATGCACTTAATATTTCATCAACATCTGATTACAACTATGATTTTTCCTAATATAGAAGTATGATAAAGGAATGTATTAATGCTCAAAGAATAGGAAAGGAAATTTTTATATACGTATAAATTTATTTGGTAAAATATTTAATAGATTCAGTATTCTATTAATTTTTACAATCTACTTGAGATTCTTTATAAGGATCTTTCATAACATATTTATGATAAAAACTAAAACATTGTTTACCATCTGGTAATTGAGGATCTATCCTATACAACTTTTGAGTCGTAAAATTTTATTATTTTTGAGACACATTCTAACTATAGGTTTTCTATTATTTAATAGAAACTCACATGTTCCTAGAATCAATAATTTTATTGGCCACACTAGTTTTTATCTCCTAATAGGATAAAGAGTCTGATAAATACATATTAAAAAACTCCAATATTTGGATATTTTTTTCACATTAAAAACAAACATTTCACTCTATCTAGTAAAATTATATGAGAATAAATGAAGACACACCCAAGACAAAAATATTTGATGTGTTATTCTCTTAATAAGGCTAATTCAAGGAGTGTTAAAAGGATTATGTTAATGTAGCTAATCCACTATAGTGCACTACTACTATAAAATTAGAAATGAACTCATTTTACCACCTATGTCACTATCATTATAAAATTGAAATATAACTTCTCATTCAACTAATGTGTGTCCACTAATCCTAAGTAAGATGATTAAATTTTTTATGGAATCAATTTTTTCTACACGTTTTTAATGTATTATTTTTCATTATTTTCAATAACATGATGAATATCAAATAAAAATATTATATTTATGAAATTTACTTATTTTAACTCAAATTTAATTATTATTCACCCTATTCACAACTTTTATGGAACATCCCATATTTTTTAAAACTATTCACTTTTCCACAAAACTCCACATTTTTCACAATTCATTAATTTTCCAAAGAAATTCAACATTCAAGAAATATTTAATTTTTCTTGAAAATACAACATTAAAGAAACTTTATTACCATGAAATATAAAAAATCATAGAGACACTAGTCCCTTTTCATCTCACATCATAATTAATGTATGTCCTTACCGAAAGAAATTCCTTTGTAAAAATATTAGGTGATTATAGGGCCATGATATTCCCTATGTGTTAGACTATTCAAAGGAGGGGGTAGATAAATGTTTATAAATATTTTAGTACATTCATGATATGTCCATTCACAGAAAAATAAGTGTGGGAAAAAATATATTTCTTCTAAAGATATCAATTGTATGTCACCATTATCATAGATCACACTACTTTCACAATACATCAATCATTATTTTGAAAGTTAAAAAAACTGTGACTTCATCATAAAATATGAATTTTATCAAAACCACTAAACATTTATCAAACACTTTCATTTTTAGTATTTAGATGAGGTAGTCTCCAATATTAAATTTCATTACACATTTTTTAACTCTTTCACCTTCTGAAAAAAATGCTTAAATTTCATGAAAATTGAACATTTTCTTTAAAAACAAATCTCCAATTACTCTAAATATGGGATCATAAAAGAATATCAAACACTATAAAAAAACAAATTTTTTTCATGTTATCCCAAACTATTTATATAGCTTATATTCCATAATGAACCTCATTTATGGATAGCTTCTTCTAAACTCTCAGTATACACTTTTAAAAGTCATAGAGATTTCCATATTCCAAGAAATTATCTAACAAATGTTTTCACCAAGATTTTTCAACTAATATAACCAATATAAAAACAATAAGAATCACCATGGTTGATTTTTTTCGAAAAAACTACCCATTTTGGTTTCATGATAACTCTTCACCCTTTGATACAAATTTTACTTTTCTTTTTACAGCTCATTGACATGACTTTTTTCATTCATCATATATAAATCACATCTTTAGAATCTATATAGAGATAAAGATTCACTCAAGATATAATAAAATCTCAAATGACCAATTCTCAGCAAGAAAAACAATGTTAGAAGGCAATGTTCATCAATAAATCAATTCATTCTCAAAATTACCTTACATGGAACTTTGCAACACCACTAGAAAACTAAATTCCAAATTAAATAATAAGTTATTATATTTTTATCTATATACATTGAAATAACATCTTAATCATATTTTTATTTAGAAATCCCCTATGTTTACACACACCCCAAATTTGCTTCATTTTCTTCTTTCTTGAACGTCACTTATGTTGGATCAGAATATATTTGTAGATGGCAAAATACAAAATGGGGGCTGGATTGTATGTTTAAAAAACTTTCAATATCAAACCAAAAAGAAAAACAGTTTAAATTAATTTAAAATAATCTAATTCACAATACCTATAAATTTTATAAAACTATGAATCGATGTGGCCCCTATTATCAATGAGAAATATATTCGTAATTGGGTTGGTTATGATAAGTATCAAAATGAAAATTATTATAATAAGTATACTATAGGTTTTATTTAAAGCGTAATCATATTTTATGTAAATATGATAATCAGAGTAAGAAAATAAATGATAAAAATCAAAATGGTTACGATAATAACAGTATTAAAAAATAGATGATTCTACCATACATCATATTGAATCATAATAACTAATACAATTTTAAATTGTGGTATTTCAATTGAAACAATTAAAATGATATGAAATATGAATTATTAAGGAAAACTAAATGATTTACCTTTCAATTACAATTACAACAAAAATATAAAGAATATGATTCACTAAACCAAAAGAGAAGGGTATCCTTTAACCATGGATAGAGGTCCCTTAATTTATATATTCACGAAATTTTTTCTTACACACACCAGGGTAAGACTCTAATTCGATGATCATCTTCAGTCTGTCTACCTATCCCCAGCAACCCTCAATTAAGCAAGTAATCATCTCCTTTGTCTTCCTGTAGTCGGAAGCCCTCAATTCACAAACTTTTGACACCAGTCTATCTGGTTATCCATAGAAGCCATCAATTTAAATCAAAATTGATCAGTATATCACAAAGTAAAACAATACTCTTTGAGGATAAAAGTGTTTCAAACAGGAAATAAATAACTTGTATCCTTAAAATCTTTTGCACTAGGAATTGATTTTGATAGAGACCTAGCAGAGTATCTCTAGAATGTAAAAGGTTGTTTGAGATCAGTCGAATGACATGGAATTTATATCCTTCATCCCAATGGAGATATTCATGCTCTAACATCCATATTTTTCCAGAAAATTCAAAGGTACTTGGACATTTGTCACTTCAATGTACATATTAAAATAGAATACATGGATTAATTTTAATTGAAATACATAACAGATTGCACGAAATAAAATTTATAAAAAATATTTCCTTTTATAATAATTAATCTTTATTAGAAATGATAAGGTTAATACTTATGATTTTGATAAATAATATAATATGTGGTTACGATTGAAACCGTGATATGTAATTACGATTGCTATCATGTTTTACAGTTATGACTATACAACAGTTATGATTGAAAACATGACATGTAGTTATGATTTGAAACTAGTCATGATTGAAAGAAAAACATAAAATTATTATATAAAATAATACATGAATTTATAGTGAATATGTTGTTATGAATGTTGACATAATATAGTTATGATTGAAAAAAAAATCAGTTATAATTGAAAACAATACATGTGGTTTCGATTGAATATAATACATGTGATTACAAAAGAATACAATACATGCTATTATGATTGAATACAATACATTCAGTTACAATTGAAAACATTATAGATCATATATTAAGTTAATAACTATAGAATTCATTTGGAAATAATTTTTTATTTCCTAAAGTAAATTGATGGATAAGTCAAAACAAAACTATCAACTCAACAATATCATCATTTTTTGGAACGAAAAAAATGTAAAGATAAAGTTGAAACAAAAAACATATCCCCCTTATGTTTTATAACTCTTCTAAGAATAATGGTGAATATGAATATTTCACTATTAGGATAAATTATCCCTAAAGATCATACTCTTCTCTGTAAGATATTACTCTCCCTTTTCCAAGGATTCTCCCTTAAATATAATATTCTTTATTTGTTGAACATATTTCCCTAATATAAAACGTTCTCCCCTATGTGATTTTCAAAAAGTGAAGAATCTTGATAAACCTATAAAGGGTTAGATAAAAAACATCTAAACAATAAAGTTGTAATGGAGAAAGCATTTGATTTGATAAATAAATACCACAAGAGTTCGAAAAGAAATTGTTTCTTCTCTTTTTTCATTCTCCATGAGATTGAAATATCTATCTTCAATATTTTAAATTATTTTTGGTCTTCCAACAAATTATCAAAAGATTATTGTTGAACCCAAAAAATTTCATCTTGTTCTACAAAAAACTTCTGTTGGTTACTAATTTTCTCCGCTTGAATCTGATTAATCTCTTCTTGTGCTTTGATCTTTTTCTTCTTGAGCATGAAAACTACTGTTTAGATTTTAAATACTTTCTCTTCAATTGTAACTCCTTATTTCAACAGAATATTTTCATTTTGTAAATTCAAAAAATTATCCTTGAGATTCATAAACTCTTCATAGTGAATTTAATTTGAAGTAATAGGACTTTTAAATGCCTTCAATTTATCATTTATATCACTAATCATCATTTTTTAAGCTTAATTATGACTATTTTCAATATTTCTTATATCATCAATATTATCCTCATGAAATTTTACATTTTCATCAATGTTATACAACCACATGACAACTTTATAACAATCCTTTCTATGTTATAGAGCCCATTCTTGAAAACCATTAAAATATTTTTCATGTTTCATAAATATACCCACCAAAATCTTGAAAAAATATGTTCTTTCATTATTGATATTTGAAATAATTTTTATCACGCTTCAATTTTTGGAAAAAAATTAGTTTTCTTTTCCAGTTGATTCAATGCATGCACATTGTATTGCACTCCTTAGATTTTAATTATTTGTTCAGAATCAGTATCTTCATTGAAATATAGAATCTCACCATAATGATTTCCTATATCCACATCCTAGATTTGTTGATTATAATTTTTATCATATTTTATGTATTATTGTTCTTCATCTAGAATTTTAATTAATTTTTTTCATATAATATTTTTAGAAACATGCTTTGTCGACTGACTATCTGGATATGGAAATTTGAGTGATGCTGAATTTGAGGATTCAGTGGGAGTTTTCTTTTCAGGAGTTGTTTTTATGTTAATGACATAATTATGATTTTACTTTTCTTAGATTACATAAATTTCTTTTGTATTATCAATATAATCATAAATCTATTTCAAGACTCTCTCTTTTTCTTCTTCTTATATAAAAAATTATCTTTCAATGGAATATTTTACTTTCCTTTGATCATATGGTACCAGTTATATTAGTTTAGTAGTCTATTTTAAAAAAATCTTGGTACTAGCTTTCTATACTCATTTTAAAGGCCTATATATATCAATAGATTCATACTTTTTCTTCATCAATGTATTTTTCTTATTTTTTTCTTTGAGAGTTTATTTTGTACAAATTTTTTCAGCCAAGGACTCAGAAGAATAAAGTCCAAAGTGGGTTTACCCTCTTTCCATTCGTCCTTTCTCGTTCATCATTCAGCTAAATCCACATTAGGTATGTATTTTTGTTTCATGGATTTATGAGGTAGTTCAGAATCATCTTTATTTTTTAAAAAATAATTAATTTTTATTGTTTTGTAGCTTTCTTAGTCCCTCTAGCTATTTCTTTTTTCTTTTTTGGTCTAAGATACTTTTCGAATTTCTTTGATTCTTAATTTAGTAATCACTTCCTCCTCCTAATCGTATCTTCATTGATATGTGGAACTTTCCAAATTTTCAACTTTCGATTAATTTCTATATTGTATAGCTTCAAACATTCAGAAGGAAATTTGCACATAATTTCAAGAAACAAAAGCAACAGATATTTAGTTGCTCCGAACAACAATATCGTGATTTTTAAAAAGTTGAATCCCATGAGATTGAATTTTCTCATATTCACTAAATTTTCTAATACATAAACATCATAATATTTTAGGGTTTCCTTATCACCATTTCTCAGTACTAAAAATCCATACATCCAAAGGGATATTAAAAGATTTTCGTCCAAAAGACGATTCACCTTTCTTTTATCTTCATGAATCACGAAAGGAGAGTCCTCTAGATTCTGTGTGTCAAAATTACCTTTTTATTTGATCAACCTATGCGATGGACATAAAGAATATCCTTAAAAAAACTCCAACAAAATTAGTGGAATTCTTTACTGATGTGGTGTCATTATTCTCAGACATCATAAAATGAAATTTGAGTTTATCATCGTTTTATAAATTATTATAAAATTCAAAAACCTCATAAGAGTGAACATGATCTTGATTGGATCCTAGTCTTTCAATATGAAGAGAATTATAGCCTAGTAATTATATAATTCTTTTAAATGATGAATCAAAATTATCATAAAATTCATGATACATTAACATTTCACCTTGAAAGGCCATGGCTAAGAAGTCATTTGAAGATGTTTTTCTGGAGATGAGGAGGTTGATTCTGACATGCAATCATAACATTATCTAAATACGAAAAAAATACCTCATCTATTTGTGGAAGAAAATGGTATTGACTCTTTGAAGTGTAGTAGAGTTGTAGTGCACTTTATTGAGAAATTGATGTGAGATGAGGTATGGGTCCCTTTATATAGGTGGTGTAAATCTGATTATTGAGATTCTATGGCTCAAATTAGATCATAATAAAACCAATGGTTGATAATTATTTCAAAACCTTATGTTTTATTAAAAGGAATTATATTTTTCAATATGAATATGATAATATATTAATTAAATTGAATAAATTGAAATATCAACAATTTTGAAATGTATTATATAGTGTAATGTTTATAAATTGTACCTGTCAGAGTGTCGAGATAGATGTATTGGTGTCAATATATTGTTGTTATGATATGGAAATTCATAGTAGTGGAATAAAAATAAAATATGGTATCTAAATATATTTTGAATACAATTATGATTTCCTTTATAGTGAAATAAAAAAAAGTATAATACTAATAAAAAATTAATATCGATAATATTGTAATTCTGATAGAAATGTAATACTGATAAAATTTTAATATCAAAGAATTTTTAATACCGATAAAATTTTAATACTAAAAAATCGATTAAAATATATGAAACTGATTAAAAACATGAAAATGATTAAAAAATGAAACAAATTAAAAATATGAAAATGATTAAAAACATGAAACCGATAATAAACAAAATAAAATAAAATAATGAAACTAAATTGTACCCCCCCCCCCACTGTGAAAATTAGTAACATAATTTAAGGAAATGGTTTAAATAGGAATTATATTTGAATTATTACTTTACAAAGATCATTCAATGATTTTGTTTAATGTATTCAATTCTATTGAAAGGTAACGGTTTTGTAAAACTATTAGCATGTTTTTATTGTGTTCTGAGGAACTGTAAAACAACATCTTATATGTGTGTAATCCCTATTAAATTTATTCTAAATATCTTTATTCTTTGCATGAGAGTGTTGTACAGGGTTTTTTCTTAAGGTTATGTCACTAATGTTATAACATAGTATCAATGTTTTAGTAAAACTCATTCCATAATCAGTGAGTGTGTGCTGCATCTCCCACACATAATCACATCAATTGGTAGTTGTAACATATTTATCTTTAGTAGTGGAAAGTGATACACAGTTCTTTTTCATGCATGAACAAGAAACTAATAAATCTCCTCAAAAATGAAATATTCTTTATGTACTCTATCCATCCATTCTACAACCACCAAAGTCATTATTTGAAAATATTTTTAGTTCCAAATCATTTATAGAGGAATATAATAGTCATAAACCCATATTTCTCTTTAAATAGATAAAAATAATTTTCACTTGTTTTAAATTATATATTTTGGGATTATATTGATAAATTTCATATGAGAATACTAAAAACATTAATTCTAGATGACTATTTGTTAAGTATAGAAAAATTCCTATCTTACCTCTGAAAGATATATGATCTACTAGTTTCATAACTTCATCAAGATCATGTGTATTTGAGGTACCAATTAGTGGACTTATACTTTTAATGTTTTCATATCCATACTTTTCAAGATGATATTTATATACATATGTTGTGATATATATATTGCTTCTTGTTTTTGAGAAATTTGAAATCCAATAAAAATCATAACTCTAAAATAAAACACATTTCAAACTCAAATTTCATAAGATTCACAAATTTATAGTTATGTAATGAAGATATGATACGAATATAATGTCATCAAAAAAATTGAACAACCAAAAAAAATTTCTTTTTGTTATTTATAAAAATGGTTGGACTAGGAGTTCCCTTAATATATATTTTTTGTAACCAAAAAACTTTTTAATCTATTATACTAGGTTTTAGGGACTTTTTAATGCCACATATATATTTCTTATGTTTTAAAACATATTTAGGTTATTTTTTATCTTCAAAACCTAGGGCTTTCTACAAATTATTCCTTTTGTACATATCCATTAATGAAAGAACACTTCAAATCCATTTGAATAAGATTTGAATCAAATAATGTTTCAAAGGATAGTAGAATATGAATAGATTCATTTTTAGATATCGGGGCATAGGTTTTATCATAATTTGTTCCCTCTTACTAATTATAACCATGAGCAAAAATTCCTCCCTTATTTGGAATAATTATTCCATTTTCACCACATTTGTTTCACAATACCCATTTTAATCCAATTTTTTTGTTTATTTAGGACATTTAACTAAGGTCTAGAATTTATTCATTTTGAATTCATTTAGTTCATTTGCATAGATTTTACCCAATATTAATCTCCTAAAGCCTCAACAGTACTTTTAGGATCTATTTGGGAAAGAAATGCTAGATTCTATACTTCATTTTTTAATTAAATTATAGTCCTTTTCGGTTGATTTATATTACCAATAATAATATCCTTAATATAATTCCTTAAAAACAACTGATTTGGGATTTGTAAAACATGTTCATCAAGATAGGGTAGAAAATATTATTGATTGAATACCTCAGAAAAATTTTCATCAGTATTCACCTAATTAGAATAATCATCAATTGATGTTTAATAATTAGTTCATGAAATCACATCAAACGATGTAGGATGGGGTTTTTTAAATTCAAAAGGATAAGTTTAAAAAAATCATGTGTATTGTTTCTTTAATAGTAAAATAATTTTTATCTAATATTTTATAATCCTTAGAGGTAGTGGAATAGCCTAAAAGTATTCTTTCATCGAAGTTTGGTGATAATTTTCGTAAGTTATCTTTTGTATTCAGAATGAATAATTTGCATCCAAATACACTGAAGCTTGAAACATTTGGTTTTCAGACTATCCAAAACTCATAAGGTGTTTTTATTAACAAATGGCTTTATTAAAACTCAATTTAGAGTATAACAATCATTACTCATAGCTTCATCCAAAAATATTATAACAATTTAGTATTCAATCAACACAGTTCATGTTATCTCTTGAAGAATTCAGTTTCTTCATTATACAACAGCATTTTATTGAGGATTTATTTGCGCTGAAAGGATTTGATTACGTTCTTTTTTACTAAAAAATATTTAAAATCCAAATTTTCAAATTCTCTAGCTTTATCACTATAAATAGTTATTAATGGTAGGTTTTCATCATTTTTAAATTTTTATGTACAAGTTATAAAATAAGATAATGCTTTAGATTTCTTTTCCTAAAAACAGACACATTTAAATCTGTTGTAATAATCAACTAATACCTATACAAAGTATTTTCCTCGAATACTTCATGTGTGTGTTGGACTAAAAATATCTATATGCACTACTTTTCATGAATCATAATTTGAGACTTCGCTTATGGATTTAAAGATAGAATTATGTTTTTTTCATATTGGAAAGGGTCTAAGATTTTTGAATAATCAAATATTTGATCCTTTATATACTTATCATGTTTTTAGTAGATATTTTTCATATGTTCTTGAGGTTATATTTTCAAAACCTTCAATTCCATAACCTAGATTGGTATTCCGTTGCACTAATTAATGGTACGTCCCAGATCCAAAGGTCTTTTATGTTTACCGTGTAATCATTTTCATACCTGTTAGCGAAAAGCATAAACTCTTCCTTGGAATTTTGTACTAATAATTTATCATTCCTAAAACAGAAAATGTAACCTTAATCACATTATTGACTTTTGATTATAAGGTTGTTCTTAAGACCCTTCCTGAATAAAACAATTGAAATTATGGTTTTTCTAGGAAGAACAACATTACATTTTCCAATGATCTTTCCCTAATAATTATCTCTAATGGTAACTCTTCCACCTTTCATTTAACTAGTTTTTTCAAATAAATCATTGTTTCCATTGATATGATGATAACACCCACTATCCATGTACCAAATACTATTATTGTATTTGGTACTAATTTTTCTTATTAAAAATAAGTAATATAGATTTTTGGAATCCAATCGTTTTTGGATTATGAAATGTTGTAAAGTAAAATTGTAAAAATCTAAAATTTCATAGAAAAGTTGTCTTTTTGAAATCCAGAGGAATTATTTTTTAAAGAAAACTTTTTCTCCTAGTGTCCACTAATTTGAGACTTAGTAAAAGAATGGACACTCTGAGGAAGAAAATAGTTGTACCTAAAACTAGGTTTTGTATGAGTATAATCCATTCTAGAACTATTCTTAATAGAATGATGTTGTGAATACATTTTATCAAAACATTTCTTATGAGAAGTAAAGTTTTATAAATTTTCTTATAAGAAAAATAATTCATATCTTGTTATAATGACCAAATTCTTATCCTCATAAGTATTAGTCTTAAGATTTTGTTTTATTTATAAAAAATTTTTCTCAGAAATAGTATTTCCAAGATCCTTAGAAAATTTATCCTTCTTTTATTTTACTTCATCAAGGTTTTTAGAAATATTTTTAAATTCAAAAATATTTTCTTTAAGATCATTAAAAAGATCTGATACTTCCTTTTTTAAAACATTAATTCTTTATTTTTTTTATCAAGATTCTTATTAATATTACTATTTTCATTTTCAATTAAATTAGAAAATATGTAGACTTCATCAAAATAAGTTAAAGTATTATTATCACTAGATTAATAAGATCCTTCATCTGAGGATTTAGAATACTTTTCATTAGGATAGTTATCATTTATAGACATATTGGTTAATGATTCGTCATTGTGTACCTTAGCCATGGAATACTTATTTTCTTTTGGAATCATTGTATAAAGAAAAATATTCATTTTTTTATAATATTAATTTTTTCATAATATTCATTTTTTGAAAACTTATTTTAACATCTATTTTAATGTATATTCCTTCGGTATTTCTTGTTAATATTAGGACAATCTGTTATGTTGTGTCCTATTCTTTTACATTCATAACAAGCCAAATCTGAATCCTTCTTAACATTTCGTTCATTTATTCTATTTTTATATTTGTAATGAAAAGAATTCAATCCAAAAATCGTGTTCATCCTTCGAGAAAGATTAGGTTTTTAAATTTTATATTTCTCATATTCACTTGAGTCTAATTGAAAAATAACTTTTTTTTCGTTGACGACTTTACTGTTTTATCCAAAGAGCGTGATTTGAATTTATTTTTATTTAAAGAAAATGAAACACGTCCATTATTATTATTATTATTATTTTATTCATCTCTCTTCAATATATTATCATGTTGAAAGATAGTTCAAATAAATCATCAATTGTTATATTTGTAACTTTTTCTGATTAATAAATAGAAGATCCCTTTGATTCACATTCATTAGAAATGATTTTTATGATCTTATCAAAAATCATATAATTATCTAATCATTTTTCTCCCATTGACAGAAATTTTTTTATGATAGCCATGAATCTTTGTCAAACTTTAACTATTAGTTCTCCATTAGGGAAAAACAAGGATAACATGCTCTAATCATGGATCTTCGTGTTTCTATAAAATTTGATCTTCTAAAATGTGTAACATCCAATTTATTCAAAATAAAATTTGATGCTTTAAAAGAAGTTATATACCTATGTTTGTTCCTAGTCATTGGACACAACAATGTATTGTTTACATTATTGTTTAACTAATATTATTTCGTTTCTTGATTTGTAAGAGTTTGGACTTCCTTATCAAGGATTTTATAATCTACAGTGAGCATAAAAAAATTACACACCAGTGTTGATAAGAAAGTATTCATTTTATCTCTCTAGTTTTAATAATCATTACAATCTCAAATAGGTGGTCTTGTTGGATTTATATTACCAGTAAATCCAACATTTATTCTCACCATCTTACAAAACAAAACTTTTCCACTTCACACGTTAATATAGTATGTATTTATAAACAAGGATTTAATCAAAAAAATAAATCTATCTTATAAGAGAAAAGAAGAAAGATAAACAAAATAGAATCATCTACTAATAAAAATGTTTAAATTAGTAATTTAGAGACCTCATTTGATACAAATTATTGGATAGAAATGTGTATCTAAATGACACAATACAAGAGGGAGTGGGGTGAATTGTATAGTTTAAAAACATTTTTTATGAAACAAAAGGATACTTAGTTTAAAAGAATTTAATGTAATCTAATTGATAATAACACTAAATGTGATAAAACTATGAATTAGTGTGGGCCCCGGTACCTATAAAAAATATAATTTTAGTTGTGTTGGTTACAAAAAGTATCATAAAAATATTTATTATGATAAGTATAAAATAAGTTTTATTTAAATTACAATGGTATTCTCAATGAATATGATGACCAGATTAATTGAATAAATGATTGTAATTACAATGGTTATGATAATTAGATTATTACAACAATAGATTATTCTACCATATAATGTATATAATTTTAATCACTAATTCAACATGAAATGGATGAATACTAATTGAAATAATTATAATGATATGAAATATAAATTATAAGGAGAATTAAAATATGTATCTTTCTATTATAATTATAATGGAAATGTAAATAATAAAATTCTACTAACCCAAATAGAAGAGTTTCCTTTAAAATAGGATAGAGGTCCCTTGATTTATTCATTCAAGAAAGTCACTCTTACCCACATAAGGGTAATACCAAAATATGACGATCGGATTTAGTCTTTCTACCTATCCCTGACAGCCATTGATTAAGCAAGTAATCAGCACCTCTATCTTCTTTATCTTGTATGCCCTCGGTCCACAAAAGATCAGAACCAGTCTATCCACCTATCCCAAGAATCCCTTGATCATAATAATTATTAATTAGTATCTCACAATGAAAAACAAAACTCCTTGATTATACAAGTTCTTGGAACGAGCTTTTCATGACTTGTATTCTTCAAAGCATTTTCACATTGAAATGATTTTGAAAAGGCTCTCACAGTGTATCTATATATTAAAAAAAACTATTCTGATCTCAGTTGAATAACCTAGAATTTATATCTTTCAACCCAACGATCGTATTCATGCTCCAACTGTCATATTTTCATAAAACAACAGACATATTTGGACACCTTCCACTTTAATGGTCATATCAAAATAGAATACATGACATTGTTTTAATTGAAATACATAATAGATTGCATGAAATTATTTCGATATAAAATATTTCCTTTTATAAGGATGATGCTTTACTAGAAATGATATTTTTAATAATGGTGACATTCATAAATAATAGAATAGGTTGTAATAATTGAGACAATGATATGAAATTACAATTAATATCAATTTTTATAGTAATGATTATACACCAGTAATAATTGAAAACAAGACCTAAATTTTTGATTGTAAAACAGTTCAGATTGAATTCAATGAATATTATAATTATAGAAAAAATAAATTTAGTTAAATTTGATATGTAGTTAGGATTTCCAATAGAATATAGATACTATTGTAAAAAAATATGCAGTTACAATTGAAAACAATACCTATAGTTACGATTGAATACAATACATGCAGTTCCAATAGACTATAATACACGTGTTTATGATTGAAAACAATAAACACGGTTATGATTGAATATATTATAGATCATATTCAATGTAAATTAATATGGAATTTACTTATAAATATTTTGTGATTTCAAAAACAAAATAAATAGGGAATTCAAAAAAATATTTGACTCAATAATCTCTACCTTTTTGAAAGGCACTAAATGTAAAGAAAAAGATAAATCAAACTAATTTTCTTCCCTTGAGTTTTATAACTCTTTTGAGAATAATTCTGAAAATTAATAATTCCACCTTAGGTTAAAATTATTCTTATGGATCTTACCCTCTTCTATTTAAGATATTACTCCATATTTTTTAATGATTTTACCCCGTAATATAACATTCATTATTTTTTTTAAAACATTCTCTCCTATATAATACTTTCTCTGCATTTGTGATTTTAAAAAATGGAAAAATCTAGACAATTATATA
This sequence comes from Viscum album, assembly GCA_963277665.1. Lineage (NCBI taxonomy): Eukaryota > Viridiplantae > Streptophyta > Magnoliopsida > Santalales > Viscaceae > Viscum > Viscum album. The sequence goes on from OY728126.1 coordinate 399,211,738, forward strand.
AAGGGTTAATGTAATAAAACATATGAAACAATAAATATTAAACATAGTATGCTTTTAATTTGATAACTAAATACAAAAAGAGTTCAAAAAGAATTAATTTCTCTTCTTTTTCCTTCTCCATGAGATTGAATACAACTAACTTCATAATTTTTAATTCATTTATGTCCTCTATTAACTTGTTATGAGATTCTTGATGATACCAAAATTGTTCTTCATGTTCTACAAATAAATTTTCTTGATCTAAAATTCATTCTTATTGAATCCAATTAATCTCTTCCTGTAATTCGAGCTTTTCTTCTTGGGCATGAAAATAATCTGGTCGGATTCCAAATACAATCCCTAGGATTTGAACTCTTTTTTCTAAAAATTTAGTTTTAATTTTTTAAATATAAAATGTTAACTTTATATTCTCAAAATATTCAGAGTGAATTTCTTTTAGATTATTGGGACTCTTAAATGTATCCACTTTCTCATTCATTTCATTGATAACCCTTTTGTAAGTCGAATTAATAATATTTAAAAGATGCTTTATTTTGTTAATATTTCCCTCTTGATGTTCTAAAATTTCATCAATATTATAAGACCACTTTAAAACTTTTTTATAAGCCTTACTATGTTCGATAGCCCATTCTAAGAAAACATTTAAATGATCTTTGAGTTTTATAAATATTCACATCAAAATCCTAAAAAAAAAATTCATTAACTCATTATGACTATTTTAAAGAATTCATATCTTTACATCAATTTTTAGAAAACATGGAATGATGTTTTCCAGTTGATTCAATTGTTTCTCAATTTATTTCACTCCTTTTATTGTAATAGTTTCATTAGAATCATTACCTTCATTGAAATCTGGAAGCTCTCCATAATGAGATCCTATAGCCACATCCCCAATTTTTTAATGCAGATTTTTATTGGCTTATACCTCTTATTATTATTCATCTATAATTTGAATTAAATTCTTCGGTTTTATCTTTTTAGCAACTTATTTTGAAGACTGTCAATCTGAATATAAATTTTTGAATGATTCTTCTTATGTGGATTCATGGGGGTTTTTAGGAGAGTTTTTTCTATTAACAGCTTTAGTTTGATTTTTATTTTCATCAACCTCCTCCCCCACCTCTTCTTCTTATTCTTATTCTTTATTTTCTTGGTTTCTATCATTTTATTTTTTATTGTCATTATAATAATGAATCAGTTTCAAAAAAAAACTCTTCTTCTCATTCTTTTGAAGCCAATTATCTTTCAATAGACTGTTTTCATTTTCTTTGATCAGATGGTTTCGTTTATATAATTTCAATAATTTTATTTAAAAAAATTGTGCCACTATATTACTCTACTACTTTTAAAATATTATCTATATCTACAATTTTATATTTTCTCTTATTCATCCTCTTTTTCTTCCATTCTTCATTAGAGCTTCCTGTGTATGAATTTTTTTAACTATGGACTCAACAGGATCAAGTCCAAATAAGCTTCACTTTAATTCCTTTCTGCCTTTTTCTATCACTATTTAGCTAAAACCTCATCTGGTAATGCTTTTTTTCTTTGATTAATTAGTTATTTTGTACTTAGCCTTCTTCTTTTTAGGAAATTTTTTTTTGCAACTTTCTTGCTTACTCCATCTATTTATTTTATTTGGCTTTAGGATCCTTTTAAAATTTCTTCAATTTTGAATTGAATCATAACATCAACCTCGTGATGCTATCTAAACTAATACACAAAAATTTTAAACTATAAGACTCTGCCTTAATATCCACATAAAACGGCTTCAATCATTTAGGATGAAATTTTCTCAATATTCCAGGAAACATAATAAACTGGGACTTAATTATTCAAAACATCAACTTCTTGATTTCCAAAAAGATGAATATGGTGAGATTGAATTTCCTCATATTCACTAAATAGTCGAGGAAAAAACATTATAAAATTATAGGGTTTCATTATCACCATTTCTTGGTACTAAAAATCCTTTCATTCATAATTCTATTAACTGGTAGTCACCTGAAATATGATTCACCTTTCTTTTATCTATTTGAATCTCAAAAAAAGATTCATAATCCTTTTTATCAAAAGTCTCATTCAATTTTAGAAACATTTGGGTCAGACATAAAGAATCTATTTTATATGGAACTCCAAAAAAATATGTGGATTTCAGTACCAAAGTGGTGTAATTATTCTCATAAATGGTAAAAGAAAATTTGAGATTATCATCTATTTCCATAGTATTGTAGAATTTCAGCACCTGATTAGAGTGATCATTCTATCCAATGGATCTGGGAATTTCAATACAAATAAAAATCCATATGTGGAACTTTATAATTATTTTTAATGAAGAAATAAAACTATCATAAAATTCACAAGAGATTAAACATTCACCTTGAATGTTCATAACTGATAAGTCCTTTGAAGACATTGTTTTGGGAGATGTAGCGGTTGATTATGATGTGAAAGTTTAAAACGTTTATAAATTCAAAAACAAAGACCTCCCATATTGATAGAAACCAATGGTATCGACTATTTGATGTTATGTAGAGTTTTTGTGCAATTTAGTGATAAATATTTGGGGGATGAGGTAGGGGTCCCATTATATATGTAATGGAAATCTCATCTTTGAGATTCTATGGCACAAATTATGTTAAAAAACCAACGTTTGACAATGACATCAAACTCATGAGGTTTTTTTAAATTAATTATCATATTCAAGATGAATCTAACAATATTTTAAAATAATTTGAAATAGTTGAAATATCAAAAAATTAAAAATGTAATATATTGTGTACTGTTTAGAAATTGAACATGTCAGACTATCAGGATAGATGTATTGGTTTTAATATATTTTTCTTATGAAATAGAAATTGAATGTAGTGAAATAGAATTCAAATAAAATATCTAAATATATTTTAATAAATTGGAGATTTACATTATTATATAATCAAAACAATTGTAATACTGATGAAAATTTAATACTGATAACATTATAATACCAATACAAATGTAACACCAATAAAATTTCATATCGATAAAATTTTAACTTTGATAAAATTTTAATACTGAAAAAAATAAAACCAATAAAAATATGAAAAGAAGTAAAAAAAATAAACCAATTAAAAACATAAAACCAATTAAAAACATGAAATTGATTTAAAACATGAAGTCGATTAAAAACATGAACCGATTAAAAACATGAAACTAATTAACATCACAAAACAGATTTGTACTCTCCTTTTAAAAAAGAGAATCTTATAGTAAGGATATGGTTAAACAGGAAGTAAATTTTACTCATTACATTACAATAATCATTCCTAGATTTTGTTTAATGTATTCAAATATATTGGAATATAATGGTTTTGTGAAAATATCATCACGTTGTTCTTGCATTATGATGAATTTTAGAATGATATCTCATTTAAGTAACTCATCCATAAGAAAGTGATGCCTAATATCTATGTGCTTTGAACTATAGTGATGTGTATGTTTTTTCTTATGGTTATGTCACTAGGGTTATAACATTGTATCTATGTTTTATTAAAACTCATTCCATAATTAGTTAGTGTGTATTGAATCCACAATACTTGAAAACAACAACATCCAGCAACTATATATTTGGATTAAATAGTGGAAAGTGATACATAGTGATGTCTCTACCTAACCAAGAAACTAATAAATATCTTATGAAATGATATGTTTCTTATTTATTCTTTATATCCTTTTTACAACCACCAAAGTTAGCATCTAAAAATAGTTAAAAAGAATTTATAGAGGAATATAATAGTATTAAATCCATAGTTCCCTTTAAATAAAAAACACTTTTCATAGCTTTTAAATGAGATTATTTTGGATTAGATTGATATGTTGAAAATAACTATACTAAAAACATTAAGTTTGGATGACTAGTAGATAATTATTTTAAGCATTCTATCTTTACTCAAAAAGATGATTGATCACAAGGTTTCACAGCTTCATCAAGATCAAGTGTATTTGAAGTAACGATTGTGGGTACTTACACATTCAGTGTTTTCATAACCATAATATTTAAGAAGATATTTAATATACCTATAATGAAATATATAGATTCCTTTTAGTTTTTAAAAAATTTGAAAACCAATAAAAATGTTAACTCTTCCATCATACGCATTTCAAACTCATATTTCATAATATTTGGAAATGAATCATTTAAGCATTTCTGAGTTGATCTGAATATGATTTCATCAGCATAAATTCCAATAATCTACAAAAAATTTCTTTATTTATAAATTTTCTTTATCATAGAGTCCCTTAATATAGTTTTTTTAATAAACATCATGTTATTCTATCATACCAGACATTAGGGGCTTGTTTATGGGCATATAATGCTTCAGTATTTTTGAAAACATATTTAGGATATTTTTTATCTTTAAAACCAGAGGATGTTCTATAAATACTTCCTCTTGTACATATCAGTTAAGGGAAGAACACTTCACATCCATTGGAATTTTTTTGAAATTAAGTAATTCTACAAAGGGTAATATAAAAAATATAGATTCATCTCTACCTACTCGAGAGAAGGTTTCTTCATTATCTATACCCTATTGTGGATTATAACCTTTAGCAATAACTCATGTCTTATTTTGAATGATTATTCCATTTTCATCTCATATCTTTCATAACACCCATTTCAATCAATTTAAAATTGTTTCTTACGTTCTCTCAACTAATGTCCAAACCTTATTCCTTTTGAATTCATTTCATTCATCTTCCATAGCTTATATCCAATATTCATCACCTGAATCTTCAGTAGTTATTTTAGGTTCGAATGAGGATAGAAATTTTATATGATATACTTTATTTTTTAAGGAACTTCTAGACCTTACAGGTTCATTTATATCACAAATGATACCATCACTAGTATAATTCCTTTGAAAAAATTATTTTGGGATTCTTAAAACATGTTCATCAACATGTGGTAGATAATCTTCTCGAATGAACATCTCAAAAAATTTTGAGTATTCTCTAGATTGGAAGAATCTCCAATCAAATATTGACAATTAATTCTAGAAAACACACCCGAGGATGTAGTTTGGGGTTGTTTAAAGACAAAAGGATCAGTTTCATCAAATTTAACATGTATTATTTCCTCAATATGACAATAATTTTTATTGAAAACTCTATAAGACTTAGAGGTATTGGAATATCCAAAAAATATTCTTTTATCAGAATTGGGTGAGAATTTTTGAAAGTTATCATATTTATTAAAATAAATAATTTTCATCCAAATACTCTAAAGTATTGAACATTAGTTTATCGGACTGTCCATAACTCATAAGGGGTTTTTATTAAGAAATGGATTTAGTAAAACTAAATTTATAGTATAATAATAAGTATTCATAGATTTAGCACAAATTTTTTTAACAATTTAGTATTCACCCAATATGGTTCTTGTTATCCCTTGATGAATTCAGTATCGTATCTCGACAACACTGTTACACTGAGGAGTTCTTGGAGCTCAAAATTTATGATTAATTCCTTTCTTCTATAGAAAAATTTAAAATCCAAATTTTCAATTTCTCCACCATGATCACTAAGAATTGTTATCAATGATAGGTTTTTCACATTTTTAACTTTAGATATAAATGTTTTAAAACAATAGAAATCGTTATATTTCAATTCTATAAAATAGACCTATGTATATATATTGTAATCATCAACTAAAAAATACATAGTATTTTCCTCCAATATTCACAGTTTGTTTCGACCAAAAAGATCCATATGTATTAGTTGTGATACATCAGAAGTTGAGACATCACTTATAAATTTAAAGATACACTTATATTATATTTATATTGAAAAGGGTCACACATTTTTGATGAATCAAGTCCAATATCCAATAGATCCTTAAAATTTAATTTCATAGATTTTTTTCATAAGTGTTTATGGTTACATTGTTATAATATTCAAAAATATAACAATGATGGGTCTTTTCTTGCACTAAGGAAAGGTAATTCTTGGCTGCTAATGTCTTCTATGTTTGTAGTGTAAACTTTTTCATGCCTACTATAAGAAATATTAAACCCATCCTTGGAATTGTGTACTAAACATTTATCATTCCTAAAATTCAGAAGGTAACCTTCATCACATAATTGGATTATGCTTATATGGTTGTTCTTAAGACCCTTAATGAACAATTAATTTGAAATTAAAGCATTTCCAAGAAGAACAATAATACATACTCCAATGATCTTTCCCAGATAATCTTCTCTGAAGGTATCCTTTCCTTTTTTTATTTCAATGATCCTTTCAATAAAATATTTTTTTCTAGAAATATGATGATAACAACCACTATCCATGTACCAAATAATTTCATTGTTGTTGCGGCTCCCTTTGTTTTCTTGAAAATAAAGAAAATAAATTTTCTTAAATCAAAACATTCATAGATCTAGAACTATTAGAAAGTATAATAATATGAATCCACATTTTCTTTAAAAAGTGGGTATTATTAAATCCTAAGGATTGTATTTTTTTTAAGATCCACTTTCCTCACAGTTTCCACCACTTTGACACTTAGAGAAAAAAGGAGAACTCTGAGGAACAAAATAGTCATTACTAAAACTAGGTGTTAAATGAGTAAAAACCATTTTAAAACTATTCCTAAGAGAATGATGTTGTGAAAACATTTTATCAAAACCTTGCTTTACATATGTAATGTTTGCTAAAAGTTTCTCTTAGGAAAAAAATCATATTTATTTCTAATAACAAAATTCTTATCCTTATAACCATTAGTCTTAGAATTTTTTTATTTCTAAAAAATTTCTCAGAAAAATTGTTTTCAATATCCATATATTTTTTATTATTCTTAGATTTTACTTCCATACAGTTTTTAAAAATATTTTCAAAACAAAAAACTTTTTACTCAATATCTTTAGAAAGATCTGATACATCATTTGTTAAAACATTGATTCTATAAATTTCTTTATCACGTTTCTTATTGATCTTACTATTTTCATTTTAAAGTAACATAGAAAATATAGAAACTTATTTACAATAATGTAATGTATTGTTATCACTAGATGAATAGGATTCTTCATCTGAGGATTCGAAATACTTTTCATTATAAAAATTATCATTTAAATACATATTGTCTAAATATTCTGCATTGTGTAGCTTATCCATGAAACAATGAATATCTTTTGGAATACTATCATAAAGACCAATATTCTATTGTCCAGAATATTCAATATCTAAAAAATCATCAATTGATTCTCCACCACTAGCACTCGAAGTATCATTTTCTTTTATCACGTTTTTTCCCTTTGTTTTTCGACGTTAATTTGACTTATATTCGAATGTTTATACCATATTACTTTTTTATTAATATTAGAAAAAATATGGTCTGATGTTTCATGTTCTATGAAAATCATTAAAAGTCACTTCTAGATCCTTCTTATCATTTCTATATGTGTTGCTCTTCTTGTATCTATACTGAAAATCCTTATTTCCTGCCATTTTTTCATCCTTCAGGAAAGATTAGCTAATTAATTTTCAAAATGATCATATTCACTTGAGTCTGATTAAAAAAACATTCTTTTTCTTGGATGAGTTTATGGTTTTATCAGGAGTGTGTGTTTTCAATTTATTTGTATTTGAATTAAAAGCAACACATACATTCTTGTTCTTTATATTTTCTACATGCTTTTTCAATCAATTCTCATGTTGAAAGAGGGTTCAAAATAACTCATCAAGAGTTATAGTTGTATCATTCCTTGACACATCAATAGGAGTTCTATTTGATTAACGTTCATCAGGAATGATGTATTTGATCTTATCTACAAGAATCTCATCATATAATCCTTTTTTGACAATTTAATATAAAATATTTATAACAGTTTTTAATATTTATTAAACATTAATTATTGGTTCTCCACAATGGAATACCAAACCATGATAATCGACTCTAATCAGGGATCTTATAATTTTTATAACATTTGATGTTTCAAAATTTATAACTTCAAATTTATTCTAATTATAATTTATTGCTTCACAAGAAGATATCTCACTATATATAATCTTGATCAATGAACAAAATAAATTATTTTTTACCTTATAGTTTAGCTGATATTCTTTCTTCTCTTTATTTTTAGAAGTTTTAACATACTTATCAAGGATTTTATAATCTCTAATAAGAATAACAAAATTTTCAACACCATTGTTGATGACTAAGGTCTTCATTATATATCTCTGGTATTCGTAATCATAACCAAAAGAAATAGGTAGTCTTGTAGGATTTGTAATATCAATAGATCTGATATTTATTCTTTCAATCTTACAATACAAAATAAACTTAGTCCACAAGTTAGTGTAGAATATATTTACAAACAAAGAGTTTATCCAACAAATAAATCTATCTTTTAATAGAATAAAAGTATGGTAAACATAGTCAAATCCTCTACTAATAAAAATAGGTATATTAGTATTTCATAGAACTCCTTTGATACTAATTGTGAGATCAAAATATCTATGTTGATTACATAATACAAGAGGGGGGTGAATTGTTGGTTTTAAAAATGTTCGTTATCAAAACTAAACGAAATTTAGTTTAATCCAATTCACAATACAACTAAATGTGATAAAACTATGAATTACCATGGGACCTAGTACTAATGAAAATTATAATCATAATTGGGTTGGTTATGATAAGTATCATAATAATATTTATTATGATAAGTATACCATAGGTTTTTTTAAAGAACAATAGTATTCTATATGAATAAGATGATCATAGTAAGAGAATAAATGATTATTATCACAATAATTATGATTATTATAGAGTTATAAAAATAAATGATTCTACCATATAGCGTATATAATCATAAGCACTAATAAAACATGAAATGAATTTATACTTATTGAAATAATTACAATGGTATGAAATATTATTTAGAAATAAAAATGAAAAGATGTATCATACTATTATAGCTAAATTGTAAATATAAACAATAAAATTATTTTAACCCAAAGAGAAAGGTATCCTTTAATATAGGATATAGTTCCCTTGATTTATAATTTCACATAAATATTTCCTACCCACACCAGGGTAAGACCTCGATTTGAAGATATACTTTAGTCTGTCTACCTATCCCCAAAATCCCTCGATTAAGTAATCAATACCTCTAACTTCCTAGCCTTGTAATTCCTTGATCTAAAAATATCATAACCAGTCTGTCTTGCTTTCCCTAGAAGCCCGTGATCATAATCAGAAATTATTAATATCGCAAAATGAAAAAAAACTCCTTGATGATAGAAGTGCTTTGAACAATCTATTAATGATTGTATTCTTCAGAGCTTTCACAAAAGGTAGTGATTTGGATTTATCTCTCATAGAGTATCTCTATATCATTATAGGTGTTCTAATCATAGTCGAATTATTTTATTTTTATATTCTTTATCCCAATTGTCATATTCATGCAACAACTTTCATATTTTTCCTAAAAATTTAGTGGTACATGGACACCTAGCACATCAACGGGAATATTAAAACATATTAAATGACATCATTTAGTTGAAATACATAATAAATTTCATGAAATATTTTTGATATAACATATTTTATTTTATATGGATTATGCTTTACTATAAATTATATGGTTAATACTAATGATTTTTATAACGAAAAGAATAGGTTGTCATGATTGAAACCATGATATGAAATAACTATTAATATCATGTTTTATAGTTATAATTATACACTAGTTACGATTAAAAGCATGACATGGTATTTTTATTGTAAACTGGTTATGATTGAATAAGATGCATATGATAATTATGGAAAATAATGCATGAAGTTACGATTGATATGTAGTTATGAATGCTGACATAATATTGTTATGATTGAAATCAAAATATTATGTTATGATTGAAAACAATTTAAGTGGTTACGAATGAATACAATACATGTGGTTACAATTAAATACAATATATGTGGTTACAATTGAATACAACACATGCGATTATGATTGAATACATTATATATTGTATTTTATGGGAATAACTATGGAATCTATTTATAAATAGTTTGTTATTTCCAAAATAAAATTAATAGAGAAGTCAAAACAAAACAATTGACTTAATTATATCCCCCTTTTTGTAAATCGGAAAACATAAAGATAATGATAAAACAAAATTTTTATATCCCTTTATGTTTAATAACTCTTCTGATAATAATGGTGAATATAACTAACTCTTCCTTAGGATAAAATTATCCATATAGATCGTACTCTCTTCTCTATAAGATATTACTCTTAATTTCTTAAGGATTACCCCATCAATATAATATTATATTTTTGTTGAAAAAATTCACCCCAATATAAAACATTCTCCCCCTTTGAGATTTTCCAAAAAAGGAATAATATAGATAAACATATAAAGGGTAAAAAACAAAACATATAAAAAAATAAAGTTGAAATAGATAAGTAATTTTATTTGATAATGAAATATATCAAGAGTTAAAAAAGAAATCAATTCTTATCAATTTACTTCTCAATGAGATTGAAAATAGCTAACTTTATTTTTTTGAATTTTTTTGTCCTCTATTAACATGTCAATATATTCTTTTTGAGCTAGAAACATTTCTTCCTATTATACAAACAACTTATCCTGATTAAGAATTTTTTCCCTCTTAAAGACAATTAATTTCTTCCTATTATTTGATCTTTTCTTCTTAAGAATGAAAAACCTATGTTCGGATTCTGAAGACCATCCCTAGTGTTTGAACTCTTTTTACCAAAAATAATTTCATTTTTTAAACTAGAAAATTTAACCATGAGATTATCATACTCTTCAAAGTGAATTTATTTTGATGTACTGTGACTATATAAATGCCTTCACTTTCTCGTTTGTATCATGGACCAACTTTTTTAATCCAAATTATGGCCATTTACATGTTTCCTTATTTCATCTATCTTTTATTTAGGATGTTATACATTTCCATCAATGTTAAACTTCCACATTACAATTTTATTAAAATTATTGCTATGTTCAAGATCCCATTCATTAAAAACATTAAAATTTTCTTCGAGTTTTAGAAATGTTTCCCTTAAAATGTTAATAGAATCCATTATCTCATTATGGCTATTTGAAATAATGTTTGTCTTTGCTTCAAATTTTAAAGAAGAAGGAATTATATTTTCTAGTTGATTCAATTTTATCTCAACGTATTGTACTACTTAGATTGTAATTATATTTTTAGAATCATTATCTTCATTGAATTATAGAATCTCACTCTAATGAGTTCATATAGCCACACCCTCAATTGGTTGATTCTGATTTTTATCAGATTCTACCTCTTCTTTTTGTTTTTATAAGGAATTTGAATTACTTTCTTGGGTGTTATGTTTTGAATTTTTTTTAATACTGACCATATAGTGATTTAAATTTTAATAATTTCACTGATGAGGATTTTGTGGGGGTTTTCGTTTCATGAGATTTTTTTCTGTTAAAAACATCAGCTTGATTTTCATTTTCCTTAAACTCTTCTTCTTCTACTTCTTCTTTTTCTAATTATTATTCCTCTTGTTATTGTTCTTGTATTTAATCTCTTTTTTTTTATTATCAATATAATCATTAAAATATTTCAATACATTTCCCCTTCTCCTTCATCAGATGCCAATTCTCTTTCAACAAATTGTTTTTCTTTTCTTTGATTAAATGATACTGGTTGTATTAGTTCAGCAATTTCTTTTAAAAAAATTTTGTCAAAATATTTCTCTACATTTTTCAAAATCATATCTATATCATTAGCTTCAGCCTTTATCTTCTAAGTCCACTTTTTATTCTCATCTACTTTGGGTGTTTCTTGGGTTCAATTTTTTTTGGCAATGCCTCAGTAGGATCAAGTACGAATTGGGGTTCACCCACTTTCCTTTATTCATTTTTCTATCTCTATTCAGATGCAAACTCATTAGGTACTATTTTTTCTCCTTTTATTTCTTAGGTAGTTAAAACTTGGCCTTCTGTTTTTTAGAAATAATCAATTTTCATTCTTTTTTAGCTTTCTTACTCCCTCTATCTATTTCTCTTTGTCTTTTCATCTTTAGGATCCTTTCCAAATTTCGTTGATTATGAATTGAATTGTAAATTAAACCTCCTCATCATATATGTAATGATTATAGTAACTTTTAATCATTTCAAATAATACATAATTTCTACATTGCATAGCATCAAACATTAAAAAAATTCTCTGGATTTCGGGAAACATAATCATCTGATATTTTATTTCTCAGGACTAAAACTTCTTGATTGTCAAAATTATGAATCCCATGAGATTGAATATCCTCTTATTAACTAAACAGTTGAAGACATAAGCATCATAAAAGTATAGGGATTCCATATAAACATTTCTCAATAATAAATAACCTTTTATCTAGAGGGATATTAATTAGTTTTTATCCAAAATATGATTCAACATTCTTTTATATTCATGAATCTTCATAATAGATTTCTATACCTTTTTTATAAAAATTCCCCTCTGATTTAGAAAACATATGGGATGGACTTAAATAATCTCTTTCACATTGAACTCCAAAATAAATTTCATCTTTATTTACAGAAGTAGTGTAATTTTTCTCATACATTTTAAATGAAACAATGATATTATCATCTCTTTCTATAGTATTAAAAAATTACAGCACCTCCTTAGAGTAAAAATACTCTTGATCAGATCTGAGTCTTTAAATACAAAGATATTTCTATCCTTGTAAGACTATTATTATTTTCAAAAAAATAATAAATAACTTCATAAAATTCTTGAAATATTAACCTTTCACCTTGAAAGGACATAGCTAAGAATTCATTTGAATATATTTTTTTTTGGAATTGAGTCGGTTGATTTCGACATAAAAATTCAAACATTCAATGAAAACAAAAACAAATACCACTTATAGTTATAGAAAAAAATGGTATTAACTCTTTGAAGGGAAGTATATATTAGGTTCATGTTAGTGAGAAATATTTGTGGTATGAGTTTGAGGGTTCCTTTATATATGTGATATAAATATGATTATTGAGATTCTAAGGATTAGATGAGATCAGAAAAATATAGTGGTTGAAAATGATTTTGAACTCTTTAGGATTTTTAAAAAATATATCATATTCAAGATGAATCTGATAATATTTTAAAACATATTGAATGAATTGAAATATCAACAATTTTGAAATCTAATAGATATTGTAAGGTTTAGAAATTGTACATATTAGAGTATAATAATAGATGTATTGGTTTCAATATATTGTTCCAATGAAGTAGAAATATAAATTAGTAATATGAAATACAATATGATATCTAAATATATTGTTAATATAATTGAAATTTTATTTATAATAATATAAAAACAATTGTAATACAGATGAAAATTTAATACTGATACAATTTTAATACTGATAAAAATGTAATAACGATAAAATTTTAATAGTGAAAAAATTTTAATACTGATAAAATTTTAATACCCAAATAAATGAAACTGATAAAAAAACCTGAAACCTATTAAAAACATTAAACCTATTAAAAACATAAAATTTATTCAAGACATGAAACTGATTAAAAACATGAAACCGATTAAAAACATGAAATCAATTTGTACTTCCCCTTTGAAAATGAGTATCTTAATATAAATAGATAGTTTAAATAGGAAGTAGATGTGAATGATTACATTATAGTGATCATTCCTATATTCTGTTTAATGTATTCAAATGTATCATATGGTTAAGGGTTTGCGAAAATTTCTGCAACTTATTCTTGTGTTTTGATGAATTGTAAAATTTTATCTCTTTTCAGTGTGTGATACCTAACAAAGTGATGCCTAATATCTATGTTATTTTCACAAGAATAATGTGCATGGTTTTTTTATTAAAGAGATATAACCAGTTTTATCACATAGTATCTATGTTTTAGTAAATCTCATGCCATAATCAGTGAGTGGGTGTTATATCAACAACACTTGAGATCAACAACATCCAGCTACTACATATTCATCTTCAGCAGTGGAAAGTTCAACCAAGTGTTATTTTTTACATGAAAAAAAATAAAGAATATCATATGAAATGAAACATTCTAGATGCACTCTTTCTATCCATTCTACAACAACAAAATTTGAAATATGAAAAAAATAGTTCAGAATCATTTCTAGAGGAATAGAATAGTCTTCAATACATAGTTCCCATTAAATAACAAAAAAACATTTTCACTTATTTTAAAGGATATTCATTTGTATTGGATATATATCTTCAACATAAGAATACTAAAAACATATGGTCTAGATAACTAGTAGTTACATATAGTAAACATCCTATCATACCTCTAAATGTTGTTTGATCAACTGGTTTCCTAGATTCATCAAGGTCTTATGTATTTGAGGTACCTATTGGTGTAATTACTCATTTACTGATGTTATATCCATAATTTTTATAAATATATTTAATATAACTATGTTGAGATATATAGATTCCTACATGTTTTTGAGAAATTTGAAAACCAATAAAATTTGTTAACTCACCCATCATACTCATTTAAAACTCAGATATCAGGAAATTAGAAAATTAATCAGTTAAGGATTGTTGAGTTGATCCGAATTTAATTTCATCAATATAAATTTGAAAAATCAACACACTTTTCTTTTATTTCCTTATAAAAAGGGTTGGATCAGTAGTTCCCTTGATATAATTATTTTATAACAAAAATCATATTAATCTATCACATCAGGCTCTAGGGGATTTTTTTTAGTCTATATAAGGCTTTGTTATGTTTGAAAATATTTTTAGGATTTTTTGTATCTTCAAAACTAAGGGTTAGTTCTACAAATACATCCTTCTGTACATATCTATTATAGAAAGCACACTTAACATCCATTTTAAAAAGGTTGAATTTTAAGAATGCTGTAAAGGCTACTAAAATATGAATAGATTCAAGTCTAGATACTAGAGCATAGGTTTATTCATAATCTATTCCCTTTTGTTTATTATAACCTTCAGAAACATGTCTTTCCTTATTTCGAATGATTGTTCCATTTTAATCACATTTTTTTCTAAACACCCATTTTACTTTAATTATAGAGTTTTTTTAGGTATTTTAACCAATGTCTGGACTTTATTTCTTTTAAATTAATTTAGTTTTTATTTCATATTTTTTATCCAATATTCATCACCTAATACTTAAAAAGTACTTTATGGTTGTAATTGGGAATGAAATTCTTGATGCGCTAATTCATTTCATAGGGAAATTCTTGTCTTTATGGGTTGATTTACGTCACCAATGATTCTATCAATAGGTTTATTCTTTAGAAACAACAGATTTGGGTTTTGAAAAAATAGTACATCAGTATAGGGTAGAAACTATTATAGAGTGAATACCTCAGAAACATCTTCTTGAGTATTCTCCTAATTATAAGATTCTTCTATCAAATAATGATAATCACTTCTTGAAGACACATCTAAAGATGTAGGTTAGGTATTTTAAAGACAAAAGGATATGATTCATTAAATTTAACATTTACTATTTCCTCAATAATAGAATAATATTTATTGAAAACATTATAAGACATAGATGTTGTGGAATGGCCTTAAAATATTCCTTCATCAGATTTGGGTGTGAATTTGTGTTCGTTATATTGTGTATTTAAGATGAATAATTTTTATCCTTGTACTCTGAAGTATGAAACTTTAGGTTTTCATCCTATCCATAACTCATTCTGTGTTTTATTAAGAAATGGAATTATTAAAACTTGAGTTATAGTATGACAAACATTACTCATAGCATTATCCCACAAAATTTTAACAATTGAGTATTCACTCAACAAGGATCATGTTATCTCTTAAAGTAATCTGTTTCTTCTTAAAACAACAACCCTTTTCGGAGGAGTTCTTAATGGTGAAAAGTTATGATTAATGCAATTTTTACTACAAAAATTTTTAAAATATGAATTTTAAAATTCTCCACCATGACCACTATAAATTATTATCAATGGTAGGTTTTTCTCATTTTTAATTATGTCTATAAAACTATTAAAATAATTGAATTCTTAATATTTATTTTATATAAAATTAGAAGACGTAAATCTAGTGTAATCATTAAATAAAAGACACATAGTATTTACCTCCAACACTTCCAGTTTATGTTGGACTGAAAAGATCCATATGCACCAAATGTAATGCATCAGAAGTGTAGAATTTATATATGGATTTAAAGCATGACTTATGATGTTTACCTTAATGAAAAGGGTCACATATTTTTTAAGAATCAAATAAATGATCTGGCATATCCTTAACTTGTACATTAATAGACAGTATGCATATGTTCTGAAGGTTACAATGTCCTAACCTTCTTTGCCATAACCATGATTGTTCTTCCATTGCACTCAGGTAAGGTAAGTCATGGCCCGCATGGTCTTATGTGTTTATAGTGTAAATATTTTCATGCCTATTGCAAGAATTAATAATCCAATCCTTGTAATTTTGTACTAAGAATTTTTCATTCCAAAAATTAGCAAGGTAAGCATCATCACATAATTTACTTACACTTATATGGTTGTTATTAAGACCCTTCATGAATACAACAATTGAAATTAAATAATTTCTAATAAGAAAATTTTTACCTATTCCAATGATCTTTCACATAGCATTAACTCTAAATTTAATTCTTTCACTTTTCATTTCAATAATATTTTCCAAGAAATATTTTTTCCAGTCATATGATCAGAAAATTCACTATAAATGTACAAAATATTGTTATTGTTGTTGGTACTCCCACTGTTTTCCAAAAAATAAATCAATTATATTTTCATAATCCAAAATTTCATGGATCTATAACTATTATAATTTAAAATATTAAGGATCTATATTTTCTTAAAAAATTGGTCTTTATGAAATCCAAAGGATAATATTTTTCTAAAGAACATTATTTCTCCCAATGTCCACCACTTTGACACATAGTGAAAAAAGGGGTACTCTGGGGGACAAATAAACTGTGACTAAAAATAGGTTTGAAATGAGTATAAATTATTCTATAATTATTCTTAAGAGGTCAAAGTTGTGAATAAATTTTACCAACACCATCCTTACTAGAAGTAATATCTGATAAAATTTTCATTAAGGAAAAAAAATTCAGATTTTAGTCTAATGACTAAATTCTTACCCTCACAAGTATTTGTCGTATAATTTTTCTTGTTTATAATACAATTTTTTTAAAAAAATATTTTCCAGAACCATATAATGTTTATAGTTCTCATATATTACTTCCTTATGATTTTTTAGAAATAGTTTCAATATTGAAATCTATTTCTTCCAGATATTTAGAATGATATGATACTTCTTTTGTTAAAACATTAATTCAAGAATTTTCTTTATCAAGTTTCTTATTGATCACACTATTTTAGTTTTCATGTAACATAGCATGTCTGGGGACTTATTCAATAGAAGGTAAATTATTATTATCACAAGATGAATATGATTCTTCATCTAAGGTTTCAGAATACTTGTAAAGACTAGAAAATTTTATGTAATTGTTTTTAAATTATTTGATATTTTTATGAGTCTGTGAAAATTTACGGCGTGTGATTCAAAGACCCGTTGTGCCCGAAATGAATTTATGATATTTTTTTGAGGTACGTTCAGTCAATGCATGGAAGACATTTTCTATTTTTGAACTAGTGCTCAGAATTGATATCTAAGAGCACCGTTGAATCCACAACACTGGGATTCACTTCAGGGAAGCTTCACTTCAACCGTAGTTGTTCTAGAGAAGAATATAGTTTTTTTGACTTTTAAAGAAATAATAAAATAACACAAATTGTAATTTTATTTCTTTTTCTTTTTCCTACAACCTGTTGAGCGGTGGTGGTAGGGACCACAGAGGTGGTCAGACCTTTATTTTGGGGGTGTTAATTGCTTAGTTACACTTTGGTAGTGTAGCCACCCTTGCGTAATTAACGAGGCACTTATATTATGTAATTAAATTAAGCACATTATTTAAGTCAATTAATGAAGAACATTAATTACATCAATTGATGAACCTCATTAATTCGTTAAGGTGTTTCTAACCTTCCACCTCCTATTTAAATGGAGCTTGGGGTGGGATTTTGGCAGGAATACATCAAGTGAAGAACCCCTAACGAAGTGACTCCAAGGCTTCCACCGATGGTGAATGGAGGATTGACAATGCCTGTGGTTGGATCTATCTGAAGGACGATGGATGATGAACGCCAACACATGAGAACATTCTCCTTCATCATTAATACCCTCGAACGAGGATGCACGACCCTCTGTACCGACCCCAACGAATCACAAGGTAGGTAATGTATTTTAATTAATGATTTCCCACTGATTCTAATATTCTCACTAGAATTTGTAGTGGTTATTGTTGAAGATTTAAAAGTGGTGTATTATTATTGAGAAGTGATGAATAATAACCTCCATCTTATTTTAATGCTATCACAGAGGGTGTGGGACAAATGAACAATGATAGGACCCTTCGCCGATTATTTTTTTGGCTGCGTTCTTCGGGGACGGGTTTTCCAATTTGAGGGAAACATGAGACAGAATGTCACATTGTCACAGAGGTGATCCAAGAGGCCCATAGACACAAACGACATCAAGAACAGACCATCGGAGCACATCAAGTGGCCCGTGGAAATAACCAACGGTGCGCCATGCCGGTGGTGGCTGGTGGTGGCCCACAGAAACCACCCGCTAGCGGTGGGAAGGCGGCGCACCATCACCCACCGCTGTGGCCAGAGGTGGCCGGGCCGTGCTGACCACATGGGAGAAGGGCAACGCCTGTAGGCACTGGGGTTAGCAACCATCAGCAGGAAGGGGCGAAGTGGACACCACGTCATGCCATGTCGCGCCCAACGAAGTGGCCCGTATCCGCAAGGCTAGTTGGGAGGAGTGGTCCACCTTCAGGAAGATTGGGCTGGACACAAGCAGGACCCACCAATGGGCCAGACCCATCTAGAAGGCTGGGTCGGTCTCACGGGACAATGCGGGTGGGCAGACCCCCACCCGGTGGGTCGGGCCAACCATAGCCCAGCCCGAAAACTAGCCAGGCTGACCCCGACGCCCCAGATCCAGTGAACCGGAGTGAACCTTAATGGTTCATACCCAGGTGATATTATTTAGACCATGAGACCCATTGCAATGGGCTTTCCTAACCGAGTTATATTGGGCCCAAACCCAATTGGCCCTCGAATAAAGAAACATCGTTACTAACAAACTGAGTGTCCGTTTGAAATGTCGTCAGTGGCATTGGGACTTCTTTTGGGAAGCAGTCCTTTTTAATATTCCAATAGGCCTGATCGATTTTTTGGACTGAGGTGTGATCATCCTCATTTCATGGAAATGGTTGAAGCTAACAGACCGTGTGTGTGATCGATGAACCATATGTGGCATAAGGACCCATGTGACAAGGAAGCCCATTAGAGATAATCTAAGTGAGTATTGAAGAATTTTTACATGTGACCTTGGTTTAATCAAACATGAATCCAACTGGGTACATTTTACAAAAGTATTCATATCTCACAGACTGGGCGTCTGATCGACATGCCTTTTTTCAAGTTGAGACCCTTATGATGGGACGGTCCCTTTGGTATGATTTTTTTGGGACTTCATATCCATTAAAATAGGGAAAATGTCTTGAGATGCAGAGTCTTCTTGAGATCTGGCATCCTTCGTGTGGTAATCCATTAGCTAGATGTGACATGAATAAAAGGGCGACCAATACGGGTCCGAAACAGAAACTCCATTGTCGGACGATATAGCTGTATGACTAATCATACCTACCTCTGTACTAGTGAAAAATATGAGTCATCACTAGTGACCAATACAGGTCTGTAGGAGTGACCAATACAGTTCCGCACTAGTGACCAATATAGGTCAACACCAGCGACCAATACGGGTCAGCACCGGTGACCAATACGGGTCAGCACCAGTGAGTAATTCGAGTCAGCGTCTAGGGACCAATATAGTTCAACATATAGCGACCTATATGGGTCCTTAGTAGAGTAACAATAGATAGGATGATCTTCCATTATGACTAGTCGTCCCGATCCAAGTAACCTTGAACTTATACAGTTAGAGTGAGTTGTCTCTTTTTCTATATGCTTCATTATTTAGATCATTCTTGTGGTATTAACATTGTGGTATATCTTGTGATTTTTTCTTTTTGGGATTACTGAGATACCTTTGAGGTTCTTGAGGTCCCCTATTGAGTTATTATACTCCCCCATGCATGGGTTCTGCCCGCACGTGTCTATCTGGTGAAGACTACTGACACTCTGAGGAAGGGTTTGGAGGTTCGAGACGTAATGGAGCTTGGTGCGACAGGAGAGGTCGAGATACTCTTCTTCGACTTTCAACTTATATCTACTACCCCCTGGTAGGGCTCCAGGGAAGATTCTATAGTCGTTTAATTTATTTTCACTTTCTAGGGCTTGTCTTCCATCACACTTTTTTTACTTTACAGATGTATGTGGGGTTGTATTTTACTCTCTTGGTTATTCCATATTTTGTTTGGTGTTTACTTCAGCTTCCTATTTTGAGTGTGTACAGATCTCTAAGGTTAGGCCTTCCCTATTCGAAAAAAATCCTTCATGTTCTATTCACCAACCCACGGCCTACAGATGGTGGTCATGGGTTAGTAACGTCTAAGACCCATGGGATGGGATGTGACAATCTGGTATCAGAGGATGGTCAGTTCTACAAGAATAACAAAGAGTCTGCCTTAAATGATGCAATGGTGTAAAGTGTCTTGAGTTTTGTTTTTATTTCGGGGAGTCTAGTGTGGGTGTGGTAGTAGACATATCCATACACCAGGACCCTGAATTCTATTTTATAACATGGCACATGAAAACAATGGTTTCCAGTGTTTTGAAAAAAAAATTTGATCTTTCTTGAGTCATCTCACCAGGTATAACTTATTAACTATGGCACATCTGTTTTTTACAGGATGCATCCACGAAGAAATCTAGTTAGGATTCTAGTTAGAGATTATGATAGTGGACCACTGAGCGATGAGGCATCGGAATATGGACCACTCACAGTGATGGCACCTTCAGTTGGTGTACTAGCACCGCCACCACCTGTTGAGTAGAATATGCTACATGTTGATCATGCACACTAGAAGAGGGTGTTGCATGAGTTACATAGATAAAGGCCTATGAGGTATCATAGAGAGACAGACCCTCAAGCAACAGAGGACTGGCTTGAGGCAGTTTCGTGAGTCTTTAGCTTAGTAAGGACACCCTCAAAAAAGATAGTGGTATTGGCAGCTAGCCTTATTCAGGGACCTATAGGACAATGGTGGAGCTCGACGCTCGAGGTGCATGAGGAGATGACCCTCACATGGCCCGACATTGAGATCCTTTTCCAGGTGGATTTCATGCCAGTGACACTTTGGTCTGTGCATATTTAGGATTTTTTTCATCTTTAGCAGGGCAGCCGAAATGTGGCTCAGTACTCAGTGAGATTTACTTACCTCCCCCGATACTCAACCAACATGGTATGGGACCCTTACTTCAGGACCTAGACCTTTGAATGGGGCCTCTGATGAGAGATTAGAGATGCGACTATTTCTCTCAGCATCCTAACACTGGCTAGGGTGCTAGAGAGAGCTTTGCTAATTGAGAGATTCCTAGCTGAGTAGGAAGCAATAGTGAGAGCCCCTACCAGAGAATAGGTAGCAGAGTCATCTGTAGCTAGAAGTAGATAGATGATGCAGAAGACCAAGCAGGATGGACCTTCTCGAGGGTGACTCCAGGATGCAGGGATAGAGGTGTAAGGATTTAGAGGATGAGGGAGACACTATCGAGGCATAAAATGTTTTTTTCTGTGGGTGATAGGGTCAATGAAATGGTGACTATACGACTTCCCGTGCAGAAGATCACCAGACGATGGAGGGTCCATCGAGGCCGCATCAGTAGCATGATAATGTGTGTCTGCCAGGTGATGGATGAGGATGGGGGTAGGACATGTAATGGTAGGTGGTCTGGGTCCCCATGCACTACCACCACCACCCCTATGCATTCCACCATGTTCTCAAGGAGCAGGTGGATGGGGACAGGCCTAGCTATAGGCAGTTGAGGTTCATGATCCTGACATCCCTGAGATGATACGAGGTATGATCTGTATCTTCTCTACTTTATCAGAAGTGTTTATCGACACAGGTACTATCCATTCTATCCTTTTCATAGACTTAGTTTGGGACTCTTAGATTATGACTGAGATTTTAGCTCTAACTTTGTATTTGGTTACTCATATGGGGGGATATTCAGCGGTCACACATTGGTTTTGACAGTGTGATCTTACTCTCTGAGGAGAGAGTTCAAATCGGATCTTCTACTAGTGGCATTGAAGCCCTACAACATCATTCTAGTAATAGACTAGATATCAGCAGTTCACGCATATATTCACTACTTGAGACGTACAGTGCAATGTACGCATAAAGATGGAGGCTAGTTTTCCATTGTTGGTGAGAAAGAAAACATAGCAGCATGATGCGGAATTGTGCTCAAGAGGGTGTATCTGATTACATATTAGATGGCTTGCATGACCTTCGACATAGTGGATTAGTTGAGTCCATAGTTTCTAGTGGTGGTGGATGAGTATTAGTATGTCCTTCTAGAAGATATCCTCGGACTACCACCTCGTGAAGAGGTATACTTCTGCATTTATTTTTAACCAAGAACAATAATGATATCAACACCAGTATATCAGATGTCCCATGAAGAGCTCTGGGAGATGAGGGTATAGTTGGAGGACTTACAGATGAAGGGATTCATAAGGCCCAGTGTTTCTCCATAAGCATCCCCAGTGTTGTTTTCCATGAAGGGATACGGAAGTTAGAGTCTATGGGAGGACTTCTGGAACCTAAACTAGGTGACCTGGAAGAAAAAGTATCCTCTGTTGAGGATTGATGATCTGTTTAATTATTTTAAAGGAGAGAAGTGGTTCTCGAAGATAGACCACAGATCAGGCTATCATCAACTCAGGGTACGGGACGAGGACGTTCTGAAGATAGCCTTTAAATGTTGGTATGGACATTACGAGTTCTTGGTTATGCCTTTTGGAATGGGCAATGCTCCAGTAGTATTCATGGGGATCATTAATAGGATCATTCATCCATACCTTGATCTCTTTGTGGTGATATTCATAAATGAAATATTGGGGTACTCAGCGTTTGAGGAAGATCACGCTTTACACTTGAGGATAGTTCTGGACACACTCCGGGAAAAGTAGTTATATGGGAAGCTATCAAATTGTGAGTTTTGGATACGGGAGGTCCACTTCTTAGGACACGTCATCTCAGAGGCTGGAGTTGTAGTGGATCTAGTGAATATGAAGGAAATACATGCTTGGGATCGACCCAGAAGTTCTATTGAGGTGCAGAGTTTCCTTGGATTAGCAGACTACTATCAGAGGTTTGTACCTGATTTTTCCAGAGTAGAAACACCTACGACTTCCTTAACAAAGAAGGAGAAACAATTCATGTGGTTAGAATAGGCTATCAGATCTTTCCAAAGTAGAGGAATATCATGACCAGTGCTCTCATCCTGATGTTTTTGGAGGAGGGAAATGACTATGTGGTTTACTGTGATGCACCAAAGACCGGACTCAGTTGCGTCTTGGTGCAGGATGATGCAGTGATTGCTTATGGATCAAAACAGCTGCGTCCTCGTGAGCATAATTTTCTGACTCACGACATGGATATGGAAGAATTAGTCTTTTAACTGAAGATGTGGTGACACTACTTGATGGGAGATCGGTTCATTGTTTACTCAGACCACAGGAGTCTCAGATATATCTCCACACAGAAAGATCTGAATTTCAGAAAGTGACATTGGCTAGAGTTCCTCTAGGACTATGACTTTGAGATATTCTATACTCAGGGGAAATGGAACATAGTTGTAGATACACTTAGCCAGAGATCAAGTTCACATCTACTGAACAAGGCTTCAGAGAAGTTAGCCTCTCTTCAGATGTCTTACATGGATATAGATGAGACAGTCTACCTCCATTCGATGGTAGTTTCCCCTCCACTCCTTCAGTGAGTCAGGGAGGTGCAACTCGGAGACTGCAGCAACAAGACTACACATGCTCAAAAATCCTCAAGCAATTCTCTTGATGGATATTATGAAGATGGGGAGAACACTATCCTTTTTAGAGGACGTATAGTTGTACCGGTGGTGCTATGAGAGGAGTTGTTGTGGGAGTCCCATATGTACCCCTTGGAAGTACATCCAAGAATGATGAGAATGTATCAACCCCTTTTGAGGCATTGTACAGATGACCGTTGATATTGGCATTGTGCATGAAATATCTAAGAGAGCCAGTACTCATGGTCCCAAAAATGGTACTGGCTACCACTGAAAAGTTATAGGTCACCTAAGAGTGGATGAAGACTGAATAGAGCTGACAGAAGTCTTATGTTGATCAGTGATGGAGACCCCTAGAGTTCTAGGAGGGGGCCTACATATTATTTCGAGTCTTAACCCAACATGGATTATGGATATTTGTTGAGGTTACAAACTCTCACCGAGGATTATCGGACCACTCCTAATACTTCATAGGATTGGCAAGGTTGCATACCACTTGGCATTACCACCGCATTTGGGGAGGCTGCACGATGACTTCCTCATATCCTAGCAGAGAAGATATGTGAATTACCCATCTCACATCATCGACCCTGGAGATCTGGAGATTGACGACATAGATACTTTGGCGGAATACCCCATGGAGGTAGAGGATTGATAGAATCATATCCTTTGTGGGTGATCGATACCTTCGATGTCTGCTCTATGGCAGCATAGGAATCTCCAAGACAGTACGTGGGAGTGAGATGCTCATATTCATGCCAAGAACCCATATTTATTTGTGTATCCCTATTTGGATTTCGGGAATGTAATACCCTAAGGTGGGGACAATGTAAAGACTCTAAAATTCAATGATTTTTTTTAAAAAATTATTTGGTATTTTTACGAGTCTGCAAAAAAATTCAGCACGTGATTCGGAGGCCTGGTGTGCCCAAAATAGATTTTGGAACTTTTTTTAAGGTATATTAAGAAACAGATGGGTAGTATTTTCTATGTTTTGAAACGGTGATCAGAATTGAAATCTGAGAGAACCTTAGAATCCACATAACCAAGATTCACTTAAGGGAATCTTCACTTCGACCGTAGTTGGTTGGGAGAAGAAGATAGTTTTTGAAAAATTTAAAGAAATAATAAAATAACATAAATTGTTAATTTATTTCTTTTTCTTTTTCTTACCACATTTTGAGTGGTGGTGGAGGAGACCACTGAGGTAGTCATTCCTTTAATTATGTTGTGTTAATTGCATGGTTACACTTTGGTTGCATAGACACCACTCATGTAATTAATGATGCACTTTTATTACATCAATTAATAACGGACATTAATTACATAAATTAATCAAGCACATTAGTTATGTCAATTAATGAAGATCATTAATTTCTCAAGGCCTTGCTCACATTTCCCCCTCCTATTTAAATGGATCTTGGGGTGGGGTTTTGGCATGACTTCATCAAGCGAGGAACCCCAATCGAAGTGACACCACACCTTCCATCGATGGAGAATAGAGGATTGATGATTCCCATTGTAGGATTGATCTGAAGGTCGATGAATGATGAACTCCAATGTACAAGAACCTTCTCTATTATCTGAAATACCCTCAAATGTGGAACCACCACCATCCGTGACAACCCTAATGAATCATGAGGTAGGGGTTGTCTTTTAATTCATGTTTTTTCCTAGATTCTATTACACTCGCTTGAATTTTCTAGAGGTTGTTTTGAGGGATTTCAATGGGATTAATTATTATTGAAAAGTTATGAATAATTACCTCCTGCTTGTTTTAACGCTAATAAAGTGGGTGCGAGGAAAATTCCATGTCTCGGACCCTCGGCCACTTTTGTTTGAATTCTTCAGGGACCATTATCCCAATTTGACGTTAACGCTAGACATAATGTCACGATATGGTGGAGGTGATTCGAGAGGCCCATAGTAACCTAGAAGTCACTGATAATGGACTACTGGAGCACGTCTGGTGGCCCAAAAAAACAACCACCGGCTTTCCATGCCGGCGGCGGCTGGCGGTGGCTGGAGGAGGCCTGTGGAAACCAGGTGCAGGGGTGGGAAGGAGGTGAGTCTTCACGCACCACGGAGGCCAGAAGAGGCCGACTGGAGCCAACTGCTTGGGAGAAGGGTTTCGTCAGCAGGCACCTTCAGTGGTAGCAGTCGCGGCTGGAGGGGTGGCACGGACCCCGTGTCATGCTGGGTTGCACCAGATGAAACAGCCTCGCATCCGCGGGGCCAGCTGGTATGAACGGTCTGTCATCAGGTGGACCGGGCCGAACATATGTCTATTGAATGGACCTGACCCACCCAACAGGCTAGACCCTCAGCCCATCGGATCGAACCCTAGGCCCAGCAAGCCGAACGGATCCCATAGTCCGAGCCGGACCCACGGAACCGCAGGCTAGCGTGGGTGGGCCAAGCCCCACCAAGTGGGCTAAGCCAACCGTGGCCCAAGCCCGCGAACTAGCCTTCTAACCCCGACAAGACGTACATGATGAACCGGTCTGACCATTAACAGGTCGGACCCAGGTAGTATTTGGTAGACCCTGCGACATGTAGCATTGGGCCAGCCTGACTGAGTCAGACCGAACCCAGACACAACCCCCCCCCCCCCCTGAATAAAGTAACACGGTAACTGATGAACCCGGTTTCTGTTTGAAAGGACATCAGTGGATTTGGGACCCTTTTTGGGAAGTAGTACATTTGGAATATTACAGCGGGACTGGTCGATCCAAGTCAGACTAAGGTGTAATATCCCACATTTCATGGAAAGGGGTTTAACTGACAGACTGGGCATCCAATCGATGCACCGTCTTTGGCATAATGTCACAGTCTAAGCATCTCAGCATGGAAATTTTCCTATGCGGAACCCCAACACCCTCCTTGGTGTGTAGTTTTCAGTCTTCCAACTCTCCATATGTGAGTTTCACTGTTTTCGTCCTATCATGAACTCCTCAAGAGAGTGTCCCCAACTCCCAACTAGTGGTGTCAGGATTGACACGCACCATTCTCCTCTTTGTCGGGGCGACTCCCATCTCTTCAATAGGGACAATCCAGATGAACTGTAGCTTTGATGTTCTTTCTATTGTGGGAAATGACCCCCATGATTGGGCTGTGACATTATCCCACCACTATTCCATGCTTGGCCTCATGCATGTAGGATTGTGTCCTTCTCTGTTTCCACAAAATGGTGCTTCCAACTAACCTACTACCAATAATGGCCTCAAGGGATGCTCCTTCCTTGTTATTAGCATCAATGGCCCACCAACTCTCTCGGTCAAAAACCAATGTGTCCAACCCACTCTTTGGGTCACAAACCACCTCCATGAGACCCACCCTTCATAGTGGGGTATCTTCCTGAGACATCTCTCGATCGTGACCTTTTCTGTCGTGTCACCTCCACATGACACCCTGGGACTCTAATCCCACCACCAAGGTTAATATGGCATCATTCCACAAAACCATGAGGCAAATTCTCTCTGATACCACTTGTCATGGACTGAGTGTCTCAACACATCAGTTCACCCGTGCCGCACCCCAACCCCCTCAAAAGTGGGTGGGGTTCAGCCATCCATCTCTTCATATGTGAGGTTCACTGATTTCTTCCTTCCATATACTCATTAGGAGAGTGGCCTTAACTCCAAACCAGTGGTGTCATGATCGAAATACACCATCCTCCTCTTGTTTTCTTGTTGGTGAGGGACAAGACCCCATGATTTCTTCATAACAATAAAGACCCTTGTGACTAGGTGGTCCATTAGAGATACTCTATGTGAGTTTTGACGAAGTTTGACATGCGACCTAGGTTATATCATAGTTGAATCCAACTAGACCCTTTTATAAAAAGTTCCCATAACTCACAGACTATGGGTCTGATCGATTCGTCGTATGTCGCGTTGAGACCCATATGAGGGGGCGGTCCCTTGGGTATGCTTTTTGTGGTAAATTGTACTGCTTGAAAAATGGTTGATGGATTGAGTATAAGAGTCTTTCGGAGATCATGTGTGATTCTTTATGGGAGTCTATTGGTTGGATATGACATGAAGAAGAAGAAGAAGAAGAGCTACCAATAAGGGTCAGCATCAGAAACACCAGAGTTGGATGATATATCTATATGACTAATCATCCCTACCTCTATACCAAAGACCAATACAAGTCAACACTAGCAACCAATATGGGTTAGCACCATTGTTATGTCCCCATATGAGTCATTGTACGGACGACCATACAGATCACCCCTGTATTGGATGGATCGGGGAGAGCCAGCACTCGTGGGCCCAGAGATGGTACAAGCTACCACTGAAAAGGTGCAGGTCATCTGAGAGCGGATGAAGACTTCCCAAAGCCGACATAAGTCCTATACTGATAGGCGATGGAGACCCCTGTAATTACATGATGGGGAACACGTATTCTTATGAGTATCCCCTCAACAAAAACTATGGAGATTTGGTCGAGGTGGCAATATCTCATAGAGGTTTATTGGACCATTCTTGATACATCGAATGATTGTCAAGGTGGCGTACTACTTGGCACTGCCACCGCATTTGTAGAGGCTTCACGACGTCTTCCATATATAGTTGTTGAAGAGATATGTGCATCACTTATCTCACCTCATCGACCATGGCAAGCTAGAGATTGATGACGGGGTGACTTTTACAGAGTACCTCATGGAGATAAGGGATCGACATGAGCATATCTTTCATGCAGTACAAAAAAATGACTTATACCAACAAAAAATTACTAACACAAAATATATTTGTTAGTAAAAATGAACAATTCCAACAGATATTATGTTCTATCAGTATAAAATTAAAGTAACAACATTTATTTTTTCAATAAAAATATATATGTTTCTATAAATTGATTAATACCAACATATATTTCACCAATAATTAAATTATTTATTTGTATATTAATACCAACTATTTTTTTATCAAAAAATTAATCTATTGATATTAATTATCATTACCAATTTTTCTTTCAACATATATATTTAATTCTTGTATTTTTTGGCCACAGAAAAATCATATTACAATAATTTTGATGTTACTATCAGTTATTAGTTTAATAAAAAAATTATGATGTTATTAAAAAAACATATTTCTAAATATTTAAAATATATTCAAAAATAATAATTCAATATATTTTATATTTGGAATGAAATTAAAATTACATTTTAAATATATCATATATGAGATTAAATATTATATGGGTTTAATTTTGAAACCATTAATATAAAAGTTAAAAAATAGAAAATAAATTTTCTAATTAAGGTTTAATAAGCCATTAAAAAATAAAATAAAATAAAAATTAATATATATATATATATATATATATCTAAATTACTTCTCATACCTGTTCTATCCCTGAAGCTCCCCTCTTCTCTGATGGCCACCCATTCTTCGTCGCTCACCTCCTATACAGTAGAAATCTCTACCTGTGTAACACTCTCGGTTCATCAATAAATAGTGCACCCAAACACGCACCCACACCCTCACCCACAGAATTTATAATTTATCATTTATCACGCCCCTACATATATTCGATTTCATTTTTCCCCTTTCAGATATAAGGCGAGGAGAAGGGAGAGGATTGGACATGACCCCATTTTTCATTCAATCTGTCGATGTTTGAGCATTTTATCAGGCATTCAATTCTTCTCTTTATGTTTTAAGCACCTAAATTATTTGGTATCTAGTGTTTGAATTTAATTTTAGTTTGGTTTTGAGGGAATTTTTGATTAATGAAACTTTCTTGTTCTTATTATTATTTTTTTGGTGATTTTAATGATCATTAAATACTTCTCTAAAGCCACTCCAGATGAAATGATCTTTTTTAATTTCTCACATCCCATATATAAGTGCTTTATCCTAACATTGAGAAGAATTATTTTAGAGAATATTTTTCCACCTTTTAATACCCCTTTTATAATTGTGATCCCTTAGAAAACTCATATACTTAATATTCTCCTCCAGGGTTCATTTTTCTAGTATCTAATAAAAACGACCTCTTCTACTTATTGATTGTTATTTCCAATGGTCAAGAATACTACTTGTGAAAAGAATCCCAGGATTCAATTTTCAACTCTTCCCCTTCATTGTTTCTTAAACATTAATATTTTCAAACATTCACCAAATATTTAATTTATTTTAGATTCAATATATTTTCTCCCATTGAATTAGATAATAGGAAATTTTAATAATTATATGTGTATATAATTTTTTTATCCATGAAACTCATTAATTTTATCTGATTTGAATTAAATTTGCTATTGATTTATAAGAAAATTGTCATGAGTAAAAAATTTTGACCTAGATGTGAAATGAAAAACATTAATGTATCATTCAAATATAACCTAGGACATGGAATCTTCATCACTTTATCTATTCTCAATAAAGTCAATGAACTATGTCAGATACAATTAAAAAAATGACTTGGAAACTAGTCAAGTCTTTCCTTCCATGTTTTTATAATGAATACAGCCATTATGCTCTGATAATTTTTTTCATATTCTCGCAAAACCATATCAGCCTTCCAACTGTAATTACATTCAAATATCCAATTATAAACTTCTAAATTTTTCTTTTCCATTTGGATTTTATCTCCACAGAATCCATACATATTTTCAACTTCTTTTTAAATACATGAAAACATAAATGTGTAAAGGGTTAAATTTCAAACATCCTCAAGTCGAGAAGTGTGCCTTGAATTTAGGATCCAGCCCTTTTCTTAAATTTATAACCTCTAAATTCAAAAACCTTTTTAGTGGTACTTAATTGAAGGATACAACTTGTGTAAAAATATTTCTTGTTTTGAATATTTTCATCACACTTATCCTTTATATAATAATTTCCCATCAATTTGAAATTGATCCGATTTATACAATACTAATTTTTTTCTAGATTATGAAATTAAATCCTATAACACACATCTCTTAATATTTATCACAAGATTTCTCTTTCTTTATCTATGAATTATATTTTATTATGTTCATTTCTTTCTTGTTAACATGTTAACAATCTCCTCCTCCTTAATATTCCAGTTTTGTTTCTCCATTCTCTATGATGGTTACTCTAAATAATTAGTAATTCATGTTTTTTTACACCATTGTTTTTTTAGAATCAATTTCTTACAATGCCATGAATTGTATTTTTCAATGTAACATATTTCATTTTCATGAAAACATGATTCCTCTTTTACAAAGGAACCATTTATTCCTTCTGATCACATTTACTAATATTACAGTATCTTTCCTTATAAACAAAGTTACCATAAAAAATTAACTATAAAAGAAGTCACTCTTCGTTTGTTCCTCATTAATATGATATGCTTTATTAGTCTTTATTTAAGTGTATACATCAATAGTATCAATTCCCACATTCATGGGGTGTCTTAAACCTCTATATAAAAAGTAGTTTTTTATAATTATTTCATAGGGATCATCCATTCCAAATTTCAATAGATAATTCTTCTTTACATATTCATTATTTGTACATCATTAATTACCACATGGTAAATTATCTATTTTAGAATCTCTATTGGAGAAAATATTTTTCAATCTAAATTTTATCCCTTTCTAATCCTACAAAAACTCGATATAGCTATATTTCAACTGGAATTTCATCACATTTAATTGAGATAATTCTACATGGATATATTTTATTGTTTCATCAAGTTATTTCTTAAGATAATTTATTTCTACATTGGGGATTTTCACTTTTTCATTTGGATCTTCTAGTTCATAACTAATTTTACATAATAAATTACTTTCCACCTTTATCTTGTTGTTAATCCTTAAAATTAGCCCTCTCAAGTTCCAATTTTCATATCTTGGTCAAAATATCCCCTTTATTTCTTCTTGGACATCCTCCAAATCAAAAACATGATTCTTTATTCACTTCTTTATTATATAATATAGAATTTTTTCCATTATTGAAGTATAACGTTTTTCTTTATATTTACAACATGTTTTTATTGAGGGATTACATTCATCTTTTCAGGAAATTAATTCCATTTACCTCTAATAGTGTACCCATATTATTTTTCACATTTTTCTTCTTATTATTATACTTACTTATTAACACGAGGAATTTCTCACCATCATATTTATTCTTACTAGTTTTTTGAGCACAAAAACTATAATATTATATAGATTCTTCGTAGATGTTCCTAAAATATTCTTATATATCAAAAGTTTTTATACAATTAACAATTTTTTCAAACACCTATCCTATAAAATCATAACTCAAGATCGTTTATGCTTCTCCATCACAAAAAAGTGTCTTAGGATTTCTCAAATAAATATCAAAGAAAATACATTCAACTGTATTATCTCTACCTACCTAAAAATAGCATATATTTAACATCCTACCTTCACAATGAGATACCTAATAAATAAGAGTCTTGAAATAAAAAATCATATGTGGTTGAAACATCTTAAACACATGTGATATATTAAAATCCATGTTAAAACCTTTTACAATAGATACAACTAGATGCAGCACGGTCCCACAAATACCCAGAGAGAAAGCAGGTGGGGGAGGGGAGTGGGGGTGAATCCAAGTGTTAACTGATGAAATATATTTCTGCTCTTTATTTACTTCAGATGGATCTTTTTCATAAGTTATTAAATACATTATTCCATTATTTTAATTATATCATGAACAACAAGATTTGAAGTAGGTAAATAACCCGAAAAAAAGGATACAATAATTTTATTTGGTATGAAAAAATGGGCTATGTTTATAGAGAATTAAACTAGAACTATACCATCATACCAATATCCACTACTCACATTATGAATATAGTTTTTAGAGAAAAGGAAATCCATGCCCTGGCCTTCTTCCTATACAATGATTTAGGGATCATGCATTTTCATCCAAATAGAACACCCCTCTTCCTTTCCCTCCATCCAGTACATTGTGAAGGTCGTTAATAGTTTATATGCTTGTTGGTTTTAACCAAATTAGTATATAAAAATGAATAAAATTAGAAAAGTAACCCGAGATATAGTGTTTCTATAAAATTCACATTAATACTTCAATCTTCAGTAGTGAAAAATTAATAACTCTGATGAATGAGTTATTCTATTTTCTGGACTGAGAAAATATTTTATTTTAGTGTAAAATTTCTTTTATTTTAAATTTAACACAGTTTATGAAAATTGAGATTAGTATATGTAGCACGAGACCTTTTTTTAGATATTTCACATTCATTAAATATTTTTTGATTGGCACAAATTTGTGGGATATGATTCCAAATTTTATGAAAAATTAGTACCCTCTCTAATATATTTTATATTTCTGAACACATGCACTTGGTAATTAATTTTGGTACTAAAAATATGTTTCAATTCACTGATTTTATACATCGTATTCTATAACTGGGAAATTCATTAATAATATGTGTCATTTAATAATAATCATTCTGTAAGAATATTTATTATCAATGAAATTTCATAATATGTATTATAAGACATTAAAATATGGAACCTCTATATGTGTAATACAATTATTTTTCTACAAATTAATTTTGTAATCTATGTAAAAATCCCATTGTGCAATCTTAATTTGTGTCTGTATACTTGGTTTGTAATCTTTGTCAGTAAACCTAGTTGGTAATTTGTGTCTATAAACACTGTGTATAAGTTTAGTGTGTAATCTATCTATGAAATATGTCTCTGTGTGTGGAAATGGTGTGTAAACATTACTGTAAACACAGTGTATGATCAGTGTGTGACCCCATTGTAAAATTTGTGTGTGAAATTTGTGTCTCTGTGTAAATGGTGTATAATATCAGTGTGTAATATCAGTGTGTAATCATTGTGTGCAATCGTTTTTTGTTAAATTAGTGTGTAATCTATGTCTATAAACTCATTGTGTGATTGGTGTCTGTAAACTCTGCGTGTCAACTCAGTTTGTAATCTATGTATGTCAACTCAGTGTGTCATCTCATTGTGTAATTTTTGTGTTCAATCTATACCTATATTAAAAATATGTCTTGGAAACCAGAGTCTCCCAAATTAATCACTATCCACTCTAAATTAATGATCTTTCATCTATTTACTAGCAACATTATCATTGTGTGTAAAATTAAGTTTAAACTCTATGTGTATGTTCAGTGTGTAAATTCATTGTTCAATCTATGTGTGAATATGTGTCTGTGTGTTTAAATTTAGTGTGTAATCTCAGTATGTAATCTTTGTGTGAAATATTTGTTTGTAAATTTTGTGCAATCTATTTTTTTAAACTCTATATAATATGTGTTTGTAAACTCAGTGTGTGATTGGTGTCTCTATACTCTACATGAAAACTATGTGTGTAATATCTTTTTGTAATCTCTGTGTGAAATCTTTCTCTATGTGTGAAAATTTTGGGTAGGAAACCCGAGTCTCACAACAAAATTACTATCCACTCTAAATTAATGTTCTTGCATCCATTTATATTCGCCATTAACATTTACAACCAATATGAAAATATTATCTTTTCCTTTATTTTTTGTTATCTTTTTTTGACCTTTATTTACCATTTAATGTTGTTTAAATATTTGTTTAGGAAACCTAAGTCTCACATTGTGTTTTCAGTGAACCCTTACAAGCATACTAGCACCATATCTTTTATCTGAAGTCTTGTTCTTTGTGAGTTGTTGATTTTTCATATACATGATTGCAAGTTTAGGTTTTCTAGTCCATAGGATGAAGGGGTTCTCATGGAAGTAGAATATGTTAGCATCTTATCATATAATTAAGGAAATAATGAAGAAGGTTCACTATGTTGATGTCACACTGACTAGAGACCATAGGTTTGTGTTGATGAAATTATCTTATACACTTAGTTCTATGACATTTGTGTTCATTTTTAGATCATGAGATTGATATGCTAGTATCCAAAATTTATGGATGGTTTTTTATGATGATTGATATGATTATGTGTTGAAATATTGATAGGATTATAGGTGCTTCAAGAAAGTTAAAATATGAAAGTTTCCCTCTTCAAAAAAATCATTAAAGGGGAATCAAACTGGATAGGTGGTGAGATGAACTAAAGAGATGTAATGAATTTATTATGAGCCAACTAAAGCTACCACATGATGCTATCATTTGGGAAACTCAAACTTAAATAAAAGGTAAATTATATCATGTGTTGTTATTTTCTATTTAGATAATATTGTTATGAAGATAATATTCTTGTTAATTTTTATCATGGTGTTATTATTTGCTATTATGTGGTCATGGGTTGTTTTCTATTACTATGGTCACTACTTCTTCTCATTATTTAATATTTATATCATGAATTATGGAAGTTGTTCCATAAAAATCAAAGGGATGATGATTTTTTGAATTTTTAGTTCCACTTTAGTATATGGTAGCTTGTTTGAAGTGATGGGGATTCCAAATCTAGTTGCTTTTGTAGCTGGTTCACATAGAATAAAGTACAGAGCTTCAAGTTAGGTCCACTACAGGCTTCTTAATTACTAATACTACTCAGTGAGCATTTCATGTTTTTTTGTGGATTAGTGCTAACATTAGAGGTTAGTAGGGTAAATTTTGTTGACATCCACAGTAATTTTTCAAATGAATGGCTCATGTCCAGACATATTAGTTTTTCAAATTATTAATTTTTGGGAACACATTTACATCTATTTGGGTAGTGGGTTCATTATTCCATTGTTCACTCATTAATGGACCAGTTTCTAGTAAGACATGGTATACACGTTGTTCTATTTATTTATTATTTAAAGTGTTTCTTTGTTAAACATTTTCCCAAACCAAACATGTCCATATTTCAACTCATTTAGAGAGGTTAAGTGATTTATATTTTTTTTGTTGTAGGTGTAGCTTAGTTGACCAGATGTTAGAGATATATTGAATGATATGGTGGGAGAGGGATATGGTTGATGGGAATACCCACTCTTACTAGATTCTTGAGATTTCAACAGGGATGATGACAAATGATAACTATGTGAATAATTAATTATATCTCCATTTATTTATATTTTTATTTTAATTCATGCAGATATTATGAATTCATTTGAGCAAGAGATTGATAGCTAATCTTGGGGAATGGATGGGTTGCGGGTGCTCGTTGGTCCTTCATGTGTAACGGATAGGATGATGCTACTTGTTGGTGCTCGTTGATCCCTGATGTGATGTGTTTGAGCGTGTGGTATCTAGTGTGGCATCGATGGGGTGCTTTCATGGATATCCCTACTGGAGGAATGGATGGGATTGGTGGTCCCTAGTGGGGCATGGATGTTCTACTGGCATGAGGGGGTGTTGTGGGTAGGTGGGGTGTGTGATTGATCTGGTTGGAGGATGAATTTTGTGTTTGATTCATTTTATATTAAATTTCATTATAAATATTTTTTTTCAAATTCTGAATATGTGTTAAAATATTTCTCATTAATAATTAAAATTTATCATGTATACTAAATTAATAAATATAATGTGAAATTTTATTAAAAACAAATATAATTTTTATTCAATTTTAATTTATAAACAGATATTATAATTATTAATATTATTACCAATAGAAAAATTTCTCATTAGAAACTGTTACTAAACATTTTAACCAACAGATATATATTTTTTTGGTTTTATTATAATTGTAATAGAATGATTTTATCTATCGCAAAAACATTTAGCAATAGATTTTTTACCGAAAGTTTAGCGATAGGGACGTATATGTTGGTAAAACGTTTTACCAATAGAAAATATACTTTTACCACCAGATATGACCCTGTTGGAAAATTGAAATATTTGGTAGTGGTGAGTGGTCAATACCTTGGATGCACATTCTATGGCGCCACAAGAATCTCTAGGAGATCACATGGTAGTGAGAGGCTCATATGTGTTCCCAATACCCCTCTATGTTTGTGTTTCCTTGTTTTTATTTTCAGGACGTAATGCTCTATGGTTGGGAGAATGTAAAGACCCGAAAATACATGTAATTTTTTTTAATTATTTGGGATTATTACGAGTCTGCAAAAATTGGTAGCATGTGATTCCAAGCCCCGGTGTGCCCGAAATGAATGTCTGATATTTTTTTATGGTATGATCAGTAAATGCATGATTGTAATTTTTTTATCTTTTGAACCGGTGCTCGGAATTGAAATCTGAGAGCACTGTTGAATACGCAGCGCCGAAATTCGCTTAAGGGAAGATTCACTTCAACCACATTTAGTAAGGATATAAAGATAGGTTTTTCAAATTTTAACGAAATAATAATATAACATAAGTTTTTATTTTATTTCTTTTTCTTTTTTTCCTACACCCTGTTGAGCCGTGGTGGTGGGGACAATAGTGCTAGTAGGACCAATAATTATGGGGTCTTAATTGCACGGTTAAACTTTGGTTGTGAAACCATCCCTCGTGTAATTAATGTGGCACATTAATTACAAAAATTAAAGAGGAAATTTAATTATTTTAATTAATGAAGAATGTTAATTATAACAATTAATGAACCTCATTAATTCCTCAAGGTGTTTCTCACCTTTCCCCCTCCTATTTAAATGGAGATCAGGGTGGGTATTTCGCATGGCTTCAACATGCGAGGAACCCTAGACAAAGTGACACCACGGCTTCCACTAACCGAGAACGGAGGATTGAAAATGTCTATTGTAGGATCAATATGAAGGTTGATGAATGATGAATGTAAATGCACACAACCCTTATCCTTCATCTGTAATACCCTCAAACGTGTAAGTACCAACATCCTCAAAATCCCCAATGAATCATGAGGTAGGGGTAGTCTTTTAATTCAAGATTTTATTTTCTATTCCCTTATTCTCTCTTGAATTTGATGGAAGTTGTTGTGGGGGATTTTAACGGGGTTTATTATTATTGGAAAATGATGAATAATTACCTCCCTCTTGTTTTAATTCTAATGTGGGGGGCACGGACCAAATGAACAAGTCCTTAACCATCCGCCGCGTGTTTTTTTGTTGCATTATTTGGGGAGGGTTATCCAAAATCGACGACAACATGGGACATATGTTCATGTTGTGGTGGTGAAAATTTGGGAGGTTCATAGGCACATATATGACTCCAATAATGGACCACCGAATCATGTACGGTGGCCCAAGGAAACAACCTTCAGCGCGCCATGCCAACGGCAGTAGACAGAGGGGGCCCACGGAAACCGGTGGCGGGTGGTGGGAAGGCACCACGCCATCGCACTCCGCATTGGCCCACACAATCCAATCATGCATGAGAAGGGTGGTGCCCACAGGTGTCGCAAGTGGCAGTAGTTGTGGCAGGAGGGGGTGGCGTGGACCCAGCGCTATGCCATGTTGTACTAGATGAAATGGCCCAACATCTGTGGGCCTAGCTGGGAGGAGCAGTCCACCTTTAGGAGGACCGAGCTGGATGCGGGCCAGCCAAATGGGCCAGACCTGGCCAGTGGTCCGGACCCGTCAAGCTGTCCGGGCTGGACCTGCAGTCATGTGGGTCGGCGCTGGTGGTCCGAGCCCCACCAAACGGGCTAGGACAACCATGGCCCAGGCCTACAAATTGTCTGGTCTGACCCTGATGGGACAAACCCAGGAATGGTCAGGAAGACCCTAGGACCTATTTCATTAGGCCGGCCTGACCGATTCGGATCGAGCCGAGACCCAACCGACCCCCTAAAAAAGAAACGCTGTAATTGATGAACTGGGTGTCTTTTTTACACATTGTCAGTGGAGTTGGGACCGTTTTTTGGAAGTAATCCCTTTATAATATTTAGTCAGGCCCGACCGAGCCGGGTTGTACCGAGGTGTGATCACCCATGTTTTATGAAAATGGGTGTAACTAATAGACATGGTGTCTGATCGATGCGTCGTCTATGGAATAAGGACCCTTGTGACAAGGTGGTCCATTAGAGATAATATAAGTGAGTATTGAGGGAGTTTGATGGGTGACCTATGTTGGATCAGACAAGAATCCAACCAGACACTTTTTACTAAAGTTTCCATATCTCGCAGAGTGGGATTTCGATCGACACACTATATGTCACGTTGGGACCCATATGACAGGTCGGTCCCTTAAGTATGATTTCTTTAGGACTTCGTAACCGTTGAAAAAGGACTGATGGCTTGAGTATAAGATTCTTTCGGAGATCATGCATTCTTCGTGTGGGAATCCAATGGCTAGTTATGACATGAAGAAGAGGGGCGACCAATAAGGGTCAGCATCAGAAAATCTAGAGTGGGATGATCTAGATGTATGACTAATCATTCCTACCTCTCAACAAGAGACCAATATGATTTAGCACGAGCGGCCAATACGGGTCAGCACTAGTGACCAATACGGGTCAACACGAGCAACCAATACGGGTCAGCACCAGTGACCAATATGGGTCAAAACTAGCAACCAATATCGGTGAGTATCTAGTGAACAATATGGTTTAGCATATAGTGACATATACGGGTCTGAATTAGAGTTACTATGGATAGGATGATCTAGATTTATGACTAGATATCCATATTACAGTAGCCTTTATGTTATACAGTTAGAGTGAGTTATCTCATTGTCTTTGTGATTCATGATTTAGATCATGCTTGTGGTTTTACATTTGTGGTATTTCTTGTGTTGTTTTATTTTTTTTATTACTGAAATTACTTCAGGGGTCTCGAGGTCCCCTACCGAGTTGTTATATTCACCCTTGCACGGGCTCTGCCCTTGCATGTGTGTCTGGGGAAAAATATTGTTTCTCTGAGGAAGGCTTTGAATGTTCAGGACATAGTGGACCTTCGTGCGATTGGAGTAGTCAAGAGCATATTCTTCGACATCAGACTTACAGCTACAACCCTCTAGGTAGAGCTCCAGGGCATATGAGACATCTGTTTACATTATTTTCAATTTCTATGGATTGTATTTTGGCCCACTATTTTCAGTTTACAGTTGTACTTTACTCTCATGGTTATACCTTACTGTTGTTGGTTGTTTACTTTAGTTTCCCTTTCTAGGTCTGTACATATATATAAGGAAATACCATCCCAATTCGGGAAAAATCCATCAGGTGTTAGTCACTATACCCTAGCCAATGGAAGGCGGGCTTGGGGTAGTCACATTCGGGGCCCATGGGATGGGTCGTGATAATAAATTTCATTGGTATGGTTATTATTTACATAGATATTGGTTAAATATTTAAAATTGTATAACTTAACTATGAAATAATGATTTTCTTCTAGAATCCTTTCATAAAGACCAATATTCTTTTTCTAGAATATTCAATATCTAAAGAATCATCATACGAGTCTCCAACACTAGCACTCCAAGTATCATTTTCTTCAAGCACATTCTTTCCCTAGGTTATCAAAAAGATTATTTGACTTCTATTTAAATGTGTATCCATTATATTTTTGTTTTAAATATTATTAAAATATGGTGTCATGTGTCTTGTTGTTTTACATTTCTAGCAAGTCACTTCAAAATAATTCTAATAACTTTTATACTTTTTTTTGTCTATATGTACTGAAAAATATTTCATTCCAACAATATTTGTCAAACATCGAGCTAGATTTGAAAATTCATTTCCAGATATCCCACATTAACTTCAGTCTTATTGAAAAGAAACTTTCATTTTATTTGAAAAATTTATTGTTTTATCAGTATTAGGTACTTTCAATTGATTGGTATTTTAAGTAAAACCAACACTTACATTCTTCTTCTTTGAATTTTCTGCATCGCACTTCAATATATTCTCATGTTTCATAAGAGTTCCAAATTACTCATCCAGACTTACAATTGTAACATTCTGTGACTCATCAATAGTAGTCCTATTTGATTCCAAATCATTATCCACGATGTATATGATATTATCCATAATAATCTAATTGTCTAATCCTTTTTATCCAATTGACTATAATTTTTTTATGATAGACATAAATCCTTATAAAATTTTAACTATCGGTTCTCCATAAGGGAAAAAACCATGATAATCTGCTGTAAGCATGGATCATCTGGTTTTTATAACATTCAATGTTCAAAATTATGCAACTTAAAATTTTTTCAAACACAATTTGGTACTTCATAAAAAGATGTATGGATATTTACATTTATATTCATTGAACATAAAAATGTTTTTTATACCATATATTCTAACTGATATTATTTCTTTTTTGGGTTTGTAAAAGTTCTGACATCCTTATCAGGGATTTTAAAATCTCATAAAAGTATAAAAAAAATAGTCCACAACATTGTTGATAAAAAGAGTATTCATTCTATCTCTTTATTATTTATAGTTATTACCATAAAAAATAGGTGGTGTTTTTGTATTTATATTATCAATAGATATATCATTTATTCCTACCATCATTCAAAACAAAACTTTTCCACTCCACTCATTAGTGTAGTATGTATTTATAAACAACGATTTGATCAAAAAACTAAATCTAACATGTAAGAAAAAATAATTAGGGTAAACATAGAGTAATCCTATACTAATAGACATTTGTATATTATTATTTCAAAGACCTCCTCTCATAAAAATTGTTGCATTGAAATTTTTATGTAGATGACACAATACATGAGGGGGTGGGGTGAATTGTAGGTTTTAGAAACATTCATTATCAAACCAAAAAAGAAACAAAGATTAAAATAATTTAAACAAATCCAATTCACAATACCTCTAAATGTGACAAAATGTTGTTTCGGTGTGGTCCCTGTTACCGATGAAAAAGATAATCGTAATGGTGTTGGTTACGATAAGTATCATAATCAAATTTATTATGATAAGTATACCATATGTTTTATTTAAAGCATAACAATATTATACATGAATATGATTATCAAACTAAGATAATAAATTATTGTAATAATAGAGGTTACAATAATAATAGTATTAAAACAATAACTGATTTTACCATATAGAATATAGAATTGTAAGTAGTAATACCAAATGAAAAGGATGTATTTTAATTGAAACAATTACAGTGATATGAAATATTAATTAGACAGAAAAATTAAATGATTTATCTTGAAATATTAATTATAATGAAAAATATAAAGATTTATCTTTCTATTACAATTACAACCAAAAAGTAAATATTACAATTCAATTAACCCAAATAAAAGTGTATCCTTTAACCTAAGATAGATTTACTTGATTTATACTTTCATGAATTTCCATCTTACCCACACTAAGGTAATCCCTCAATTCCAAAATTATCTTTAGTCTATATGTCTATCCCCAGTGGCCCTCGATTAAGCAGGTGATCAGAACCTATATCTTCCTAGCCTCAAAATTCCTCAATCTGCAATAGATCGGAACCAGTCAGTCTACCTATCCATGGAATCCCTTTATGAAAATCATAATTGATCTGTATCACACACAAATACTCATTTAAGATACAACTTCTTGGATCTAGCTATTCATGACTTTTATTCATCAGAGCTTTCGAGAAATATAGTAATTTTGATAGATCCCCTGTAGAGTCTCTCTAGGCCATGAAAATTATTCTTTGCTCAGTAAAATTCCCTGGTATTTATATCATTTCTTCCAATGGACAGTCATATTTATCTTGAAAAATTAGAAGACCTGGACACCTGCCACTTCAACAGTAATATTAAAACAGAATTCACACCAGTTATTTAATTGAAATACATAACAGATTGAATGACATCATTTTGATATAAAATATTCCCTTTTATAAGGATTAATATATACTAGAAATGATAAGTTTAGTACTAATTATTTTCATAATGAAATGAATAGGGGTTACGAATGAAACCATGATATGAAATTAAAATTGATATCATTTTTTACAGTTACAATTATATACTATTTACAACTAAAAACATGACAAGAAATTAAAATTGTAAACCAAAAATGATTGAATGTAATGCATATGATTATTATAGAAAATAATACATGCAATTACGATTGATATTAAGTTATAATTGTCAAAATAATATAGTTATGCTTATAAACAAAATATGTGATTATGATTGAAAGCAATACATGTGGTTACGATTGAATACAATGCATGTAGTTATGATTTAATACAATACTTGCGGTTACCATTGAATAAAATACATGTAGTTACAATTTAATACATTATAGATTTTATTTGATATAAATAAGTATGGAATGTATTTATTGGAATTTCAAAAAAATCAATGGAGTGGTCCAAACAAAATGTTTGACTCAACAACTTATCCTCCATTATCAGAGAACCAAATTTCCAATCCCTTGTGTTCTTAAATATGGTAAATATCACACTTCATCACATTGGAAAAACACACCATACATCATTGTGAGGGGGTTTCTTTTTCAAAAAAAACTTGTATGAGGGTTTGGCTAAAACTCGTGTGATAGATAATGTATTTAAATTCATTATTTCATTATGGCCTTTGTCAAAATTTATCTAAAGTGATTTTTTTGGAAGATACCCCAACATCACCAAACCATTAACTCATTACCCATGATTTAATGATAAATAGTATCAATGTGATTATTTCTTGAGTGAGGGAAACAATTATTTCTATGCTTTATAGATCATGAATATTCCAAATTGATTTAGATAAAGAGTTTTCATAAATAAATATCATTAACATGATTCTTAACTAATAAAAACTAAATGGAGGCATGAGTATACATAATATATTCCACTTATACAATTCTATTGGAAAATAAATCCATTTTATTTATTAACCAAAAAATAAATATTTTTATATGATATATTGCATCCCCTATCATTATCTTTCCAACATCCCCAGAAATAGACCAATCTTTAAAAGTATTATCCCATTACACTTTTTAATAATTTTCTATGTATATAAAACTAAAATACACTATGAATTTTGATATAAATTATTCTTATTATCACTTAAAATAAGGTTCTTTTTTTATTATTAGAATAAACCTATTTCGCCTAATATGTTGAAAACCCCAAATAGATTTTTTTTCTATGTTTAGAAAATTAGAGTCATAATGATCTGATAGTATTTTATAACATGTACAACTTTTCCTTCATCATATTATGACTCTTTCATCCTTGATTAATCTATTGTTATTATATATTTGTAATTCTACATTCCAA
Source organism: Viscum album (assembly GCA_963277665.1). NCBI lineage: Eukaryota > Viridiplantae > Streptophyta > Magnoliopsida > Santalales > Viscaceae > Viscum > Viscum album. The sequence goes on from OY728126.1 coordinate 399,255,867, forward strand.
ATCATTTTAGAACCTCAATTTCATAATTTAAATGAGAAATAAATGTGGAATTACTTCTTTATATTTTTTGTAATCCAAGGAAATACATTATCATACCAATCATTTACAATGCGAGCTCACATGTCATGAATAATAAAAGGTTTTTAATACACATAATTTTATGCACAAATGATTTTTTCATTGATACACACTAGTACCATCATTATATAGTATCACTATTTGTTCGCATGGTTATTTTAATTAACTCCCCCACTATGGATATGATCATTCTTAATGTATTGATCTAACCTCGAATTGTATGCTCTCAATAAATAATTAATCCCCTAAAAACCTTATTATGTAGATAGAAATTATTCTCATCTTCAAGAATAATAAATACATACCTTTGTTGGATTGAAACTTATTCTTATATAAATACATTTAGAGATTATGATTTTAATTAAATCACGAAAACATTGAACATTTATTACATTGTTATGGATAACAATGGATTAATCGTCCCTAGCCTTGAAATAGGTTTAAATCTATCATCAACATTAGTACCCATGATTTGTGAGTATCCCTTTAACACAAGTTGATTTTGTGTTTGAATAACCATATCATCCTAATTATGTTCTTTTCAATAGTACCATTTGGTGGACTAGAAAAAAATATAATCTATTATTATTATAGATTTAGTTAGTCTATTCATTCATTCAATAGACCCAATTATCATCTCTTACAAAATTATCCAAAAAATATTTACCTACCTATAAGAGGAAAGATTCTTGTTGTGGAAAATTCATTATCCTTATCAATATATGTGATATATAATAACTGAATATGTTCTAACTATCCAATTTATCTTAGCTCTTATTTTTTTTAATAAATTTCTAACATCATACTTCCCATCTTCTAGATATTAATATTAATTTTACATATGTACATTCTCTTCCCTTGACCTCCTCATCTCTTTATCCCAATCCTCATGACATTTTCTCTAATTTTAAAAATATTCTACTCATTCACCACCACAGAAACATCATTTCAATTTAAAAAATTTCCCAACTACTTATTATTAAATTTATACTCTTTTATTTTACCAATGTATCCTTGAAAAATACATTTATCTACATGAGATTAAAACTTCATATGTTTTTAATTATAGAGATTAAAACAGCTTAATATCATCATTTGAAATTACATCTCCATTGAATTGATTTCATACCATAAATAAAATATAGAATTTTCTTCTATTTCACAAAAATATCCCTATTAAAATTATATATGAATGTTAGAACCAATTCCTAAGAAAACATATATCGTAAGACATTCAAAAAAAATAATTATTTTATTCACATTATTTATGATCTAGTTTCTTGTATCAACAACACAATTAGCAAGATACTTTATCACTGCTCACACATAGTTCTGTATTCGATGCTTCTAAATTTATTATTTCACTTATATTTTAGGAAACTCAATACTATTGTCAGTTTGGATATTTATAATTTTCTATTAAATAATCCTTTCATCCTATCTCTGATATTTACTAATGAAACTAAATAATAAGGGCTTCATGTAAATGGTAAAGATACATGTAATTCTACTATAATCATTAGTGAATAGAAAATAATATCATTTCCATCAATGGATATTTCTGAAATATATGAAATCATATCAATATGCATCAATAAAAATACTCTTTCTGAGTTACTATATTTTTGTTTGTTTGGATTTTTCATAAAATTATACTATTTCAATAATTTCACATTTCTATAAGATCACATGAAAACATAAGAATATCTTAAGATCCATCAAATTTAATTAAATTTTTCAAGGATGGTTAGTTCAAATAACCATGAAATTTATTTCATAATATATTATATTTTTTCCATTGATAGAATGATAATATTTCCCCTCCAATAATAATACATAGATTACCATTTTTGTTCTTCCCATACATTAATACATAACCATGAATTCTCTTAATGATCTCTATAATCTTGGTAAAACATATTGCTTATCTTCGGTTAGAAAAATTACTAACACAAAGAATGTTGGGACTGAAACCTTTGAATGGTGAGACATATGTGCATCACATATATCTGCCTCTAAACATTTATTTTCTATAAACAATAATCATTAGGAAATCATTATTTCAAATTTTTACAACACATTCCTTGTATTTCATACTACCTAATACAATATCCTTATTTCCAATAAAGGGAAAGTGCATCTATTATCAAGTATCCATACACTAGTATAATCACATTAATGTAATGAAATCACTATAACCACATCCATTTCATTACATTAGTATTATAAATACCTTCAACTATATACTATTAATTAATTTATACTATATATCTTCTTTTAGGTATGATTATAAAACATCATTTTTCAACGTTTCAAATTAAATTTTAATTTTAGTCTCATTAAATAATTCCTTGATCTTATGCACACAACCACATTGTGTATTCTATGGAATAATACTTGGAATTATTGATGAGAAGTATTTGGCCATGTCTTTAAGTCATCTACATAAAAAAATTTATAATAAAAATCTTTCTTGGAATCATGAAAACTATTTTCCAATCAATGTGGAAAATTTACCATTTGGTACCTATTTTCTATGGAATAATTTTTTTTTGAATGTGCCATCCCTCTACAAAAATGAAAATTGTTTTAGGTTTCATTCATGTGTTTTATTTATATATCACAAGGTTTCCCTAATTTTATATAAATCTTATTATTTAGATTTGTATCCAAATAAATTTTAAACCTCAAATTGGATACTTCTGGTCTTACAGCACTCATCATTTCATTATATATAGGGATCCAATCTCATACCATTTGTGATGTTAAAATGTTTCATTTTCATTTCTATAAAATTCATTGATGATTTCCCAAGACCTCCATACATTTATATTTCTTATTTTATATCATGTATAACCTAATTTCCTGATATAATTTAAGTGGTCAATATATTTTCATGATCCACATATTTTCATCACATACTGACAGCTTCAACGTCAACTTATTTGAAATATTTTACTCAATACATCATTGTTTTAGTCAAACCATCAATAACCATAGTCTATAATATCAATTTTAGATTATACTTAATGACCTTTTATGATTTTTATAACATTTAAGATTTGATCATTTATTTTCTTCCTTCAGCTCAGACATCACTGCTACTTACTATTGCATATATACTATGGCACCATTAACCAATATATCAGCTTAAATCAAGTTTTATCTCAAAACAACATGAAATGAAAGAGAAGTTTCCCATCCGCCCTAGTGGTTAACACTTCATTCCACTCTTCTATCATGATTTTTACTCTCTTACTTTGTATATAATTATTCACAACAACCAAAATAGCATTTTCTATATAGACATTTGGGTTTTAAATTTATACTTTCTTATTTTCTTCCAAACATTCATTTTCCTATGAAATAATGTTTGTATTCTTGATGAAATTATTATTACTGTTTCCCTGAATTTCTCATTGGTTGATTTATTCTTCCTGTGAATTTAATTATCATTCCTCTCATTATATTGAAACTTAATGAAGCATTTTAATACTATTTTCCAAACCATTTCACATTTTAAGAATATAGGTTAACGTATACCTTTTAATATTCATTTCCCCTTAGTATATTTAAGGATAGGAATTATATAAATTAATCAATGTTTTATTTTTATATAATAATCATATTTTATGAGATTATTATTTTTCCTTTAATTCCACATAATTTAATTTTTCATTTTTTATAACAACATTATCATCAATTTTCATCTCATATGTGACAAAAGCACTTTGTAACCTATACAAAGTTAGTACCAATAGATCATTATCCAAAATAAAAATTAAACATGGATTAAATCATGGTTGAAATAATTTTTAGTTTCATTTAAAAATTTCACATCCAAAAGGATTTCCCAAAGACCATGCATGTATTACACTATCACATTCACCATATTAAATAATTCTTCAATATATTCAAGAGTTTTTATCCTAATGAGATCACATTTTATCCATTAAAAACTCAATATAGTATATAAAAATTTGTGAGTTAGAGTTTTATATACTTTTCATTTTTTACCTCATAGAATTTGAGGATTTAAATGACATTACTATCATGTATATTATGGGAGATAGGGTTATCCCAAAAGCACTGATTCCCCTAGAATTTGATTCAATTTACCTTCATTAATATCTAATAAAACTTTGATATAAAAAAGATCCATGATCACATAAATCATAGTTTTAAACACATATGTACTAATGATTGGATGTAGTCCTACCTTAAATTTTTACTAAGATGAAAAAAATTTCTTTAAATATCATAATACCTTTTTTGTTGACTATTTTCAAGGAATCAACTAAAGAAGAAAGACACACATGGCCCTTATTATTTGAAACCAATTTTCATCCCTAATTAGTTTAAAAACCTAATAGGTGTGAATTAGGGTTTTCAAAATTATCCCAGCCCTATATAGATGATGTTTTATCATTAAAAATACTCTCCCATCTACATTTATGTATGACCATGTATTCTATTAATGGAATTTTTTTTTCTAATTCTATAAATGTTCCAAAATTAGACAAGTAGATTCACCACATAATAAAACAATATAAACATTAATAAATTGAACATTTTATTTTCGGACTGAAAATTTTAATATCAATTTATTGTATTTAATGTTACAAAATAATAAAAAATTACTAATTGTAAATATTTGATCAGCACAATTCTCCAGAATAATTAAACTCACAAAATATAATATGGAATCTAAGTTAAATGTTAATAATTAAATATGAAAATTGAATTTAAAAATATATTATGTTCATATAAAATAGATGTGAATGAATTAAGAATTAAATATGATTAATCTAGAGAAAGTAAGGAACCCATATGACTATTTCAATTATGATAATTCGAATTATAATCCAACCATTGGAGTATTAATATAAGATTTGGAATACTAATATGATCATTAGTAACACTAATTTGACAATTAATATAGTAAAATAACATATTTACATGTTAAATAGTATTTATGTATCTTATAAAATTAAAATATGATATATTTATATCATGATATATGGAAATAAACTTTTTAAAAATGATAACATAAGTATTCTGATTCTGTTAAAACATATATATATTGTCATCATTTTTAAGAAAAAAATAACAATATAAATTTTATTTTATTTTTATAATATTTGTGTATAAAATAATATTATATTTTAAAATAATGATAATATAATTTTTGAGCCTTTAATTGAATTTGAAAAGGGTTAGAAATTCGATCATAATATCAAAATAAGTTATTTTCAAATAATTGGTGGTTTTATTTTAAAATGAAATAAATCACATATATATATTTTTTTTAATGGACCCCATTTTTATATTCTACACATTTCAATATATATAGGGTAATTTATTATTTTTTACTAATTTTTTTTATTTTTAATATATTGAATATATTAAAATATTATGTTTAACTTTATAAACACAATATATGAATTTTTGAGTCATGTATTATATAAGAACCCATTAATTTTAATTCGCCTAAATCATTAAATATATATAGTGACAATAAACAATAATATTGATATTCTTGTGTGGATATAATAGGTTAATCGTCATAATATTCATAAACAGCTCAATCACCCCTATATAAATACCACACAACACTACCCCTTCTCATCGTACCTTCTATGCCTTTGATCATTCCTAAGTTATTAACAATTCCATTATGAATCCTCTCCCCCGTTTCACAGTACTTATATTTTCATCCATAGGCCATTCCATGAATTAATAAGGGTTATATTGAATGGAGATGACCAATGGGAAAGGTAAACACTAAAAATTATCTCATTTAATTTTATTTTCTCTAAACATACACTATATAATATATATAAAAAGAAAAATAAAATTTCATAATTATATATAAACTAATATGTTATTATTTTGGTGAAAGGTAAATATTAGTCCTCGCCTTCTTTCATTTCTAAAATTAATGCATTGTTTACAAAATCGATAGTTCATTGCCTCCCTGAATAGATTACATAATTTTTCCATCAACTACAACGAATGATATAGAAATAATATTATGGATAAATTTTATTATGAAATATATATTATAAAATATTTTATATTCTTTAATATTTTTATATTCATTTAATTAAATAAAAAAATCTTGTTTATGAGGGTGGATAAACGACCTAAAAGAACTAACCATATAATTTTATCATAAAATAAATATCCCAATGTCAACAAAAATATTGGAATTTTGGAATACATTAATTCATGGAAGTAAATTAATAAAAATTCATTTAACATCTAGAGTTTTGGTTCCATTTGAAAATAATTCCAATAATTATCCACATGATATCCTACCATGGAACCATAAAATGAAAGGTAATAGAACAATGAAATAAAACATTGTATGTCATTTGGGATGGTTATAAATAAACAAAATTGTAATATATTAAATATATTATAAATTTAAAAAATTATAAATTAAAAAATTAATATCTATTTTTATATTATCCAAAAAGTTTTGTGCATGTGAAGATCTATTTTGGGACAAAATTTTAGGGATCTCTCAAAACCACCCATTTATTTGGGTAATAAACATTATCTATGTAACTAAAATTTCATATATCATTAATTTTATATAAATAATGTAAATTATATATATATATGTCAATATTATGTATTCCTCCCTTATTCTCCCTTCCATTAATGGTTAAATACATGTATTAAGTTCATTTATAAAAAATCCTTTTATTAATTAAAACCTGCTTAAGGAAAAATTTTCTATCTTTTAATCATGATGTATTTTTAGTGGAATTCCATGTTTTGGGACCAATTATTTTGTACTAATATATAAAATTCCTAAATACTGAATTACATCTTATCTATGATTGAATTATGAAATATTGTTTAAATGTGATATGATGAATGGTTATTTAACCAATTTCGTTCCATGGGTAATTTTTTTATGACTTATGATTGATTCCCTTTTTGGGAACACATAACCATGTACATGTTATGATTGGTTTTCCCATATAAAACTCTAATTCATTGGGTAATGTATTTTTTAACATGATATGTTCTTTATGTGATTTGGAAGTGAACATAATCTATAATGGGACACCATCCCCAATGAGATATTGTCTTTGAAGAAAGCATTAACTTATGTTTATGTACTATTTCATGTTATTACAATTATTATATTTTTACATGTTCTTATGATACATAGTCTATTTTTATACCCAAAATTTATTATTCATGAGCCTTTTCTTTTATGATATCATTTTATGTTATTTCAGTCACATGTTATAACTCATTTCCATTTTTATTATCTTACTAGGCTTTTAAGCTAATCCCTATATTTTATGAATTCCATATGTTATCCTATCCGTATTTAGGAGATCAATGTGATTTTATATCTCATTATTGATAGAAAATTATGGATTTTAATTTTTAGTTTTATTTTGATTTATTATGATCATTATTTTCCAATGATATTAAAGCTCACTATAATTTGGTTTCTCTTATTGAATTTTTATTTTAAAATCATGTAATAATAATACAAAAAGACTGTAGTTTATTTAATTTTTACCAGAACAAGTTCAAGTTATTTGGGTGGATTAGTACCACAATACATTATTTATAACACATTGGATTTTTAAAATTACTTGAGAATATTCTAAAATCTTGGTAAGGTATAGAGTGAGTGGTTTTTAATAATTTATATATATATCTTAATACTATATATGTATATGGATTTGGAATAGTAATACATAAGAGTAATAACCATAAAATGGGAGAATTGGGTATTAAATTGATCATACCCAGGTTAATATTATAGTGTTCTTAACTCAACCCTTATTCGAAACCCCATGATGGAATGATTTTTCATGTTCACACAATATTTACAGACCATTATAAAGGACTTGAATAAATTTTTATCTTTAGAAACAGAATAGGGAAATTACCATTTACACACTATATTAAAGCCTTGAGGATTATATGTCATTATATAAATTTCATTCATATTTTATTCATTCAATGTTCATAGATTACCTCATATATAATTTTTATTTTGAGTATTATCATATTTTTTATTTTAAATACTGGTGGGAAAATAAAGAATCGATCTAAAAACAAAAATGTTATTAAATGTTATAATTTCCCTATTGATATGACTAACCATATGGCAGCAGTAGTTAATAACTTCATGGTGGTACTATCTTAACTATCTGATTATATGAGTAATGACATAGATTATATACCACACCGTCTTCTCAAAATAAAGATAAATTTGTGGACAAGTTCTTTATATGACAGAGGCCACATACCTTTAGGATATCTCTTATTCACCTCATCAAATAATAATTGAATACCTTGATGGAAAATATATTTCTATTCTATAATGATAAAAATAATTGATAATCAGCGTAGTTTTCAATCATATTGATGGGGAATCCAATCAGTGGTAAAAATTGATCATGAACGTGATGTCTACATGAAAAATATATCCCATCAAATGGTATAAATTCAAGATAATATTTTAAATAAATAATTAATGTAAAATAAAAATTTTAAAATTAGGATGGATTTCTTTAGACTGATGAAGCATAAATATTAGTCTATTAGGTTTTTGATAAAAAAAATCCCAAATATTTCATACTCTGTCTCCATAACATTCATAAACAACAAATGTAATGTTGATTTTTTCTATAGTGGCTTTAATCCACTTCTACGAAATGAATTAGTGATTTGAGACTTGGAAAACTATAGAGTGATTTAATATTAGTATCATCAGGTTGAGATGAATAAGGTATACTATCAGTGGTCCCATGGGTTTGGATATAAAAAGTTTAAAAAGTATTTTCCTTTAAGAGGATGAATGGATAAATCTCCAGAAATAAAGACAATCCAACTACACGTGTGTCAAAAATGAAGGATGAATAATAATGAAAAATATTCCATTGGAACTATGATATGTTTCAAGTGTGGAAAGGAGGCACATAAAGTTGATCTACTTCAATGATATATAAATAATTCCACTATTTTTATCAATGAAATGAAGTTTTATATCAACAATATCACAGGGTATATTGTTCCAACTATAAGGAAGACAAGAATACTAAAAAGAAATTCTCTATTAAAAGGGCCTTCAGATCCAATTGACAATAATAACCTCTATGTCCATGAGAGTATTGAAGTGAATATTTTATAAATAATAATTATTTGGATCCAAAATTTAATGTATTTCTAGTTATTATGGATATTCATTTAACAATATTGAACATATTATTTTATTATAATTCTATGAATTTTTTCTTATCCAAAAAAAATATTTGAACTATTTAAACAGCACCATAAAATATGGCTTTAAGCTACCCAAGAAAAAATAAAATAATTAAATTATTATATCCCAAGAATATAACTCTTCACTACTTATTTTTTTTAATAAAGCTCACAATAAATTTTTACTTCCATACTTTTGTGGTGTTTGATGATATATTAGGCATGTATTGGATGTCAATATGTAAATACAACATTAAATATTTGGAGAGGGAGATCATATTTCACGTCCTGACTCATCTTGTGATCATTTACAATTTTATGGGGGTTTATGAGTATCTTTTATAATCCAGATATCATGTGTGGATACTATTTACTTATTAAGAAGAAAAACCATCAAAAATGATTTTAAAAAAGTAGATAATCAAGCTTGAATACATCATATTTTAAGGAAATATATTGATGTATTAAATGAATCATTGTTTAGAATTACTCATAAAAAATAGGTTGGAATCACAATTAAACTTATTCCCAGATCATTTCTCATATTCAAGACTCTATATTGAATAGAACCCATTAATTTATATGAATTGAAGAATCAATTACGACAGAATCCTGACAAGAATTTTATACACCCACATGATTCTTCATGGGGTGTGCTCATACTATTTGTTAGAAAGATGTATGGGTCAAGGAATTGATGTATTTATTATTGTCAACTCAATTGAATTAATATAAAGAACAAGTATCATATTCCATGTATAGATTACTTGTTTGTTCAACTACTTAGGGCCCTATATTTTTCAATGGTGGAACGTCAGTTAGGATATCACCAAATAATGGTGGATAAGGAATGTAATATCAATACTTCCATTATAAAATATAATAGAAACTATGAGTTCGTTATGATTCCCTTCAGACTCATTAATTCTCCAACAATACTTATAATCCTAATGAATAGTGTCTCTAGAGATTACTTTATAAAATTTATTGTATTATTTATAGATTATAGTTTTTTTATAGTCCTATATATTTTGATATTAAATTTTTGAATAGAAAATATCTTTCAATATTATAGAAAATTTGTGTTTTGTATATAGTAAATCTCATTCAGCGTTACTGTTATCAAAAGGAAAGGGTTATTTATTAACTCTTAAAATATAAAGCTAATTGAGAAGTTTCCTAGAATAACATTTGTAACTTAGATCCATATTTTTCATTGAATATCTATGTATTAAGAATGACTTGTGAGAAAAATCTTCTAATTTTCAAAGACACTAACCAAAATGACTAGGATGTGACGAAAGTTTGTATAGACAAATGAATGTGAAAAGATATTAAAATAATACAAAAAGATGTTGATCGTTGTTCCAAAACATGCACTAACCCCATGTTGGGAACTTTTTATAGTATATTAAGATTCTTCAATAAAATTATAAAGTTTTTTACTGATGAAAATTGATAATGTGGTAACCTACACCACAATGTAGATAAATGTAAATGAGAAGAAAAAACCATCACTTGATCTAGAATTGGATTTAGTTATATTAATATTGAAATTATAGAGTCACTATCTCTATATGGAGAAATGTCAAATAAATTTTAATAATAATTTCCTGATGTATATTTTAACATAGAAGAAGTTAAATATATATGAGTGAAGATGGCTAGAGTAGATCAAGGACTATTATTACTCAATCTAATATGTTCTTAGGAAATAAAATAAAATCCAGGATTTTAATTATAGAAAGAATTTTTTATCCTTTCCAACAGTTAGAACTAATAATGATCTAATGTTTCTTGGATCGCAACGGATGGACATGGAAATCATATAGAAAAAACATCCCAAACCCTTTTGCAAATAGTTTATGGACCATACCATCTAGATAGGATAAAAGATTCTCAAGGAGGTGATGTGAAAATATAGAATATTGTTAAAGGTATAATAAAAGGATAATCCTCAAAGATAAAAATTTATCAAGTGGTTGTAATTTGTTTTCATGATGATGTTTACCATCAAAATTATATGATGAGTAAGGAGAATTTGAATGATACATATAGCTCATGTTTCTCAATCCTCCCAGTCGAGATAAATATGTATCAAGATCTATAAGAGTATTATTGGTGATAATATATAAAAAATAAGAACATAAAATAAACCTAAATGTTTTTAATATGTCATTAAGTTAAGGATGAAAGGAAAATTTCTATTTGGTTGATGAAACCATTACCCACAAATACATGGAACTGAGAAACCATCACCAGGTACATTTCACTAGTCTTCCAAAGTCATACAGATGAATTAATTCAATATGGGTTGTTTTGGATTGTCTTATATAGTCTCTTCAGATATTTACATTTATAGAAGACATATCAAATGATCAAATTCCTTGAATATGCATCATAGAAGTGGTGAGGTTTTATTGACCCCATTATTTGTTGTGTCGGATTGATATTAGTGGTTTTCCTATAACTTCTTGAAAATTATCCAATATTCTCTAAACACTATGATGGGTTCAATATATATTATCGCCCTAAAAATGATAGATAATTTGAGACGTCATTGAAAACATTGGTATCCATATTAAGACCAAAATTGATTAACATCAAAGGAGGATGGTACTAGTATTTTCCTCTAGTTGATTTATTGTAAAATAATAGTTTCACTGAATAATCCAAATTTTCCCCATATAAATCCAATTATTGGATGATGTTTTGATGAATCCTATATGTTGGGATTAATATGGTGAATTTTATATACTAGGAATTGAAATGGTTGAGGAAGTGGTAGAAAATGTAAAGAATGTTTTTTTAGTAGATCAATGTTGTACAATGTTAATGTAAGAGTTGTACATATAATCATCAATGATACCTAGATTTTGATTTTGGGGGAAAAGTTTTTCCCAAAATATCACCGTGGAACTGATTCATGATATTTGGTAAAATGGTAATGACACATCATAGTTACTTCAACTCCATTGATATTATTGATCACATCAGATCTGTAGTCTATTGAAAAACACTCCCTCCATCCCACTCTCATGTTCATGATACATTCCATGTATCCATCCTAGGGAATTACATAAAATAGCTTCCACATGGACTAAATTTATAGGTGGTTCGTCAGGAAAGTGATCACCCTTTTGAGGATTAACAAGTAATGTTATTGGATTGTATAAATAATTTTCTATAAAAAAAGAAAAATCACCTAGTCTGTATACTATGGTAGAACCATAAATATGGGAAGGTGACATGGAAATTTGAGGAATTAATTAAGAATAAGTACCCTCACATATTTTCAATTTAGTAATTAACATAAAATTTCAATTAAGAAGTTTATTAAGTTGGGATGAATTCATTGACCTATAATTCTAACAATAGAATTTTCCCCCTGATTTTCTAAATCCTTTTTAATTATTAAAGCACATGTATAACATAATAAAAATGACAATAATTAATTTTATTTAACATTACATTTAGATAATAAAATATGAAATGACAAATGAATGTATTATTGTGGGAAAATATAAAAAATTAATTGGAAAATTATGATTTTCTCGATCCCCTAGATTTCATGAATGCACAAACATTATATAAGTGAAGAAGAATATAATTAAATTAATATGAATTATAAAAATGAATATATATATATATATACTACAAAGAAAATATAATGGAATTAATAATTAATGAAATATGTGTTAATTTTAGAATGTTGGGCACCCATATGATTATTACAAATCTGACCATTTGAATAGTAATCTGACCATTGGAATTGTAATCTTACTATGAAAATTTTGAATAGTCACAAGACTATAAAAATAGTAACCCCACCTATGTAACTATACAATACTATTTAGTAATATTATAAAATTAAGGTTTGATAAATTTATATCATGATACAAGTAAATAAATGTTTAGAAATGGTAAAACAAAGTGTGTGTATTTTTGTAAAACATATATGATTTATTTTATTTTATATAAAAACAATATTATTTTAAGAGAATTATTTTCATCAAATGGGTTTATAAATTAATATTTTATTTTATTATTATGATAGTATAATTTTATTAGAAAATAAATAATTTTCAAAGGGTTAAGAAATTGATTAAAATATTAGAATTGGTTTCATAAAATAAAAGATATTTTTTGAAATAATTAATTTTATAATCATTGTAAAGTAATTTTTATAAAATAGAATTCATTTTTAATTCAACACATTGAGAAATGGTATGATTTATTTTTTTAGTTTTCTAAAATAGTTGATTTTTTTGTGACTAGTGAAATATGAAAAAATATGATATTTAACATCATAAGATAAATATATGATTTTTTAGTAATGGATGATCTAAGTAAACATTAGTTCAAACTCACATGAACCATTTACATAATATAGTCACAATATCAATTTTATTGGTATCCTTGATCCAAAAGTATAAAATAATTATTGTAATATTTAAAAAAACCATCACCTTGCCTTATAAATTCTATTCATCACATCTTATTCACCATTCCCTGTTTTACAAATTTATCATGAAAATTTTCTACTTAAATTTCCTTCCAAATCCACTCCCACACTTCTTAGTTCATATGGTCTCATCAAAACACTAATCCATGTATCCTTAATGAGTTTCTAAAATGTAGAAAACCAAAGGGAGAGGTAAACGCTAAACTTAATCTATTTTAATTTTATTGATATTCCACTATCGATATATAATCTTTATTCACCTAAAAATATTAACATGAGTATCATATAAATACTGATATATAATTATTGTTGTTTAATTTCCATCTTAAACATTCTAATCTATTCGTTTCTAAAATGAATGTATTGTTTACAAAATTATTGGTTCACCGCCTCAATGAAAAACACACTTGTTTTTTATCCACCTCTATAATGGATGGTAATAAGAAAAATAATATGTTTACATATTATTATAAAAAATCTCTTACATCTTTTTTTTTTGTTTTATAAATTTTTAATAATAATTTTATTAAATAAAATTAATCTAGTTCATGACGGATTGTAAAATAGAGTAAATGAACTAACCATATAATGTGAGCATTTTTACTAAAATAATCACCCCTATGTCAGAAAAAATTTGGTTATTTGTTATATATAAGGACATTTCATTTTTTTTTTGGATTTCTTCTATCCCATTTTAAAATAACATAAAAAATTACCTGAAATGATCTTACTATAGAAACTTGAATCTAAAACTCTAAGAACATTTATATAAAACATTATAACTCATTGATATCACTATATATAAACAAAATAAACTTAAGTTAAATAAAATAAATGTGTAAAGTGTCCTCAATTAATTTATATTTTAATATAATTTGATTATATAGGACGTTTTATGAAAGGGAACACTACTTCTAGAACCTAAGACAATGGATCTCTCCAAACCACAATTTTTCATTGGGTTTTGACCTTTATCTCTCTAACTCAAATTATTTTTCTCTTTCATGTAATTGAATTTCTATAAATTCTATATATATCTATATTACATATATACCTCACATATTCTTTCAACAATTTATGTTTTAATACAATCATACCATTAATTTCTCAAAATGACATATTTAAAATCGAACCAGATTAAGGGGAACTTTTAGATACCTTAATCTTGGGGTTTTTTTCAAATGAAAAACATATGTTTTTATCTATACATATAGATATAATAAAATCTAAAATATTTTACTTAATATTCACTTTAAGATTTTTATGAAATATTATTTCAATATGATATGAGTAATGATACTCAAACCAATTTATTTCCATGGGTAATTTTTATATTTATGCATTGTGATTCATTTGATTTTATAGAACATGAAATCATAGATATATTTTGACGGGTTCACCTAGATTTCACTCTAATTGATTGGGTAATAGTTTTTCACTTGATACATTATGTATGTGATTAGGGAGTGAACCTAAACTATGGTGAGACTCTATCTATCATGTGATTTCACTTTAGAATATAGACTTGACTTATCCTTATTCAATGTTTCGTTTTGTTTCTTATTTCCAATGTTTTCATGATCTTATGGTAAAATTTTCATTATATTATTTCCTCATATAGTTATTCATTAGACCTCTCTTTTATTATATAATGTAATTCCATTTAACTCGCATGTTATACCTCGTTATCATGTATATTCTTTTAATTGGATTTATTGATTTCTTTGTTATCTTATGTCTTCCCCATGATAACCAATAATGTTTTAGGAGGTAAAAGATATTTAGCTTCTCATTGAAGAGTATAAAATATAGATATTATGTTTCATTTTACTTTAATATTTTATATCCATGATCAATCAAATACACAATGACTCATTATCTTTTGGTTTTTCTTATTATATTTTTATTTTAAAAACAAAATAATATGTGTACAGTGCTTGGGTAACTTTATTACAATTGTAATGTTTGAGAAGAAATGAAAATATTAATGAGACACAACAATTTTTCGTACATCACGATTAATTATGATAGTCTATGGATAATAAAAATAAAATGAGACTATGTAAATAATAAATTATAGCACCATATTACTACAATTTTTTAAATGGAATCAGTATCCCTACAAATTCACTACAAGTCACACATTGAATTATCAATGATCTCTCTACTAAAGTATTCACACTAATCCTCTGTTATATTATTTCATTGATTTTTTGTTTAAATGATATTTGCACCAAAATTAATTTATCATTAAGATATAACTTCATAAAAAGAATTAATATCAACAAACCATAGAGTTTCATGGGAATTTATTTTATTTTTCTAACTTTCACCACACTGTGAATTTGGCACCAAATTCTCTCATCTTCTAAACATTAACTAAATTTTTTACTTTTTTTCAAACTCCAAATTTTAGTAAAACATAAATTTTGTCTAATAGCATCAACTTTCATGAAAAATATTATTATTATTTTGAATAGAAACTTTACATGACATTTTGATTTCATGATACTTATTTGGTCGTTTAGTTGAACATCCCTTTTTTAACAGAAATAAAGTTTCCAAAACACCTTTCTCACAAGTAGTTTTTTCGCATAACTATGATATGATTTTAGATTCATAATATAATCTATGTGTTTTAATATAAAAATTAATGTGGTAGTGGAATATTTATGAATGTGGCTGATCCTTCTCACATATTCCTTATACGCCACCAACCATCCATGAGGCTTTCTTAGTTCACCCATGGTCATCAATTCGATATTTCTTTTAGAATGTATCTCACTACCACTCTACTTATTCTATATTCAATTATATGATTTATAAAAATATATCTCCATCACACAACTACCACATTAATGAAGTCACAAAAGGTTGTAAAAACATTTTATTTTAATAAATTTTGATGATAAAGTCTCAAATCATCATTTTTTGTTAAACAATTTGAATCATTTTTGGGTCTTAAAATCATTTAAAAGGGAAAGAAAAATAATCCCATATTTATAAAAAATTAAGGGATACGATTTGAAATAGTAATTGAATAAAGAAGCTGAAGAATCTAGAATTGACAAAGGAAAAGGCTGGACTGAAAAGGAAAAAACATTCTTCGTGAACCGCTTCTTTTCATGGAGGTCTGCTACCCAATCCATTCACAAAAAATGGTTTATAAAAGTAATATAGATTTTCCAACTATCCTTGAATGTTGTTCTTAATATAATGGAGGTTGATAATTTCTCTCTTCCATATTTCCGAGGTGAGGTAATGTGAATGGAATCCCGCGAACTATGTCATTCGTGGAACCGAGGTAGTGATTTGCGCCTCCACGAAACAAAACCCCCATGGGCCTCTATTGACCAACTCATCCATGGGTAACGTGATTATTCCTTGGGATTTCGCAAAATGTTTCATGTGACCCACCAACCCATCTCTTTGGTTCTTCAATAAAAGGACCTCAAGGGAGAAGAGAAAAAGGGACATAGACTTAGAGACTGGAGGAGAATATATTTTAGATAATCAAAGGAATAGAAGAAAAGAGTACTACACGGATGTAAATTTCTGATGATTCCCTATAGGTATATCTCACTGCATACTATGAAATAAGAAAGTATAATAATAATTGTCCAAACTACAAACCAGCTTCTTCCACTGATGAATTACTGCAATATGCAAGACCAATTCCCCTTCTTCAAACTGAAATTCCTTATAGAAATGTTTTATCAAGATTGAATCATGAAAAATGTTCAAAACTCTTATGTGGGTTGAATTCAACCTCACATACAATCACTATATGTGTCTATATTCTAGCCTCATGTACCACCACGGTACATAGGTGATTCTCAGCCCCGCATAGTAAATCTCTATGTGGGAGGATCCTAGTACCGCCTAGAAAAATGTTGTGTGGATCAAATTCAGGTCTTAATACCACTAGGTTATTTAGACGACATCTTCACCCACATAGTAGCATGTTTTGTGGAAGGAACACCATCCTACATGAGAAAATAGTACGTGGAATGGGGTATTCACAGCTATTCCACCCTCCATCTCCAATCAATTCCTTCCATTCCCATCGTATAATCTATAGTCCTTCCATGAACCCTTATATCATCATTAAGAAAGGGATTTATCCAATGCAACCAGAATCATATTATAATACCATCAGGTGCATCTGCGTGCCCTTTTATGTTTACATATCCATGGTCAGTGGCGTCACGTGAGCAATCCCCACAATGGTGTGGGCCGCCAAAATGTCTATAAGTTTAAATTCCCATGGTAACTTGGTGTATGACCTCAGGATGCTCACATGTACTTCCCCATCCTAGGGAATAAGGGTGATCACTGGAATTTATCTTCGATGAGGTTCAGTGATATCCAAGTGAAATCACGCTGGTTTTACCTTTGATGAGTGGCAACATTCCTCCACTTCAATAAAAAAAATTTGGGAACTCCCACAAAGGTATTCCATTATCCATTCCTATAAGAGGTTTCATCATTTCTTCTCTCTACCTCCACCCAGGGCATTCCCAAATTAGATAATGTTACTATACTGAGTAAAAAACTAACATAGGTGATGGGTACACTCTATGACCTCTCTCTCCACCTTCAGGCTCTATTACCATCTAGAGGTGGATGAGGTGGTACAAGATATATTTAGATCCACTAACTTCTCTTTTTTCTCACACTAATCATGATTCACATGGTCTTAGAGGTGGGTAGTAATCATGAAATCCATATGATCCCAATGTATGGGCCTCTTAGAAGGAGTAAGCCCTAGTATATTGAACTATGAGAACTCTGATTCCCACAATAACTGGTATACCTAGGAATCCTTCATATGGCCCAAAATTCTTACAATCTCATTTTTGAAATAAGTAATTACTCCTCCCAAAAATGGGCCTCCTTGATGGTGTAATCCCAAAACAAATCAAGTTTCCAAATGGGCCTCCTCGAAGGTGTATTCCTCAGTCAAATCATGTGTCCAAAAATGGGGCTCCCCTAAGGAGTAATCCCTAAATGCATTGAACTAAGAGAACTATAATTCATAACATAAATAGGATATGTAGGACATTTATCTAATTCCTAATCTCAAAGGGGATCCTTCATAAAGGATAACCCCAATCATGACCCCCTCCCTCAATTAATTAAGACATCCTTTATGGTATAAGTCCTAACTTCAACTCCAAAAGGCTATCTCCATCGATGTAAGCCCCAAATAAGGCATCCTTTATGGGCCACCTTGGTGTAAGAGCCACATCATCTCTTGACTTGGATCCTTCAACCTAGATGTCATTTCTGCAAAACGTTAAACTATATGGTTGGGTCATCATCACACAACTTTAAAAGGTGATGTGTCCAGTTATGTGGTACAAAACTATGTGGGGTCACATTTTTATCATGGTGATACATAGAAATCTCATCTAATGGGTGATACCCTAACATAATAACAATTCCCATCACCCTTTTATGATGGTAAAGTCCAGGGTATCCCATCACATTTGCTAAACCTGAGTTGTCTTAGAAATGATAAAGGAACTCCTGATCTATCCATAAAAGGGTAAATTTTATGAATATCCTTCAATACATAAATATATCTTAATCAATGGAGAACCTCGGATACATGCATATGATTCCATTCCCCTATGTATTTATAATTGATCTTGTAACCCAGGGGTAATCTATTGACACATCTTTAGAAAGAACAAATGATTAAAGAACATATAATCAAAGCTTAAATCAATAAGAAATTCTAGGAGTAGGAAAAATTCCCCCAATATGAGTGTGACGAGCCTGACCACCCATCCTATCAACAAATGTGGGTCCATAAGTATCATTATCCAAATCATCATCTATTGAGAGACTACCTTTGGAATGAATGTCCATAAATCATGGATAACCGAGTCATTGGGTGCTTCTGGATATGCAAATAAACCCATCAGAGACCATTCATGGACATACTACCGAACATCAATTGATCACAATAATAATCAACCCTTGGTAATAACCAATCGGGGTCATGAAATGATTCATGCCAAGAAAAAATGGTAATCCTGACACGAGACACTTGACTGTGGCACCTCCTTCCCAAGATAAAAGGATACACTGCCCAGCCCCATTGGAGATATCTCTTTCCAGTCATTACATCCCTGTATATGAATCAAAAATGGTGAAACCAACATGAATCCATCACCAAGGTGACAGGTTACCCCACCTCAAACCCATTTTTCATTCAAAATTAGGAATCCTGAGGAAGATAATCAATTTTATATGTGATTATTTCATGGTAATTTGTTGTGGTTTTGTTTTCTATAAATGTAATGTATAAATCAATCATTACATTGAGTTTCCTTCAATCCAATGTAATCCTTTTAGTTTTCTTAGACACGTGCATTCACAACTACATAAGAAATTAGGTCCTCAACAAAGAGCATGACACCATCACCCACCCAACATCATCAATGCTGGGATTCAAATTCACTGACTAAAGAGTACCATAAAAATGGAACTCCAGGCACCATGGAGGCTGCAAGGAAAGCCATCCATGCCATAAAAACCTTCTGGTCTCCCATGCAATGGAGGCAGATAATTCAAAACCATGAGGCCACGCTTTTCTTCCACAACTATTTCTACAGTTTGTACCAAGAATGTTAAAATGAGTACATGCCTTATCATAGTTTGGAAGATGAAGTCGACATTTATGACTTTATCCTAGTTACTTAGGGATCCTATTAAAGGGCCCCTATAGGAGACCGTCGATTTTTCATGACCTAAAATAATTTTTCATTGGAAGATTCCACTTTGAGGGCTTGAGTTGATGTCTAACAGACAAAGTCCCCTCAGGCTGCCCACTAATGAATGAAAACATACAATCAGATTCAGTACATCACATTGGTTCTTAAGGAATAGATTCACAATACTAACATGGTAGAAGATCATGGGAAGAAATTAAATTGTTATCACTCTTCTAAATACCACCATGGATATAGAGTGGCATATTAAGAGTCGACATAAATTCCCGCCAATGATCACCGGTCCCACTATGCAAATAGGAAGGAAAATTAAATGAAAATGAAAATCGATGCCAATGAAAAAGAATACCTTATTCTAAATAGTGTGGAAACCACCTACAAGTAGGCAAAAATTCATACAGATTCACACCATACAACCATTCAAATAGTGTAAAATTAAGGGATTCATACAATACTATCAATTCATATTATGCCCACCAGTAAAATATGGTGGAAGTAAATAGGCAGATGAAAAATCCTTTCCTACCACAACCATCCCACCCTTCAAATATGGTGGAAAGGAAATATAGGTAGATTAAAATTCCTATAAATACAGATCAATCTCGTGAGACAAATATCGGGGAAAATGAGATGTTGAAAATTAATGCTTGAAAATATGAATCCCATTATCCAAATAGGATAGAAACTAGATTAAACATCTAGCGTATATCAATTATAAAACAGGGGAAGAATCATTCATTATCCCCAACACAGGAGAACTACCAGTACCCACTAGAAACACATGATGGAATCATGTAGGAATGAATTCCTTCTCTGATATCAAAATGGGAATTTATACCCATTCATGCCAAATACATATCTAAAAAAATCTTGGAAATGATAGAGGATAAAATATTGATTTCAGTTCATATTCTCCATACCTATTAAGATGTAATTGGTTCTATGGTAAAATCAGGGAGTCGTGAATATGACCCCATCTCTCTAAGGGGTGACTCATCCACAAAATAATATTTTCACTCCAGAGTAGAAATGCAATCCTTCTTTAATCCATTAGGGTTGACAGCAATATTTCGGGATACATGGATAGCCATGTGGGGAACAAATAATCATTCCCACTAGTGGACACTTGTCCAACATGGGGGGCCACTCCAGGGAAACCATATATCCCTATCGGAACTCAAGATGTTTTTCGGTGTATCCTGACGACATCATGGGAACCAATTAAAATGGAACATGTGTATAATGATTGTTACCAACAGCATGTAGCACCAGTTTCCAAGAAAAGTGTTCCCAAAAATGAAAAGCTGCAAAGGTAGCTTGAAAATTAAGAGAACATATATGATTATGCTCTAATGGAAGATGAATTTTTTTACTCAAATAAATAGATATCAACAAAGGATCAAGATCTTTTTGATCCATTACCAAATTATGGAAGTTGTAGTAGTATATTCGAAGGTCCTCCCTACAATTTCCATACCAGCAGCTCTAAATTCCCTCCCTAGAGAACCCATGAGGTCTTACATCATGAAAAATAAACAATCTATCATGAGAGTGTATCTCTTGAAGAGTTTCATGGTATCCCTCCCCTTGAGTAGAATATTGTAATACAATAAGTCTCTCCCCTTACTATCATCCTCCCTAATGGTGCTCCTCGAGTATACACTATTGAAATTGTCCCTATTGTAGGATTTAATGCTATAATGATATTCATCTCAATGATAGTAGCCATTATGAAGGCCCTCCCCAAAATGGAATCGATAAAAAAATAGTTCCTCCCCTTATCCCACTACATCTTTAAGGTCCTTCCCATGATGCATCCTACAGATAATCTCCCTATGGCCAGATATCAATCCCTGATGGTAGTCCTCCCCAAGATGGCAGTTGTTATGAAGTCCCACCCCACAATGACATTGAGTAGTAAGAAGGTCATCATCTCACTAAATCCCTCCTTAAAGGCCCTCCATAGGGTATAAACCATCAGAATTATCCTTACAGTCATACATTAATCTCTTATTATAGTCTTATCCATTGAAACACCAACTGTGAAGGACCTCCACAGAGTCAAAATTCACAACGGTAAGATGGTCCTCCCCTCACTAGATCGAATATGATAAAACCCTAACATTTCAAAGAACATGGAAATATGGAGTTAGATTTATTGGAATCAATTTCTATAGAAAGTGAAAACCTTTATTATCTTGAATATGATTTAAGTCCATGTTCATCTTCTAAGCCACCCCCGTACCATTCATATATTGATGAGACTCCTACTAACCTCAAAGCTAGGATGTAATCATTTAGAAGATCCTATATTAGGCCAACCAAAGAGTATTTAGAAAATTAATAAAAGTATATGTTTCTTGTGAGAATAAAACTATCCAAGGATGACATACTGACTATGTTTTGGCCCATAACCACTTTTCAATTTGGTATAAAAATAGTGTTCTTAAAAGAGTGTGTTGAGTCAATAAGGTTTCATTATTAATTTTATAATCCTCTATGTTTTTAAAATCACGAACTCTCTATCTTATGAAAAATTATATTTTCCCAAAGAATTATCTTAATAAGGAAATTTTTCTTTCTCTAAGGAAATATTATCCGTACCTATGTTTTTATTGTTTACTTTATATTTTCTTTAAACGAAAGTCATTTTATTCCTAAGTGTGATATTTTGTTATATATCTAAAACATCATAATACTATTAATACTTGGTTATAGATTATTCTATTTTTAGGATCTGAATTCCTTAAAATTTATACAATAAATTCAATGAAATTCAGACTCCAAATTCTCTGAAGTTCAGACTCTCAATTTTCTATAATTTAGAATATGAATTCTCTGAAATTCAGACTCTAAATTCTATGAAATTAAGAATCTGAATTATCTAAAATTTAGACTCTGAATTCATTGAAATTTGAAATTTGTATTCTATAAAATTCAGACTCTGAATTTCTTGTAATAAAGACTCTTAATTCCTCATAATTCAAACTCCAAATTCCTTAGATTTCTGACTCTGAGTTTCTCAGAATTTGGGCTCTAAATTACCCAGAATTCCACCTCTAAATTCCTCAGAATTTAGATTCTGAATTCATTGGAATTCAGACTCTGAAATCTATAGAATTCAGGTTCTAAATTCTTTGAAAACCAGAGTTTGAATATCCATGATTTATACTCTTCAAATGTTCATTTGGTTAGACTCCAAACATTATTTTTCCATAGAGACTAAAAATTTTATTTGGTTAAGGAACCTTATTTTCCTTACACCTGTTATAGTTATGAAACTATTTAATACAATCTATTTCTAACTTACCGTTCTTTGAGTGACATGTATATAGGTCCCTTTGAGATTCAATAAAAAATATGATCGTTGGAGGAGGGAGCTGACCGTTGGAGAAGTGACTATAAATAGAAGCTCATTTGAATGAGATCAATACTGTAAATTACCTATTGATCACTCCAGATATTTCATACTACAGAATTAATTTCTAAAGAGAAATATTATCATGCCTTGTGTGTACTGAACATCTTGTTCAGAGTACTTTGTGTGACTCTTATTATTGTGGTGATCAATCGAGGGCTTCTGGGGATTGGAAGACATAGGTAACAACTACCTTAAAGTTTGAGGGATTCTAGGGATAGGAAGATAGAGGTGCTAACTACCTTAATGTTTGAGGGCTTTTAGTGATAGCAGGATAGATTCCAATATTCCTATTGAGGGCTTACTCGGGTGTGGGTAATACAAACTATCTTGAAAGTATAAATCAAGGGATATTTATCCAATGTAGTTGGATACCATTCTGTTTGGGTTAAAAGATTTCACACATGTTACTTTTTTTGTGTCATGTTTATTTCTGTTTTATATTGATAAAGGATGAAAGTATAACCTTATTATACTTTCTTTTACTTTAGTATACTCAACTAAGTAAGATTGTATACACTTAAAGTATAATCTTTTCCTTGTAAACTTGTCTTATGTTTCATTTATGGATCCACATTTCAAGAACCTTGCAAATTTTTTGAACTAAAATAGTTTTTGTGAATTTACCTTGTTTAACATTGTTAAAAATATTTTTCCATAAGGTTAAAAATGAATGTTTTTAAACTTACAATTCAATCCACCACCTATAAATTTAGCATCTTCATACACTATTTCGATCCAATAGAATGTATGCATAACATTCGTCTTAATGTATGCACAAATCTCTTCCAATTGAAGTAAATTTTTGATCCCTATGAGGGGTATGCAGATCATGTCAATATTCTATGGAAATCACATATAAAATTGACCTAAATTCTCTTTCATGTACATAATTGTTGAAATCTAGGAGGTGGAAGAAATATCATGAACTATTCTTCCTCCACTCACTGCACAAGTTGCGTTGAATTAATATAGTGTTTGGTGTTCATATCTATGTTTGGGGAGAGCGTGGGTCATTACACATCACCCCACACCCCATAAAGAATAACCCACTAAAATTTTCTTCTTGTAATGTCATTATTCCTAGATGAAGATCAAATGACGTCCTTCTTCACGAAATACAACATTTCAACAAGAAACAGTCTCATGGAAGTCTAAAAACCATGAAATATGACAAGAAAAATCCTTTGAAGAGATTATAAACTAAGAAACAAATAGCATTCACCATAATTCTCACCTAAGGGAATCCAATCATAGAGCACTGCTAATGTCCTCAAATGCAAGTAATCTGCAAGCACACTCAACACTATGTCTGGATCACGTTTGAAGGTGAATGCATGATATCAAGAAAGTGATGAAAGCGGCACCAATGCCTGTAGTACGGGATCAGGCCCATCCTGTAGGGCCAAGTTATTTTTTAACACAAAATTACCCTGTGAGAAAAAAATATATCGGTTGATGTAAAATAGTAGAGGAATGAAGCAACCTCAGACCATATGGTTGGGGTATTTTTACCTCAATTTCCCCTAGTAGATGACAGTGTTTTCCTACCTATATAGAATAATGAATATAGAGTTTACCCATTTTGTCTCATATCATGAATCACATCCCTCATAAAGGATGCATATAGCCAGGCCACATTAAGGTTCCCTTTAAGTTACCCTTTTCTAAGAATCTATAAGAGCACTCCAAAATGGAATAAGAATATCCAACAAAAGAAAAAGAATATCTCCTACCATTTAGAACTTGGTATGTCGCCCCCAATGTGGTATGCATCGATGAGCATCATAAATGTAAATCCCAAAAACCTCACTAATGATAATAAAAAAAAGTAGGAATTAGGATATAATGGTTCCCTCTTATAGATGGTCCACACTGATCATAAATGTGTGCATATCCAAAACCAATAGGTCATCCTAAATTTAGGTTCTCCCTTGGTAAATCCATTACTTCCTCCCATATGAATCCCCAAAAAATATAAGAATAAGATAAAGGTTTCATACAACCCACATCCTCCTGCAAATGGGAACATATTCCGGACACTCTAGGATATATTCACTTGAAAAGGGGAATAAATTAAAGTAATAAGGTGAATTAATGTTGGGCTATAATAAGAGAGTCATCCTACCGGATATGTTCATCACGTAGAGCGTCAATACACACTTCCAACAGAGGTGCCTCTTCCGTAAGGGCTCAACTCAACAAAATAAGAAAGGATAAAATTATCATTATATCTAACACCAAGACTGTCAATATACATAAATGTGACCCCAATAAGTTGTCATGATTTCCCTCCATTAAAGGTGCAACTAGAACAAATTTTGGAAAATAAAAAAAGGATTCCCCTAGATGGGTATCCACTTCTTGTACCAGTAGTGTCGTCACATCCAATATTTCCCCTAACTACGACCAACTAGGATCATGTTCAACAGTAAATGCATTAGTTTCTCATGAATATCATCGAATCATTGGTTATTCATTTAGAACCCATGGAAGGACGACATACTCTGATACAACTGCAACAGAAACCCTACCCCGACTGGGTGAGCAACATCCTACCACTACTAAATTTTAGTGACCCTGTATTCCTAGTATTCAATGGATCAGAGGACCCAAAGGAACATCTGATGTACTACATATCATACTATGATCCCATGATAGGGAACCCTTGAGAATAATGAATCAATGAAAATCATATTCTTTATGCAAACCAAGAAAGTTTTATCCTTGATATGGTATACCAGCTTTCCTTCTAATTCAATAACAGGTTGGGAGGACCACTAGTAGAATTTCAACTTCTATTTCATTTCATAGTTTCCAAGAACAACAATATGTGAGCTTATTAACTACAAATAGTAGGATAATGAAAGATTTTAAGACATCATTTCAATATGGAATATTTTGACTTACTCCCTGAACCATCCACTCCCCCAATATATGATCCTTGACATATGCATCAACAACCTCTGTGAGGAGATGGAAACATCACTCATCCTTGTGAAGTATACAAGTGGATTCTAATATTTATTAGTCATCTCCCTGATACTAGAGTATCCTTGCAATGGACTAATATCTTGTTCTAAGAAACCCCATCAGCCCCAAGAAAAATTTTTGTAAGAGCTGATGTGTAATTTTTTATGCTCAAGCCACCCCCTGTACCAGCTCTATATCCAAGTACATTACAAGATCATGTAAGTCCT
Organism: Viscum album; assembly: GCA_963277665.1. Lineage (NCBI taxonomy): Eukaryota > Viridiplantae > Streptophyta > Magnoliopsida > Santalales > Viscaceae > Viscum > Viscum album. The sequence continues at coordinate 399,283,017 of OY728126.1, forward strand.
ACTAGACATCAAAATCTACCCCTCCCCCAACTAGACAAGTGGAGGTATTCCAGATGAAATCAATTTGAGGAAGGAATGAATAAATAATAATCATTCCAAGATATTCAATAATACTGATACTTTGTAGCTTCCATGAATTGTAACATGCTTCGGCTACAAGAGCCAAAGATGGATGATGAAGAAGGTCTTGATAACTGACCATATTGTTGAAACTTCCACCATATACCTGGGAACTCCATTCTAGATTATTTTTCTTCAAATACATCCATCAAAATATGATAGATTCTTGGTAAGTTAATATGGAACAACAACAATCACAAGTGGGATGTGTTTCCACCACTGACCCGAATGAAGAATGAGAGTGGAAAACAATTGTTAACAAAAATGAACATAATTTAGACTATTGGATGACTTAAAAAATAGTCACCAGAGCCCATGGTATCGTCCCAACACAGTTGAATAGTCTAATGTTCCCCCAATAGCTCCTCATGCGGTAAGACCAACATCCTCAGCCCCACATTCCACCAAGGGTCAAGAAGGTCAAGTGCAAGAAGGAAAACATGTCCCATTTCTGAAATTTTCTTTGAAAATATCTTATTTTATTTCAATAGATCTGAGGCTACAAGCACCACCCCACAAAATTTCATAATAGAAATCATCACGCCAAACGGTACCAATGGGAGAAGATTATCGAGAAAATTCATCATTATTTGAGGAACAGATCTTTGGATCCATTAATGTCATTCACTTAGTGGATAAATTCTCTAATAAGGATAATGTATATGAACTTGAGTTCCCTATATAGAATTGGGGAGCTATAGGAAGAGTCTACAGATTCCAAGGATACTCAGGTAGACACAATCATGGAAGAAACTAAATTCATGGTTTCACTTTCGCTCAAATATTCAATGTCATAGAAACTCACAGAATATCCCATCATCAGATCCAATAAAAATGGGAATTGTTTTCTTCCCCTAGTGAAATACACTCTCGACTAATCATCTTGGAGTATCCATTTGAAGAATAGTGGATGCATAATCTCCCACGGCATATAAATAAACCTTTCCAGTAGAATCCATAATGTATATAAGCACCACCAGGCCTTTCTTCTGTAGACCGGTCCTGCAAAATGCCATGTTGTCATATACATTTTGGACCATGATGAAGACTCCATTTTTAAAGGTCACATAAAAACCCAATATGGGTCAGAAATGATAAACGTTGTCATTAATGGAAAAATCATCATTGAGAATGGTTTCAGAGTTAATCTAATTTCAATACGGACACTTCGTTGGTTGGGCTACAATGATGAAAATTTGAAACCTTGTACCACAACCATGTTAGTCTATGAAAAAAGTGACAATAATCAATTGGTCCAATTAAATCTCAAAACATGGATTGGTGACCTAGTAGTTGATTCAGAATTTTTGGTGGTCTGAAAAAATATGACCTTCAATTTATATATAGGAAGAACCTAGCTACATCATCATGCATCAATCCCCTCGTCAAACCATAAGTGTGTCACGTATAGAATTAATGGAATGAAATGGAAATTTCACACCGATGAGGCCCCATTTTAATCTAATGATTCACACTATATAAATGCAAGATTCTATGATCTGGAAGGGAAGAAACCCCTAGTTGATGGGATTAATTGGGTCATCACTCCAAATAGAATGTAGGTGGTCCTTGTTAACCGTCTCAGATAGCTCGGTGGAGAATACATACATCCCATCAAACTTGTGGAGTGAATATGCCCTCTTTCGGGTGCATATTTGAGAGTTATTATGATTTCAGTCACAGACTTAGAGCCTAACAACATTGAATGTTCAACTGGTTCTCAAAATAAAGGTTAATTCTCAGATTAAAATTCCCATGAACACTCCTCATATCCCTAGATAATCCCTTCCTAACCCATTAATGAATAAGGGAAGCGAGACACTCATCTACCCCTCACTCTGTCCTCTGTAGAAAATTCCCCACAATCAGCTGGGAGAGAGGAAGCTGCTTCATCCTATAAATACCAGAATTGTGACTCATCTTAAAATTATAAAAATCTCATCTAAAGAATATTTTCCCCATAATAAGATTAACAATATGATGAGGAGGATGTTGAAATGGATGTTTAAGAAAATATTATGGATGCCCCTATAGCATTTGAGGAAGGTTTCTCTACCACCATTGATGAACTCGGGAAGATAATCCTGGGAACTAAAGAAGACCCACGACACACTTTGATTAGTGTGTCCATATATTATGAATAGAAAGAGGGATACCCCTCAAACCTAAAGTAGAATAGTGATTTTTTTTTCTAGAACTATAAAATATGTTAGGTCTTGATCCCAAGATGGCCACTCACCACCTTAGCCAACGAGAATACCATCGTGGTCACAGGAAACCTACCAGAAGAACACATCAGATTCATGAATCCAAGATATAGGCTAATGTTTAAAATCTAAAAAGAGAAAACATTATTAAAGAGGCCTAATATCTGATATGGTTGGCCAACATAGTTCTCTTTAAGATGAAAAATGCACATATCAGAGTTTACATCACTTCTAAGGATCTCAATCATCACTACCCAAAAGACGACATCTTGATCCCCATTATAGAATTCAAATCAATGAAACTAACAAATATGAGGATCTCACTTACATGGAAGACTATTCAGGATATAACCAAGTCTTAATGGCTCAATAAGATGAAGAATACATTTCCATTAATCCCCCCTTGGGATTATTTTTCTTTAAGGTAATTCCCTTCAGTTTGAAATATGCCACATATCAACATGCCATTTATCAGATTTTCAAACCCTTCTTGGGAATGTTCATAAAATTATATGGGGATGATTTTTTGGTAAAGTTGTGACACCTTTCGTACCACCTATTAGATATTGAAACAGTCTTTAAGAAACTTTTTCAACACAATCTTAAAACGAATTCCCTAAAATATTATTTCGGTATTACCTCAATGAAATTATTCCCCATTGTTTTATGCCACTGTGGAATAGAATTCTACCATGATAAGACAAATTATATCCTTGTAATGTCACCTACCCCTAGCCCCACTGAGTTGATAGTATGGATATCTTCCCTATATTCAACAGTTCATAGCCATCCTCACAAGAAAATTATTTCCCATCACCATGATGATGAACGAAGGGGTAGAATATCAATGGAAAGATGATTTCTCGGAAGCATTTGGTTCCCTCAATAAATATCTCTAATGAATACCAGTGGTAATGTCTCCTATCAAAGGAAGAATACTCATTTCATATGTAATCTCCCTAGAGTGATCCCTAGGCACCTTCCTAGCATAGAAGAACGATGTTGGCAGCGAAAATAGTCTTTACTATCTCAGCCAAAACAAAATTGATGTTAAAAATTTGTATACAAATATTGCGAAGAGATGAATAGACCTGATATTTTTTGGTCCAAAATTTGAGGAATTACTTATAGTGCCATGAGGATCATTTGGTCTCAAATAGAAACCTTTTTCTGTATATTCTTAGTGGTCCAATGTTGACTGGATTCTTATCATGGTGGGATGTCATCGTACAGCAGTTCGATATTAGATTTATACTACAAAATTCCATCAAAGGACAGGCATTGATAGATTTTTGGGAAGAGCATCTCTGAAAATAAGTGGCTCTATCAGATTCTAAACTACCTGATAAAGAGGTGTTCTCCATTAAAAGGACCCCCAAACATGGGAAATTCACTTCCATGGAACATACAAAACCCCAATAGGAAAAATGATGAGAGATCCTAGGCTCAATAAAGTGGGGATAAGAGTCATACGCATATCTTTAGTAAAATAAAGTTTTTCTATATTCCTTCCTCCTAAAAGAGGGGTGCACAAACAATAAAGTAGATTACTAGGCCCTTATCGCCGGACTATAGCTTTCACTCCAACTATAATAAAACATATTAAAATAAAAGGCTATTTAGAACTAGTCATCAAGCATGACAATTGTGATTGTGCTATCATGAAATACAATATGACCCTTTCATGGACCATTTTCAATAACTAATGGAATAGTTCCTGTTAGAGCCAACAATTACATATTCCCCCCCTATCAGGTTGCAAAAATACAATGGCTAATGCATTGGTAAAATCAGCCACAGATCCGGCTGACCCAGATCAGAATAAAATATTCATCAACATTGTCAATCGACGTATGGTCTTACCATTCCTTTAGGCCAGCATAGATAAAATCAATGATATTAGTCCCATATCTGATCTATATAGTCATACCACAAACTATATGAATTCCATTGGGTATTACTATCAAAGTGTAGATCTTGCATCAAATAAGGCTAGAAGGATATAGATCTAGAGACAAGTAGTCAACAACATGATGTATGACAGAACAAACAAGTAAAAGGTCCTTTATAAGTGAGGCCTTGCTAGATTCCTTCTCATGCTCATTGATGTAGAATAGACCACTTCCATCATAAAGTAATTATATGATGGATCTTGTGGGGAACAACAATTAGTATCAAAGCTCTCTCATCAAATACGTTTTCTTGGGTACCATTGTTCCACTATTATGCAAGATTGAGCTCAGTTCACCAAAAAGTTCCACTCCAATCTTGTTCATTCCAATTTCATCCACCAACCCCTAGAGTTAAATCATACAACCATGTAATCCTTCCAATTTTATATATGGGTAATGAATGTTGTTTGACCATATCCCCCTTCTATGGTCAAACAATTCAACAATATTATCATAACAACCAACATATTTTCCAAATGAGTAGAAGTTGCACCCCTTAAAGTGGTTAGGGAAAGAAGAATTGTTAGATATGTGAAAGATAATATCATTACCAGATTCGGTGTCTCTTATACAAAAATAATAGACAATGGTGCTGATTTATACTCTATTTAATTGGACAAACTATATCATGAGTATGAAATCAAGGCCAACCATTCATCCCACTACCATGAAGTGGCCAACTAGAAGATAGAGGCCTTCAATAATACCCTATATAATATAATATATATGATGATGGACAAGAATCCAAAGTCATGGTGGAAAAAGATCCTCCATGATTTGTGGGATTACCATACTATCACCAAAACATATACTCAAGAAACCATGTATTTATTGATATACATTATGGAAGTGGTTATACCAATTGATGATCAACTACCCGCACCCTGTGTTTCCATTTAGGATCAATTATCCACTAATTCGAAGTCCCAAAAGTAGCTGGATGAATTAGAATAGCTGGATGAGAAAACAATTCATGCTCTAAACCATTTGCAAATATACCAAAAGCAGATTTCATAATGCTTCAACAAAAAGTCTCACCTTTAGTCCTTTGACAATGGGGAAATGGTGTTGGTCTTCATAACACCAATGATACTGAAAAAGAAACCACCGAACATAGATCCAAAATGGGAACCAACATTTGTCATACACAATGTTTACTCTAATAGATCATATTATTTAATTTTAATTGAAGTAAAACTTACCACTGCCCCTTCCAATGCAATGATCTTGAAGAAATATTTCATGTAGCCAAAAAATCATCCTAATCGCATGACATAATGTTGTAGGATCTAATTTCCTCAACACAAGACATTAAACATCAGGGAAAAATGTATTAATCATAATACGTTAAACTGCATGATATAACATCCCATTCCATTAACGTCGGGAGGAATATCTCTTTACCAGAAGATGTTAAATGCATGGAAAAATCATAATTGTAAGATAATAAACTATAGGATACAACATACCCTTCCATTCACATCGGGTGAAATACATCCTTACCATAAGACTTTTAACTACATGGACATAGATTACACATATCATGACATTAAATTGAATTACATATGTCATCCGAAATACAAGACATTAAACTATATTGGGTCCATTATTTCCAAGTTAATATTTCACCGCACATGAATCAAATCATTAATTGAAGAAAGTAGAAATCTCCCTGCTCGCATGTGACTATCCTATATAACTTCCAGGTCCACATGGGGCCCTTATTTCTCTATAATGACATGTGGATTGATTCATATATATATATATATATGATTTGTATTGATTCATGTCTTAGGCTCAGCCACCACCATAAAAAGAGAAAAAAATGCCCCCTCATTGTGTATAGACCAAACCAACTTGGTGGGGACTTTCCATAGATTTAAATATGGATTGATTCCTATCCTTTAAGGATATATAGTGATTCCCATGTTCCACCTCCTTGGGCCTCGCCACCACCAAGTAAAATATTCCCTTCACTATGCATGAGCCCGACCAGCAAAAGAAGCCATAGAACTATGTGTGGATGGATTCCTGCCCTCATGGGATACATAGTGATTCATGGGTTACACATAGTTGGGCCTATCCATCACCAAGTAAACAATTCCCCTTTTCCATGTGTTTGTATTATACCTATTTAGGGAAACATCTTTTGAAATATGTGCGGCATGATTCCAAACCATGCAGTATACATAGTTCCGCCTGGATTCCGCATCTTCGGGCCTAGATTACAACAAACAAAATGTTCCCAACCCCTATGTATATATGTGACCTATGTAGAGAAATTACAATAACTAAGTTTTATAGATTTCAATCCACACAGGGTATGTAAGAATTATCTTGGTCTTAAAAAAATGGCATATCTGAGATAATATAATAAATTCAAAATGAAATGGTCCTTCGTCATGTTCACCCTGTGTAGAGGAGTAATACTTTTTCATCAATTGTTTCTTACACTAAGTTCCACTCATGTGGTATTAGGTGTTTTGGTAGGAGATTCCTCAAAGGAATATCGATTCACTATATGCTCGAGTCCTAAATGTATGATGTAAAACTTAAAGGTACCCCAATAACTACATGTGGCATGATTTCCAATATAATGAGATACTTAGTGATTCCAATATTATAAAACATGGGTCTAGCTGTGAAAAATGCGGATATAAAAATTCCCTCATCTCTTGCATGAAAATTTAATGTCGGGTAAGAGATTTCAAACCTTTATTCACCGAACAATTGTTTGTCAAATGATCATTACCCTACACATATTTCATATCCTTCTATGCTTCCAAACTAATCATGGTATGGCTATTCCCTGTGTACCTGGATATATTCCATTCATCCATCAAACTCCATAACCTAGGAAATCATGGGTACCCATAACCATATACTTCTATCGGATATGGAAGGTCAACATCTTATGAATTCCTTTTTTTGTTTATGCACAAAATGCCCTAGTGGCTCTAAATATGTTTCCCACAAATTAGTCATGTCAACCAAATGTAGATTCATCCTTTGGAAAGGATTTTTGTACCTCTGTACACTCAATATATTCCAATCCATGTATCATTCCTTCTCATATGAGGATCCCTATTAGCATGTTTATCACATTCTATCCCCCCTCACGTGTGTTGCATACCATAATATCTCAATATGGTTATCCAAATCTTAATCATGGTCTCTATGGAAGTATATCCTGGAAACATGTTTTTAAAATATTCTGAAAATACATCCCTTCCAAAATACATTAAACTGCATAACAAAAAATTGGGTGGCACCTACATCCTTACCGCAAGACGTAAAACCGTAAGGATCCATAACATTCTTCTTATTTCATGTCGACTCACCCACATCCTTGCGACATGATATTGAATTTCATTATCTATCCAAAAATGCATGTGGCTTGATTAAAACCCTTACAGCATATATAGAGACACCCATATAATCATCTTGGACCAGCCACCCCGGTACGCCCTATTCAAAGGACCATTTCAAAAAAAACGTTAGCTCTTTCGTATTGGTTTATATACATTCTCAACACACAACGATAAGATGAATGAAACCTAAGTCCTTTCCACATGATGTTAAACCATCCAAAAATATTCATAATCATATGAAATTAATCTATATAATAAAATTTATTTTATCCACAAAAATATAATGCACCATATCCCCCAAGTATAAAATCAACCTTTAATTGAATATATCATCCCAACATAGTGAATTGAAACCCTTTTCATCCCTTTATTCTCACACTAGGTATAACCCATGTGATATTAGGAATGTTAAAAGGGGATTCTCTACAGAGATATGGAAAATAAATCTCTAATGGTTGGTCCTAGTTTTATGACTTTAAAGGTATGTTATGGTTCTTTTATCCCAAAATGGGGAGGTCGGAGTCCGAAACATATGACATTAAACTTCAAGGAATACTAGATATATTTAAAATTTCTCTACCGCTAAAAATGTATCATTCCTATGTGGGGAGGTTAATTATGAAACAACCAGACCATCCAACATAGCGTTTAGCTCCAAAAAATGAATTCAAATTCCTCATCCAACATACAGATCATATCTATGTTGAGAAATCTCCAATTACATTGATAATCTTGGCCTAATTGCTTCTAATATATCCATACACGTGTTTTTAACCTATTTAACTATGTTATCCAAGAGGTTTTGGATCATCATATACCACTAAGACCATCAGAAATGGAGGGGCAGTGTCTTTCGTGCACTTTTGTTTGACTATGCACACAATACCCTAGTGGATCGGCAAAAGATTCCCACAAAAGGCCTATCAACAAAGGAAAAAATATTACTTGGGGGAAGATTATTTTTCATTCGTATACCCAACGGCATCCAAACCCCTCCTCATTTCTCTTGTAATGAGATCCCCTAAAACAGTGTCTTACAATTTTCTTTTTACCCACCTCTAGAACATGTTTTATCATCCCAGACCAGTTATCTTACGTTCAATAAATGTTCATATGTCAATTCCCAAATAACATGAAATTGAATCTACATAGTGAGATAAATAACGCTAATATAGATTCCCATACTAATTTCAAATGTCATCCCATTGAAAGTTCACCTACTATGGTTTTGAAAACCCCAAACAAATCCAATTTTATGTAAAATTTCCTAGCCATCATGAATGGATGACTAATGTCATATGAAGACCATTTTTTGACTATACACAAAATTAACTAGAGGCTCTACATAAGATTCTCACAAAATAGGCCTATCAAATAATGGAAAATTAATTATCGGGAGAGGATTTTCCTGCTTTCGTATGCCTCATATCTCCCCTACCCCATATAATGTCTCAAATCCAAGTCTTATATCAAAAAAAACAAAATCAGGGTCAAGAAAAAATCCTAATCCATGACTGAAATGTATGGGGACAACCTTGGGACATAATCAAAAATTGGTGGTCATCTCCCAATAAGTCATGGTCAATGTTGTTTGACCTAAATCATTAGTAATGATAGTCTGGTTTGAAAGACATTAAATTTCCACTGAAAAAAATACAAAACTTAACAGGACGAAAACCAACAAAGGTAACCCCAGACAAAATTTGAGTACTAGCTCACTAAACCTACAATATTTATGGTTTAGGAAGAAATTTTAGGAATGAAAATAAAAGTGAAACACAAATCTTGTTAGGTCGAAAACCCATAAGGGGAAGCCTAAACAAAAGTAAAGTTATATCCACTAAGACCACATCATAATAGGCTCAAGAAAAATTCATTTTTATAATACAAAAAGACATAAATCTTGTAGGGTATTACATGTGACCCAAAAATAGTTAATTTGTGATCATTGAGTCCATCAAACTAGAAAAAAATATATCATTTTTAGGTTATTTTAATTTTATTAATCTTGAATTAGGACCCAAATTGATATCAAGTTGAGATTATTGTTTCAAACATAGTCAATTAAAAATAATTTAAATTGGTGGAAAATATAAAGGTATAATGGTGATGATCAAGAAAATGTCCATTCCATTAAATAAGGAATGGTAAAGTATCCACATCTAAGAATCTCTATATGAGAATCGCATTATAATTATAAGATTTTTTCAGCAGATTCACAAAATTCTATTAGTTCCTAGTTTGACTCTTCAATGGCTTGTAAGATACCTAAAAGAATTCATTGTCTCGTCCTCCAAACCTACCCATAATGCCTCTACCTCCTTCATTGCATCATGTCTAGTCTTTCCCCATATTCCACTATCTTCTTCGCTCCATCAACTGTAGTTATGACATGCGACCATTCTTGTTTCAGTTATTCAAGTTCATTTCTCCAATGTTCCACTTCCAAAATTATCTCCTCTGTTATGGAATTTTTTTTCTTTATAAGATCTCTTTTTAGCCTCGTAAATAGTCATGCTTTCTCGACAACTTCATTCATAATGACTTTTCACATAGTGGCTGGATGATCGATGGTCTCTGTAATAGAAATATGAGAATTGAGCATGATAGTTTCCTATTTGAAAGAAATAACCCACATAAATATATCATGGATATCATGATAGTGGAACCCTCCATACCCAAGTGCTAAAAATATATGGTGTATCATTGGTATCTAGGTCAACATGTCTGTAAGGTGGGTTTGTGAAATCAGACTCCAAATATTCCCCCACACTTCCTGGTGAATAAGACGGAGGCTGACCCAGCCCTCTTGGTCCACATTAGAATCAATCTCAGGATGTATAATGTACATAGTAATGGGTAACACCAAACAATTTCTTGATCCCATGGACTCGGTGCGATTTGACCCCTCAGCCATCACATCCTAGGTAGTGTTGATAGGAGGAATAATTGAAGCATCATCTTCTGTCACAAGTGCTCATGGTTGTGATCATAAAATCAAGGGAAAACTAAAGAGGATTTATGAACCCTGAGAAAAAATGGAAATGGATGAAGAGGAAGATAACTAACCTCCACTTGATAAATTACCAATGTCTCATACTCTCAATATGACGTTATCACCCATCAAAGTGGGTGTTGCACCATCAATCTAAAAAAGGACTTCAAGATCACTCAAAGATTCCAATGAAGTAGAACCAAGATAAATTAGAACGGTAAACCCTGACACGTCCCTCACTGAGAATTTTACCATATAAATGATTATCATGAAATTAGTAAAGATGGTCAGTTCTAGTTTTCTTTGAGTTGAGATATCCTCCTCTTCTGTAGGTGTGTCCCCAGAAGAGTAGGATATTTATTCTAAATGGTTGTGTTGGATCCTGAGGCTACCCCTTCCATGATGTTGGACATATTTGGTTAAGAGAGAGAAGTCTCTCAGGTCTCAGGATCCCCCATATGTCATCTATAAATTGGGTCTCCCCATCAAACTCCACTGCCACCGGTAATATTGTCCCATTCATCTCTAAAAGAGTAGAATCACAGCTTGTATTTGAAGCTTCATCCTCCAAATATTATCTCCCCATTGAACTAGAGAATGTTTGATATTGAACTAAAACCACTCATGGGCTAGAGACATCCCCCAAATCCTCAGTTGTCTCGGCTTCTCTGGCCTACTCACCCACCAAATGGCTTATGTAAATACCACTTTCTACATCAAGATAGAATAATATTCATCTTAATTAGAGACCATTATGATGGGGGGATTTTTTGGGCCATGAAAACATTTAAAATAGAAATAAATATACTCTCATTGAGTAGAAAAAGAAAAGAAAACAATTTTAAGGATGGATTGAAGAAGAAGGATGAAGAGGAAAACCTTAGAAAAGGAAAACGATGTACAGTGAAGGGAAAAACATACATCATGAACCTTATCTATTCATATAGATCTGACTTGAAAAACATTCGTGAACCAAATGGTTCATGGTAGGAAAAATATGTTTAGGATCTCTAGGAACACTGTCATTAATGAAATTTAGGCAGATAATTTCACCCCCATGTAAATTTTTTTTGTAGAATTAGATAGTTCACGAATGAGGTGAAGTTAATGGAGTCCCATGAACTATGTTGTGTGTGGGACCAAGGGTTTGATTTGTGCCTCAATGAACCACAACCCACATAGGCCTCTATTGACTGATTCATCTGCTATTTGGGTGATTCTTCCATTGGCTTCCAAAAAAGGTGTTGTGTGTCCCACCGACCTACGCGGTTGTAACTCAACCTTGTGTACTGTGTGCCACCATGGTACATGGGTTATCCTTAGAACCACATTGGAAAGTTCAAAGATGACCATATTCATATTTTCATACCACAATGGTATATAGTGGACCCATCACCCACATACAAAGATGCTATGCGGAAGGAACCTCATCATGTATGAGAAAATGGTACACGGATTGGGGTATTCTCGGGTGCTCAACCCTCCATCTCCAATAAGTTTCATCCATTCCGTTAATGTTATCCATAGTCTCTCTTTGAACCAATCTATTGACCTCAGGCCAAGGCATCATCCTAATCCAGCATACATGTATGATAAGATCATCAAACACATTAGTGTGACCTTAGGAGTTTACATACCCATGGTAAGTGGAGTGATGTGAGTACACTACTGGAAAACTAACATGTACCAATGGTTTGGAACCGTTGCTATAGGCCTCCAAACCATTGGTATAGCCTATACCAACGGTTTGGAGAACCGTAGCCAAGTAAGCCATTGGGATAGGTCTATACCAATGGTTTTGCGAAAACCGTTGGTATAGACCTATACCAACGGTTTTGGAAACCGTTGGTATAAGTAATTTGAAAATATATACCAACGGTTATGGAACTGTTGGTATATGTATTTCAAAAAAAACATTCATTGGGATTTGATCCCAGGACCCCTAGTTTATCATTGAACAACATAACCACTAACCTAACATGACTTTTATGAACATAATTACATAAATATATATATATATGTATTTTCATAATTATTTTAAATTTTGATTTATATGATTTTCTCGGTAAGATGATATGATAAAAATTCTCAGGACCTATACCAACGGTTTTCAAAACCATTGGTATAGACCTATACCAACGGTTTTGACAACCGTTGGTATAGTTCTTGATCCTGGAATTTATTTTGGGTTGGAGGTTGATTTTCATGGGACATTTCCCAACTGTTTTGGACAAACCGTTGGGGAAAGTGGCCACAAAGTGGAATTTTCCCAATGGTTTGGCCAAACCGTTAGGATAGGTATACCCTTTCCCAACAGTTTTGGCATACCATTGGTATAGAAGCGTTGGGAAAAGTCAGGTTTCCAGTAGGGGTAATCCTGACAATGATGCTGACCCTTGGAATGTCTCTATGTTTAGATTCTCATGGATACGTGGGTTCTAGCCTCAGGATGCTCACATGTGCCTCTCTATTCTAGGGATCAAGGGTAATCATTTTTATTTCCCTTTGATGAGGGTCAGTGATATCTAAGGGAAATCACGATTTCTTTTTCCCTTTGATGAGAAGTAACATTCCTACCCTTTTCCAGAACCAATTTAAGGGAACTCCCACTGTGGTAATCCCCTACTATGGTTTTGAAAACCCCAAACAAATCCAAATTTCTGTAAAATTTCCTAGCCATCCTGAATGGATGACTAGTGTCATATGAATTCCTTTTCTTGACTATAAACAAAAATCCCTAGATGCTCTACATAAGTTTCTCACAAAAGAGACCTATCAAATAAATGAAAATTCATTATTGGGAGAGGATTTTCCTGCTTCTTTATGCCGCATGTATCTCCTACCCCACATAATGTCTCAAATCCAAGTCTTATATCAATAAACCACAAAATCAGGATCAAGAGAAAATCCTAATCCATGACTAAAATGTATGGGGACATCCTTGGGACATAATCCACAATTGGGGGTCATTTTCCAATAAGTCATGGTCAATGTTTTTTGACCTAAATCATATGTAATGATAGTCTGGTTTGAAATACATTAAATTTCTGATGAAAAAAAGACAAAACTTTCCAGGATAAAAACCAACATAGGGAACCCCAGACAAAATTTGAGTACTAGCTCACTAAACCTACACTCTTTATGGTTTAGGAAGAAATTTGAGGAATGAAAAAATCCAGTGAGACACAAATCTTGTTAGGTCGAAAACCCATAAGGGGAAGACTAAACAAAAGTAAAGTTATACACACTAAGACAACATGATAATAGGCTCAAGAAAAATTTAGTTTTATAATACAAAAAGGCATAAATCTTGTAGGGTCTTACATGTGACCCTAAAAATAGTTGTGTTGTGATCATTGAGTCCCTCAGACTAGAAAAAAAAAGATCATTTTTAGGTTATTTTAATTTTTTTAATCCCAAATTATGACCAAAATTGACATCCAGTTGAGATTATTATTTCAAACATAATCAATTAAAAATAATTTAAATTGTTGTAAAATCTAAAGGTGTAATGGTGTAGTTCAAGAAAATGTTCATTCCATTAAATAAGGAATGGTGAGTTATCCACATCTGGGAGTCTCTATATGAGCATCGCAATATAATTATAATATTTGTTCATCATATTCACAGAATTCTATTAGTTCCTAGTTCAACTCTTCAATGGCATGTATGATACCTAAAAAAATTCATTGTCTCATCCTCCATACCTACCAATAATGCCTCTACCTCTTTCATTGCATCATTTCTAGTCTTTCCCCCTATTCCACTATCTTCTTCCCTCCATCAACTATAGTTGTGACATGCACCCATTCATGTTTCAATTATTCCAGTTCTTTTCTCCATTATTCCACTTCCAAAATGATATTCTCTGTTAAGGATTTTTTCTTCATAAGCTCACTTTTTATCCTTGTAAATATTCATGCTTTTTCATCAACTTCATTCATAATAACTTTTCACACAGTGATTGGATGATCGATGGTCTTTGTTTTAGAAAGATGAGAACTGAGCATGATGGTTTCCTCTTTTAAAGCAATCACCCACATAAATATATCATGGAAACCATGGTAGTTGAACCCCCCAGACCCAAGGGATAAAAATACATGGTGTATCATTGGTAGCTCGGTCAACATGTCTGTAAGGTGGGTTTGCGAAATCAGCCTCCAAATATTCCCCCACACTTTCTGGTGAATAAGATGGAGGCTGGTCGAGCCCTCTTGGTCAACCTCAGAATCACTCTCATGATATATAATGTACATCGGAATGGGTGAAACCAAACAATTTCATGATCCCATCGACTCAGTGTTATTTGGCCCCTCAACCATCACTTCCTAGGTAGTGTTGATAGGAGGAAGAATCGAACCATCATCTGCAGTCGCAAGTGCTCATGGTTGTGATCCTAAAATCAAGGGAAAACTAAAGAGGATTTATAAACCCTGAGAAAAAATGGAAATGGATGAAGATGAAGATAACTAACCTCCACTTGATAATGTACCAATGTCTCCTACTCTCATTATGACGTTATCACCCATCAAAGGGGGTGTTGCACCATCAATCTAAAAAAGGACTTCAGGACCGCTCAAAGAATCCCATCAAGTAGAACAAAGCTAAATTGGAACTGTAAACTCAAACACATCCCTCACTGAGAATATTACCATATAAATGATTATCATGGAATTAGTAAATATTTCCAGTTCTTGTTTTCTTTGAGTTGAGATATCCTCCTCTTCTGTGGTTGTCTCCCCCAGAGGAGTAGGATATTTATTCTAAATGGGTGTGCTAGATCTGAAGGCTTCCCCTTTTATAATGTTGGGACATATTTGGTTCAGAGAGAGAAGTCTCTCAGATCTTAGGATCCCCCATATGTCATCTATAAATTGTATCTCCCCAACCAACTCCACTGCCACTGGTAATCTTGTCCAATTCATCTCTAAAAGAGTAGGATCACCGCTTGTATTGGAAGCTTCCTCAACCAAATAATCTCTCCCCATTGAAATGGGGAATGTTTGATATTGAACTAAAACCACTCATGGGCTAGAGACATCTCCCAAATCCTCATTTGTCTCGGCTTCTCTGGTCTACTAACCCATAAAGTAGCTTCTGTCAAGACCACTTTCTACATTAAGATAGAATAATATTAATCTTAATTAGAGACCATTATTATGGGGAGGATTTTTTGGGCATTGAAAACATTTAAAAAGGAAATAAAAATACTCTCATTGAGTAGAAAAATAAAGGAAAACTATTTTAAAGATGACTTGAAGTAGAAGGATGTAGAAGCCAACATTAGAAAAGGAAAAGGATGTACTGTTAAGGGAAAATAATACATCATGAAATGTCGCTATTCATAGAGATCTTCCTTGAAAACCATTCGTGAACCAAATGGTTCATGGAAGGAAAAATAAGTTCAGGATCTCTATGAACACTATCATTAATGAAATTGAGGTAGATAATTTCACCCCCATGTACCATTGTTTTGTAGAATCAGATAGATCGTGAATGAGGTGATGTTAATGGAGTCCCATGAACTATGTTGTGTGTGGGATCGAGGGTTTGATTTATGCCTCCATGAACCACAACCCACATAGGCCTCTATTGACTAAGTCATCTGCTGGTCGGGTGATTCTTCCATTGGCTTTGAAAAAAGTTATCGTGTGTCCCATCGACCTACACGACTGTAAATCAACCTTGTGTACTGTGTTCCACCATGGTACATGGTTTTTTTTAAAACCACATTGGAAAGTTCTATGATGACCATATTCAGTTCTTCATACCACTATGGTATAAAGTGGACCCATCACCCACATAAAATAATGCTATGTGGAAGGAACCCCATCTTTTATGGGAAAATGGTACCCGGATTGGGGTATTATTAGGCACTCAACCCTCAATCTCTAATCAGTTTCATCCATTCCCTTAATGTCATCCATAGTCTCTCTGTGAACCAATCTATCGACCTCAGGCCAATGCATCATCCTAAGCCATCATACATGTATGATAAGATCATCAAACACATTAGTGTGACCTTATGAGTTTACATTCCCATGGTAAGTGGAGTGATGTGATTAATCCTGACAATGATGTCGACCTTTGGAATGTCTCTATGGTCAGATTCCCCTGGTTACGTGGGTTATGACCTCAGGATGCTCACATGTGCCTCTCCATTCTAGGGATCAAGGGTAATCATTTTTATTTCCCTTCGATGAGGTTCAGAGATGTCTAAAGGAAATCACATTTTCTTTTTTCCTTTTATGAGAAGAAACATTCTTACCCTTTTCCAGAACCAATTTAAGGGAACTCGCAATTTGGTAATCCCATAGCCTTTATTAAAAGAGGTTTCATTAGCGATCCTCTATTCCTCTGCCCCGGGAATACCCAGAGAAGTTAATCTGTCTATCCAGGGTAAAAAAATAAAAGAGGTGTTGGGTACACTCAACTCCCTCTCTCGCACTCCCTTGGATCGTCAGTGAATCTATTAGCGAATGAGGTGGGAAAAGTGATGTTCAAATCCACTACCACTTCTTGTTTCTCACAACGATAATGACTCACATGGACTAATAAGTGGTTGGAGATCATAAAATTTTTATGATCCCAATGTATGGTCCTCCTAGAAGTTGTAAGTCCCAATAAATTGAACATTGAGAACCTTGATTACCTCCATTACTTGGACAAATAGGAATCATTCTTATGGACTGAGCTCTATGCCATATCACCCGTTAAATGAAAATTTATGACTTCAAAAAATTGGATTTCTCAATGTTTTAATCCCCAATCAAATAAATTTTAAAAATGGTCATCATTAAAGGTATAAGTCCCATTCAAATCATGTTTCCAAAAATAGGCCTCCTCCTAATAGTAAGCCCCAAACACATGGAATAATAAAAAATATAATTCCTACCCAAAACAGGATACGTAGGAAGCCTTTATAAAGACTGATCTCAAAGTGGATCCATCTAAAAGGATAACCCCAATCATGACCCC
Organism: Viscum album; assembly: GCA_963277665.1. Taxonomy (NCBI): domain Eukaryota; kingdom Viridiplantae; phylum Streptophyta; class Magnoliopsida; order Santalales; family Viscaceae; genus Viscum; species Viscum album. The sequence goes on from OY728126.1 coordinate 399,300,640, forward strand.
CAATTCATCCAAGCTTCTTTTACAGTATAAGTCCCAACTTTGACTCAAAAAAGGGCATTCTCCATCGATGTAAGTCCCAAATAATTCCTCCTTTATGGGCCACAAGGATGTAAGTACCAAATAAAATATTGACTAGGAACCATTCACATAAAATCCCTTACCACATGATATTTAACTACATGGGTGGGTCTTCATCACACTACATTACTAGTGATGTGTCCAGTTGAGTGGCACCGAACTACAAAGGATTTAATTACTCCCATGATGATACATAGGAATCCCATATTATTTGTTTAACCCCAACCTCTGAATAATTCTCATCCCCAAAGATGATGATAAACTATAGAGTTACCCATCACATGGTTTAAACCCATGTTTCTTCAATAAATGATGAAGTTACAACTAATAAATCCACAAAAGGTTAGCATTGATGAAGAACCCTGTGTACAAATAGATATATTCATCAATTGAGAACCATTAATACATATGGATGATTCCATACCCATGTGTATTTATGATTGATCTTGTAACCCAGTGGTAATTTGTGGACACATGCTTAGGAAAGAACCAAGTATTCATGAACATTTGAACATAGATTAAATCTATATGAGAGTATCATAGTAGGAAACAAATCTCCCAAAAAGGGTGTTATGAGTCCAATCACCCTTCCTCTCAACCAATGTGTGTCCTTATGTTTTTTTGGAAAAATAATCATCCTATGAGTTCCTACATATGGAAAGAAGTTCCGTGAATCATAGATAACATGGTCATTGGGTGTTTCTAGCTCTACAAATAATTTTATTGGAGGTCATACTAGGAAATTGTACCATATGTGGATTTCTTTCAGAAATATTCAACCCCCTTAAATCACCCATCATGATCATGATGCTATTGAAGAAAGAATAAAAAGGAACTCTTGATGCAAGATACTCGACTGTGGCACCTCATTTGTAGCATGAAAATTATACACTACCCAATCCCCATTTGACTAATCTCATCTTGTGTGTGACATCCCCTGAAAAAAAAATCACATAGAATTGTTTATACAAATTACTCGCCTATGGGAAAATCGTTCCTTTTCATCAAAGAAAATTCCTCATCCACTAAATGGTATACCCATACAAATTAGAATAAACTAGGAAACTCCATAACCTTATATATTAAACATCATAAACACATTACAGAATATTCCTACTGTTATTCTCCTCTTTCATGGATAGCCTTTTCCCTCACTCAATATAGATATATTTAACATGCATATATTTTGATGGTTCTATATCTTTTTTTAATAAACATGTACAACTAGATTTATCAGCAAACACAACTAGCCCAAATATATTACAATGCCACCATAGGGTTTTTTGAAAAAAAAAATATATTATCAATGTTTCAAATCAAGTATTATGTTATTATATTGTGTTAAAATAATTTATGTATTAGTTTTCAATATTAACATATGATATATAGTTCAAAATACTATGAGAAAAATTAAATCCAATCTTGGTAAACCTATGCTCTGATACCATGTAGGAGACCTAATTTATCATGTAGTCACACTAAGAGGGGTAACAAATTTATATCTTATTTTTAGAAAATTATTTCAACATAAATAAAGTTCACCCATTATCTTTCTTAACTTGTATATTAGTTATGATGTATGGTTATTGAATATTCACCCACAATACTTACCCACATGTGGGCTGTGTATAAAATCAAACAAACATAACACATGGATTTATTCAAATATTATCCCTTGTATGGTAATAATATACCACTCAACATTTCATTATTATGATAATCCATTGATTTTCACTATTCCCATAATTCTTACAATGAATAATTATTTTATTATTAAAAAAAGAGACAAATAATTTAATGGAACTCCAATTCCAATATACTAGACTAGTTTGTAGAATATCTTCTAAAAAGACACATGTACCTTTTAGTAGGAATTGTGGTGATGTTTTTATGGGAGCCACAATTTATTTATGGTTTCTCAAAATCTATCCTCCTAAACATGTCTTTGAATTCCACTGAAAAAATCAACTATGTTAAAATTAACCTTATTTTATATCATTCAAAAAATTAAGTACTGGATCTCTAAAAAATCCAAAAACATCAATATATTAATATTATAAACTTGGTTCTTGATATCAGTCATGTTAATAACATATAATATCAAAATATTAAAGACCTCATTTTTCATTAATTAACATATAAGATCTATTATTTATAAAACATTGAACCAGTTGAAAATATAATGAATGATGATCGACAAATCCCTTATTCAATTAGCTTATATCAATATCTCATTTTTCCTATTGCCTTTATCTAATTTATATTTTAATTAAATTCATTCCCACATGAATTTTTAGTTGATTTATACGTGAATTACAAACATAGTTGGTAATTGGTAATTTACCAATAAAATATATGAAAATGCATTTATTGAGAGGATGGGAGGTTGAGCTCACCACTACCTTTTGAGGGTGATTATTTCCTACTCAAGGACTTTTTTGTGGATTTATGATATTTTCATGAATTCATCCCCAAAACACATATTGGAATAATTATAACTATACAAATTATATGATAGAAACCATTTCTTGAGGTGCATAATGGTATGTATTATATGAAATCCCTCATCCTCTTAGTATTTCATGATTATTTGGGTTGTAGCCACAATTTCCCTCTCAAGATATGATCACCATATATGTAGGTTATTGTCAATTTATAGTTTGGATTTATCCTCATTGTGGATCCATGCGAATCATGTGAAAAAAAGGAATCAAATCTGATGTAGTTATGTTGAATATATAAGTTGGTAAATGGTATTGGGTTTATATATCATGAAGGAATCCTATGAGTCCCACTAAGAACATTAATTATATCCCACATAGTTCATAAGATGAAGACATAAATTTCAAAACAGGTGTGACAATAATGGATTAAAGAATGAATAAGCACTATGTCTACAAGGATCTTCTTCACTAGGAATATGGAATATTGAACTAATAGCTCAGAAAAAAATTCATCCCATTTAGGGGGAGAAAATATGGTCTTCATATTCACCTAAAAAAGCAGAATTATATGGAATTACATTCTTCATAATTATGGGATAATAATCATAAATATTTATTCCCATGTGATTAATGTAGAGTGTTAGAAATAAAAGATAGGAGAAAAATAGTCACATTTAATTAGAGTGTACCGTTAGTTTTGAGATTTTATTATGCAATGGGGCATCTTAGGGGTGATTCATGTTCATTAATGGGATAATAAATGAAGTTAATATTGAACTTACATAGGTTTTTCCTAGAGAACACAATATATAAGACTTTTAATGATATTTTTTGTGGCTTACACATAGTTGAAGGACCATATATGATAACTAAGAGGAATATAACAAATCATAATAATGTTGGAACAAATATAAATATAACTGCTTAGGGTGATTAAAGTTATGGTTAGGGATTACACATGAGAGGATTCCAATATATGTAAACCAAGAGGAATATAGGAACACAACATAATGATAAAACTGAGATGGTTATATAGAATCATAATAAATGAAGAGACCTAGAAGAATATATCAACTGTATATAGTTGTAGAAAATTGGATTATAAAAAATCAAATGAAAAATGAAATACAAAAGAATTTGTTTTACAAACGTTTAATATGTGGGAAAAATTATAGGTTTCCCACATTAGTACCTTCCTCGGTTAATGACTCGGGTGAAGAAAATACGGATTGGGGATTACACTTATTAGTATGAATAATTAGGATTAAAATAAGATGAGCATCTAATATCAACTCATGGTGTTTGATAAATCTAAAATAAGGCAGTTCAACAAATATAATATAAGGGAATTCATGTTGAGATATATCAAAAAGATGTGTTATGATATGTAATCCAAAATGAGGAATATTGACACAATGAAATTTGATGAAACCAAGAGAAAAATAATGACAAGTTGTTTTATGAAATAGTTTGGGATTACACATAGGATGACACCCATGATATATATTTAGTCCTTGGTCATGGATCAATAACTCATGGTTTCCATGGAGGACATCAACCAAGTTGATTGACACATCTTCTCTATAAGGAATATGTGACCACATTACTAAATAAGGGTCAGGTATACACATCCACACAATGGGGTCATGTTCTCATATGATGGGGAGTTACATGTTATGGATCACTTTTATAAGTCACATGACTCTTATGATTTGTGTGATTTTCTTTAAGAATGAATCCATATGTCATCGAAAGTGTACCACAATCCCATCTCAAGACAAGGGTCGCATAACCAGATTTCATGAATTATGTTTATTGTGTCATTTCATATAAGTAGAGTCACATAATTGTGACTAAATGATAAGAGGACATTTGACTGGAGTTTTGTGATCAAGGGATACTACAGTGGTAGACCGTCATCGACAATGTCCCAGAAACAATCTGGTGACCAGGGTCATATGAGTGAGGGTGCATGATCAAGGTCCCACGACATAGTCCCCATGAATAAATGAAAAATAAAATCATCCTTGATGATATTTAAATGAAAGAATGTGGTCCACATGAAGATAACTTTATAGAGGAATTGTGTTAGGCTACTCTAAATGAGTGAACCTCAATAGAAATCTTTTTATAAATTTACTTCATGAATGGTGGGTCAATAAAAAGTGTATCATGAATATTTCTATGTGATCATGAGATGGTTAAGATATATATAATATATAATGAGGACATGTTATCACATAAAAAATTAAATATAGATATCAAATAATGTTTAATGCTAATGTGATCTCAAGAGGGGATGGATGACATGGAATTTAATATCCATAAATTTTCAATTAATCAAGTTATTTCTTATGTGGAAAACGCTAGAATTATTACATGGAGGGTATTTCCTAAAGAAGTCTCCTATAAATGATTCTATTCACCAAAATATATTTATTTTGGAATCCTTTGTGTATTTTATTGTGTGTATGTTGGGGTTTATATATACATCATCATCTTAGAAGATTTCAAAAATAAATGCTATGAAATGCATGTACATCAGTTTCAGGCGATGTAAGATTCTTGAATAAGTAAGTATAATCTTAAGAGCTCTACATGAATGACATATAATGATGTTACTTTTGTATTTAATGTCACATAATCAGTATTTAGTGTTAGGTTTCTATCTTAAAAAACTTATTCTAATCCCATTTAATGACTATAATCAAATCATATGATTGAGAATGGATCATGTATCATCCAGTGACAAAAATTCCATCCATGTACGATCTTTCATCCTTTTTTATCACACGAGAACCATCGAGTTCATTGTATTCTATCCATGAAATATTTTATAAATTTCATGGAATAATAGAAGGATCCACTCTCACCCTAATAACTGTGAGTGGGGGTTATGTGATCATCAGAAACTGATAAATGATCCATTGATGACGTCCCATTTCTATATCCTTCACATGATCCTTATATTTTTATACGATTATATAACCAGGTTTTATGGATCTTGAGGAGTCTCACAATACCCAATATTTCACGTGACATGATCAAAGTAGTTTGTGGATGAATGGCATGTAGCATTTCTGATCTGAATTAACTCTTGGTGTCTTAAGGAAGGAGATGAGGGTGTACCATTTTTTGTGTAATTGGATCATTAAAACATTATATATAAATATTTATTATAATATTATTAATTTATGATGAGTTGTTACATGTATTTTCCATCCCAAATTGATGAAAAACATGAACTCAGTGATGGTTCATTATCTAGGACATGGATAATGTCATCCATAACTAAGTATATAAGTATTTTACGAGAGCCATATTCTATATGTGGGTAACATAATCCCATTCTATATCCCAACATATTATTTAACACCTTCTGAACAAATCTAGATACTTTATCATGTAACCACCTCTCTGATAGCTTATTTGGACGATGTTTGAGGGGGGTCATTCTTTAGATGTTGAGTTGTGTCCCTATGCTGAATATTCTTGGATACTTTTTTCCATACATCCTTACATACCAATTATAAAAAATATAATTTAAGGAGATAAAACAACACAATTATGTATAAAATAACAATCATCCTCACCAACTTCCATTTATTCTAATATAATTATTCATTCAGGTCAACAATCTCATCAATTATTATGAAAATGGATAGAATCCTCTATTATGAATACAATAAGAACTTCTCTAAATATTAATGACACATGTTCGTAGAATTTTAGGAATATATCTCCAACCATCACATGTTTGATTATTCATATTAGTTTCTTCTACACATTTACTAGTTTTATAAATATTCACTATAATAATTGGATTCATTCCGAATAAAAAGAATCTGATTATAAGGTAAATTTATTGTACTTTTTTCATTCTTGAATATTTGGTTGCATATTTTAGATTAAAAACTAGTTGGAGATCTATTAAGAGGAGGTTCTCGACTCAAGAAATTGAAATATTGAATTTTTAATGTTCTATATTCAAGGATGATTGGGGGAATTTGATTGAATTTTGGAATATTGTGTGGTCCCATGCTATGAGGCTGGATGTCACTATATATCTTGTGAGAAAAAGAATCAATCCTCTTGTAGTTTTGATAAATAAACTATAATGAAAACCTAGATCATGAATAGAGGGTCATATGTTATGAAATCTTTTCATAGATAAATGAATTAATGTTTAAAAATATTATGTATATTTTCATCATGTGTGTGGGAGAGGCTACTGAAACATTACCAAGGAGTCATGGGTAGGGACCTATGTGCATGTGGTGAGGTGGAAAATTTTGGTTCTCATAAAAATATTTTCTACTACTACAAAAATCCTATTATAACCAATTAATGGTTTTTTATGGTGGACCACATGTCATGCAATTTTGAGTCTTGGTACAAGATCTTGGTGTTGCTCAAAAAGTTCATGATGAACAATTATGTAATATAATTTTATTTATAGGTTATTAGACATAGAGATCATAAATTTGTTTTATTTATGTCCTGATAATATTTACTGAATTATTTTTATCGATTTTTTTTCAACCTAAAATTTTTCTAATCCATTGAGGTAGAGTCTTAATCTGAAATAATCGTATTTTTTCTAGGTTTTGCATAATTGATTTTTACCCAAATATGTTTATTTAATTTTATATTCCTTAAAATGAAAATTTTTTCATAATCTATATGACATGGACTCTAATCGATTAGATACTATAATTATTTATAATATTTCCTTTGTCATTTTTCAACATGGTGAGAATTATCTCCTTTCCCATCCATATTTTAATATCCTACATGATGGAATAATGTAGCTAATTTTTATGGTCATGTAGTTTTTATAATGTGTAACTATAGATTAAGGATGGATAGCTTTGACTAGGTGTTTCTATATTTTTAGGGTATATAGGTTTGACCATGTTTTTCAATAGTTTGGATCATGTATCTCTGACAATGGCCTCATTTATTTTGAATTCACATCACTAGTATAGTAAAAATATTCTAGAATGAAGTACCACATCCTTACTTCATGGTTGGGAAAAATGAATTAAATTGTGATATTGATGATATTTAATCAACATTAATGATTTATATATGGAATGGGTAAATAAACCCCCCCTATATCCGAAATTAGGTCATGATATAGGGTACTCATATCTTGTATGATAAATAATCAAAAATGGCTGATGAGTTCTACTACATTTGTGTTGGGGAACTAGAAAATAAATATACATTTTCTCAATGTGAAAATATATTTGGTTAGCAGAAAATCTAGGGGTTAATTTTCTTTATTCACTATATTGTATACAATCGTAATCTAGAGTACTATTCCATTTAATCCAAATAAGCACTCAAATTATTTCAATGAAATGTTTATTGGGGATTCAAACACTCTATGAATGAAGTGCCTTAATGGGAGATGAGTTTTCAATGTGTGGTATTTTACCCTAAATATCACATATCCATGTAATTAACACTTTAGTGAGGATAATTATTTATGTTATTTATATTAAATTTTCATAATATATAGTGTTTAATAAGTGTGGCTCAATTTCTACTAGGACTATATCATGGGTCCTATGAGGTTTGTGTATTTTTCACTATTTCATAAACATCTATTAATCCATAAAGAAGAAACAATTAGAAAGAAAAGACGTGCTTTTTTCAGGGGGTTCCATTTATGGTTTTTCATCATGGATTGTACTATGTCTCTTTACATTAACTGTTTGATGTCTTGAAATCTTGGAAAATGAAAATAGTGTGCATGGTGATTTAGTGATGACCATGCCTTTCTATAGATTATGGTAATATAGTATTGATAAAGTGTTATTATAGATTATGGTCACTTGACTAAGATTTTAAAATGGATTGGGAATGATTTATTGTACCCTTTCTTAATCAATGTGTATAATAAATATAGATAGGATATTGAGGATATTGAACTCAATGAAATTATTGAAAAATAGAATGGGAAATGAACACATAAATGATCATGAATCTACGTTATGAGAATGGGTAAAAATATTTTGGATGATCTTGAATCACACTAGGGTGATGATTACTAATGTAGTAGTTTCATGGTGCTCAGGAAATAGATGACCACTTTTAATAGAAATAATTCCTTTACTTGAAAAGAAAAACTGGGGGAATATATGTCAGATCCAATATAAGTAACAGATGAATTATAATATTTGGATTTAATTAAACCATGATAATCTCCTTACCCATAGGAATGAATGGTTTTTTGGGGGAAAATGATAAATAATGTATGGTCCAAGTAGAATATAATAAAAGTAGGGTTCTATAATCTTAAATGATTCAACGCATTTTATTGAAGAAATTATTATGTAGAAGATTTATAAACAGAAATTCCATATTAAAAATGATATATTAAAATGGTGACTAACATAGTGTGAAGATTATATACCATGAAATTTACTGTTATGTGATAATGAATCAAAAGTATTACATCTGAATGTGGATCAATTTCCTACAAAATCATAAGTGGGTAATGATTTCATATATGGAAAAAGATATTTTATAGACATAAATTATAAAATGATATGTGAATTCATAGTATCTATACTTTTTTGTGTAGTTTAACATCATGTGGTCGGAACATAACTCCCTTTTTTATTGAATATGGTGAAAATAAGTTTTTATAAATAGAGTAAATCCCCAACACTAATAAGTTCTCTTGAGTAATTCTTAGTGTGAGAAATAAGAGATGGCTAAAAAATTAACCTTTTTGGTTGAGAGTGCATGGCCTGGGAAAAATGGAAATGGGGAGGGAATTTTTTATTCTTCTTTTTGTATGTTGAGGCATTAAAAATGGTGTAATATTTGTTATAGATTTGGATAATAATATTTAAAGACATTACTCTAATATCACTTACATGGATCGATCTAAAATGTAGGGGATTTATGTCGTGTGAGATAGGATTCTCTATGAATTTTATGTTTATTCATTGAAAACCAAGTGTTAAATTGATTAACCTCATACTAATATTATAATGTCATGCATTTTAACATATTACAAAAAGGATAAATTTTCATATAGATTAATGTATTTAATCTAGGATTGGGAGTACATTCCAACATTAAGAATTTAATGTGATGGGTTTATTCAAAATATGTTCTAAATAGAAATGGTTTGGTATCAAATAAAATCATGTGGTTGGGTCAATGATATGTGATATATGATATTAAAATGTATCTTATTGGAATCAGAATCAACCCACATATAGTTATTAAAATTATTCCAATCCTAGATTAATTAGAAGCATATATAGGCTAAAATATTTGTTAATTGAATTTATGGATCGTCTTGTGACAGGGATATGTGCATCACTATATATCCCATGATGTTTAGATTAGATTAATATATAGTTATTATGTATATACCCTATATAGTTCCAATTTATATGAAGGGAGGGGAAATTTTTTTTCATTATCTATGTATACCATATTATTATGGTATGTTAATACATCCATAACCAATGAATTTAAAAAAATATAAAGGGTCCCATATGTAGATTGAACTATTATATTGGGGTGGTGAATTTCTAGTCATCATCTATGTTAACCAAGTGGTTATTATTTGATTTTATAGCCATAACTATTAAATTCCCCAAAATGGGAAAGGGCCACCTATGTAAATTTATCTCTTATATAAGAGAGGGTAATTTATAGCCGTAACATGTGTAAACTGTGAAATTTTAGTTTGTTTATAAACAAATTACTATTTTATTACTAATAAAGGGATAGGGTGACCTATTTTTATCGATCTCTTTTATAGGGTAGGTGAATTTCAATATTTTATCCTAGTTTGAAAATTAAACCAGGATAAGTTCCATAGTTTGTGTGTATGATAGAAAATCCATTTTTATATAGTAATGGATCATTCAAGACTACCATATATTTAGGGATAAGGGTCTATTACATAGATCCTTACAGAGATCTAGCTCTCATATACGTAATGCATCTGATATGATGGCCCACTCAATACAATTTAATTTTTTATATTATTGACCCTATGTCATGTAGTTTAAAGTAATGTTCCAAGGAATTATAATTTTGAAGTTTAGAGTCATGTGATAAGGATGTGATAATAAATTTTTTAACACCGTATATCTTGGTTTGACATCCTATAGTTTAATATCATGTGACTAGGTCATTGTGAACTAATGTGAAGATGATTCAAAGTTTTTTTTTACTATCCATGCATTGGGATGTTTTTGAATGGGGGGGGTTATTACATAGACATGACTTTCATGTATGGGAAATAATCCTCATTGAATTGACTAAACTTATCTTCTTAGGGTCATGAAGTGTGGGATAATGTAGCACATAATTTTATGACTTTTCACATTTAAGGAACATAAATAACAATTATAGAGTGTGAGAGAGAAAAAACCCAAAACAATATCCCAATTGGAAATGGTAAAATGGAATAAATAAATCAAATCATCAACTTTATTAATCATGGATAATTGAAGGGTGACCTGTGATCGTAGTTTAACCATTATTAATGGTGGAAAAAATTTACTTCGTCAGTGAAATAGTTCATGGTGTAAAGGTTGACCTTTAAGTCAATACCAAAACATTCCTTACGGGTTACATCACAATCTTTGAGAGAATTTAATTGTTCAATACCAATTCCTAGTGTGTTATTTTCATATCAGTAAGACCATAATACCAATATCTCTATAAAATTTGAGGTTTAGATAATTTCTGATCAATGTTCATGGTATTCCAAGATAATGTCTCTTGAAATTGATCTGATTAAATCGACCAAAACATGGAGTAATTTTCATGGAATAAGGTATGTCTAATAGATATATAATGTTCAATCATCAAGACATCATGTGATATAAAATTTTAATATTTAAAAGTAATGAATCCTACATAATTTGTACCACATAATAAATGGAGTTAAGAGTCATGTAAAAACGAATTGGTTTCTTGGGCATCAAATAGTTTAATTTGAAGAAATACTCTCAAACTAATCTGACATTATTTAGGATCAACTATGAATCATTTAGTTGAAATTAAAATGACTAGGATCATCTAAGTATTTAATTTATATGAATACATCTTTGAAAAAGTTTTCAATAGTGTTTGGGTTAGAAAAAATTAACCAAGTGAGATTTGTGGGAGAACTAAAATAGAGATACATAATATAAAATGAAAATACATGAAAATATGATGTCATAATCATTATTAAAAATTGTTATGATGGAAAAGTATTTACCATTAAGTGTATTTAAAAGAACATGAATATATGGGTTTTGGGATGGGTATATCATTACCTATAAAATATTTGAATTATTTGGAAATGGAAACTAGATATACTATGTCATCTAATGTTAATGGTGGAATAATTTGGCTCACACTATCAGGAAATAGCTCATGGGGACAAGGGGGCCTTTAATCCATGACCAAAACATCCCCTTGGGGATACTTCAATTGATTTTAGGTAATTTTCCTCTTCACCATCAAATCCTAGAGAGGTATATTTTTATCATTCAATCATTATTTTCAATATCACTAAATGGGAGATCATAGAAGAATAATTCATGTTTATGTGATTCTAAGAGAAGTACACTGACTCAAGAAATTAGTTTTAATGAGGTCAAATATCATATCCATAATATTTTTCAAGGAGAATATAATATTAAGGAAGGGTTTGATCACCCTAAAAATTAATCATGAATTTATGGAACACATTCTCTATAAAAATGGATATATCATAAAATTCATGATTACACAATAACCAAAATGCATTATTTATTCAATAAGAAGACCCCATGCCATATATATTACAATCATGTAACTATGAAATAGTAATTATATAGTTTAATGCCACTAAATTATTATATAAGGTTTTGGAGATTAACGACATTTGATTAAGACAAAATTGTAGTCAGAATAAGGATGCCCGATCTAAACATCACTATATAAACAAAAAAATTAAGAATCAAGACAAAAATAGTTCATGAATAATATTTTTTTAGAATCAAATGATTTCATGTGTAAGGAATGTGATAATGGGTTTCACCATAGATCATGGACATAATGGAAGATGTTAGAGTCCAACACACTAAGGTTAGAGGGGTATTATTATAGTTTATCATTCAGATGCAAATTTTTTTTTATTGAACCTAGAATAAAATAAGTACATGTTACTATGTTTGCCTTAAAATTAGGAATTAATCGACATAAAGTTATATATTGTAACTCCAAACATTGATTTGGATCAATGTAGAGCTGACAAGGGACTAGATATTAGGAGGGAAATCCTAAAAAATGGAATTAATTTTTTTATAGTAGTGAATTCATTATATGAATAGGATATTGATCAAATAACACCATAAGATAGTGTTTACACATATAACTATACCATACATTGGAGAGTTGAAATAGTTGTGTATTATCACTGTGCATTGAATAGAGGAAATTTTTATAAACATTGATGTAAAATAACAAAGTAATTTTCAAAATATATTATGCAATTTAAAGTAGGACCCATCTTTATTAATCTAATTTTTTTGTTTTAAATATCATATATGGAAATAATGATATATAGTTTAGGTCTCTAGAATAATTTTAGTGTCATTTAGGATGGACTATATTTGTTTTGTGTCTTAGTATCTTAGAACTAAGACTGAATTCCATGTTGTTTAATGGCATGTCTGATGAAATTTTTTCTACATGGTTTATTGTGATGAAACATGTAAATTTTTCTCCCTTATATTGGGTATAAATCATCTTTATTTGGTTAATTAGAAGTTTTAATAAATTACTCTAATATTACATGATTCACACTCTGTGTGAGAAAAATTTTCCAATGGGATGATAACTTATATCACGCAAGATTTCATAGTATGTAATGACATTGAAAATGTAGTTTCGTGTCATGTAGTGGGAACATATATTACATATAGTCTATAGTCATGTAAATAAGGACATAATGTTTCTTTCACATGGATATAATATACCTATAATTTGTATATAATTTTTCTTAGTTATTTAGTAATGAAAGCACCCAGTATAAATGATAGAAGGGTAAATCACTAAGACAGTGTGATGTAATTATAAATTTTTTTCCTTGGATGGAACCAGTTTATTTATAATGGGAATAACTATGTATCATGTATGTATCTAAATCAATATTCATTAATTTTAACTTTCCATGGAGTAAGTGTTCACTAGGAAATAACTGATGTTAATAGATATGGCCCAAACACAAGTATGAGGGATGTTTTTGAGTCATTGATTCATGCATGAATATATTCTAGAGGCACCTATGATTATTATACTTATACAGTGGATGGGGATCCTCTTCAACATGCCAGACACCATTATTTTGGGGCCTCCTTAATATAGATCAAACATAGAAAAAATAAATTAGATTCCACCCTAATTATAGTTCATTATGGAATCTTGTTTTAGTAGTGGATGACTATACCTCCTAGTAAAATGGGTTGAGTTAATTAGATTGTCATTAAATTTATGGATGTTCCTAGATTAGGATATTTTGACATCACCATGCATACAAATCTAATTGAAATCAAGTCAAACATAGTTATTTGAATAAAATTCTCGATGCAGGTCTTTCTCATATATGCGGAGAAGAGAATATCCCATTTCCTAAAATGGATAAAAATAATAAGTGGGTACCTTTTTACCATATAATACTGAAGTAGTGAAATGAAACTGAGTTAATTAATTTTTAGATATCAATTGGGAAATTAAACCCTAACAAAAATGTTGTATGAGTTAACCATAACCCTTTTATATATTTTATAACAATGTGGTTCACCAAAAAAACTCATATTCATGTATAGACAATGTGATTTTTTTAGATATATTTCATATAGAAATGTATAACATTAATTTATTTTTCAGATAGACCTGTGATTCTAGAAAATTTAATACTATAAAACTAATACACTATATAGTATATTTTAATAACATGAAACCAATATGGATTTCTTTGTCTTTTAATAAGATAAATCTAAATCATTCTCATAAAAGTGAATTTATAGGAATTATAAGATCATATTATCCATTCTCAATGTGATAAATAATATACAAATTAAAAATAAATTAAATATCATGATAGTTCATGATAGGGGACATGAGGTGGAATTTAAAATTTTTTGAAGAATGGATATATAATTCAATTTGACTCTCATTGTAGGACATGGTTGAATGTTATCAAATATCATATATGGTCCTATTATGAGATATAAAAGAATCCCTACATATCCCATTACATGGGATTTAATACAATTATAGTTATTATATATGGTCCCCATGCACATCTTACACTTACATTGGTATGCTGGAAATAGATTTTCTATATAGATCTAGATTATGTATAGTGAATTAAAAATGAGTAGTTGTACAAGATTAAAAAGGGTAGAAATATTTTTTTCACATGATCTAAATTCTAGGATGATGTGAGATATTATTTTCTTTATGTATGGTTGCTTGAGAGAAATCAACAATTACTTGAAATCACATACACTAGAATCCTTCTATGTGATAATTATGCCATGAATTTTAACATCATGATAAGAGTAAAGTTAAATATATAGTTCAATGTCTTATTCCATGAATGGGAAACACATATTTTAACATAATGCTACAAGGATATTTGTTCCATCATGATACTGTTAGATGTATCTCATGAAGAAATGTGTCTTATAGTTTATTATCATTCAAAAAGTATCATGGCTATCGATTTTAACATTTATTAGTGTGTTCATCACACTACATAGTTTATGTTCTTAAAGTTATAACTATGACATCATATAGTTTAAATTCATATTACTAGTATTTGTAATATTTTTTTTCACATCATTAATCAAATACATTGTTCTTACATAACTAATATAGAGAGAGTATCTTCTATTGGAGTGTGGATGACTCGCATGCATGTTATTTGTCTCTTGGGGTTCTATAACTCTATAATGAATTTGGCTTCTTACTTCTAGGTCCAGTCCTTGAAGGTGATTTTATATCTTTAAAATATATGTTGTTGGAAATAATATGGATGATAATTAATAACTTCAACAATGGGACTCTTGATTACGAAAACTCTAGTAGGGTATATTCTAGTAAATAATCAAAGTATGCATCAAGAATATTAGAATTAATGGAATATATATTAGTTTAATTAATTCCAATAGATATTTTTTCAATATTATTTTACATAACTTCTTCCTTTTTAGAGATAAAAATTGAGTGAAATGGATATTTGTGTGTTGGTGTATCCAATATCACCTCATCAATCTGCTTGAGAAGCCCACCATTAAAGATGAAACAGTTCTTGATTATATACCTTGGTAATCAATGGTAGGGTGGGTATTTCGAATGGTCACTCAATCCCACCTCTTCAGGTTTCTTAGTTTTTTGGATCTTGATCAAATCATTCTCTAAGGAATAGAAAAAATATATGGGGACATGTTCCAGCTAGAAGTAACACACATTTCTTCATCTGTAATCAAGAGATTCCTTACAACACCACTTCTACATAATGTAACATGTGTCATTACTATCATGATAATAGAGCTGAATTTTAGATCTAGGATGTTGTTCCATGATTCTAATAAATTCAAGGGTTGATGTTGTTTCATTGGAGGCCCCAAAAAAATAATGATATATTCTGTATATTGGAGAATGTTTAATCTCTAAAAAAATATGGATACTACTAAAGTAAATTAGTATTTCTAATTCTCTCTATAAGGTAGTGAAAATATAGTAATGTAAACAACACCATGGGTTGTGTGAATTCACTTCCTGGAGGATTTATTCATTAATATGTAGGCATTTCACCAAGGGGATAATTATAATTAACAAATCCAGTTACTATTTTGTAAAGATATCCATTTTTAGGTTTATTATGAGAAATATTTTCTCATGTGGAGTTGGAATAATAATATTATATTGAAGAATTGGAAAAAGGTAGGTTAAACCACTTTTCTTCATCAATGGTGGTATGAATGGAGGATAATGAGAGTCCTAACATGGATCGTGGTGACCGGACTAGTTTTTAAATTCATTAGTATACTCTATAAATATTTTTTCATTGAGGAATAAATATCTTTAAAAATTCCTTATTTAGAATAATTTGAGTTTTCAGAAAAAGAAACTTATTTACTGATGAATGGTGTATAATATGATGCAAATTACTAGGGATCAAAATATTTTATAAGTGTAAAATCATCCTTATCAAGAGTGTTCTCACCAGAAACTGTTGAAAATTAATCATAACTGGTTAATTCCATGACAATCAATACATAGGTTAACTAGTACTCCTCATCATTTAAGTATCACATTTGGTAGGTTGGTTCCAAATGTATCTTTTTGTTTGAAAGAAATCATTATACCATTTTGTGGTAAACTTTTGATGTACCATTTAGTAGGATGTAATCCATAACCATTATTTTTATTGTTCAATGATAATTAGTGATGTATATTACACATAATCCATGAGGTCATACAAAGACACCTACCCATTTTTTCAACTTTTGAATCATATCAATATTAATTATTCATACATATTTTATATACCAATATACATTAAAGCACATTCTCTTTATGGGAATTTAAAATTTAGGAGAAATTGAATACTAAATTATTAAGATGGTTGGAATATGAGTTGGGATTCATAATATAATATAGAGGGTTCTGATACCTCAAATATATGTTTTTATACTTGTATTAGTTGGGAATGTTGTCCTTATAGGATTGGGTAATATGAAATATAAGATGAGGTGATGAACTTGTTGCTATATAAAACTACATCAGCCACTAGCCAGCCACAGGTGATCCACCAAGAATTTGGTGGTTAGAAAATAAAACCTCCTAGTTGAGTTATGGAACCATATTATAGGTGGATACCTACCTACTATTTTAGGAACATAAATTGGAGAATAAGTCTCATCAACCCTCTTGAGTTTTTAAAAATTCTAACACCATTCTTTCCTTTTGTTTCCCTTTCACTATCAGAGAATACAATCATCAATACTCCTTTATTCTAACTTGGTTTTTGTAAGAATTGTTGGTTAGTTTTTGAAAATGGAACAATGTATGAATACTATTATACCAATAAAAATTCTATTCACAATGTGCATAATAAAATTCCAACTATTAAGATACTATTTTAATTGTTATAAAATTATTCCAATGGTCTGATTTATAATAGAAATATGGAATCCCCACTTTATATAAATACCATTTATTTAATACTTTCATAACTGACTTATATTTCTTCCCAATTACATGGATATATATACATATTTCTTCATTTTCCAAAATTTAAATTTTATTACTAATATTATATTTTATTTCTACATTTTTGTTCATAAATTCAATTATTATAGGGGATTGAGTGGATAAAATATTAATATTATTTTTATCTTGTTTTATATTTTTGGTCCCATTGTGATAAATTCAATTCATATAGACTTTTATTTTCAAAATCTAAGGTACACGTCAGGAGAGTAATATGTTTCTTTTTATCATTATGTTATTAATATTCTTTATATAATAAAACAATACCTAATATGACCAAATTTTAAGAAGGGAAATCCATCTGATAAAATTATGGGTTGTTGAATGTCCTCTCCTCTATTCATCTCCCCTAGTTTGGGGTGGAATTATTTTGAATGTTATATTATGATTCATTGTATGGGATCCACTACCTTCTCTTATCTCTTTTCCTCCTTCTCAATGATTCGTCAATTTTTTAGTTTATATAAGAAATGTATATTTCATCAATTTGTAGAGAAATCACACAATTTTAAAATGGCTTTCATATATCCTTGGAAGATGATATGTTGGTATAATTTTCTCCTAAAGCCACTTTTTATTTCATAAAAAGTATGTCACACCATTCATTTTTATAGATTTTTTGTTAAAAATATATTTTTTTATTATATGAATGGTTTATTTGCATAATTCTTTCTTTAATATTGTTTTCTAGAGTTCTCTATAGAAGTCCCATGGGTAGTTTGCCTTGTTTTTGGTGTGATAGAAAAATCATTGAGTTCTAACTTATTATTCCCTTTTTTAATTAAATAATGTAACAAATTATAGATGTAATAATTAATTTTTTATTTATAATTGGTAAGATTAGGGTCTTGGATCATTTAGAAGAGCTTTGTTATTTTTTGGATAAGTCATGAAAGGATTAGATAGAACTTATAAGATGATGTTGTCCCTATGATATAAATTAGAAAAATTCATTTGAGTTAGGTGGCCTAAGTACAATCCCTAATTAATTTATTCATTGATTACGATTCATGGGTTGTGTGGTCAAGCCACATATAGTGTTGACATATTTATTTTAATTGTTTAACTAAATCATTTAATTTAAAATTTTATTACTCAATTATAATAAAAATAGGTACCAAGGTCCTAGTAGACCTTAGTACTGGATGGTTTTCCTCAGTTCCTGATGGTCAATTCCTTGAAATGTTATTTTCTATGAAATTGTTGAAATGAGATTACCCAATTCTAATATTCTATGTATATGTTCTTTGGACACCCATATTAGGGTTTTATTGTGAAATTTTAATACATAACCCCATAAAAACCTTAGTGATATCCAATAATACATTACGGATTTTGGGATCATTTTACTAAACTGGTGTGAGTTTCCCTTCCCCATTTTCTATGACATGTCCTAGGTGCATAGACAATAGGAAAGCCAAGATTTTGATTGGTGAGTTCAATAAACTATAGTATACATAAGTTTCATTGTTGGTCACGGGCCATCTATTGACTATTTCTTATGTGATGAATCACAATATGGTTTTTGATGATATTTTCACTAATAATTCTAAAGTACATCACTCCTATAAAACTTCAGGTGATTAATCGAGATTGAGATTGATATAAAGGAATCTAAATTTTTTACCTCTATGTAATATGAACCGGGTGACCCAGGAGGTGGCCAGTTTATAGAACAAATTTTAGAGGGAACACATGGTTATGCTTATGATTGTTTTAGTTTTCACCAATAACAAAAATTCACATGTAATCCTGATGGGGAAGAAATAATGGTTTTGGGGAATGGTGTCCATCCAACCTTGATGTTTAATTTTATGGAGGGATATGGAATGTGATCTTAGGGATCTGGTGATATGGGTGTCATACCTTGTAATTGGATCGAGATTAATTGACTATTGGAGGATGTGTCCCTTGATCCATGAGAATATGGTTATGAATAACACTGGTTTAGAGTCGGAAAGATGAACTATCATGGGATGGATCTCGAGATATATGCTGATAATGGCTATATATATTATGGATTTAGTTTTTGGTATATTGACTACAGTGAGATGGGTCCCCAAATTCTTGAGTATAAGGTTGTGGATTCCATTGATTTAGAACCAATGTTTTTACATTCAATGAATGGTTTGCTAAATCTATTATAATATTATTATAGATTCTCAGATTTGGGGTCAAGAACAGGGATGGAAATGGTGTAAATAAACTCATCCAATTGTAGAAAAGGAATGTATTTGGGTAATTTTTTATCCCTTATCATATTACATTATCCTCAATTACCCAATTTACCATTAACATGGTGAAAATTATTTGCGATGGTTACTATTCCTAATGACTTAAACTAAAAGTGACCTAATTAAAAAAATTACCTTTTGATTGTAATTATAGAATCCATTTTTCATGATTCAATTTCTATAAGTGGAAAAATTAATTTAATAATAATACTCAAAACGTAACAAAAAACATTAGTTTAAAAAATGTATTTTTTAGTTAGAAAATGTTTTTATACAAAATTAATGAATCAAAATCATTATAAAGACTGTAATTAAATTATTTTTAAACCGAATTAATTAATATAATTTTAAATCCAAAAAAATATAATTTTTCATTCTAAATACTTTAAAATATAATAAAATTTTCAATAAAATTCAGTATTTTTCAATATTCATTAAAAATTAAAAAAAAACAAAACAAATAATAACTTTTCACTCTAATATAATTTTCATATATTGATTACAAAGTGAACTTTATTTAAATAAAATTTATTTATGTTCAAAAAATAATTTTAATATTGTATCAAAAAATAAAATTTTCCATAAAAATATATTTTTAATGATTAAAATGGAATTACTTAAAAATGATTCATTATTTAAAAATAATTTATCAACACATTGATATTTAGTAATACATTTAGAAATTATTTATAGAAAATTTTATTATATTAATACCCACAATTTTAATAACAAGGTTATTATATTCATATTTTATTTATAATTTTTCATTAATCATTTGTGACCAATGTTTCTTGTCATATAAGACACCAAACATAATTTTATTTTTAATAAACATGACGTTTTTCATTCTTAAACCATAATAAATTTCACCCTTGACAAATTTTCTTTACTACAATGGTAAAAATATGTAGGGTACTTATTTTTGATGGCTTCCTCTAGTTCCCATGTTTCCTCCTAGTATTTAAGGTATCAACATGGTAATTTGAATCTATAGTTTAATATAAAATTTTCACTATGGTATAAGATCTCTTAGGGATAGTCCTCATAAGATTGAAAATTTTAAATCTATACAACCTATTAATTAAGTAAATGTGGGTGATCTTGTATGTAATTCCTTAATAGGGATACCTGGAACGTTTTTTGTACTTGGGAGAGGGATATTAGTGGATGCTACATGTTTGGCCATGACTCTAGTGTGATCAATAATCTCAATGGGTACAATGTACCTCAAACATATCTCACCCTTCTCCCAAAATATAATTACTATTAGCCATGGATATATGTAGAGAAAAACTATATTTTCAACTTGAATATATATGTATCATCAATGATTACTAGCATAGCTACTCTATCAAATCTCAGTAGACCTAATGTGTTACAGAATATTCTTGATATTTTCCTCCCTTAAATCGACCATTTCAAGTCCCATCATATTTCATTAACAAACTTCATCCCTTTAGGCATGTGATCTATAATTCCTCCCATAACAATCTTTATATGGAGAAAATTATATGCTTTAATGGAAACTGTTATTGTCTGAGAAATATTCCAAAGGAATAGATGATATCATCATCCTTTGAAGTCCCATGATAATGATCTAAATGTGACATCAAATGTGTGGATATCATTCTCATATAGGCCATTTGTTTTTGTGTGATATTCCATAATGATGTTCAACTCAATGTTTAGTGAATACTTGATACTTTTCAAAAACATGGTAGTAAATCTTGGTTCTCAATCAGATACAGTCTATAATAGTGTTCCCTAAAGCCACACCACTTACCTAATGTATATACAAGAAAGATGGTTAAATGATAATTCCTCTCCAATTTCAATTAATTGATAATCCTTCATAAGAAAATCAAAAAATTCATAAAGAATTATTTTATTTTTAAGCATTAGTAAGCCTGTTGAAAAGGTACATTGTCATGTTTTCTCATTTTAATATAGGAATTACTAAAGGTTTCATGATTCCCTTATAATTTTTATTCTCATTATTCACTTCATGAAATATTTGATTTTGATGTAAATTCATGATCTAATTCCTCATATTATCCCAATTATAGTTCCCTTATATATCTCAGTACATCTTCATTCTCCTTAGGTGGATATAGAAGTTTTAACTATGTTAATCATCTAGGAACTCCTTCTTTATCTCATGATTTTATGGTACACATAGTTAGGACCAAAATATTATAACTCATTCTATACCAATTTTCAAATTAAATAATCTAACCATTCATATCAATTCCTTGTTATTCTAAATATTTGGATCACATCTTTTAGCATAAATTATCGTATTCATAAGGTATACCAAATAAATCATTTCAGAATGGAATGATGATGTTCATTATTTTATAATTCTTATATCCATCCTTTTCAATTATAAAAATATAAAATCCATTTCAATTAACAATTGTTATATAGTCTTTATATCATTTCTAATTAAGTAATTACTCATATTATTAAGATTATTAGGATAGTAGTGGAATGAGAAGTTAAATTCCTTGATTATCTCTAATGATCTTCACTATCTCATATTATGATCCATCCATGTGAATATGTGCATGAGGCTATTATAATCCATATATATTTCATACTTCTCTATATGGAGATAATTCCACAATATTTTCTTTTTCAAGATCAATATATCTAACTTTAGACTATGTGGTTTATTGTTATATTCATGAACATTAAATTTCATTGGGTGTAGGATATTATTTCATCATATTTCACTAATAAGTAGTCCAACCCCTTCATGGAAACATCACTATATACAATGAAAATTTCACCACTTGAGTGAAGTGTGGGTACTGGGGTTATGATTAGCCCATTTTTCAATTCCGTAATTTTCTCTTCACAATCATCTATCCAGAAAACATTACTATTTTCTAAATTTTATTGGTTAAATTTTTTTACAATACCATGAATTTTCTCACAAGTTATTAATAATACCCATATAGTCAAATTAAATTATGGATCTATATTATAGAGTCTCTTCAACATATATCATCAATTTTCATTATCTTGGAAGGGTCCACAAACATCCCTTTTCTAGTGGTAACATATCATATGAAGGTACATCATTATCCAGATATCAAATTTATTTTACTCTTCATATATATTCTCATTTAACAATTTTATTAGTATAATATTTAGTCACTTCTCATCCCCCTCAATTATTTTAGAGTACATTGGAATTCCATATATAATTTCTACCCATAACATATTGCAGTATTTTCTAAGGACTCTATTCATTATTTCCTTAAATATATTTTCATCATTTAGATGACTAAAGGGAATGACTATGAACTCATAGTGTCCATACCATGTTCAAAATGTATACTTGGAATCGTGTATTCCTTTTTAATTGGTGGTATCCCAACCAAAGGTATGCTATATAGAAATATTGGTCCATGTCTATTTGATTACAAAATTTATCTATCCATGGAATCAGATATTAGTTTTCTATCATGATTTTTGTAAGTTCATTCTAATCTATACATAGGAAAACTAACACATATTTCACCTTGAGGAAGTGAATATTTAACCCCATGATGAATCCCTCAGGTGTATGAACCATATTTTAAATTCCCTTCTAACTATATCTTTATTCATTTCATCTAAATGGTGGACATTCAGTAAGAAGTCATGGATATGGCCACATATGTTCATATATGTTTAATTGAGAAATCAACCTATCAGTTTGTAGAAAGACTCTATAATATTTCATCAAAACATCAATAATCCCTCCCAATGGCAATGTAATGAATCATTATTATCTAAGTTGTATCATTAATTTGAGAAGTTTTTTTATTCTAATAAGTTAAAAATATATACTCTTGAGAAAAATATTCTATGAATCATTCATCCTCCTCTGTACACATCAACTGAATTAGGGGATGACGAGTGATGTTATGAGTGATCTCACTCACCTAAATTTCGATTTTTTTTATATAATTACATACAATCCATAACTAATATAGAAAAAAACTGCACTAAATTAATTAAGACAATATTTTTGCAACATTTAGTCAACAAAAATTTATTATAGATGAGATATATATATGGGATACAATAATTTCATTATATTAAATTCACACCAATAGATGAACCCACATATTTTTGTGGTGGTGTTTCAATAATTTTACTAAAATTTAATGATATAAAATAATTCATACAAATAGAATCCAAAATTTAATTCACTATTTTTGAATGAATAACCAAAATAAATATCACAATATATTTTTCTTATGTCCAAGGAAATCACTCTCTTTTTTAAATTTAATATTTTGAGCCCAATATTTTATAAAAAATATTACATTTATTTTTTTAAATTATAGGGAATTTTTATCATCTTTTGGTTTCATTTTATTGATAAAAAACTAGCCCTTATCGTCTTACTTATCTATGCTACAAAATAGATTGGGAAACTTTTTCTTTTTGGACTATTGGAGGATGTATAATATCATCTCAATAGATTTAATACATTTTTATGAATATAATTAGGGAAATCATAACAATTCATATCACATTGGTTTTTGGGAAAATTTCTTCTATTTTATGATATTAACTATAATAGGGAAAGAATATGATAACACTTTAACCAATAAAAAATAAATTGGAAAATTATAAACATTGAAGGAATAACTTATAAATGATAATTATATCCAACATTATGATTCAATATGTTTAAATATAGTTTAACAATGGTAATTACATTATAAATATTTCTAGCATAACATTTTTTTCATTTCCTTTATAATGGTTCAAAAAACAATTATGTGTTTCCATAGAGTTTCCCTAGTAAGTTCCAAACAAGGATTGGGGAAAGGGGACATTTTAAATAAATATTTCATGTTCAATTAAATTCCATGTAAACCATATTTTTCTTTTTTACCCCATGGTAAAAAAAATTAGATCCGTATACACCTGTAGTTTCAGGACAAATATGTTATTTCATGGAAACCACTCACTCTATACGTCACAAAAATTCTAGGATATTTTACTATTCTAAAATATATCCTTAGTGTTACACTAAATTATTCTAGTCATAGTTAAAAAAATAGGATATCATCCTATATAAACTATATCAACCAAATAATTTATCCATATATTATTATAGTTAATTTAATATAAATATCTACTAATTATAAAACATGGAATGAATGTCCTAGTTTCATTGGACTACTATGTTCATAAATCATAATCATGAAAATAGAATGTCATTATTTAATTATCCATAATTAGATCATAAATACATTTTATATTGTTAAACAACATTAGATATTATTGGTCATACATAGGTAAAAATGATGAGCTAAAATCCCAATGATGTAATTAACATAATAGGGATGCATAAAATGTGACTTAATAGAACGACATGATATCATAAAAGAGAAGGATTGTGATAAATCACAATGGATAATAAAAGAAGCAATATTGTATGATAAGATCATGGAATCATAGAAATTTTAGAATAAACATTAAATACGACATAAGCATAAGTCTTTTGTAATAATCAAGACAACGTCACATGGTTGATATTGTTCTATTATGGATTAATTTTATACCCATTTCCTATACAAAATTTCTCTTGAGAAAAAAATACCAAATACATTAGAAAACAATTTGGGTTCACAAATAATAATATATACATTATTATGTGTTCTATAAAAGGAAATCAACTATTGGGAATAATTTTAAGAATATCTCATGGAAAGAAATGGGTGTGATAATATTTTCACATATCATAAACAAAAGATATTTATTATAGAATGAATTTGAAAAATGAAAATAAGGAATGTATAAACCCATCAAATAAATGTATAAAAATACAGTTTTATATGTTAGATATTCATATACATAACTTATAGTCCTTTACCAGGAAGGCGCAGTCAGGGGGTACTCCCCTGACCATTTATTAAAATAAAGGAAAAAGACAGTAGACAAGCAACAAAAACCAGAAAGAAGGAAAATTACATGTCACTACAACCATACCCGTCCCCATTCATATCCTCCACTGAAGCTGTCTCCCATTCCGAGCTTTCATACTGGTTCAAAACCTTAGCATATTTCAGTCGCAGATTCATCCTCTCCAGGGCTAGGAGCTCCTCATTTCCGCCAGAGGACCTGGTGTTTAACGGCTTTGGTAGATAGGAGTAATCCTTCTTTGGCCTGCGTCGTGGAGCAGTCAAGGCTTCGCGAGCCTCCACCAACTTCGCCTTTGCCTTCCCACCTTGAACCACATCACTAAATGAAGGTTTGCTCATGACACCAGAGTTTTCTTGATCACTGTCATAACAGTCCCCCCAGTTACCATGAATAATCATCGGCTGAAACTTATCATCCCCTCCCCTATGCTTCTGAAATTGACCATTGGTGTCAATCACAGCAAGACACCTTGGTTGTTCCAGAGACTCCTGAGTAACTAAGGCTCCCTGTAGCATATCTTTTGTTTCATTATCCTTATTCTGACTAGAGGGTTCATTCTGCAGCTGATTCACAGGAGATTTCTCCTCACCCTGCTCAATTTCCAAGTCTTGGACCCGGTTGACAGAAGCAGAAATGAACCCTGCTTCTCCATCCACCCCATCTCTCCTATGAACGCCATTGATACTATCTGGAGCCTCCATAAGTTCACTGCCTCTGCCAACACCAATCATCATACCATTATCCACATTCACAGCTTCTTTACACAACGTACCATCTTTTTCAGCAATAACCGACACACGCACCTCCTGCTGCAACTCACTGCCACCAACACTTGCACCAGCTGTACTTCCCCTTTCACAAGGGCCCGAGACCTCATTTGCCTTGGCATACAGCACTCCATCACCCACCTGCAGGTCACGCTGAAGCCTGCTGAACACATCAGACACCTTGGGGTTTGAGGGGTCCTCTGCACCGCTCCTCAGAGGCATTGCGGCCCTACCATTCCTATCCTCAGCACCTCCAGAGACCACATCTCCAGAAGACAACACACTCGGCCTGAAATCCGCTTCCATTCTCTCCTGCCGGCTAAAAGACTGTCTGTTTAGAAGCACAGAACGACAATTGGCAGCCGAATGTCCCAGACGACTGCAAGTATTACAAAATCCAACCCACGACTCGAACACCACGGGCTGTCTCCACCTGAACTCCTCACCAACAGTGAGCCACACCCACTTGACTGCCGGCCTTGCAACATCCACTTCCACACAGATGCGGGGGTTCACCGAATGACATACAGCCGTCGTTCGAACACCAGAACATAGGAATCGCCCCACCATATTACCAATCATGCGGATGATGGAAGGGTTCTGAAAGGGAAGAGGAAGAAGAGGGAGACTAACCCATGCGGCAACTGTTGACGGATCACGATTCATACATAAATCGAAGGACCAACGAAGCAGGGAGAACCGGCATCCATTACAACTACGGGGGGCGCCGGACCAGGCACGGATCAGGTCTTCCTCAGAGGCGAACCGAATCATGAACTGGCGGCTGTCGAGAAGCCCAACAATAGCACGTTCCTGCAGATCCCACTTCCCAAATACAAATCGGTCAAACTCATCGACCGACGGCCTTCTCCGAGCGAAGCGAGCTACCAGCGTAAGATTCAGAATATTCGTGGCATCAGAGAACTCAGAAGAAGAAATCGGCAGCTGCGGATCCCCCTAATGGAGATCAGGCACTTTCGGGCATAGAGAGATCGTCGGGAACTCCGGGAGATAACAAGGGTTTGAGAAGGGAGTGAAAGTCTTCCGCGGTGAATGAGGCAGAGACACCCGATCCTGCGCCTCCCTTCCGCCTCCAGGAAGGGGAGGGAATTCGTCGCCGAGCTCCATCTAGGGTTTCAACACCGTGAAACCCCATTGCCAGGCTGAAGGTCGCCAGGAATCGCCGTCGTCGAGCACCATCTTCCTTATAGTCCTTTAATAACATTGAATACCTAGTGTATGTGATTTATATATAGAATGACCATACCCAAAAGAAAAAGAGCAGTTCAATGAGAAATCGTAGATAAATAATTACATTTATTTATACATGTTAAAAAACATTAATAATATATATAAATTTATTATAAATGTGTTACAGAACCATAAAAAATTATATAATACCATATATTATTTTTTTATAACATCTTACCGTCATTTTCTTAATAATTATTTATTAAACATATTATTCTTTGTGATAACTTCTTGTTTCTCATACATGATTTGGTTCGATGGTCTCAATCATTATAAATTTATCATGGTTACATTATCTCCAAAATATCTACCATGGTATTAATTTCATAGGTATTTATTATAAATATATTTATATTAATAAAAAAATGGTATAGAAAAAAATGAATTACAATTTTTGGGGAGGCAGTATGACATACACACACATTATCATTATTTCCATTTTCAATGGATGGAATGAAAGAAAGGTAAAAAAAATTATCCTTTAAATAATATTTATAATATCATAAATAACATATATATTAATTAGACATATAATTATAACATATCTTTAGAGTTCATGATGGAAAATAAATTACATCATTTTGGGAGGCAGTAGTCCATTGTACTCATAAACAAAGATTTAGTTCCCCATTTTATGAAAAAGGAGATAGATGTAAGTGATGAAATTAAAATATTATTTACTATAAATATGGAATATACTGGTTTTATTATTTCATCAGGTTTTAAGAAAAATTGAAGGACGTATAAGAATAACTAAAATTTAAATTTTTAAATATAGAATATATCTCTTATTCGGATGACTTCCTTTTATTTACCCATTAAACCCTATTATTATAATATTACACCTAAAAGAGACATCTAGAACATGTAAAGAGATATCAGGAACGTATTTGGGTAGTGATTGGATGAAAAAAAAATTATTTTTAAGTGATAATAAAATTGAAGAGGGGTTTTACTTCTATATGGGAGGGGATCATCACTCTTGGAATTATGAAAAATATTAATTTTAATATAAATTAATTAAATTTAAAAAATATCCAGAGTGAATTTATTTGAATATAAAATGATGATTTATATAAATAAAATTATATATCAAAATATATAAAACTTTATATTTGGCTTTTACCTATATCTATTTGTTTTCACCCCCTATAACATTTTTTGAAAATTGATGTGTTGATGAATTCGTTACATTTTTTTGGGTCAAGATAGTTACTATAAAAAGAGAAAATTTACCAAAAATAGAATATGGTTAATATTTAAAACAATATAAAATTCATTGGTCTAATGATATAATTTTTTCGAATTTTAAATCTTTTATTAAATACATTTTCATATAAAATATCATTAATTGGATCTTTACAATATTCTTCTAATTTAACTTTGAAAACAACATGGATGAAATATAACTTGAATATAATAATTTAAAACATCAGTAAAATATTAGATTTATCAATAAAATTATAAAATATAATCATTCCTTCAAAATAATTTACCATTAATATTTTTAAAATAATTTATTTTTTATTTCTATCAATTGAATAAATATTATATTGGAGTTTTGTAACAATATAATATAATTATTTTTTTATTAAAAATTAGAAATAAATTTCCAAGAAAAAAGTAATTTATATTCCAAATAACCCTATTATAACTGAACATATCTTCTTCTTCTCCCAATGTAAAATATTTAGAAATAATAAATCAATGTGAATAAAAAAAATTTATGTTCTTTGCATAAAATAATATAGAGGTCCAAATCAAAGAAATATGAAAACAAAATTCTATATTTTAAAAACAGTGATTGTTATTAAATAATGAAAATCATTAAATAAGAAAAATTAAAGTTATAGGTTCATTTTTTTAGTCCTTAAAAATATTATTTTTAACATTAATTTCTTTATTAAACCTTATCATGGTGACGATTATTTACTATTTATACTATTCATAATTACTAAGATTGAAATGGGGAAATTTTATAATTTGGACCTCATAATTCCAAATATGGAATCCATTTTTTCAGATTCAACATATAAAAGTGGTGGAAACTAATTTAATATTAAAACACAAAATGCAATGATTTTTTTTAATAAATTCATTTCTCTTTAGAATTGTTTTTACACTAAATTATAGCCTAAAATTAATTCAAAATAATATAATTGGAATATGTTTGATAAATTTATCTAAATTTTTTTTAAAACTAATATGAAATAGAATTAGATTTTCAAAATACTTTAAAATAATATTATTTTATTATAAAAAATTATTATGTTTTAAATTTCCTTGCAAAATAGAATTTTCATAAAAATATAAAAATTTCACCATATGGTAATTTTGATATGATAATTTAAATAAAATTTAAATTTTTATAAAATAAATTTTATCAAATTTCAAGAAAAAAATTATCATGTTTTCTAGAAAAAGTAATTTTCCTTGAGGAAAACGTATTTTTTTAATAAAAAAATGATATTCTAAAAATTGAAATTATTTACAATGAATTTATCATTAAATTTATACTCAATAAGAACTGTATTTATTTTAAATAAATTAATCATTCTTTTTCATGAATGCTAATTTAATGACTTGTTTATAATGGTAAAATTTAAATAATAATAATTTAAGGTTTTTTTACCCTCGATGTTGCATGTCATATACGCTATTGAACATAGTTTTATTTTTAAATATTCAAAGAGTTTCAATTTCCCTCTTAAATATTTTGTTCATATTTAGAAAAATATTAATATAATATTTTATCGTGCACATAGTGTATGTTTATTCCCTTTCTTCCCTAACTCTTGTGCTTTCATCCTAACATTGAAAATGATACATGAATTAACTTAATTTTCTAACACAACCTTAATCTAACTAACAACTAGATCAATAGTTGTACTCGTTTAATTTTCAAAAATTCATTCACTTTTTCTATTTACAATTGTTTTTTTTCTTAAATTTTACCAAACATTTTTGTATAATTTTAACATTTTCCCCATTACTTCATCATGGTATTTTTATTGTCATACCTATCATTATTTTATTTATAATAGGGCTCAAATTTCTTCTCAGTAATTTTGAGACTATAAAAAACATTGAATTTATTTTCCTCCTTAAATTTGTTCTTGAAGAAATAATCCTTCTTCATCTCATAAAAAAAATTAGTATTAAAAATCACATTCATATATAAGCCTTAATTTTTTTATGGAGTGAAATATTATTGATAAAATCTATCATGAAAATTTATCATAAGCTTCATGACCACCATTTATTAATTCAAAGTATCACTAAATGTTCTTATGTGACTCAAATTCTCATTAAATTTTTTAAAATATTCATTAATTATCTCATTTTAAATTTTTATGATGACTCACAATTTATCCCTCATGATCATTAGTTTTTCCTCTTTCACATTTATATATTTTTTATAAATGTTCTTAGGTCTGTACAACATTTCTAGGGCTGTTCTGAGTCCCATTTATTTGTTATATACATTTTCATAGAAGGATGAAAGAATTACATTTGTTTTATTTCTATTTACTAATATATTTATATTCACCACATATTTACTGGGATAATATCTTGAAATAGGTACAAAAAATTATTATAGTATCACATACTTCATGTCCTTAGGATAAATGATAGTGAATATTTCTACTATTCAATCCATTAATGTTCTTGAAACAATTATTGGAACTCCTATGCTATTGACATAATTTATGTTCTTAGTGACTCAACTTTTCAGAAGATTATATTCTCATAGTTATTCGAATAACATATATTACATCATGAAGAAAACATATCAATAGATAAAACACATAGAAGAATTGTGAATCAATACAGAAAATTTGAAAATTTTATTTTATAAATGAATATCTGTGACTTTTAATTATCATGGTCATTTCCTATTATATATCTTCCCTACCAGTATGAAACTAAAATTAAAAAAAAATATAAGGAAAAAAATTATTTTTCATGGTTTCCCTCCAATGGTAAAACATTATCCTTATTTTGTTTAGCACATTTTCATGACATATATTTTCTGAAAATATTAATTTTTAGTGAATGAATATCACAATAATCAATCAATGTGTTTTAGGAAGTTTTCATCCACTTCCCATGCATGGTTTCATCAATTTGAAAAATAAAATAGGGTGTTATTTATAAGTAAACCACTATTCTGCATCAAATAATTCTACTCATGATATGAAAATAAATATTTAGTTTATTTCTTGATTTACCTGCATTATGGAAAAGATCATATTCTTTGAGTTTTGGTATTTGAAAATGGAATAAGTATCAACTGAATTCCATAAAAATTGGCCTTCCACCTCAATAATTTATAATGGTCCTCATATGTGCAAGAGAACTAAAAATGATATTATACATCTTCCTTCTCAAATGAATTGATTTCTTCATTAAGTATGATAAAAGTAGTAATAGGCACTAATAAAATGCCCCTAAACTCAATATAAAAGTTCAATAGTGCTTCTATATATAAAATTCTCAAATATTAAATTTACAATCATTATTATTTCCTAAATTAATTTATTATATTATATTCCACAGAATGTTTTTAGATACTTTTTCTATTGTTTTTTATATATATTGTATTTTCATCCTTGTAAAGTCATTTAATATTTTTCAAAGGGATCTAACAATTTATTTGACATGATCACAACACTAAATATAAAAAATCTCATTTGGATATTCATATAAATATCTCCCCCATAATCTTATCATTTAAATCAATGTTATATAATCCCATAAAACATGTGATTTAGTTTTCACTAGAAATTATTGATGAAATATCTTTATTTTTTTATTTTTTTTTTCTTTATGGAATTCATAGATCCTTACATCATGACACGTTCTATTGTAGAAAATTTATCCATTACCTTCTCTCTCTAAAAAAGTCACCATGTCATAATACTCTTAATTTTTTCATCAGTTTCATATCTGACTAGAGAATACATAACATATTTTACATTATTAGCTTAATTTAGAGCATGCCTTCTTCTCCATAGTAAGAAAATACCCCAATATGCATCATTTTATTTTATCAAAATTCCTCTTAATTATTATGATTATTATAAATTTATGAATAAAAATATTATTCAATTTTTTTTAAATACTTATCAAAATATCACATTTTAAAAAAAAACATGTTTCAGATGATAAATATTCTTTAGAATAAAAGATGTTAAAACACTTCATCTTTTGTATTACATAATAATATTGTTCTTTTCAAAAATAAGTATTTTAAATTATGAGAAATTTTTTCCAATTCTCATGACATATTAAATTTCATCTTCCAGATCATCTTATGTAATTTATAGTGTTATTCTATTTTCTAGATTTTAGTTTTTAATGAATAAAAAGAAGTTATGTGTCATCAAAACATATTGGTAATCATCTTACTCTTCCAATTGATTACCTCATCACTTTGGAAAATCTTATTTAGTCCCTATACATATTATATACCATTCATTATTCATAGACATCCACTATAATAATGTTTTTTTAGCTTCAAACTAGAAAAAATAAATTATGGAAAATCAATATTATTACATATGCACAAAGAGATTATTTCATTCCAAATTTTCTGTAACTTCTCTAAATAACACATTATGCAACAAAAGATCATTTTTTATTACATATAATATTTATTTCGAGATGTCTCACCAATAAATACTATTTGTATTGATCTATAAATAAGAAATTTTACACCAAAAAATCTCATAATCACATAGCCTCTTCCAATCATTTACTAGTATTCTCAATCACTATAAAAAAACTAAAAAATATCAAAATTCTTCTAAAATATCATTCAATATTGAAAAATAATTTAAAAATGGCATTTGGTTCTTCACATTAGATGGTCGACTTGTGTTGGTGTGATTGTTGTATTTTTATTCTCATATTCTTTTTTCTCAATGAGATTTAATGGATTATCTGTGTTTTTATAAGTCTATGGCTATAAAAATAATTGGGAATTCACCTTGGAATATTATTTGTGGAATTGAGATGTTATAATTATAGTAAAATTAATTTCTCAGAATGATATTTGGTACTAAATTAAAATAATTTTCACATTAAGATTGATGACTTATGGTTCTTATAATGAATCTTTATAGGGATACACATAAAAAGTAGAAATCACTAAGAAGGGTGTGAATCACTTATATTAATATTTTTATATATCCTAAATTAAAAATTCCTTACCACCTGTTAATTTTATTTTATATCACTTCCAAACACACACACACATGAAGGGAACAATATAATTTATATATTTCACCAATCAAAATAAGATAACTAATCACCATCCTAACCCTTCTTTAACATAGATTATAAAAACCAAGATCATCAACATGTTGACTATAATAATCTAGGAATATCCATGTACTCATGAGATACACCATGTATCCCAACTATTTAGGTGTGTCTCTCGCTTTTATAATTATATGGTTATTTATATAAAAAAATCCTTCATCCATATAATACATCATTAATGTTTTTGAAATGTATATTTTTTTATTCATTATCTTTATCTCTTTTTGATAATCATAATATATTTTATATTTATTTCATATTAATCCAAAAATATTCACAATATTATCCATTTCACATTAAAATTATTTTTCCCCGATTCAAATTAAAATTTAAAATTTAAAATAAAACATTAAACAAAATTGAAATATTGTTTAACTTCTCACAATTCATTTCAACCCAAAGGATAATATTAGATATCTAAGTCACTAATGATGAGTTAATGGTCCCTATAGATCTTGTATGAGAGTATCCTAAGTTATCATAGAACTATTTCATTGGATCCACTCAAATATAGAACTTTATCTAACTATAGAGGACACCTTGACATATTGGACCACATTTTCATTGAATAGTTTAAAACTACATGGAAATAACTTTTACAATTCCTAGTTCCATAGAATAATCTCTCCATTTCATTACAGGTAAGAAATTTTCTTTCACACTATGGAATGTATCTTCTCATTTAAAAGTGCCCAACTATTTCTTACATACCACAAATCAACCGTTTATTATTTAGTATTTATAAAAAAAAGGTATAGAATGGATCATCTTGACATGTTTCCCCCAAATCAATTTACAAAAAAAAACATTTACCACAAAATGACATAATACAGGACATGATGATCTAAATTTAAATTCCCATAACAATAATAATTTTATATGAAAACATCTCAAAAAACTTATCATTACTTGTACACAATGTTGTCTATAACAATTTTATTCCCAGAGAACACCACTTTCATAAAACACCATGGATAACTATACGGAATATTCTAGTTCTCTATTTAAAATATATAAAACTCTTAGAAATAATGGATTTTGAAATTCCAATTATTTTATAGCTCCCCTTACATACATGATTCATCTAATTAATATTTCATACTTCAATTTTATAATTATCTAGTATATCAACCAATGAATTCCACCATCGGTTGTTCAAATCCCATGTTACGAATTCAATACCATATCTAAATAATTTTTGTGGCTTTCATGGTGGTGCATTAATATTGTGTCACTGAATTCTCATTCCCATTGTTATGAACTGAATGGGAACTATGAATCATTATATAAATGACCCTCCACATTGAAGAATATATTTAATCTCAGAAAATTTTCCATATGATGGTTGTATACTAGGGTATGGGGTTGTAATAGACATATTAGAAGTATTTTAAGTTATCTATATTATTATCCTTTTCTAATATTTTAATACCCAAATATTTATGATAATTATCCAATACTCTATAGCATAGTATTTTAGTATTACTTAGACCATGAACAAAAGAAACACTGTGTACTAAGAGCCTTGTTGGTTTCTTCTTCATATTTCATCCCCCTGATTTGTTTTTATATACCGCCATGGTGTGAAGATCTCCACTATAACTCCAACATCTCATATCATTACTCTCCAACATCAAATCAATGTCCATTTTCTTAACCCAACTTTTATCTCTATTTATATTTTCAAAATAAATAAAAACGCACCAATCGAATTCGCATATACATCAATCCTTCTGAACACAGTTGTTAGATCTCAACAATATACCCTAATCAATAAACATCTTCAATAAAAGTCATATCCTCAAAAGAATTTTTAATTTTTTGGAAAATAAGAACATAAATAAGTAAAAGGCTTGGATAAATTATTAACAAATTAAAATTAAATAATTTTGTCTTATGTGAGCATATTCGATGATGTAAATAATAACATTTAATAATAATATCATGTTTTTAATTATAACTAACATACATTCATATCAACACTACTCATGCTCATCATGATACAAAACTATTAAATTAGAAGATATTCTATATTGAGAATAAATCATTATTTAAATTAATAAAAAATTTGTAGAACCTGTAAATACATGTTCATACACACATTCTCAATAAATTATCGGTATAATAGTTTATAAAGACTCACACACACAAATTTTATCCCCCATAAATTTTCCCTTTTATAAAATCTCTCTAAATAAATGATCCTTATGGGGACCAATATATTTCATAAATAATTATTAAATTATTTTAGATGAATATTCATTAAATATCATTATTCTCTATTCTAGATCTAGAGAGTTATAGTGTCTTTACAAACATGGATACATTTAAAATTGGTTCATAAAAATCCAAATCATCTCCCAATAAGATCTTCACATCCAATACCCTTATTAGTTAAAACATACATAAAACCCTTCTTCATATCCTAGGGAATATAATACATAATAAAGGTTTATATGATTTTATCCATAATGGTAGACATCGAAGATGCTTGTTAATTATCATATATATTCATAACATAAGTATAAGTGTATTAAAACATTATAAAATTAATAGACAATCACGCCCAAAAAATCACTGATCATAATCATGATTTAGGGTATAATTATCATTATTTTATAAGACTTGAATCACAAGAGAATCAAAATTCATGATCCATTATAACATATGATAAGAATATGATCTTCTCATTAAAAATGTTCACAATATATTGAATATAAATATACATTGAGATATTATGTCTAAGATATCTATTAAGATATCCATCACATGTATGGTATAGGATAACCACGTATGAATGTGATTCATTATGGGGATAGCTTATCGTGTACCCTCAATCAGGATTAGGGTAACCTCCTATGTAACATATTTTGGTATTGTGATAACATAACATGTACATATTGATCGCATAAAATATTAATATTTTCCCAATTTAATAGAGGTCTCGAACACACCATCACATCACATAATTTTAATCTATTCATATTAATTCTACATTATCTAGAAAAATATAATATTCATCATAAAAAATCATTATAAAAGAAAAAAATTAATCTCTATATCCACATCGTAACTATAATCAATAGGAGAAAATAATTTTAAGGGATTAATAAGATCATATCCCCTTTAAATTATAAATATCATAAATGTATATTGACATAGATAAAAAACTCTGATAAAATTTCAACAGAACAATTATTTGAAAAGATGCAAATATATTATATTCTTTTTATAACATTAAAACTAAAAATTCATAGAATATTTATAAAATAATTTTTTTGTAAAATTAACCATAGAAATATTTAATGTAATCTCAAGAAAATTAAGTGGTCATGATAGTGTAGAATTCTAATCATGCCATTTATTTTAAAACCAAGATAGCTTTTACAATTTTTATAAAAATAACAAAGTACATGTTTGGAAAAATGAAAATGGGTTTCCTTTAAATAAAACATATTGGAATTGAATCATGAATAAAATTTAATTTAAAAAAAATAAAAAATTATTCATTAAAACATTTTAAAGAAAATACAGACAAGGATGAAAAACATTCTCAACAAAATAATAAAACAAAGTCTGTTTCCTTTAAAAACATTGGTCTATTGAGTAATTAAAAATGCATATGAAATGAAAAAATATAATATAAATAAAAAATAACAGTATATCAAAATATATGTTATTTGGTAGAAAAAATGATATAATTTCAACATAAAATATTTAAGCATTAACAATCTGAGTGAAAATGTTATTGAAATGTTAAAATTTTTCCTCTTTGGTAACTTTTGATTTATAATCCCCATCAAAGAATAACATAAAATGAAACATTAAAAATAAATAACTTAATAATATTCAGCATATAACATTTAAAAGGGGTATTATATACCCATAATAATCATAAATATGTTCATAATATCAAATATGTCTCAATAAAGGAACATTGAGATAATGAACCCTTCAAAACATTTGTGATCTATACCTAAAAAATTCATGATAGAGAAAAAATGTTTATTTTCAAATATACATATTTTTTGTGAATTTTAACAAAAGATACAATCATCAGTAGTATATAAACCAAAAAATGAAACCAATGTTGATTATGGCATATTTCTCAATGAAATAAAAGTTAGAAGATAAATCTGTAACCCATGTACGACATGCTTTGTAAGCACACTAACATCATTAATAATAAATAATAAATTAATTCAATTATATAATTTAATGATATACATAGTTTTAATATAATATATCATCTACTTATAATGTTTAAAAACCCATTTTTCTTTAATTTATTATTAAAATTTTATTTCTCTATTGTTAACAGATTAATTTTTGAAATATGCTTCAGTTTTATAGATCTAAACATGTACATTGATCATGGATTCATCATCACAAAAATGTTAATAATTTCATTAGTATCATATTTAATCATTATATTCACTTTTATAAATATTTATATAAATTGGTGAGGAAAAATGTATTATATTAATTTTGGAGATGGTATTTTGTATGTATGCACAAATGATGTTTCCATTTTTTGAATTGATGGAGAAAGAATTTAATTAATAATTTACCTTTAACACCAATATCAATATCATAAAAATTGTATATATTTACTAAATACATTATTTTTAACATCCATGTGAGGCAGTGATGGTATTTTTTTTCTAATTTCTTCAGGAAGGTGGTATTCCACGGATACGCATGAGTGATACGTACATTCCCCATATGATGGGAAAAAGGAGATGAAGAATTTTATTACATTAAAATATTAACATTTCAATATATGGAATACAGTAATAATTTTATTTTGTAATTTTTTGAATATAATTGAAGTAGGTAAAAGAATAAGTAAAATTAAAGAGATCTGTTGAAATAATTACATCTTGAATGATTAACGTCTTATGGATTTCATCTTAGGGACTTTAAAGATGAATTTAATAATAAAATTTAACCTATATAACTGGTATAAGTATGTTTAGAATAGTTTTTTCATGTATTTGGTTAAGTGATGTGGCTCCCATTGTTGTGAATAATTAACAATAGTTGGTGTTCATTTATAGTGAAAGAAAGGAAAAACAAGAAATTACATAAAATATTTAAATATAATAACATATTTTTTATATGAAAATGGAACAAAGTGGGAAAATATTTTATTCTAAGAAATTTATATTTTCAAATCCCATCAAACAAATATATTAGGATCAGTTTATATGTCATTTTAAGAATTATATTTTGGTTTAACCACTTATGTAACCAATTTTAACCCTAAGAGTTATAAAAATCTTTTCAATACTATGGAGTTTTAAATTTACTTCATATGTAACGAAATTCAAAAATTTATCAACGGACTATATTATGTATAATATCCCTTCTTCATTTTCCACTTTAATTTTTTTATGACTTTTAAATAATTAAATATTATATTATCTATCATAAAATACCTATAATGTCATCCAAATAATACTTTACATTTTTTTATTTTACATACATAAAGGTTGGAATTGAATTGAAATATAAAACCTTTAAGGAAAAACAATGTATTATTATTAAGAAAATTGACAACATTATTCATCAAAAAATATTAGTTTTCATGTTTTTAAAATTGTTTACCCTAATTTTATTGCTACATGCAGAAGAACAATGTTAGTGTTCTATAATAATTTGACGTAATTATTTCCTCATAAAAATAAACAAAAAGGTTCATGTTTAAAAAACCACTTATTTTCAAAAAAACAATCATTACTAAACATAACCACTAAATATATCTATAATAATTTATTAGATATATTAAAATAATGATAGAGGTATTTTTTTATTATTTTCATAAAATAATTTTTTGCACGTTACTAAAGGAAAATGGAACCAAGTTTATAATATTTAAATATAGGATGAGGGTTGTAAAAATAAAACCATAAAATTGAAATAATTATGATTATATATATATATATATATTTCCTTATCACATTATTTTTAAATATAATTACCCTATTTACCCTTACAGAGATGATAAATAATTACCACAGTTATTATTTTTTATAATCATATAAAAATTTTCCATATTCAAAAAAAATGAAATTATTATTACAAAAATATAATCTATATTATAAAAACTAATCTCTATGAGTTTAATAAATTAATTTTAAAATAATCCAACAAAATATGATGAAAACAATTTAAATGTAAAAGGACATTTTTTGTGTAAAAATGTTTTTATACCAAAATTAAGCATAATATAAACTAAAATATAATTAAATGGATTATATTTATATAAATTAAAATAGTAAAAAAATTTAAACCAATTAAATAAAATATGGAACTCTATAAATATATGAAAAAATATATTTTTTTTTTAAATTAATATTTTTCACTATTTATTGAAAAGGAAATTTTTTCAATCAATTAAAAATTTTCTATATAATATATTTTTAAAAATTTGAATTGAAAATTGATATAATTTTTATAAAAAATTCTATAATTATGACAAATTAATTATAATATTCCATCAAAAATTCAGCAAAATCATATTTTAAAAGAAAATGAATTTCTTGAAGTATAAAATAACATAAATTTTTTTCACACTTTTATCTTCAAAATTAATCAATAAATATATATTGAGAGTGATCGTTATAAAAATTCATAATTTTGTTACTCATATTCATACCAACAAAATATAATGGCTCTGTTATATTGGTCATATTTAAATAATAATATTTTTATAATATGTCATAATTCTCTTAAATCTCGGTGTTTTATGTTGAGATATATATTGAGTTTATTAAAAAAAATAAGTATATTTATATAGTGTTTCTTCCTATCCTACATAAATGAACTATTTAATATCAAATTTATCTCTCTCATAAAAGGTCCAATATATAAAATACCTTTATGGGAAACCCACATTACAAAAAAGCATAATTAAA
Organism: Viscum album; assembly: GCA_963277665.1. Lineage (NCBI taxonomy): Eukaryota > Viridiplantae > Streptophyta > Magnoliopsida > Santalales > Viscaceae > Viscum > Viscum album. The sequence continues at coordinate 399,341,898 of OY728126.1, forward strand.
ATTCTTTTCGAAAAAGGTAGTGGGGAAGATAAATGTTACCTGAAATAACACATAGATGGTTTATTATATAAGATTAACATTAGTGGTATTTGAGAATATGATCATAAAGGATAAAACACAATTTGCAGGCTTTATGATGATTTGGAAGACCATGTTGTTCATAGAGTTTAGCTAGTTGGTTCTTGTAGAAGAAAATAATAGCTACTTCAAAAATTATCACTGGGTACCCAATGGACTATTGAATGGGGTAGGCCTCACTAGGTTTCTATTGAGTGGCTAGTGGGTCTCCACCAAGAACTTGAGGGTATAATAGTTCTTTTGGATATTTTTTATTACCCAATAGGTTTCTATCTTTTTGGGTCAATCCATCTGATGTGATATCCATATCATAATATTTTCTCCATCTTCGCTTTAATACAATTGAATCATTAGAGTTTTAGGGGGATTTTTTTCACTAAAATGAGTTATTTCTTCCACTTTCTAATAAACTAACTATTATTAATCATTATGTTATGATTTATAATATATGGGTAAAATATGTTTTTACGAATCCTCAACAAAATTATTGAATACCCTACTATAAATGATTTTTCCTTATACTAGTGAATCAATAGGTCATTGAACATTTATTTCCCCCCATTGTGTGTTTATTCAAGAGGATTCATTATTAGGTTTATTTATTATTGTAATTATTTTATTTTTAAAAAAATTTAGGTTTAATAAGGTTATTAATATTTTTTTTTCTCTGATGTTGTTTTTATTACCATTATGTGTTATCTACTAATTTTTTTGGTTATAGTTACAACTTTATTATTTAAAAGTTTTTATTATTTATATTTTATTATTTTATAATTAGGTTTATTAATTATAAGATGTTAACTTTTTATTTTAATTAATCATAAATTATTCTAATCGGGTCTTAGTGTAGGTGGTATCCAAGTAATCTTTTTGATTTTTTAAAGTGTTTTAATGTTGTATTTTTTATCATCAATGGCGTGGAATAATTTTTGAGATGTTTTGGTTATATTTTTTTATTCCCGAGAAGTTATAGATTATTTATAATGTTCCAAAATATACATTGATGTATTATAAAAATATTTTATGTAATTAGTATTTATTTGGATGTAGAAGGTGGGTTGTTGATTCTGTTAGAGTAAATTATTCAATTTTTATACAGTCACATATGAGTTTTCACTATGTAATAAATTATTATGATATGTGAATAATTGAATATTTGAATTCCTCCATATATTTTATTTTATAAAAAATTGATGTTCTAGGTTTAATAGATTTCATATACTATATTTTTACTATGTATGAGAGTTATAATAGTTTAAACTAATTTAAATCTGAATTTTTCTCTACTTATCTAATTTTTTTACGGATCCAAATGCATAGAGGTAATTATTTTTCATAGAACCACATTAGAATATTTCAATTATTTATGGATTTAGTTTTCCATATTTTTTCTTTTCTGAATGACTAAAACCTAGAGATATTGATGCTAATCTTTATGGTATAAAATGTCACATTTTAGTATTTATTGATGAGTGTCCTTAAGAGTGTTCTATAATGGTAATCATTATTCGTGTATTTTTTTATGAGTGGGGCTATTTTTTTAAGGAATATTTTTTTCTAAAATATGAGGCTACCAATAAATAATATCTATATGATAAATCTAGAGATTTATTCTGATTTTTTTGTTTTTGAGTTTTATCAATCAATTCCAAATTGATATGTAGTTATATATGTAGGTTTTTGAATTGGTGAATCTCTAATCTCTTAATATAATTTTATCTGATGTTTTGATGTGTAGGTAGGTGGAAAAAAATAAATAATCAAATTATTTTAAGGGAGAAGAAGATGATGTTTATTTCTATAAATTAAAAAAAATCTTTGATATTTGTTAAATATATTGATCGAAACTGATGGTTTGATAAAATAAAGTGCATAAGGGTACCTGATTATATGAATAAACAAGTAATTTCCATGGGGTCTATATTTTTGAGATAAAGATTTAAAAAATTGGTGTTTCTCAAAGTATCTATTTTATAAATTATACTTTTCTTAGTGGAATTAAAACATATTCACTCTTTCAAATGAGAAAACATATTATAATGAGATTCACTTAATACACTTTAATTAATTACTTTTGGAAAAATAATTGATTATAAATTTTGTGGTACAAAAAAGATAAATAAATAACTATTGTTAGAAATTTTGGGTTAATCTAATGAGTAAAAAATTATAATGTAAAGATTTATTTGTACTATAGAAGTGTTTATTTGATGGTTTGGTTTTACCCAAGATTAGAGTGTTGAGTTTTAATATAATAAGAAGAAGTTATAGGTCGGATCGACATAAAGTGGGAACATGATCTTGATTATATCTAAATGCTCAAGGGTGGATATATATTTCTATTATTAGTTATCCATCTGATATTTAAATATTTATCTTATATTTGTTAAAAATTCTGTATAAAGGAAGTGTAAAACTACAATGTCTATTTTGACCATAGTAAATTATAATACAACTCTATTTCTTCTCTATAAGCTTGTAATATGTTTTTATTACAGCGAATATTTAATTTTTTGGGGATAATGAAACCATAAAATAGAATTTTCTACTTGGGAAGGGTCCAAACCTTGTAAAACCCTATTGTTTCTTTTCTCTTGATTTTTTCCATATATGATTTAGATTTAGATTCACTACTTGAGTAAATAGAGTCATAATATATTTCAAAGGATTATTTTAAAAATTAAAAATTGTTAAAACTGATATCCATTAATCTATACCCCCTTTTTAATTGGAGTATTTTGATCATATGGACCTCAGTCTTAGTCGTTCATTGGTTTAGTTTTTTTATACATGTGATTTCTATACCATAAATTTTCAAATTATTTAAGAAATTATAAATTCCTATTTTGGAAATATGATTTCATTTTTTTATGGAATTATAGTGTGTAATTAAAAATTTATAGAATAAAATTTTTTATGTGTGTACTTTATTTTCAATATTTTATTATCATTATTTTCATAATTTCATTAGTAATATGGAGAAGTAATTTAATGAAAAGATTAATTATAAATATTTTTAATATAGAACATTTTTATGGAACCTTTATAAATTATCCAATATTCTAAATAGGAATTTCTACTTAGTTATTATCAATACTATTCCACATTTCTGCTTATGGTTTTTTGTATCATCTTCTTTATGATTTCTATTTTTTATCACCATTAAGAATTACATATAATCATGTTGAAATTATATCACGTTGAATAATATTATTTACTATTATTTTCCTAACAATTTCCTTTATTATGTTCCTAAACAACGGTTTATGGGAATGATTTATAACCATTTAAATTCGTTTATTATTAATTCCAGTTTATGGATATTTGAAGGATAAATATATTAAAAATAAATAAAAGATAATTAACATTGATTTAGGGATATTATTATTTATAATCTAATGTATATATGTGAAGGTTTTAAATAAAATGATTCAGTATCTTGACTATTAAAGTGGTATTTTAAAAAGACAAAGTCTTTTCATTCAAAAACATTTAAATATTTTAAATAAATTTTTTTATGATAAGAACATAGTCAGTGTGGCATTCCAGAGCTTGGGGATCTTCATTGTTAATATAATAAAAATATTAAATATATTATAACATGCACAATTTTTTTCTAAAATTATAAAATTTCTTATAAATAGATTCTTTGATTTAAAATATAATGCCTGTATGGATATTGAAGTGTAAGGAATACCCTAGACATTATATAAGGTTCGTGTTCTTCAGGTGTTATATTTAAGAGTAGCCATGAGAGGATTTCTAAATTAATAAATTGTTAAACTAATTTAGTATTTTTTTCATTTCTAGTCCTATTCCTTTGATTTATAGTCACTTTTATGTAAAATAACTAGTTTTATTTTCAAAACCTAGGTATTTTTTTATAGACATGGTGGAGAGACAATGAATAATGAAAATTGGTCATGGATCAGGGAACATTTTACAATGAAATTCTCTCCACAGTTTATGTGTGTGGATCCTAGTAAGGAAAATATTTTGTAACCATTCTTCATAATCTATAGATAAAATAATATATAGATAATTGTTATTTTTTTAACACAATTTTATCTTTATTTGTCAAGCATGAATCAATATTTCTGAAAAAAATTAATTTTCAGGTTGATCATGGATTTATGAGTATTATTTTATCTTACTAGATATAGGAATTGATAAAAATTACCATAGTTTATCATGTGTGATCTCTAATTTCTACTTTAATTATTGTAATCCAATTGAAATAATTTCCAATTTTTTTCATCACTATTATATCTCATTATTTTCTCCATATTCTCCAGGAATCATCAGCATTGATTTTTCATTTTTTAGGTAGTTAAATAAATACTTTCTTATTCTTTTACTCACACCTTCAAATTTTAATGATCCAAAATCATGTTTATTATGTTTAAAATTAATTTAATATTGTATTATATTAATTGGGTTTCTGTAAAAATTGATAAAAAAAATTAACTCTTTAAGCTAATGTGGCTACCTACCACATATGTGATAAACCTACCATGTAAATAAGTTTAGATAACCAGTAATTTCAAGTGACTATATGGAAGTGATTATATGTTGTACTCTAACTGACCACATATAAAATCTAATGGATATTAATTAGAGAATATAATTCTATCTATGTCATTGAGTAACCATTATTTTTAGTTGAAGTGACTTCATGTGTAAAGAATCTACTATGTTTTGAATTTAACTAACTTCTTGAAGGATTTAACCATCTTCATTAAAACCCATGAAATAAAGTGATAGAAGAGATGAATTTTTCTATATACTCAACTAACAATGTATCTATATTATAGTGGACTCTTAAAAAATTAACCTATAATAAGAAAAAATGAAGTGTCTATGAGATTTAATTAATCTACAATAAGAAAATATAAAGTTATTATGATATGTAATAAACCTCTTTCATGAAGATGTCTAGAGACCATAAGAAGAAATGAAGATATAGTGAAAAGAAAATAATATACATTGTTATGTCATTATGTTACATCATTTAGATATAAACCTAAATCATAATAATATCATGTGACCCCTATAAGTAGTCAAGTTACCACAAGGTGAAAATAAGAGACAACTAAAATAATTGGAATTACCATTCCAATTAACCATGAAAAGTAACCATGATCTAATGTAATATTCTTTTAAGTGAGGAAAAGTTAAAATGTATAAAATTCACAATGGTGTATTTTGAAAACATAAATGGCTATATATTTGGTATTTAACTAAATATATAGTTCATTTATAAATAAAATCAACTTCATATAATGGGTACATTGATATGGAATTATCTTAGAAAAATAAAAATTACTTGTGGAAAAAAGTTCATGTGAATACACGTGCATATCAATGATTTTTATGAAAAGTAAAATAGATTACTAGAGGCATCATTATGAAAATTCTGTGAAATTCTATTACACATACGTCCTTATAAAAACAAGTTTTAATCATTTCGAATATATATCCAAATAAATGTGATTAAATGAATTTTATCAGACTATGTTGCATCAATTTTTACCACTTTCTTTTATCAACTCATTCTGTTCAAAGTTTTTACAAGGTGTGTTTATTATAATCTATTTATTCATTAAAAGTGAATAATTTACGTTATGGGTGTGTATTTTATACTCTATAACATTCTTTTGTATATGTAATTTAAATAAAAACATTGTATGTTTCTCTATAGCTTTTACTGCCGACATATAGTCAATTTTTTTTTCATTTTCCCTCATATAACAATAGAAGATGTTATGTAAATCATGAAAATACATTTGAATTGTTGTATGTAAAACCTTATCTATTTTTTTGATCAGTATATTTTATCACTAAAATTCCTGGAATTTGGTGATTTCTAAGTGGAGAGGACTAGGTCTTGGATTAAGACTGAATCACTTATTTTATTCTTCTTTGTTTTTTCTTATTTTTTTAAACTATTTTTAAAACAAACATATTTTAGGTTTTATTAATAAAAATTAAAAAAATATTTAAAATTATCATTTTTTTATATGATATGTTTGATTCTATTAAAATGGTTTCAAAATGTATAATTGTTTTAAAACTTGTTTTAACTGAGTAGTGATCAAACATTTGAGATGCTTTTTGAAATATCAAATTATATAATTATATGATTTTAATTAAATAGACATAATTTAGAGTTTTAGGGATTTATGTTATTAATTTTTTTCAATATATATTTTAATTGGAAACTTAATTCAAAAAACTTTTTAGTTGTCCAATCCGACCTATATTTTATATCATGGGGTTTCGAATTCATTTTTATTGGGATCATGTTTTACAAAAATATCAAAAATAATATTTCTATAATTATATATTATGATTACTAATAGACTAGAGGAGACACCAATAACTATAATCTTTATTTTAATGTAATTATTTATTCTTAGTGGGAGGTTAAAATTTTAATCTATATTGGGGGCATGTGATTTATTATTTGGATAGGAATCAAGGATAAATATGAACATCCCAAAGCTACTAGAGTTGAATAGAAAATGACTGTAAGGTCGCATTTTTTTGTAATGGTAAATAGATGAAATAATTTTAATTTTAATTAGAGAAAGAATTATTAAATATAATATTATTATATTCAAATAAAATTGAAATCTTGGAGAAAATTATTTATTCTCATAAAGAAACTACAAATTTTTAAGATATGTTCTAAAATACTTATATAATTGAGGTTGATATATTTAGTATGAAATATAATGATACATCTTCTAATATTTATGTTTGATGATATTATGAGCACAGCTAATGTGCATTGTAAGGTAATTTAAGATGAATAACATGTGATGTGACTTCTGTGATTCTTACATGATCGGTAGAGAGGAACCTAGGTTTTAATTAGGGAATCTTGTGATATATGTAAACTACCTATAATAAATATTATTAGAGAGATCACAATGTACAAGGGAGAATTAAATTTGAAAAAATAATAATATAGTCATAAATGTAATGTGGTTTCATTCAAGAAATCAGATTCAAGGTGATTGATAAAATTAATGACTACTATTTGAGTGAGGAAGAACCAAATTTCGGCAATGATCCGAAAATTTAAAATCAAACCCAGTGAATCCAAAAATATACAAGAATAATAAATTAATCATGAAAATATATTATAGTGTAATGAATGCCAAAAATGAAAAATAAATAAGAGAATCAATCAGTTTAAGTGACCTATTATGAATGAAAAATGAAAAGACGCATAAAGGCTATTTTTTCTAAACTGAAATATATGAAACTATTTTTGGAAAAAGTAAAAAATTATGAATAAGGATATTAAATCCACATGGGGTTCTTCTCTAGATATTTTATGTGACTCCGACTCAACCAAAAAAGATAATAATGATAACTATTGCATGTGTTTTGTAACAAACACATCTCAGGTATCAAATAGTATTCTTACATCTCCACTTATTATTTAAAATCATATAAAAACAAAAATAAATGAGTAGTGAATATTTATTTGATTTCTATAATGTATTTAAATAGTTATTAAATGGTATAAAATATAAAAAAATTATTGAATTCATTCACGTTGTATTTTCAGTTTATGTCTGATGTTATAGAAGAAATGAACATGACTGGTCAATTAATAAAAGAAAAATGTGAACTCAAAATATCATATGAAAATTTGATGAAGGATCTATAAATTGTTACCATGGGTACATAAACCATGACTAGTATTATTATTTAATAACCACACCCATGTATTCAACTATGATTAGTTACTATCCTGAGGATAAGAATGATTATTAGAATAAATTATTTCATAACTCATTCTCTTGCAACACTAAAAAACATTATTATTTATATGGACCACAGAATGTTTTCATATCTAAAATTCTAAAGTTTTTTAATTGAAAACTGGGTAAACATATTTGTATTCTAGAAACACATATTATAAAAATGTCTTGACACATGAAATTATGTGTGGAAAAGTCATTTTTTATTTAAATGTATGTAGGAAAAAATTCTTAGAGTAAAAATACAGAAAACATTTATCTTGATAGTGGATGTTACATAAAAATTTTTGGGGACTACATGATCATTAAAATAATTTTTAATGTGGATGGTGGACATGACCATTTTAGTAAAAAAAGACAAAACGAAAACATTTAGACTCTATCAAATAGGTAATTATATTCTATTTTGATTTCTAATGTTTTATTTGTAGATATGTTAAAATATATTATTCTTATAATCTTGGAGATACTTGATTTCATATTTCATGTAAAATATGAAAATAATTATTGAAAAATTAATCATTCCAAGAATGATTTATTTTTTTCTTCCTTTCATAATTTAAATTCTAAGATAGTGGATTTAAATTTTTTATTGTCTCAAAATAATTTATGTTTATGTGCCTTTTATTAATATTCCAAGCTATAGAATAGAATAATGGTATAATTCAACCTCCACTCATATATAAATCTATAAAGTAATGGATTATTTAAGGATGTTCTTAAACTATAATTTCCCAAAAGAATAGTCTATAACCATTTTCATAAGGGAAAATATAATACGATCTCTTTTATCCCAAATAAATAAGGATTGACTTCGCAACCCCTATAGTGGGTTCACATGGATTGCTTTGAACCATTTTGAGTTTCAAGATTACATGTGATACACTATGATTATGTTATATTATATGATTATTATATATACACCTATGTATTATTTTTAAATCACAAAAGAGAATATTTTTCTTAATATTCCTAATATGATAATTTTGTATAAAACATTATTGAACAAAAAATTAATACATTTTATCAAATTTTTAACATCAAAATTCATAAATGTGAATCTTTTTCTCACTACATTATTATAATCACCAATTTTCTTCTCTTAGGACTCCATAGTAGAATAATGTTATAGGAAAAATTAATTGAAATCATTAATAAATTTTATGAACAATGCTAAATGAGTATAACCTACCTATTTATATTTTAGAAGAAACTTTTAATATGACATGTTGTATTATATATAAGTTTTTTATTATAATTGTTTAAAATAAATCTCCATATGAGATATCGAATGGATGAAGAAAATTTTTAATTTAATTAGTGTCTTTGCCTCTAGGGTCTTTATACTAAACATAATGTAAATTATTGATATGGTTTCCTCCCAAAGTATTGAATGAATTTTCATTAGTTATTCAATATCTAGAAAGTCATAAATTTTATTGAATAAAAAAATTGGTAGTATTTTTACATGTAAAAGTTAATAGAAAATATTAAAATTATCTTATGACCTATTGTGGTAACCATAATAGTGATCTTTCCAAATTGAATATAAATGACCCAACTAAATCTAATGATGGTTTTATAAACCATCATTAAAAAAACCACCCAATTTGGTGGAACTCTTTAAACCTGAATATGAAAATGAGGTGCGAAAAAAGTACATCAAAATAAAAATTAATACTCATAGTAGACATACCTTAAATTATGTAGTGGGAGATCTAGAATATGAATCAAAAACTACATCATCAATTCAATATTATATTTAACATCAATCATTATTTCCATATCTTGAAGAAGAGAAGAGAAATGAACAAATTAATGTTGGATTCTAGGTAATGAATATACAAGAAGAAATGAATTTTTAAGAGATAAAAAAATTGATATCTAATAAAAAGATATATATAATTCATAATAAATAAAACAAATTTGATATTAAAGAATAATATTTTTGATCCTAGAACTATTATTATAAATAAATCTAGACTAGTTGTATAGGGGTAATGTCAAGATGGAGGTATTGAAATTAAAGAAACATTTTCACCGGTAGAAAGACATGAATCTGTTTGAATGTTTCTTAGATATTCACCATAATTTGATATAAATATTACCAAATGGATGTAAATAGTATCTTTAGAGATGGTTATATAATTTTGGATATTTTTTTAGAGCAACCCCATTGATTTCAAAATCTTCATTTCGACATCACGTTTTTAATTTAATCAAATAATTTTATTTTGTAAAAAAATAATCCTAGAACATTTTATAATAAGGTTATCTCATTTTTGATTTGTAATGGTTTTCCAAATGGTATATATAATCCTTCCCATTTTATAAAAAAATCAAAATATTTTATAGTAGTTCAAATAATTTTTTCGATATTATTTTCAGAGCATCCAAAAACTCTATTTGTACTGAATTTTAAAAATCGATAAATATTGAATTTAAAATGAGTATAAGAGGTGATTTATAATTTTTCCATGGTTTCAATAATTATTAAACTAAATAATTAATCATTTTAAATGAATTAAATTAAATAAAAAAATTAAAATATTTTTTTATATCACCTAATGTAGTGATACTCCTATGTGTATAAGATCAAATTTGAATCATGGTGAGACTAGAAAACTAGTAAATCAAACTACTTATAGAGGTATTAATTATATTTTACTATAATTAATTACTCTATGACCTTATATTATGATTATCTTGTTCATGTGTGCATATTTTCAATAAAATCAAAATGAATCTCACATACATAGTGTCAACTAAAATTTTAAATACCTAAAAATTATATAAAATTTAGGATTTATTTACTCTAGAGAAAAATAAATTGATTTATACACTTATTCATATAATTATTTTGGTCGTTGTATGTTAGATAGATAAAACACATCCAGACCATGTCACTTTTTTGGTAATGTGTCTATTTTTATTATGTAGTAAGAAATAGATATCATTTTCATTGTCCACTATTGATGTTAAGTACATGGTTTTTGGTAGTGTTATTCAAAGACTCTATATATTAAAGACACATTAATAAAATATTGGTATAAATTTTTACATGTCACTATAAATTTTGACAATATAAGTGAAATAAATATTTCAAAAAATATTGTTTCTCATTCATGGACAACACGTATTGATATAACACATCACTCTTTGAGAGACCATTTTAAAAAGAAGATATTACTCTTGAATTAAATGGTACTAAACAACATCATGATGATATAATTATGATGTTTTTCAATATTGAGATAATGAATTATATCAAACCTAAATTAAGAATTTAAAATTATTTTTAGATCCTTTAATTTATTTCTAGCTCTTATGTTTTTCTTTAATTTTCATTATAATACCAACCTTCTCTGTTTGGTATTAAATTGACCATGTAGTTTTGTTCAAAATTTCAGTTTAGTGGATATGATTTTTCCTTAAATTGACTAGTATACATCTTCTGAGACCACATTCTATCGACCTACCTGTCCTTGATTTTTGGGAACACTCATTTAGCATACCTAAAAAAATACTTATACATATAATTTTTACTTGAATTATGTGGTGGGATTTTTCTGAAATATATTTTAATATTCTATTCTATAAATTATTTCATATAAAATTAAATTATTAATATTATTTGACACCCATCATCTCCCCTAAAATTAATTTTTATATTTTAAATCCTAACCTTCTTTGGAATCCCTCTCTCTAAAATATCAACCTTCTTAGAATGTCAATTGAACCTATATAATGCCCTGGATAACCCAATATTATGATGGTGTACCTCATGCTGAAGTGGATCCTATGATGAAATTGAAAATGGATCTATTTATTATGATTGTTGTAGTGAATCCAAAATACCCTTATTTAACCAATCAACCAAACTGTGTTGAAAAAGAAGTTCATTCTTAATGGATTCAACAAATTACACCATTTTTTTTAATTGATTCTGACTCAATGTTTGGATCAATGTTTAAAAAAAATTATCATTTCATTATCTCGGAGGATAGCTAAGTAATTATATCCTCTTATATAATTTATCCTTGTAAACAATTATGATACAATTCTAAAAATATAAAATGTGTAAGTTGTTGAGTTTTCTAGAAAAATTTTGGGGAAAATATTAGGTTTCCATTTAAGGGTGATCATAGAGATTTCAAAATCTCATGGCTAATAAATAATTCACATTTTAAATTATAAAATTGTAGAGACCCATAGCTTGACGTACATGGACATTACATTACTTTATCAGAATACTTAATACATAACAAAAATTGACACACAAGGAATGTAATATTTTAGTGTCTTTGGAAACATGGAACGTAATCTTCTAATAGTGGTGAAAGATCTTCAAAATCTCCCATAAAGATCTTCCCCTTTTTTCTTACCTAAAACCATTCTTTATATCCTAGGGAAACTAAACATAAAAAGGGTGAGCTCAAATGCTCAGTAAGGGTAAGCATGGATAAAATAAAACATACCATATACAATAGAACTTTAAAACATGAACATAATGTTTAAACATCAAAAGCTTGAGCAATGACATAAAACATGGAAGAACATAAGTCATAGATCAAAAAGAAACATTAAGAATGATAAAATAGCATGGGAATACAACATGCAATTGTGGCAACCATTACGCACAAGATATGATTTCCATATTAGCCAAGGCATTGTTTCCAAGACCATCTTAGTTGACAAAGTCCCTTTCTGAATCGAGATCACTCCTCATTCTAGTCCTGTATTACTGAACCGGTTTAACTTGTCGTTCCATCCATGTCTATCTCATGAGATATAAATCATTACCCAATGCATTGTAGGGAGATATAGGTCCCACCCATCTCATAATGAAATCATTCTTACTTGTGCCACAACGTAAACATAAATCATTCATCATAACCCAAAGAATAAAACGGGTTTCATAAACATCATACCATCATAACATAATCTATATAAAACAAATGGATATCATTTCATAATAAGAAAAGTGAAACCATGTAAATCATAGAGTCATTATAATTAAAACATACACATATGAAATAATGCCATCTTAGATGAAAAATGGTTTTGATAAAACACTTGAAATGAATTCTTGAGGAAAATATCCTTTCTTCTTCAAAATAATTTTCTTTTCACAAAATGTCATGCAATTTTAAAAGAAAAATATTTTGTTGAAAATAGTCATGAAATCTTTTGGAGGAAGCTTCATGAAAAAAAGGCTTTATAAAACCATGAAAATCCTTTCATGCCGTATAAGTTAAAATAACATTCTTCTCGTACTTTTGCCGGAAAAGTCAAAAAAGTACCTCGTAATGTAAAAAAAAATATTCATTACATACTATATAGTAAAAGTAAAAAATGGGTAAAAATAAATTTAAAAATACATGAAGAAACTTTGATAAAACATGTACATGGATGATAGAAATAACGCCAGTAAATACTTACGAATAAGCAATCTCAGATAAAAATGAGATTTGAAAAAGTATCCATTACCTTATGTCTGATATGCTTCATATGTATCTGAACCTCCTGTATAATGATTTAAATAATGTCATTTACTTATTACAGAATCATATTCATTTTTATGATATCATATATGGTTTACTTATGACTTTATATTACCCGTTCTTTTGTAAATTCCATGTTAAAGAGTGTTTTGGGTAAAATCGCTTCATTTGTCATAAGTGTTTTGACTTGTAATTATTCATATGATTACTTAGATCATGATTACTTAATTACAGAACATAAAACATGATTTATATATAATATATATTCAGAATATACATATATATAATAGATCGATAAATGGAAAGAAATACACCGTTCATGGAGACGGTAGGCCGTACGTACGCATGAACGCTGTTTTAGTTTCCTTATTGAGTTGAATGGAATTAAGTAGATGACATACATATATATATATATACATAAATCCAGTAGCTTTATAATGTCATATATTTCATTATTATTTCTTATATATACTTTATAATCATTCTTAAATGGTTAACATGGAGAATGAATCTCATCGCATCGTGGAGACGGTAGTCCGTACGTACGCACGAGCGATGATATCGTTCCCATAATTATTGAATTGATTTGGGTAGAATGATACAATATATTATAATCACTATGATGTTATAATAACTATGTATAGTTATTCTTTACACCATTATACCCATCCAAGTAAGGTGGTGTTGTAAAAACAGATTACACCACGGCGTGGAGACAGTATTCCGTACATACGCACGCGCGGTGATTTCGTTTTCTGTAGGATGGATAGATGGTGAAATAGAGTTGTTTCATACTTATAATAATATATCAGTATATTAGTTATACTGATGTTATTACTTCATAATGAAACAACTAAAGAAGAAGAAGTAGAAGAAGAAATAAAGTCGAAAGAATAGGTAACAGACATTACCTCTTCTTTGAAGAACCTCTTTGAGACCTCCACTTAGGGAACTAAAATTGGTCTTTGAAGAATACCAGTACCTCTAGAATGTTTCTAGGGAAGTGGAGAAGAAAATTTGGCAGGGGTTTTCCGAGTTTGAAAGCTCAAATTGGTGTGAGGAAGGGAGGGAGGAGGTGCCCTTTTATAAGGGAGGAGAGGGGCACCTTTGTAAATCTTAAAAATATTAATTTATAATAAATATAACCCCACTTAAAAACCTTCAAAAATTACTCATATTATAATATTAGATGAGATAGGGTTGTAATCCCATCAACCAATAAAATTTATACATGTTAGGAATTTATTTTAAATATTATCAACTTGATTTATCCTTACTTAATCAATTAAATTTTATTTGTGGTAATAACATTCTAATTTTTAAAATATAACAAAGAATTACTTATTTGTTGTGAATTTTCAATAATTGGATACTTTATAACATTTGAGACCATATAAATTTAAATTTATAATTGTAAATATTTTTTTTATTTTTAAACAATTTCATCATATGTTATTTTTATAAAATAACAATAGTGTCAATTTTGACACTATTCATTTATTTGAATTTAAATAAACTATATACAGAAGATATGTTCAAAATAAAATCTTTAATAGATTCATAAAAGGTCATATGTATCTATAAAATTATTTTAGCACATTAAATAGTTCATATAATATTTATTTTATTATTTTTAAAACCATTTATTTGGTTTATCTCTTAATAAAATAATTACTACAATATTTTTGTATAATTATTTAATATACTTATTTGTTGCATAAAAATTAAAAATAAAATTCTATGATGCAGATAAATCTATTACCTTTCACAGTAATACTTTTACTAGAATTTATCATCTTTAAATAGCAATATTTAAATTGTTATATTTATTAAATTATGAAGGTGACAACTTTGGCATCATTTAAAATAAAATAATATAAGTTTCATAATCACTTTTATAAGACTCCAAACAGTTATATATTAGGTCATTGGATTATTATGGTATAGATATATATTACCAAAAAGTTTTGTTCAGGTTATGTGGGCCTTTTAATGGGTATTATATTTTCAATAATAACTATATTACTGATTTTCACTTAATAAATAATTTCTGCATCATTAATGTATCACCATTAATAACAATTATGTAATCCCTAAAAATTCTAAATAAATTAAAATGATGTAGATAATTTTATTAGATTTCTGGAGACTATTCATGTTCGAAGTTTTATGATGTTTATCACTAAATTAAAATTATTATACTTATAAGATTTAAGAGAGTGACATGTTGTCACTTTCTTTGGTTTTAATAATAATTAAATTATTTTCATAGTCAAAAGTCCATAAAATGAATCTAATCTGACCCTTATGTGATATGGATATTCTTTTATCCATCAAATATAATTTTGGCATGTGTTAGGGTAATTTTATAATATTATATTTACCCTTAATTACCTGATTTACCTTTAACTATGGTAAATAAAATTTACCGTAGTTACTATTCATAATTCCCAAAAATAAAAAGTAGCCTATTAACATAATTTGGACCCAATGATTCCAAATATGGAATCCATTTTTTCAAATTCAAAACAAATAAGTTGCATAAATTAAATTAAAATTAATCTCGTTGTCGAATGAAGACGGGTTTTTTGTATAAAACATTGCAAAAGATTGAATTAATTTAACCTACGAATTTAATGTAAAATCAATGATAATGACATTCATTATATTAAATGGTAAAAATATATTCTATCTATACTTTAAAACCATTAAATATTATAATTTAACCATATAAATTATTGCGATGAAAAAAGATGTTTTTAATTAAAATATAGCATGTTTTTACTATTCATTAAAATATGAAAGTTACCAGAATAATATGAAAAATTTATCGAAAGAAAATTTTTATTTCTTGATTCCAAAGAAGAATTTTATTTTGTCAAATTGAACTTATAAACATGTAAAAAACAAGATTTAATTTGGGTGTTCCATTAAAAGGCGGCAAAACTGCATTTTTTGAAAAATACTTCTTTTACCCAAAAAAATTATTTTGTTCTTATACCATGTTCTAGGAAAAGTGTAAGATGAATAATAATGTTATAAAATTCAGAATTTATTTAATACTATTCATACCTTCTAGTTCATAATAATATTATAATAATATATCGTTTTTTAGTAAAACTTGGAATTGCGTACAACGCAGGCTATCGAGGAAGGTCGTGATTACGTGTAATGCAAGTCAAGTCATGGTTGCGTGTTTTGAAAGAATCCTTCACTGTTTTGTATAACAGAATCCAACCATATTTCATTTATACATTGAATATATATATATATATATATATACTCAATGTTGCGTAGAATAACTATTATCAAAATTGTGTGTAACACGATCCAAGAATAGTGTTGCATATACTGCAAGCTAATACGGTGTTGCGTATAGTGAAAGGTAATCTTGGTGTAGCATAAAACACAAGACATTAATGAAATCAAAAGAATATTTTTCATAAAATCTCAGGGTGTTACATTCTACCCCCCTTAAAATGAATTTTTCCCTCGAAATTCGTCGGGGTTATAAATGGTTTACTACTCGAAAGTTTGTTTAATAGAAACCCACATCATAAAAAGGAATACCAAAACTTGTCTTTAAAAACTGAAGTATGAAATTTAATGGTTACCCAAATTAACTCATCACTGGGTTTCCACATAAGATAACATAGGTGAAAATATGGATATTGAAGAAAAATCTAACCATGAAGTTCTGATGGAGAGTTGTAGAGAACATGGCTATGAAATAGCCAACAATCACAAAGCCATAGATTTGCGATGATCTAAGGTACCATCTGATTCATCAGATAGAATGGCACTAGGACAACATTTTTGGTTTTCAAGATCATTTCCATAAAGTTGATGAAATTGGGAATAGAAGAAATACTTTCGTGATTTTGGTACAGTCTCACCGTTGTTCGTTCTTTGGACAATTTCCACTTCATCTCTTAAAGAAATGAAGTTGAATTTGTCATTCGGGAAGTGTAAGCAGCTTGTGTGATAGAATGATGGGTCATTCCATCTTTCTCAAACAAAAGGTTATAAAAGTTATCAAAAATACATAAGTCCATCTATAGTGAGATTAATCATATATGGTTCCTAAAATGGACTTATACTTTATATATCATACTACTTAATATAATAAAATGAGTTTCTACTAAATAGGGAATTCATGTAGGCCAGTGGTAGGCGATAAGGGCCAGTCGCACTTCAGTTGTGGGTTCGATTCCCATAACCTTGTCCGACGCGATGGGCTGTCGCCCATCCTGCAGTTTGTCCTTTTTCTAAAACTACATTACTATAACATCCAATCAATAATATCAAAAAGAGATCTATCCTTAAACAATACTAACTTATGTCCAAAAAAATCCATTCCAATCTTTAGGCTTATCTAAAATACTTCTGTCCAAGCTCATAGTATAAAGAAAACGATTACTTGAAATATCATCAACCAAGCATGTGAATACCATCATTTATCCCCCATATATCTTGTTGGTCACATTCCAATCATGTGAATACCTTAATCATGTATTCTCTTGAAAAATGAATACCCATTAAACCTTATTGAAAACATGAATTTTGTCTAAAGTTAACTCTTTCCACATACCAAAATCCAAAAATTCTATATTCTCAAACAATGATATAACCTTCTCCTTATATCAGTCATGAGCTCATGAATACTATCAAACATTTAATTTTCTCCTTATCCCTTCATTATTCACATATCTTCTACATTCCAAAAATATCTGAATAACCTTTCATGGATACTGGTACCATTAATAATACACTTTCAAAACTCAAGGAAAGACAACAGTGTAACAATCCTTAGATGTCTCTTTATTCCATAGTACCATGAGATTAATTATACAACATTACACTTGATAAACATGTAATCATTCCACTACCTTCTTAAACCATTGACCGAGCTTCAACAATTCTTTCATCTCACATATCATTTGTAGTCTCTTCATCATCATCAACATAAATACAACCCATACAGCCATACTGATTCTCTTCATGAGACTTTTTCTTAGGGAATTGTTTTGCATAATGCCTGTACATTCCACATTTAAAACATTTACCCATTGTTGATGTCGTAGAAATACCATTATCCTCATCCATGGTGTTAACAGAACCTTTTCCTTTGCACTTACTGGCTTTGTGTCCTTCTTTTCCACAGCCAATGAATCTTCTAGTTCCCTTGAAACAATATCCCCGATGCCTCTTGCAACATGATTTACATGAGGGAAATTGAACTTTCTTTCCTCTATGATCATCATGAAACTCCATCTTTCTCTTATTATCTGAGTCAGTAAACTTACCAAAGTTGAGATTATTGATTATATTATGAGATTCCTGATTAGGCATAATAACGATGTTTGGACTTCCAAATCCCGTTTCATTTGGTTTCTCATGAAGAATATCATTCCATTGTCCATCATATCCTCCATTATCATGAATCTTCCTGTTTCCATCCATTTTCTAAAACCCAAAAAGAATAGTGTGAGAGGAAAAAATCATGCTAAGGAAAACAACATAGTAAATGGGGAGCACCCTCAAAATATAACATCTTAGGTTAAATTCTATGATCTTTACCGTAGTTCTAGGACTATATCCTATACGTATACTTATCCTTAGGGACATCCCTAGACATACCTTTGAAATATCTCTAGGGATCTCACAAACATTTTCACATCCTTGTTTCCAAAGGTTGACTAAACCTTTCCTATGATACCAACTGTAGATACCCATACCTTGACATACATGGAAATTACATTACTTTAGCAGAATACATAATACATAACAAAAACAGACACACAAGGACTATAATAGTTTAGTGTCTTTGGAAACTTGGAACGTAATCTTCTAATCATGGTGACAGATCTTCAACATCTCCCATAAAGATCTTCCCCTTTTTTTCTTACCTAAAACCTTTCTTTATATCCTAGGGAAAAAACATAAAAAGGGTGAGCTCAATTGCTCAGTAAGGGTAATTATGGATAAAATAAAACATACCATATACATTTGAACTTAAAAACATGAACATAATGTTTAAACATCAAAAGCATGAGCAATGACATAAAACATAGAAGTATGTAAGGCATAGATCATAAAGAAAAATTAAGAATGATAAAATAGCATGGGAATAAAACATGTAATTGTGGGAACCATTAAGAACATGATATGATTTCCATATTAGCCAAGGCATTGCTGCCAAGACCATCTTAGTTGACAAAGTCCCTTTCTGAATCGAGTTCACTCCTTGTTCCAGTCCTGTATTACTAAACCGGTTTAACTTTCCATTCCAGCCATTTCTATCTCATGAGATATAATTCATTACCCAATTCAGTGGAGGTAGATATAGGGCCCATCCATCTCATAATGAAATCATTCTTACTTGTGCCACAACATAGACATAAATCATTCATCATAACCCAAAGAATAAAATGGGTTTCATAAACATCATCCCATCATAACATAATCCATATAAAGCAAATGGATATCATTTCATAATAAGAAAAGTGAAACCATGTAAATCATAGAGTCATTATACTTGAAACATACACATATTAAATAATGTCATCTTAGATGAAAAATGGTTTTGATAAAACACTTGAAATGAATTCTCGAGGAAAATAACCTTTCTTCTTCAAAATCATTTTCTTTTCACAAAATGTCATGCAATTTTAAAAGAAAAAGATTTTTTTGAAAATAGTAATGAAATATTTTAGAGTAAGCTTCATGAAAAAAAGGCTTTATGAAATAGTGAAAATCCTTTCATGCAGTATAAGTTAAAAAAAACATTCTTCTCGTACTTTTGTCGAAAAAGTCAAAAAAGTACCTCGTAACGTAAATAAAAGAAAGTTTCCTTACATACCATGTAGTAAAAGTCAAAAATGGGTAAAAAAAATTTAAAAATACATGAAAAAACATTGATAAAACATGTACATGGATGATAGAAATAACCCCAGAATATACTTACGAATAAGAAATCTCGGATAAAAATGAGATTTACAAAATTATCCCTTACCTTATGTCCGATATGCTTCGTATGTATCCGAACCTCCTTTATAATGATTTAAATAATGTCATTGACTTATTAAACAATCATATTCATTGTTATTATATCATATATGGTTTAGTTATGACTTTATATTACCCGTTCTTTTGTAAATTCCATGTTAAAGAGTGTTTTGGGTAAAATCGTTTCATTTTACGTCCATGTTTTGACTTGTAATTATTCATATGATTACTTAGATCATGATTACTTAATTCCGGAATATAAAACATGATTTATATATAATATATATTCAGAATATACATATATATAATAGGTCGATAAATGGAAATAAATACACCGTTCAAGGAGACGGTTGGTCATACGTACGCATGAACGTTGTTTTCGTTTCCTTATTGTGTTGAATGGAATTAAGTAGATGAACTAAATATATAAATATACATAAATCCAGTAGCTTTATAATTTCATATATTTCATTATTATTGCTTATATATACTTTATAATCATTCTTAAATGGTTAACATGGAGAATGAATCTCATCGCGTCGTGGAGACGGTAGTCTGTACGTACGCACGAGCGATGATATTGTTCCCATAATTATTGAATTCAATTGTATAGGATGATAAAATATATCATAATCAGTATGATGTTATAATAACTATTTATATTTATTCTTTACACTATTATACCCATCCAAGTAAGGTGGTGTTGGAAAAACAGATTACACCACGGCGTGTAGACGGTATTCCGTACGTACGAAAGCGTGGTGATTTCATTTTCCGTAGGATGGATAGATGGTGAAATAGGGTTGTTTCATACTTATAATAACATATATGTATATGAGTGATACTGATGTTATTACTTCATAATGAAACAACTAAATAAGAATAAGTAGAAGAAGAAATAAAGCTGAAAGAATCGATAATGGACATTACCTCTTCTTTGAAGTGCCTCGTTGAGACCTCTACATAGGGAACTAAAATTGGTCTTTGAAGACGACCACGACCTCTATGATGTTTCTAGGGAAGTGGAGAATATAATTTGTCAGGGTTTTTCTGAGATTTAAGGCTCAAATTGGTGTGAGGAAGGGAGGGAGGAGGTTCCCTTTTATAAGGGAGGAGAGGGGCACCTTTGGAAATCTTAAAAATATTAATTTATAATAAATATAAACCCACTTAAAAACCACCAAAAATGACTCATATTAGAATATTATATTATATAGGGTTGTAATCTCATCAACCAATAAAATTTAGACATGTTAGGAATTTATTTTAAACATTATCGACTTGATTTATCCATACTTAATCAATTTAATTTTATTTGTGGTAATAACATTCTAAATTTTAAAATTATAACAAATAATTAATTATTTGTTGTGAATTGTCTATAATTGGATAATTTATAACATTTGAGACCATATAAATTTAAATTTATAATTGTAAATATTTTTTTTGATTTTTAAACAATTTCATAATATGTTATTTTTATAAAATAACAATAGTGTCAATTTTGACACTATTCATTTATTTGAATTTAAATAAAATATATACAGAAGATATGTTCAAAATAAAAGCTTTAATAGATTCATAAAAGGTCATATGTATCTAGAAAATTATTGTATCGCATTAAATAGTTCATATAATATTTATTTTATTATTCTTAAAACCATTTATTTGGTTTATCTCTTAATAAAATAATTACTACAATATTGTTGTATAATTATTTAATATACATATTTGTTGCATAAAAATTAAAAATAAAATCATATGATAAATATAAATCTATTACCTTTCACAATAATACTTCTACTAGAATTTATCATCTTGAAATCAAAATATTTAAATTGTTATATTTATTAAATTATGAAGGTGACAACTTTGTCATCATTTAAAATAAAATAATATAAGTTTCATAACCACTTTTATAAGACTCCAAACGGTTATATATTAGGTCATTGGATTATTATGGTATAGATATATACTAAAAATCAGTTTTGGTCAGGTTTGTGGTCCTTTTAATGGGTATTATTATTTCAATAAAAACTATCTTACTGATTTTTCACTTAATAAATAATTGTTGCATGATTAATGTATCACCATTAATGATAATTATTTAATCCCTAAAAATTATAAATAAATTATAATGAGGTATATAATTTTATTAGATTTATGGATACTATTCAAGTTTGATGTTTTATGATGTTTATCACTACATTAAAATTATTATACTTATAAGATTTAAGAGAGTGACATGTTGTCACTTTATTTGGTTTTAATAATAATTAAATTATTTTCATAGTCAAAATTCCATAAAATTAATCTAATCCGACCCTTAGGTGATATGTATATACTTTTATCCATCCAATAGAATTTTGGCATGTGTTAGGGTTATTTTATAATATTATATTTACCCTTAATTACCCGATTTACCTTTAACTATGGTAAATAAAATTTACCATAGTTACTATTCATAATTCCCAAAAATAAAAAGTAGCCTATTAACATAATTTGGAAACAATTATTACAAATATGGAATCCATTTTTTCAAATTCAATATAAATAAGTTTCAGAAATTAAATTAAAATTAATCCTGTTGTTGAATGAAAACAGAGTTTTTGGTTAAAACATTGCAAAAGATTGAATTGATTTAACCTACGAATTTAATGTAAAATAAACGCTAATGACATACATTATATTAAATGGTAAAAATATATTCTATTTATACTTTAAAACCATTCAATATTATAATTTAACCATAGAAATTATTGCGATGAAAAAAGTTGTTTTTAATTAAAATATAGCATGTTTTTACTATTCATTAAAATATGAAAGTTACCAGAATAATATGAAAATTTTATCCAAAGTAAATTTTTATTTCTTGATTACAAAGAAGAATTTTATTTTGTAAAATTTAACTTATAAAAATATCAAAAACTAGATTTAAAGTGGTTGTGCCATCAAAAGGTGGCAAAACTGCATTTTTTTAAAAATACTTATTTTACCCGAAAAACTTATTTTGTTCTTATACCATGTTCTAGAAAATGTGTAAGATGAATAATAATGTTATAAAATAAAAAATTTAGTTAATACTATTCATAACGGCTAGTTCATAATAATATTATAATAATATATCGTTGTTTAGTAAAACCTGGTATTGCGTACAACACACACTATCGAGGAAGGTTGCGATTATGTTTAATGCAAGCCAAGTTAGGGTTGCGTGTTTTACAAGAATCCTTCATTGTTTCATATAATAGAATCCAACCATATTTCATTTATACATTTAATATATATATATATATATATATACTCAATGTTGTGTAGAATAACTATTATCAAAATTGTGTGTAACACGATCCAAGAATAGTGTTGCGTATACTGTAAGTTAATACGGTGTTGCATATAGCGCAAGGTAATCTTGGTGTAGAATACAACACAAGACATTAATGAAATCAAAAGAATATTTTTCATAAAATATCGGGGTGTTAAAAAAAATATCTAGATGAAATATTTGGATATTTAACTTTAAGGAGACCAACCGTTGTACATCGCAGTGATTAATGTAAATTGTTATCCAACATCATTTTGCTAGGGATCTATCACCGGAAAGTGGACTTAATTATCATGAGGAACTATGATTTTTCCCCATTAATTTGGATTAAATATTGAATTTATATTATTATGTGAAGTTATTTCTTTAAACAATATCATATACATGTAGGCCCTCTTTTAAGATCAACCCTCTTCTATATACAAAGTTTATATCAACCCTATGGTATTGTAAAGGTTTTTTTTAGTTTCATAGGGGAGGAAAAATTATTGCGCTAGATGTATTACGCTTAAATCTATAAATATTTAAGTATAAGAGAGTATATATGAATCCTTGGAAAATATAATGGGTGATATACTCTATACAATAATACTAAAAGTTTGATATTATATATTATCTAGTTAGATTAGGATCTAGTTTCTCTAGTTCTTGAACTATATGTATTTGTGGAGTACTCTTCTGATGATGACGACGATGTTGCTATTGGAGAAGAGAATGATGAGGAAAAAGATTTATAAATAACTAATAGTGATGTGAAAATCTAGAAACTCATGAGGATGGCATGGATGCTTCTCTAGTTATGTATTTTGGAACTCCTAACCCAACTATATCATTACCTTTCCATGATGAAGTGCTATAAGAAGAATAATTTTTTGACACAAATGATTATTATAGAAGTTTTTTGGATTAAAAAAATGATTATTTATGTAAATATAAAGAATATGAAGACTATTCTAAGGGATCTCCACATTGGAATCCTGATATTAGCATCATACCAAGACTAAGTATTCCAAATTCACCAACTAAGCGTGAGAAGTTCCCATGATCTACATTGTTAGTTCTAGACTATTCTGAGTCTAACCATGATGATGAAATTGATGGAATTCAACTTTAAGATGATTGAACATCTATCTCGTCTGATCAGATAGCTTTGTATATAACATTGATAGATGAAATGGATTATTATATTAGACTTCAAGACTCTATGTTATGACCTTTATTATAAAAAAAATTTAGAATATATTTTTGGTCCTAATCCAACTACATAAGTATAAATACCAATAAAATAAAGTGATATAACACATATTATATCTCAACAGATAGTTGTTAAAGAGTTTGATGAATATATAACTGATGAGGGAAAAGTTAAATATACAAGAACAATTTCTATGGAATTTGATAATTATGGTAGGTAATAGTATTATGATCCATATCATTCTTTAGATATGGATACGGCTTTTTTCCATTCCATAACACATGCAACCAAATCTAAATTTGATGAATTAAAATTAAATCATGTAGGGGTTTCATATAAACTCTTTATTGTTTTTGGATGTTTATTGAATCCACTTATGGAAGAAGATATTTATATGTTAGTATATTTAATAATTTCTCATTTTCATAAAATATTTTACCTCAATATGGAACTAATAGAGAATTATATTGATGTTTTTAGAGAATAAGTAGGTTCATTACAATTTAGTCTTTAATATAAGATATTGAAGCTAGACTAGAGGAATAAAAACACGCTATTCTATTCTTTTATATCTACTTCTCCACCGTATTCTCCTCTTGTCCATTATTTTCCAAATTATTATACAATCATTTAACTCATAAGACATGAGTTACGAGTTTTGTTTGATGAGTTTTAGTCTAAAAGAATCTCAAATAGGCTAGAAGAGATAGATAAATCATTAAATGATCCATTGATTTAAACCATTTAAAAATCATTACCATCTCATAAATAAAATAAATTTTCATATAATTGAATGTTGATTTTATAATTGCTCATGTGGCCCAACATTTTAAGTCTCAACTAGAAAAGATAAGAGTTATTTCCCTTTTTCAAAAAGAATCCACGGAGAACAAAGAAGATTAATTTCATGAAATGGAACATGGATATTTATCATTAAAGAGATTTTCTATGATTATAATTCTATACTTGTATACTTCCAACATAACCATCCGAGTTACACCTGTATTTCATATTACATCTACACCTTATGCTACTTCAATATCCCCATTCAATCCTTTTGGATTATCTCCAAGACAATAAATAAAAAACCTCATTCCAGTAACAATGTTTTTTAGTACATCAAGATGCTGATACAAAATTTATACCACTACCTAAACAACCATCCCCAACCACCATATCCTATCCCTCTATAGGGAAGGATTGTATCTTCCTTTCAGGGAACTAGGATGTGTTAGATTTTGATTCGAATTAAGATTATTTATAAGTACATACTTTGTAATGTTTTTAAAATATATTTCCATATTAATGGAATAAATTAATTTAACATAATATTTTTCATTTTACCATTTATTTAAATAACTATATTGATTTATGTTATTATATTTCTCCCGATTCAATTTTAATAACCCTAAAAGGGGTAATATTTTTAAATTAGAAGTAGTTATTGTTAAATTTGATAAAACATTAAGAATTATAGAAATTATGTTTCAATTTTATAGAAGTATATTTACATTGTATTCAATTAATTTAATTTTATATGTAATAATTTGTGATGAAAAAAAGGATGATATTGTTTTCATATACTAGAAAATCCTAATTTCAGTGGTCATAAATCATGATTATTATTTTTGTAATGAATTTAATGATTTTTAATAGTTATATTTGTTATAGATAAATGTATAAAAATGTATAAGTATTGACGATAACAGAACTACCTAATGTATATGTAATAATCCTACCATGTGAATTAGTTTCTCTGACTATAGTTATTATATGATAGTGTAGAAGTAATTTTTTCATTCTACTCCAGCTGACCACAAGTGTAATAAACTGTCCATGTGTTTGAAAATATTACTCTATTTATGTCATGAAGAGATTTTGCGTTGATGTTCATGTGAATTCATGTGTAAATAACCTATAATTTATTTAATTCAATTCACTCCTTGAAGTATTCAACCTATGACATAAACAACCAAGAAACTATGTGAATGGTGAGTGGAATTTCTTTAAACCTTTAATTGATAAATTTTCTATATTGTATTCCCTCCATGAAAAAATAAACCAAGCTAAAGAAAAAATAAACTAATTTTGGTATGTAATGAACCTACCACAAGAACAACTAATGTGACCATGATATGTAATGAACCCACCATGAGAAAAAGCTAAGCGACTATGCACTGAAATGAAGCTACAGTGAGAAAAAAATAAGGTACCCTATAAAGACATAAAGTGAGAATATGAAGAGATGAAAAGATATTAGGAAGAAATAACGTGATAGTGTGAGGATGTGAAGTGAGTTTATATTGAAATGAAGTAACTAGAATATTAAAAAAAGTTATTGTTCTAAGTAATTATGAAAAGTATCCAAGAGTTAAATTAATTATGAATTAAGTGAAGAAAAGTAAATGTGTCTAACTTATATAGTGATCTATATTAAAAATTACAATAGAAATATATATTAGATTAAATAATATAGAATGTTCATTTAGTACTATATGGAATTTATTCCAATAGTTACGTTGAAATGGAGTTTTTTATGAATAAGAATCGTTCCTGCACAAAAGAAGTGTTGGTGATACATTCACATCTCTAAGATATTTTTAAAAAATCCCAGTTATAAAGATTAAACATTATGAATATTTCAAGAAAATATTTTTTATGTACCTCTATATGAAAAATTGATTCTATATTTCCAAATATTGAACAAAATACATTTGATCAACAAAATCAAATGAGACTGAGTGTCATTAAATTTTAAGCCTTTTTGTTTTTAGTAATTTAAATTCTACACACATTATGAGACATATTTATTATAAAAAAATAATTATTTTAAATAGAATATTTTGTGTAATTGGATAGTACAATCCACTCAATCTCAAGGTTTTACATCTGTACAAGCTCAAAGAACTGTTCTAGAGGTTGTATAGTCTTGGAATCCAATGTGTGGTTGTTATTCTTTCATGATCCCAAAAATAATTATCGAACATGGTCTGTACAGCCTAGTGAGTATTGAAAAATTTTGAATGTAATAACTGATCTAGGTTTTAAAAAAATTTATTTTATCAATAAGTATCATGGTAGTGGATGATTTCCATGTAGAGAAGACTAAGTCTTGGCTAGAGACTGAACATCTTATTTTATTCCACTGTTTTTTTCTTGTTTTATTTACTATTATTTTTAAAAATATATATTTTACTTATAGAAATTACGAATAAAAACACTTCATTGATTTTTATTTATAATTTTTGTATTATATACTATTCTTGATTCTAGTAAATCTATTTCATAACCTAAATGAGTTTCAAAACTTCTTTTATCTGAGTTTTGATAGAACATATATGAAGATTTTTGACAGTTCTAATTATATACTTCTATTATATTAGTTATGTATTATGTATTTTACAAATTATGGGACTCTGGATTTTAATGATTTTTTATAAAAAAATTATTTAGAAACTCAATTCCCTTACTCTTATGTTATTCAATCTAACCAAAAACCAAAAAAAATTATTACACAAGTAATATATGGAATAATTAATCAAATATGTAGGTTTAGATTTCGGTTTTAGGGAATTTTCATGGTACAAAGATCAATATTGGTGACCTAGGATCTGATTAGGGGTTTATCTGTTCACGGTTTCGTGTTGTAGTGGCTTTGTGAGATTAGAGGTGATTTCTAAGGGGAAAGGGTCCAAAATCCATCCATAATGATAAAAAGAGATCAGTTAAACCAAATTATATATTCCATGGGAATTATTTGTGGAAGTTTCATAGATAACAACACCACAAGCTACATATGTAGAAAATTATGGTATTTCTAAAAAAATAACACATTAATTGTGAGAACTTTGGAAGAACAAACATTGAGAAGTCCTATTTCTATAGGAAGGACCTTGTATGTAGACATGAACAGGGTACTCAGACATGTCTAGATACATGGGAAAAACTAGTGTACATGGGAATGGGTATAGTATAAGGTAATGGGTTAATTAACATGATAATAAACACTATAAGATCCAAATTTAGTGAGACACATCGTGTACTCATTGAACATGTGGTGTACTATTTCCAATGCATGTTGGAACCCAATTTCTCTTTGGTGTATACTAGTATATTTAGTTTGTGTACCCTTGGACCATCCCTAAGAGGGTACAATATAGAATAATATATTAAGAAAAGGATATTATCCTATTTTTGATATTAGTCTCAGATTGAGTCTGGTATCCCCCTTTGCGGACTGGGGTGTGATCCTCTTTCATTTCTTCCCTACATGGGGTTAGTAATATCATGCTTACTTATAGGGAATAATATCCAAACATTACTAGGTTATAATTTTTGTATGGTTAGGAATTCTACACAAGCTCTTGGTAATATCCCCAATAAGTTAATCAATATATTCCTATTTATATAGAGTAACTCTTCTTGGAATGGATATATTATCATGAAGTCTGGGATGATAACCATCCATGTCATTGGACTTATGGGGCATGTTTTCTAGGAATAAAGTTACCATGAATCCTTAAATAGAATCACGGGATGGTTGTATGGTTGTGACCTTACTTGGTGGATTGGTTATCATTGTTATTATATCTTAGTTATTATTTTGATATATCATTTCATTATTATAATATATTATTAATGTTGACATGACTTCTCTCCCTTTATGCTTTATGTTTTCTAATATTGGAGTGTCCAACTGGGTATGTTATTCTCTCCCATTCATGTTCTCTTCCTGCACATGTCATACCTCATGCTGAATTCAAGCCTAAAAATTAATTACTATGTAGACCAAGTTTAGGTAAACAATATATAATCTATATGGGCCATATTTTCTTCTATGGGTTTCATTTGACAGCATTCCCCTTATAACTAATGGGTTAAACTCTTTTATAACTTTGTTGGGATTTTATATACCCCATTTCTATTTTAATATCCATGCCTCATAATTTTATGTGGGATATATATATATATATATATATATATATATATATTCATTCATTATGGTATCATTTGTATCATTCATTGATTTATTAATTTGTGAATGTAGACATGTGTATGTGTGTGCGTGTGTGTAATTTAGGTTATAACCATCCATGTGTTTGATATTTTTATATGATTATATTCTCAATCACTTGACCTATTAGAGGAAAGATTTAGGGGGTCACACCAACTTATCACTAAATAAGTGAGCCCTAGAGTATTGGAATGTGATAGATTGGTATCAGAGGAGTTGGAAAAGAAGTAGATGGTGGAAAATGATTTCATCATTTTCCACCACCACGCCTAGGTTCTATACGCTAGGCTTCTCGATCTGGGTGTCATGGATAGGGAAATATGCATGAAATAAAGGCCTCATACCTATAGTATCCAAGTATGATTCAATTTATAATGTGTGTCTTAGTTACATTAGATTCTATACTAAAAGGCATAGCCATGATTCACTCTAATCTTTACATATATCATCCCATAGATCTATTGATTCATGTTTATTATTTTACTCAGATCCTGTGTTTGGAGACTCCTAATAGATGATATTTTTGGTTCACACACCTCTAAAGACTGTGTTAATATAATATTTCTAGATATTTATTATTTTGGAAATATTATTTGTCTACGATGAGAAATTATGATTCAATTATTGGTAAAAACTAGCTCTCCAAAATTCTAGTACATATTGATTGTTTCTGGAACTAGTTTTGGGGTGACCGTATTAATGAGATAAAGTTTTATATCATTAATCATAATGAATCCTATGAAGATAATTATGTGATAATACTTGTTAGGTGAATAAATTGTTCAATAGTTGGCTATTATATCCCTTTGAGTGGATTATTCAATGATTTTTCACCTTCATATAGTTACGGTAACATATGAGGATATCTTTCGGAGGATGTTTGTGGATTACTTCCCCATTATGAGATCAACATAGTTATAGACATGCTCAAAAATACTAACCTGATTTCTATTCCTTAATATAGAATGGATCATGCATATCATTGCGATTTGGTGTTTTTATTAGAATATTTATAGTGAAAATTCTTTTTCAGACCGACTGTGATATATGGGGCATCCCATGTTTTGTTATCCAATAAATCAAACAGGGGCATGATGTTGTGTGTATCTTACTATCTCCTAAATTATGTGAACATCATGAATAAATATCTTATTCTAATAATATATGAATTCCATTACCTATTCAATGTGTGAATTAGTTCTCAAGTATTTACCTCATATTGGGATATCACTATCTCCAATTTTGAGATAATCATTTACTGAGTAGAGTATTGTGACATTTATATGGTTACTATGAGTACATGAAGATTCTATTTAGTGTGAAAAATTACCTATATGTGTACATGAGACTTATGAGAATGATATTATAGCCCTGTTTGGTTCAGTTCTTATTATTCTTCATTGATGACAATCTGGAGTACTCAATGTTTAAGGGGGTTCATGTGAGACATTTTCTGGGGTTTTAGACGTACTATGAGAGAGCCCACTTTATATGAGTTTATTGAAGTGTCGGTTTTGTATTCAATAGGTCTATTTAATAAGACATTTCATCTCATTATTGGGAGTCAAATTTGTCCATACAAAGATTTCGGTAGTTCTAGCTTGGGATCCACCCAAGTGTGTGTATTGGGTGAGGAGCATCCTTGGGTTGGAAGGCTATTTTTGGAGATTAATGCCCAAATTCTATAAGATATTAGGAACCTTGAGTACTTTGACCTAAAAGGGGGATTTATTCTAATGGACTGAGTTTTTTCAAAATAATTTTCAATAATTGGGGAAGCATTTATGAAGACCCCTTCATGAGATTTCAAAAGGTGGGTGTCAATTATGTTGAGTTTTATTATGAATACAAAACTAAATATGGATGTGTTCTTATATAGAGGTAAGAATTGATATCCTATTTGTATTTAATACTGTGGAATAATTATTATAATTACATGACCCATGATCTAGATCTATCTGTGGTGGTCCTCTCCCAGACTATGTGGCAACACCACCTTATTATTGAGAAATTTATCATATGTTCTCACCATAAGAGTCGCATGTGAATATTTTCACAAAAAAATAACATGAGATAGAGGTGGTGGATTTAGTTCCTATTGGATTATAACTTCATTATACTCTATACTCTTAGTAAAGGTAATGTGGTGGAATATTTTCTCAGAGGGATATCATTTTCTCATTTGTTGAGATGTGTATTTGAACACTTTCCCTTATAGTGGTTGTATATAGTGGATGTGGATAGTGAATATTACCTCTAGTTTATTATTGATACAACTCCACATCTTCTGTTTGATGGGTAGAATCATCTTGGAGTTACCGACTTTGAGACCATGCTTCTTTGGATATCCACTGGATGCACTCCAACTATATTTTTTTCTTGTGTAGAGCATATAATTTATTTTGAAGATGAATGATGATAACACTAACATTATAAGAAGAGGTAATGAGGTATTTTCATACATCCCACCTTAGTGTAATATCCATTAGTAGAATAAATGCACCAAGTCCATTACTATCAGTTTAGTGGAGAGGAATGAGTTTGTGTCAAGTAGAGTTTCTCTATAGATGATTCACTTTTAAATAGGTGATTTCAAAGCACAATATTCTACTAGGATTGTATTAACCCAATGATTTACATTTGTATAAGTTGTTAGGTATCTCTTTTTCATTCATGACAGGATATCCATGATCATGATGAAGATAATATGTTAACTAGGTGATTGTATCCCAAATCATCAATATGGATCACTTCTATTCATCCAATTAAAGTGATCAGTAGAGTGATTCAGATGTATTTATTTTTAGGGTATATTATATCTCCCAATATTTCACACAATAATAATTTCATAACAATATGGTTGATTCACCTCATGATTATGGTGATAATTGTAGGAGTCCATTGTGAATCAGTTCTTGTTCATCATGGTATTCCACATAAATATGGACATACAAACTAAGGGTATTATTCATGTTCTATGGGATATTCTTTTTGTTTTAATGTTTCACTTTGGACATAGTTGGGTGGGTCAACTAACCTTGGTATAGTTTTCACATATCAATATTTATCACTCCACCATTAGTGTGGCACTATTTGAGGCCTTATATAGGACACCTTATAGGCCCCCACTATACTAGAATTATATACGGAAGCTTGAACTCATGGGCCTGGATTTTTGGTGAGTGATGATAAAGAAGGGTAAAATAATCGAGGTTTAGATGAGTACCTAGATACGTCATAAGTCATATGTGGATTGATGATGAACACTTTTGGAGTTCAATATAGGATACCATGTATTATTAAGGGTATCACTTTGGCGAGGATTTTAGATATTATTTCAGGGCTGAAAGTATTCTCTAATACTCATTAGACCATTCCAAAAACTATATAGATACATCGAGGTGGTGTAACACATATCTATATAACCATTGTGGGATTTTGTACATGATATCTTCTATGTATCATAGTAGAGGATGTATGGGCATGACATATAGCATGTTATCAAAATGTGATATCTTCACACCAATGATAGAGTTACCTTTATAGAGTACCTGTTAGATATAGAGGATCAAAAGGATATGATTTTTCATGGGTGGGTGATTCCTTCGGTGAATGCCCGGTGGGAACACAATAATATTTAATAGAGCATGCGGTAGGGGGAGAAGCAAGTACAATATATATATCATCACATATTTGAGTGTGTTTTGTTTTTGAAAATACTTGAGGTGTAGAAAATTTAAGGACTCTATGTTATCTCTTTTATAACTTTGGAATATTTTAAATAATATTTTTGATGACTAGAGATGAGTCGGGGTTGGATTTCAGGGCCTAGTGAGACTTGGTGCAGATTTAATAAAAATATTAAATATATTATATCAAGAATGAGTTATTTTTCTAAAATAATTCTATAATTATTGAATAAAGTGTAATATGGAAAATATAAGACCACTATTTAATATAGAATATTATTTTTATCCGAGGGGAGACTTAACATATGTTCACATTGGGCGTTTGGTTTAAGAGTGTTTGTGGGAGGATTAGTAAGTTAATAAATTATCTTATTAATTTAATATTTTTATTATATCTCCAAACCTAATAAAAAAAACTATAATATCTATTATGTAAAATCCAAAGGAGTATTATCATAACCATGTGGATTCAATTATAGATAGATATGATATCCATTTAAAAATGAAAATGGATAGTGGAGCACTGAGTCTTTTGCAAGGGAATTGTGTTTGCCAATGAAATTCCTAAATCTTACCAATGATAATTGCATGGAACCATATTTACTCAAGAATATATCCAAATTCAAATTATCGAAAAAATTTATTGGTTTAATCCCTATTTTATTATCTCTTTTTGAACTTGAATCAATATTTCTAACAAATTTATTCATTTTTTGATAGTTGATTTACGTGTATTATCTTTTCTTCAATGAATTTGGAATTGATATTATTATTTTTAGACTTTCTTATCCCATATGTATCACTAATTCCATCTTCAAAAAATTCATTCCAACCCAAAAAATGGCCAATTATCATCCGTAACTAGGATGTTTCTTACTTTTCTATCTATATTCTTTGTACAATCCTTTTAGTTATTCTATTTGGTTGGTGGTTCGGCTAGTACTCAAAAATTTATCATTGTGAAATAGATCTTCGGAATAATGGATTGATTACATGTGTTTATATTTGGGTTTTATGGAATTATTAAGGCGTGATAATGTCAAAAAAATGGGAAGGATAGGATCAAGTTTCCATCAGTTTTTGGTTTTGTGTTGTCGTGGCATGGTGCAATGGTAGGCGATTCTTGAAGTGAAGTGTGGTTGGAATCGGGCCAGTGATGACGACATAAGCTTGAATAACCGTATATATGTGATATATAGGCATAAAGGTTGGAAAATCAGTAGGAAGATGCTTCATATATGAGATTCAAAAAATTGTATAATGTTTCTATAAAATCTATACATATATATTATGTACTTTGGAAGAACAAAAGTTGTGTAGCCCATTTTCACTAGTTGTTAGGGTTCTTCATAAATCCAGATACCAAATGATGTGTAGGCTATAAATATGTCATGGGACTCATAACCAAAAACACAGAATGTATCCTTTCATACACAAACATTGTATCAATATGTTATTTTATCAAATATATATTTAATTTAATTTAATTTCATTGATATCTTGGGTTTAATACAAGAATAAACTTAAAAAATTAATGAATCATTATTATTGGAATATGACCATAATAACCTATCTATTGAATTTTAGAGAAGGAATTTTTTTACCAAATTAACAAATATATACTGCTCTTAATCATTTCAAATTTATTATTTATTTTTTTATAAATAAGAACTCAATTTTTTTATTAAATACATTTTAATCATCAAAAATATATATATGTTTTCTTAGAAAAATGTTTTTCATGTTTTTATGAGTTAATATTAGAATTTATATAAATTTATAAATTTTTTTAAAAAAAAAATTAATTTTAATTTTGAATTAATTATTTAAATAATTTTTTTGGATTTGTTTTTCGATTTTCTGGAACAAATTTATTTTTTAATGAATAGTGAAAATACAATTTTTAATTAAAATTATTATTTTCATTCAATTTTTTAAAAAATAAAATATTATTTTTCATTATTTTAAAAGGTTACTAGTTTATTTTTATTCAAATTAATACAATTATATTTTTTGATTTGTATTTTATAGTTTTATTTAGTAAAAATCACTTAATATTTGAAAGGGAACTTTTCTAAAAAACAATTTATAATCAGTTTTTTCCAGTTTCACTTTAAATAAAATATTTCCTCTTATTTATATTAAATTTTCAATAATGTATTCTGTATTTTGAATCATACTATAACAATTTTGTAAATATTTACCATTTTTAGTCAAAATTAATAATCACTTTATTAATTTGTGTTACCTTGGTAAATAGTGAATCAGGTAATTAAAGGTTATAAATAAATTGAATGTGACTATAAAATTATACCAAAACATAGACAAATTTAATTTAATGAGTTAATTTCATCCATAATCATCCAATGTTCGCATATATTTAATTTAGATACAATTAGATTTTAATTATTACCATTATAATATTTTATGTATTGAAAAGTAAAAAATGTAAAACTCTTTTTTTAAAAAAAATTAATATTTTTACTATATGTAAAAAGAGAGGATATTTTATATTATATTTAGAAATTTTAAATATAAATGATTTATTTTAATCATGTTAAGTTAATTTAAATATTTGGTGTAGAAATAATTACATTAAATTCTTATAAAAGTTGAAAGTAATAATTATTAAATTAATGGGGAATCAAATAAATGATCTTAAAAATATTAAATTTATTATAATTCAATATACTTAATGTGATACATTAACTTAATATATTAAAATTACATTTTTAGGATATACTAAAATATTTTTTTTTATAATTTTACATGTGGCCATTATGTTATTAAATTCAAAGTAGTAAATATTCCAAAAAATTGATGTTAATGATATTTTGAAATAAATAAAATTTTAATAAATTTTATAAATTTAATAAAAATATTATATTCAGGAAAAGTAACTATTTTATAGTTGATAATATCAACCATGAATTACTTATGATTCATTTTCTCATTTCTAGTTACTATATCAACCCTCAAAGAGTAAAACACCTTATTATCGCGGTATTATTGAAAAAGATATGAAAATCATTAAAATTAAAATATAAGTTTTAAAACACAATTCATAATTGTGTAATTTTTATTGGGTGAATGTAAATATACCCTCATAAAATTAATAAAGAAATTGAATTTTTTAAGGTATGTGTTTCTATGGAAGTGAATTATATATTATTTAAATCAAAGAAAGTTACAAAATATCACTCTATTAGTTTTAAATAATACTTATGTGTTCATATATTGAAAAAATACTTGATATGAGTAAATATTAAAATTATTTTTCATAATAATATAATTATATCCATGATGGTAATTTATTTTTCCTTTTTATTTATAATTACCATAAATTATATCACAATTCCAAAACATTCTATATTATAGTGATAGAAAAATAAAATAAATAATATTAAAAAAATAATTTTGATATAATATGAGTATGATAATGTGTTCCATATATGTTATATGTTTATATGACATATTATTGTTCTATTGTAATATTAAATTCTTATTCAAAATTTTTATTTAAGACTCTTAAGTCAAATTAATTGAATACTATAAAAATTGAAAATAATAAAATGTAATTAAATTATTTAAAATTAATTTAAATCCTGAAATAATGTAAGTTCCTATTTTTTTGTATAAAATGTAATTAATTTTCCATTTAGGTTCCAGTTTTTTTCTTATATGTAAAAATTAAAAACATTTAATATTGAAAGATGTGTAACCATGGTTATAATTAAAATTGGATTACCAGGGGTTAACCAAGATGATATGGTTTAAATGACAATAAAAAAATTTGTTATATTGCTTGATGGCATTATAACCCCATTCTACCTTAGTTTTTAATACATGTCCATTTTGGGTTATTTATTCTGAGATTTAATTTAATATAATTTAATCTTTTGAGAAATTCAAAAAGAACCTATCAACTCAAATATAAAAGGAAACATTCACCCTCAATTTTATACACTACATTGATCCTTTAATATCAAAAAATTTCTAAAAAAATCTTATCTAAACATACCTGTAAGCATTATTCAGATGATTTTCTTCCCAAAATACAAGCCTCAAAGCCTTTTAGAGGATATCTAAAGGATTCATTTTAAAAAAGGTGCAATCGCCTTAACCAATCACTTTCTTCTAAATTCATATTTTCTCTCTTATAAAACTATTTTATTTTTCATAAAATAATAAATTAATTATCCTAATTATAAATAAATAAAATTATTAATATTAAAATACAATTATATATACTCTTTCCCATCAAATTATAAGTCAGATTATCACTCATGCCTACGTACAGATTATTGTCTTCATATAGCGACACAATTTATTTTTCTTCCATATCATTTATTTATGGGTGTCATTATGGGTTTAGTATGTATATATTATATTCGTGAAACTATTATGATTCTTTAATGATAATATATTTTTTACCTTTTTACCATCCATTCCTTTTTGAAATGATAGCATCGCATGTGTGCACATGTAGACTATAACCTCTATGAAGCAATGTGATTCATTTTTCATTTTTATATTACCTGAATGGTAATTATCATGTGTTTTATTAATATATATGATATATATTAATAGTTATTTTATAAATGTGATTTATAATTTAACTTTCTTTCCTTTAATCGATTGAAATATTAAAATAATATTCATGCATATGTATGGCCAACCAAATCTATAAATTGTTTAATTCATTTTTCTATCTATAAATTTTATGGATGAATCAAAAATATAAATATAATGAATATATTTTATATTTATATCATGATTAATATTATAGATATTATCATACCAAGATACATGTAAAAGGAATGGAATTAAGAAACTGAAGTACGCATGATAAATGAAACAATCAACACTTAGAAATGTTGATTTTAATAAAGAATTATTCATAATATTTGGAGTTAAAATGATATAAAGGGTTCATATATAATATTATGTTTTTTATCATTAAACTAGAATGGAATTATAATTAATATAAATTTATTATACATGAGGTTCGAGTTCTTTTATTAAAAGAAGAACATGAGGTAAGGGTTTTCTTTCACAATCTCATTATTATTCGGCATCGATTATGCTTAAGTCCTCTCTTGGAGAATATTTTTATATCATATCCATTATTTATAAATATGTATTAAACTATAATTTTATTATTCCATTGTGATTTTTTAAATTTATTATTAAAATTTTTTTCCCTTTTAAAAGGAATATTATTTTCATTTTTTAAACAAGGCATTTCAATCCCTTTTTACAACTATATAAAAAGGGTTGTTTTTGTGACATATGCATCATGAATATATTTTTCCTCCATCCTAAATAATATTTACCTTGAATCATCCTTTATAATTTTAAAATGTTATCTTCTTAAAAAAAATTACACTTTATTTGAAATATTATTTTTAATAACTGAATTATAAGAATATATTTACACTCAAACATTGTATTTATATTTTTTAAGTCAAATTAAATTAATAGTGTCAAAATTAATAATAATAAAATTATATCCAAATAATATATTATTAAATAAATAGAAATAATAAAAATCATTAAATAAGACATAGTGGTTATGATATTGTATAAAATGTCCTAAATTTCTCATTCATGGTCCAACTTCCACAACATAAGTAAAAAAGATAGCCATTTAGTAAAACTAAAAATTGGATAACTAAGAGATAACAAAAATTAGATTAGGTTTTAAATGAAACCATTCCTTTTTTTAAATTTTGTTCATTGATCAGATTATATCCCTGGCCAACCATAGTTTTAAATAATTATCCATTTTTTGGTATGTGTATTGAAAATTTATTTAATATAAATTAATCCTCTTTGAAATTCCAATGGTTCCTCTCACCTCAATTATAAAAGAATACCCACTCCCTCACTTCATTATACCACATTGATCCATTTATATCTACCAATATCTTGAAATTTATATTCTAAACTTCACTAGACACATTGTAGAGGTGTTGGTATTCTAAAGACTCCATCCATTGTGAGGTTTTTTTAATATTTTTTATTGAAAAATAAAATAAAATGTTTAGATAAATTTTTTTTAAAAATATGTAATAAAGGAGGTAGTCTTGATGCTGTATTTTCGCTAAAATGAAAAAAAAATATTAATTTTTTTTTACTTTTTTTTTGTATTATTTTGTTTATATATATAACAAAAAATTTCATTATAATTTATCTACTATTTAATATCCATTAGTAATGCCATTATAGCATTCAGGATTCTGAAAGAAGCCCTTATCTCGGGCTCCCTTTTATAAGACGACTTACTATGGAAATCATTCTACATTTCTGATGTGGGATTTTGGTTCTCCCTTTCATATGAAAAACTTTCTCCATTTTCAATGAGGGATTCAGAACTCTTTCAAGTATGTGGATTTTAAAGACTATAAAATATAAAATATAAGAGCAATATAAATTAAACATAAAACAAAGATTAAATATATAAGAAACAATTGAAAATAAATAGAATTTTGTAAAAAATATTGATGAAAAAATTTATAATCTTTCAAATCCACCTGAATGAAATTTAAAAATGCTTCAAGTATGTGAATTTGAAACCCTATATAATATAAAATATAATATTAATATTAATAAAACATAAAACATTTATTAAACATATAAAAAATAGTTGAAAATAAAAAAACATCAAACCAAATGATGATGAAAAATAATTTATAAGCTTTCAAAGCCACCAATATGAAACTTAAAAATGTTTCAAGCATGTAGCTTTGAAAACCTATAAAATATAATCTATACGTCCAATATTAATAAATATTAAAACATGGATTGCAAATATATGAAATGTTTAAAAAT
This sequence comes from Viscum album, assembly GCA_963277665.1. Taxonomy (NCBI): domain Eukaryota; kingdom Viridiplantae; phylum Streptophyta; class Magnoliopsida; order Santalales; family Viscaceae; genus Viscum; species Viscum album. The sequence goes on from OY728126.1 coordinate 399,382,323, forward strand.
AAAACAAATTCCTAAATATATTGAAGAAAATTAATTTATATGCCCTCAAAGAAACTTATTTCAATCATAAAAATGTTTCATGTAAATTTATTTGAATAAATATAAAATAAAAACTATAATACGAATATAAATTTAATTTATAATATAGTTTAAATGTATATGAAATAGTTCAAAATAAAAATAATTTAAAAAAAATGTTGACGAAAAATAATTTATAAGCTTTTAAAACCACAAACTCGAAAAATAAAATGTTTTAAGTATGTGGCCATGAGAAAGAATATAACATATAAACTACAAGACGAATATAAATGAAAATTAAAACATATATTAAACTTATAAGAAATAGTCCATAATTAATTAGTTAATAAGTAGTATAATTATTAATTATATAATTTTTAATTATATAATTATTAATTAAATAATTATTAGTTATATAATTATTAATTATATAATATTTAATTAGTTAATTACTAATATAATTATTTATTTTTAATTATTAATTATTAATTATTAATTATTAATTATTAATTATTAATTATATAATTAATGAGTTAATTACTAATATAATTATTAATTATATAATAATTAATTGGTTATATAATTATTTATTATATAATTATTAATTAGTTTTATAATTATTTATTATATAATTATTAATTATATAATAATTAATTAGTTTATTATTAATATAAGTATTAATTATATAATAATTAATTAGTTCCAAAGTAATATAATTATAAATTATATAATAATTAATTAGCTAGTTTGTAATATTATTTTTTATTATATAGTAATTAATTACTTTATTAGTAATATAATTATTATTTATAAAATATTTAATTTGTTAATTAGCAATATAATTTTTATTTATAATAATTTATTAGTTAATATGTAATATAATTATTAATTATATAATAATTAAAAAGTAAATTATTTAATTAGCAATATAATTATTTATTATTTAATAATTAATTATTTAATTATTCATATAATTATTAATTATTTAATGTTTAATTAGTCAACTATTAATATAATTAATAATTAATAACCAATTAGTTAATTAGTAATATAATTGTTAATTAAATAATTATTATTTAGTTACTTAATAATATAATTATTAATTGTACAATTGTTAATTTGTTAATTAGTAATAAAATTATTAATTATCATTATCATTATTATCATTATCATTATTATTATTATTAATTATTATTAACTAATTAATTATTATATAATTAATAATAAATAATTAGTAATTATAATTAATAATAAAAAATTATTAATTATAATTAATAATAAATAATTAGTAATTATAATTAATAATTATATTACTAATTAACTAATTAATTATTATATAATTAATAATTAATAGTTAATTTACTTATTAACTAATTAATTGTTAATTATTACGTATATTATTGTTTAACTAATTAATTATTATATAATTGTTAATTGTTAATTATTTATTGTTAATTATTTATTTTTAATAATATAATAATTAATTAGTTAATTAGTAATATAATTATAAATTATATATTAATTAATTAATTAATTAGAAATATAATTATTTATTATATAATTAATAATTATATTGCTAGTTAATTATTATATATTTTATAATTATATTAGTAATTAACTAATTAATCATATAAATAATAATTAATAAATAGTATTTATATTACTAATTAACTATTTAATTATTATTTTATTAATAATTATATAATTAATAATTATATTACTAATTAACTAATTAATTATTATCTATGTCTTGTATGTTTAATCCATGTATTAATTTCAATTTATATTCATCTTGTAGTTTATATTTTATAGCCTTTCAAAGCCACAAACTTAACACATTTTTAAGTTTCAACTAGGTGGTTTTGAAAGCATATAAATTCTCTTTCATCTATATTTTTTATTAAATAATCTTTATTTTGAACTATTTTTTATCTGTTTAATCCATGTTGTATGTTTAATTTATATTCATATTATAGTTTATATTTTATAGTCTTTCAAAGCCACATAAATGAATCATTTTTATGTTTCAAAATGGTGGTTTTGAAAGCTTATAATTTTTTTCATCAACATTTTTTAGGAATTTTATTTTATTTTCAACTATTTCATGAATATGCAATCCATGTTTTAATTTTGATTAATATTGGTCCTATATTTTATTTTTTATAGGATTTCAAAGTCACATACTTGAAACATTTTAAAGTTTCAAGTTAGGAAATTTGAAAGGTTACAAATTATTTTCCATCCACATTTCTTATTATATTCAATTTATTTTTGACTATTTCTTATATGTTTAACCCATGTTTTATGTTTCATTTAAATTTCTCTTTTAGTTTATATTTTATAGGCTTTCATAGTCACGTACATGAAACATTTTTAAGTTCCAAGTATGTGGCTTTGAAAGCTTATAAATTATTTTTCATCGGCATTTTTTTAAAAATTATTTTTTTCATTTATTTCTTAAATGTTTAATCCATGTTCTACAATTAATTTATATTGGTCTTATAATTTATATTTTATAGTCTTTCAAATACATATACTTGAAATAGTTATAAATCCCACATCGGAAATGAAGAATGTTCTACATAGGAAAGGGGGACCAGAATCTTATATCAAAAATGCAGAATGATTTAAAGGGCAGGCCCTCTTATAAATGGAATCCATAGGTGAGGACTTCGATCAAAATCTAAATTTTTGTAATGTAAGTATTGTCGGATTTTAAATATTAGATAAATTCGGATAAAAAAATTTGTATTGTTTATATATATATATATCAATATTTTTTAGAAAAACTATATTTTTTATTTTATCGAAAATAAGGCATCACTGTTTACTTATATCAGCTAAACCTGAGGGGAAACAACGCAACTACCTTATTTAGTACATTTTAAAAAAAAAATTAACTGGCACATTTTAATAAAAAAATCCTAAAAAACTTTTCATTGTGACCTTAATAGGAGATCTAAAGGAGTCGTTTTGAAAAGGTGGTATTTACCTTAACTGATAACATTATTTTTAATTATAATTGTAGATATTAAAAAAAATATGATATTATTAATTAAATAATAAATTTATTACCATGAATATAATAAAATTTATTTATTGATATTAAAAACTCATTATACATCTAGTTTCCCATCAAATGATAACTAAAAGTATTACATATGCATATGTATGAGTTACCATCTCCGCGTAGAGATATAATTATGTATTCATCACTATCATTTATGTATGGGTATTATTATGATTTAATATTTACATATGGTATTTATGACACAATTATATGTGGTAATTATAATATCATTCCGACCATCTTAACATATTATCATTTTGGAAAAGATAATGTTTCTCATACGTATTTGTGGTCAACCCCCTTCACAATGCGATGGGACATTTTTTTCATTTATATTTTTCAAAAATGGTACTATGGATTTATTTGATGAATACATATGATATATATATATATAATATAATTATTTTAAAAAATTTAATTATTATTATTTTTTTCTTCTTTCCTTCCGTTGAAAAATAAAAATTGTGTTCATTAATGCGTACAGCTTACCATCTCCACGAATAGTATGATTAATTTATCTATCACTTTTTATTATGGATTACTTAACATATGTATATAATAAATATATTTGAAAATTATATCATGATTAATATTTTTAAGATGATTAAACAAATATTAATGTGCAAGTAATGGAATTACTAAACTAAACTCCTCAGATAAATGAAATAATGATCACTTAGAAATGTAGATTTTGGTAATGAATTATTGATAAGAAGAGGTATTAAAAAGGTATTAAAAGATAATAAATTATATATTATGTATTAAAAAGACTTTATTGTTGAATTATAATTAATTTAAATTTATTATATTATAGGATAGAGTTATTTCAAAGGATGTAAAACATGAGGTGAGGATTTGATTTCAAAATCCCATTGAAATTCAGAATTGTTTATGTTTTAGTCTCCACATGCAGAATATTTTTCCTCTATATCCATGTTTTATAAAAAAAATTTAAATTAGTATTTTACTATTCTTCTTTGATTGTTTAAATACACTTTTACCCATGTTTTAATTTTTAAAAATGGATTCAATGAAATCATCTTTTCATTTTCTAAGTGATGTATTTTTATCCATTTTTAAAACTGTTTGAATGGAATAATGTTTTACTTATACAAAATGAATGGATTTTCATACCCTCAAAACTAATCGTTATATTGAATCATATTTTAATTTTTTTGGATGTTATTTTTTTTGAAAAAAATAATCCTTCGTATTTCTGTAATTTTTGAAAATTAAATTATTAAAAAATGAAAATGTTATTTTCCACAAGATATGTTTCAAGTGATCATTAATAATAATTTTACATATCAGATGAAATAATTTTTTGTTACATAAGTTTTATTGGTGATGTTATTCAATTATTCCATATTTATTATTTTTCTAGATAGTGTATGTTTATGATGAAAAGAATTTTATGAAACCCCTTTATTTTCAAGGGTTCTAATATGATGAATGTTTTATTAAACACATTTACTTTTGTGGGATTTGATATGATGAATGATTATGATAACATTATGTACATATTTATAGTTTTTATTTATTGTTTTTTGGGACCTATATCTCCCTCCAATTCATTAGGTAAAGTTTTATATCCCCGAAGAAAACAAAAGGGTTCAATTCAACGTGATTGACCTATAATGGGATGCATGCTCATATGAATGATATTCTGAGGGATACATGTGGTAATGACTGATCTATTTTGGTTTGATGTTCTTGGTAGTTAACATTGAAATTATGAGATTTTTATTATAACTATGTTGATTCAATTGTTTTATTACATGAGATTATAATTTTTTATTTATTTATAATGATTTTTAACTCTTAAGAGCCACATATTTTGAAATGAAAAATATTTTTGACATAACTCATGTTTATGATCTATGAAATATTGGGTATAAACATTTTATGTGATTTTTAGGTTCCCATACTCTTATAATTATATTATAATTTTATATGCTCATTGATTTATATCCATCATGTTTACCTATACTGAGCATCTAAGGTCAACCTTCGCATATGTTTCTTTTTCCCAAGTTATAAAGAAAAGTATTACATATGATGTGTTTGATAAGGGATCTAGTTATGAGTAAAAAAGTGAGGAGAGATGTAGATATTTTACAAACCAATTTATTATGTCTCCATGTTTCTAAAGTCACTATACCTATATGATTCTAGAAAGTATCATTATGTAATGTAAATAATATTCATATATTTATTTGTAATATCTATGTATGAAAATTTTCAATCATTATAAGAATGGACACGACCATGCATACTAGCTCAAAAAGAGTATATGATAATGCATTGTTGAATACAGGAACATACACAATCATTTCCATACTTAGAGGGACACATTGTGTACTCTTAGAAAAGAATGTGTAATTTTTATAGCATTGATGGATGCTCTAATTATCCATTGTATAGGCTAGTATCTATAGGTTGTTTTACCATGGACCATGAATATGATTTTACAATGAGTAATCACATCCTAATAATAAGATTTAATCCCACTACATAATTAAGGTATCCCTGTATTTTAATTTGGGTGTGATTATTTATCATTTATTCCCATAGTTGTATCCGAAATATTATACAATCTACTAGGGCATAGGATTCCCATTATAGAGAGTTTTACTATGAGTTTTGTTAGGAATCCCCCACATTAACTCTATGAGATTCACTCTCTATGTAATAATAACTTCATAGTTCTAGTAAGTACTTCATCGTAATGAGTTTTAATGAGAACAACTATTCTGATGTTTTTCATAAGTGTTATCATACTCATGGAGTGAGTCCTACATGAAAAGTTTTTCCTTTAATACATAAGATATATCCTAGATAGAAAGTATGGTTGTAAACCTACATTGATACATAGTGTCTTTATTGATTATATATAGGTTATTATTTATTTTACTCATTTCTAGATTAACATAACATATTGAAGATGATATGAAAAATATCTCTTGATCCTTTATGTTTGGTGATTTTTGAGTTTCCTACTATGTATGTTATACTCACCCCTATATAATATTTTCCCACACATTTACTCTCTTATATAGACAACAAGCCTTATGATAGAGTCCTACTTAGACCAAAAGAATGTGAATAATAGTTGAGATAGATAAACCATAGTTGGTTCCAACGGTTGAAACTTTTAGAAATATCATTCTAAAGTTAAGTTTGGATAATTTGAAAACATTGGAGGGATTTTATTTGTCCCTTTATGGTTTTTCATACATGTGTCATACTATGATGTTGGATATATATATATATATATATATATATATATATATGTGTGTGTGTTCCTTCATTTTAGTATATGTTATATCATTACCTTCTATAGTATCAAGTGTGTGGGGATATGATCATGTGTTTTGGTACTTTAGTCTAAGCCCTACCATATGTGTGATATGACTAATAGACTCTAGTCTCTAGACCATTTTCTATAAAGTGAGGTATTCTGGTGTCACACTAGGCTTACCACCAGCTAGGCAGACCCTAGTGGGTCAGGCCATGACACTATTCTTAAAAAAATAGTGTTTAAATTATATTATTTTGCAATGTAAAACCAATTCACTTTAAGTATAAGTATTTAGGTATCTCATGTAAGCATAAAAAAAGGGTACCACACATGGTGGTTCATGATACAAAGTAAGTGAATATACTTAATAAATTATTATATTATATATAATTTTTGTTCCATCAAATACTTCATTTCCCTCTTAGTTTCCCATTAGGTCAATCATCCTTGTTATTTTCTTAAGGATGTTGGGGTTATTCATTATTAAATTATTTTTTACTTTGGATTATTTATTGTCTATATGTAGTTTTGATGAGATAATAGTTTAAACTTTTTATTATTAGTTTAAATAATCCTCGTTATGGTTTCTATTGGGGATCTAGAGTTATTGGTTTAGTTATATCAAGTATTTTTATTGTCATTCACTGTGGAGGGAGAGATATGAGTGTTAAGTAAAGAGAATAGTTACCATTGTAATCTTAGAAATGTTTAATAAGTATGATCAGGTAAAAATAATATAATTTTTATGGTTAAATATAGTGTTCGAAGATACAATTAGGTGTGTCTATTAAGATATTTCCTCTATCCATCAATGGTTTAGTGGGGATATGAGATTTTTGTTGGTTGGTAGTGGTGATTTAGGAATAAATAATGTCATATTAATGGGTTAGTATGTAAAAAACTTAATATTAAGATATCCCTGAAGTGTAACATGATTTTTAATGTTAGATATTCTAATTTGAGGAATTCTCAAATAATTTACTACTATAACATTATTTTTGAGTATTTTATGGTAAAATTTATGTTATATTTATTAATGTTTGAATATTCATCATTGTTATAATTTCATTTATTATTTTGTGGTATTTCTATCATTCATGTTTATTTGAATCATTTATGTTTTGACATACCATTTTTATTTCTAGGATACCTTAAATAAGTTTTAGAGATCTTCTTATCACAACATATAATGTGTGATGACTTTACGTGATGTTGGTGACTTTTTTGTTGTTGATAGATTATAGAAGTACCTATATCCTTTTATGGTGGTGATGATATATATAAGAAATTATGTTCCTCAATATGTTAAGAGATGCCTCATTGTGAGGATGAATATATATATATGAGTGTGTGTGTGTGTGTGATTGGGTTCTTACCTAGGAGGAGAGAAGCCTCATAGTGAATATGGATATATATCTTTGTGTGTGTGTGTGTGTGATTATATTATTCCCTATAAGAGATAATCCAAAAAGTGAATATGTGTATTAGTACTTGATTATGCTCTTCTCAATAAGGAGGGATAGATCTCAGGTGAGGATAAAAGTATCAATTTTTTTGTAGTAACATTTCCTCATGTAAGGGATGCCATGTTTCCCATATCTTGTATTGCCATATTTCTCTCCATGTCTATAAGGATATAAATATTAGTGTACATATTTACAAAACATTATCAGTTATTTAAAATATTTGAATTTATTAACAAGGTTGGATTAAATCTAGTTATTTTAATAAGTATATTATTAATTTTTTAGGAATATTTACCTGAATATCTCTTTTTATTACACTTTTGGGTATTGAGATATTTGGAGTGCCTACTATTTCATTGTGTTCAAAACTATATGTGCACCTCGGTGGATACACGACATCATTTTCCACAAAATAGGTATGAGTAGGTAAATAGATTGGTCTTTAGGTTGATTTTTGGATAGTCAACATTGTTTACTCTTTATTAGGTCGAGTACCTATTAGGTTATGTAGAAAGTGATTTAAAAAATGTAGGATCCCTAGTGTAATTCCCTATTTCTATTATTATTTTAATTTCATTCACATTTCCTATTATATAATTGAATTTGAATTTATAAAATTTTGTATCTTTTTTTAATAAATATAGATGAATTTATATGTTTCACACAAATTAAAAACTTATTCCCTATTATAGAGGTTTTATTTTTTTGATCATATAATATATGGACAATTCAATCATATTTTTTGTTGAGTTTTTCATTCACCAACATACTCACTTAAATATGGTATATCATTATCTAGTTATTATCATAGTCCCTCAATGCTAGTTACTACCCTATGGTTATCGAGAAAAATTCAAGGGTATATTGGGGGGGCCTAAACTGGGTTAATAGAAAATAACGTTTTGGTTTTTACAAGTTTTGTTAAAGTATTTATCATGTATATGGGTCAGTGATTGATTGTAGATACAATGTTTTACACTTGATAATTATTCTACAAATATAACTACCTATAATCACTATAAAAGAATGATTGACTCTTTAAGAAGGACTATATTTATGGTCTAGTCATAATAGATAAGATAAATTTTTGTTTTATATATTGTATTTATAATAGATTTAGGTTGGATAAAAATAATATACATCTATAATGAGATATTTTTTCTTTTCACATGAATCATGATTTAGAATATATTTGAAATAATGTTATAGTTTTCTTTTGTGTGCATCTATTGTTTGTTCTATGAATCAGAAGATATTTATATTAATTGAAACTATAAAATAATCAACATTTTTTTCTTAATTATTTATTAATAATGAATAAATTAATATGAATCATCATGATATCTAATTCATTATATAATATTCTTTTAAAATTATTGATTAATAGATATTTATTTCTATGTGTAAATTTGTGGTTGTGAAATATTTTTATTATGAGTTAATAATTTTAAGTTCATTACAATTTTGATTTAGAGTATAATTAATTTTTGACAAATTTTGTGTTTGAAACTATAAGAATAATAATTTCATAAAAAATCTCATGAAAATGAAATGAATTTAATAGTGATATTTATTTTGTAAATAAACATGTTTAAAAAAAACTGAATATAATTTTATTTAATTTAAATTATTATGTTTTTAATATAATATAATCATTGGGTTTCATGTATTTATATTGAAATTTGTTGGCTAATATTTCATCTAATAAATTTGGTATTTTCCGTTCATGAAATTGGATATCTTATAAATTTTATGTGAGATTATAATTTTTTATCTGGTAATTTTAACCAAAACTGTTTGATTGGTTTTAATAATTTATGTTTATCTTATTCTATTTATTTGGTTGTAATATATTTTTTAAACATATATAAATATGTGAATTTATTGGTTAATTTTCTATTTATTTCATTAAAAAATAATGTGATCTTTCAATTTTTATTTAAATCCCTAATTTTAACAGAAAAAATTTGATTAGATTCATAAATTTATGATTATTTTATTCTTTTTAACTGGTAATTTTTTTTAAGGATAAATTGGTTGGTAAAACACTATATCATATTTGTTATTCCATATGGTATATAGTATTATATGGTTAAAATTATAATGATTGTTAGTGTTTTGGAATTGTGGTGCATCACTGTGTCCTTTTTATTATTATTTCCTTTGTAGTTTAATCATATGTTGTCTTTTTCAGCGTTTTTAATTATATTAATTGTAATATAATTGGAATATTGTTTTTTTTTTCTAGTAATAAATTTATTATTTTCTAAGGAATATGTTTTTTCAAATAAATATCGTGAATCTATTTTCGGGGAAAAAATGTTGCGGTGGGTAGTTCTTGAAGACATGTTTTCTTGTTTAGTTTATTTAGTGTCAAATTAGATTTTAATGTCAGAATTTTTATAGTCAAAACAAGGGTTTGTTGGAATTTATAGATAAATATCAAGTGAGTTTCTTTCATTTTCTATAAATTTTAACAAAATCATTTTAATGTAGTAAGATGTTGTAGAATATATAGAGTATTCATTTTTTGAGTTTATTGAGTTTTTAACATATCTTGTGAATGTAGTGAGCCATAAGGTACCTGGTATACAATCACTATACTCCAAGTAAAATATTATGTGGGTAAGATCCAACTAGGTTACCATTGAGTGTTAGTAGAGCTCATTCAAGAACATGCTGGTTCCAAAAGAAATTAATAATTGTTAATTTGGTCATTTAGAATTTTATTTAGTAACCCACATGGGTTTATCTATATTTGGTCTAATAATTTTATGGTAGATCCATATCCTATGATATTTTTTATCAGTCTATAAATCCAAATGGATCCTTAGAGTTTGAGTTATATGTTTTTCATTTAAATGTTATATTCTTTCCCCTTAATCCTATTTTAAATTATAACCTTTATTACTTTATGATTTCCCCATTTATGATACTAATTTCATTCTATTACCCTAGAGAATGATTTAAACTATTTTTTCTAATGGGGAATCCCTACATGTAAATTATAGATGATCAATGAATGTTTATTTTCCTTCACTGTGTGTTTTTTTCAATTATCCATTATTGGTTAATTTCAATAATAATTTCATGTATTTGTATTTAAGTAGTAGATTAATTAATTTTTTCATAATTCATATTTTTTATATTTTTATATGGGTAGTTATTTAGGATTTATTTATATGGTTTAAATGTATTTTTATTTTTATTTTAGAAATTGAATATCCATAATTTTTTTAGGGAATTGGTTTTAGAAATTTCGAGAATTTTTATTATGATTATGGTAATTGAATGAGATTCACAATGTTTTACAAATATATTTAGTCAAAACACCTCTTGGTTTTATTTATTCTTTACCTTTATATATTTCATTTAATATTTTTACAATTTATTAATAAATAATAATAACTAACTCTTTGAAATATTAAATTCATTTTCATTAATGAAGTATTATGTGTATTTGAAAATATTTCCAATGGGAGTTTCCTCATACATACTTGTTTATTTAAGGATTTATTCTTTTTATATTCATATTTTTATATAATATATTGATTATTCAATTGATGAAATCATTATTTTTATATTTTTACAACAGATTATTAAGATAAAACCATTCTCACTTATCTTAAATTATATGTTGGAGTTTTTAAGTTATTATGAGCATATATGTGTGACATATATGTCATTGAAATTTGATATTATCATTTATTAGATTTATTTTAAGATTAAATTTTTTTTTACTTCTATTCATGTTAAGATTATGTCACTATAATCAAATTTATTTTATTTACATTATTCATCAAATTTAATTTATTTTAATCTTTTATTATATTTTTTTAGATCCTTATTTTACAATTTTAATCTAGTTTTTCCTGTTCTGTTATTTAAGAATCAGTAAAAGTTAAATAAATCATTTCCTCAAATAACCTCAAAGGAGAATAATTCAATTAATTTCCCTTAACCCTCGCCTAATATTTTTATTCAGTAAATTTGTAATGGCTAGTACAAATTTTATATAAATAAGTTATTTAATCTATTTATAATGAAAATAATTAGTCCAAAATAAAATAGTATTTTAGGTATAATATTATAGCCCTTCAATCCACATCCCTATAGGTAATGGTATTTGTTTAACTCATAATAAGGCAGTGGTAAAGATCTCTTACTTCATGTTAAGGGATAAAAATTAGAGACTCTCTAATTTGAAATATGGTTTCTCATTTATGTTTTTCTTATTCTTATTCTTTTACCTGTTAGTTTCTACATTGGACTTTCATTCAGGGGGATTACTCTATTTATAATAGATTAATTGTTTATTAATTTATTATTCACCTTTATATTATGTAATATCTAATCTTAGTTTCATTTAGTCAAAATATTATTTCATTGGGTTTTAATCTATCTCATCCTCTTTATGGTTCTCTTTGATAATTTTTATTTATTTGGTTAATTGTATCATGATATTTTATTATTAAATGTGGGGATGGGAGATCTATGAGGATCAGGTAATTAGATCAGCAACCAATGAAATTTTTATAAAGGGTTATGATTTTTAGGTGGTAATGTTGAAATGTTATTTATGTCTTAATATAGGGTTTAATGTTTTAATGTTTTGTGTATATTTTTTTTGTTTTTGATTGTGTGTGTGAGGTTGGGTAGGTATGTGGCTAAAATTTCCCATATAGAGGATAAAAATATTATTAAAACATGAATTAAGATCATGGTTATATAGTATATGTGCATCATCCTATGGGGTTTGGAGTTATCTAATAAATGGTTCATATTAATTTTTTGTGACTCAAAAAATAAACTATATAGTTACCCAATGATGTGAAGTTATTCAAAAGTGATTAATTAAGAAACTCATTACTAGTCAATAACCTTTGTTTATTATGGAATATTATCTCTGCATGTATATCTCTGAACCATGTAAAATAAAGATCTAGTTCATCTTTTTACACCAATAGTTGGAAGAGCATCAATATATATCAATGACCACATAAGTAAAACATATCATAACATTATCCAAGGTTGTTTAATAAATTTCATCAAAATCCAGTACCATAATTAAATAATGTTCAATGTTCTATTTAATAACCAAAGAAATAAGAATATATATTATTGGAAGGCATGTTCACGAAATAAATCACTCGAAATTAATATAAGATAAGAATTATTATATACTAATAATTTGTGAGAATAATTTTATTTAGAATATCAATCACTAGTTGAGATACCTTTTATCATAACTATTACAGAGAGTACTCCTAACATTGTTATGTAGCACAATGAAAATTTAAAGAGATGTGGCCAATGAAATAATTCGTGTGAATAGAAAATATCTTGATGGCATTTTGTATAAAGTAATAGATATCATAGAACATGATTTTGAAGAAAAATAAATAGAAAAACATAATATAGGGGAGAAAATTACAATAAATCTATTAAATATACCATTATAATTTTGAAATAAGATAATGAGTTTGGTGGTAGAACTACAAAAAATCCATCTTTCTTTACTAAACATGATAAGATAAGGTAAGGTATTAGATCAATAATAAATATTCATGTAAAATTATATATAGGTACACATTATCATTTGTTTCATTAAAAAATACACAAATATTATCATATTAAGAGTTTTTAATGGTTATATTCTAAGAAAAATAGATATTTTATATGATTTAAGGTAGTATCAATACATGAAGATTATTTTAATGTTAATAAAAATAAGATAAATATATGTGTGTGTGTGTGTGATTTTTCTCTATCCATTTCATTATAGGTTCTTGTACCATTGGGAATGAGTTTTGAGACTTATTCATAAAGTTTAAACATGATACATATAAGTTTATTTATTTATATGTGATTATAAAAAAGTATACATAAAATATATTCATAATAACTAGATGATTTATTAATTGAATTTCCACATCGAATCTTAAAATAGAGTTTGGTAATAGAGTATATGTTCATTATTTCCATTGAATTATTAATAATTGATATGGATGATGATTTCGATGTTCTATTCATACTATAAATTCCCTTATATTAAATTATAAAATAATTAATTAATTTAAATGAGTTTTAATGGTTATTATGACAAAAAATATGAACTTGTTACATTTTAATTAATAAAAATCACATAATGAGATTATTGGATTATTGGATTACAGTATTTTTTATACTTATAAAAAATTCAATGATACCATCAATTTGAAATTGGAGTAAGAAAAAATATATATTTGAATTAATTGAAGAAACAATAGGTAGTTAGGCTAAACAAAATGGTTTTGAAGTAAAAAAACAAAGATACTATGATAAGTTATTCAAATTATTATAGAGGTACTATTACATGATGTTTGTTCATTAAATCATTGTTCCATCCAATTTGGATTTGAATCAACACTCTATTATTCCAAGTAATTATTTATTGGTAGAGGGTAAAACGTTACCATTCTTTATAAATCAGAATTATACCATGGGTAAATCATTAGCTACAAAAAAATTTGGAAGAAAAATAAATCCATGATAAGGATCATAGTGGATATCAATGAAATTAACTTCACCCGTTATATACATAGGTAATTGTTTGAAAATGGCTTCAAATAAATATTTACACTATATGAAAATTAATGCTCTAATAAAAAATTTAATAATGATTAAATTAATTAAAATATATGAAATGATTATTATTTTTCCAACCTGTTCCTTAGAATAGGTTAATTTGATTCACAATATACATATAATTCTGGGAATGATGTTGATAAAAATTGATATAATGAGGTAATTCTTACTCGAAAAGTCATAAGATGGGGAGATTGTTTTGAAGATAATAATTGTAATGATGATAAAGGGTATGAACACTTCAATATACATATTTTGAATAAAATATTGGATTGATTATTTATAAATAAGTATTACTATTTTGTTTATGGTTAAATTAATTATAATCAAACCTTAATTGATCTATAAGACATAAGAATGAAAATATTACCATAACCATATAGAACCTTCAATTCTTGAGTAATTTTATTTGGTATATATAATTTTGTACTGACTATTAAATGGTACATGACATATATCATTGACAATATAATTGGAAATTTATAAGAAAATTTCCCTGATTTTTTATATATATGAAATATCATCTATTGTGTGATTATAGAATTAGTTTGTGGTTCATGACCATTGTAATGTCAGAAACTATGTTTTTTACAATTAAATGTTAAATATCATGATCAAAACAGGGATTTTACAAAGTCAAATAATTTAAAACATGATAATTTCATATTATCAAGATAACACAAATGTTATTAACGGAATAATAAATCTAATATAAGTGAGAATAATTTAGTGGTTTTTGTTGGAACAATCACATACTCAAGTAACCAAATTTCAATATTTTCTATATTATATTAGGGAAAGATAAAATACACTACATTACATGGGATAGGATAATTTAATTCTATTCAATGACTAGAAACATAAAAAACATTCATATTATTATGAAATATAAAAAAACATAATAAATTCATGAAAACAAATTTATTTCTAATATAAATCATTTCATGAACCTGAATTTATACCACAGGGAAAGGAAAAAAAATTAAGGATCTTCTTATATGATCATTCTGGGAAATCCTATATCAGATTCTATAATGAATTCCAAAACCATAAACAATATGAAATATTGAGTAACCGATACATATTATATTTAATCAAAAGTTTAATCGAGGGATGATATAAAAATAGTAATTAGATGTAATATAATAAGAGTTTTCTCAATGATGGAATTCATAATGCCATACATTTAATTCTATAATTAAGGCCTCAATGAAAACTGTTATGATAATTGGGAAAGAAACACACCAAATACACAAATAATATTTAAGGAATACAAAACTAATTGTCTCATGAGAACTACACACACATCAAGGAGCTATATAATTCTAGGACCCACCAATAACTAACTTGTGGCTAATTCATTCCTAATATATTTAATTATTAGTAAAATATGTAATCAATATTCCTGGAAAATAAATAAATATTCATAATGAATCAAGAATACAAAATTTTAATATTTCTTAGAAATTGTAATATCATTTTTTGGATGTTTCCTTCAATAATAGTGTGTTCAGAAATTTTATATTGTGAAGTCATTATTGAAATGATAAATATATCCATGATATATAAGAATATATATATGATGTTAAGAAATAATTGAGATTGATGGAGAATATAACATAAACAAACTAATAATATTACATGTGAATAAAATGATGTATAAACCATAAAATAATTACTTTATAGAGGAATAAAATAAATTCATAAAAAATAAATATTTTTATTTAATATAAATTTATTTAGGAATTATTTCGGAAATTTGAATTGAAATTTTAAAAAATATTAATTTATTTTAATTATTTCATAAAAGTGGTGTTCTAATGCAGTTTCAGAACTCTTATAAAAGGGAATCATATATAATTTTAAAATAACATTTTTAAAATAGTATAAATATATTTAATCAACAAAATAAACAATGATTACATAATAATTCTTATATTGTATGATAAAAATATATAAAGAGGATGAAACCCCCTCTTTAAACTTTTGTGAAAATAATATCCCTTTATTTGTTATATTGTTAAAAAATGGAAAACCTCAAGAAGAATTAGAATATAATGTTATTTAAAAAATAGAATCCTTTAATAGGATCTTGGTAAAAAATAATGTTTATGATGGTATGAAATTTTAATGAAATTATATATATGTTGAAAAAATATTTTACACACTTTTTTAAGTAAAACAAAAAATATCCCTTACCAAAAATGGAAAAATAATTCCAAAAAGATATTTTAATATAAATTAAATTTTAATATAAGTTTTCATAAATATTATTTTATGTATAAAAGAATATTTTTTAAACAAAATAAATAATATGGATTTATAATAGAAAGGTTCCCAACCAAAAAAAAGGAAAAAGAATACCAAATTTTCTTATAAACATATTTATGGTGGATTTGAGTACCTAAGAAGAAGAAAGTGGAATAAATACTATAAAACTACATAAATAATTATAGTATAATAAATTATATATGGATTAAGAGAGATAGAGAAAATAATTCCCCAAATATAAATTTAATCACTAATAATATAAAATAAAAATGTGATTGTAAAGTAAACCATTACCATTGATTACTTCTTATTTTGAAGGATTCCAACCTTCTATATTAAAAAAATAATATTTATTATTAATATATATAATATTAATATATTTATTTATTTATGTTTATATATCACTTATTCCCAAAATATTTTTACACATTTACCCAAAATTATTTTTTAAAATCATTTATTTAATTTGTAATATTTAGGTAGGTTTTGATTATGTGGTTCTGATCACTACACTGTGGACGTGGTTTCATAACCACTATAATTTTTATCATTAAATATATATATTATTTTAAATTCAGTTCAATTTAATAAACATTTACATATTTTGGTAATCAAAAATCAATTACATCCCATCATTTAGGTTGTAATTAGCATGTGTGTACGAAAATCATTTTCCATTTCAAAATAAATGTGACTATAAAAAGATTGATAATATTCAAACCTTCCACAAAAAAATCAAGAACTAAAAATAATATATTTCCACTAAATCCATATTTGATACCAAATTTGTTAGGTTGTGATGAAAAATTAAAAGCCTATCTTTTTGAGTTTTGTAGTTATAAATTTATTTATTTTGGTCAATATGTATATGTAAGTGAGTATTTGAGGCCCACATTTATAATTGAGAGTAGGAAACCCTTCTAAATATTAATAACATTAAAAAATATTACTTTCTCATGTAATATAGATTTGAATTGTTCCAATAAAGAAGAAAGGATAACTTAAATTAAAATATAAACAAAACCAATTAAATTTATACAGGTTTTAGAGATATTCTATGACTTATGTTTTAGTTTAACCCCCACTTTATCCCTTTAAACCTTAACAGTAGTGAAAAAAATTTCCACGGAAACTATTCATCATGACTAAAAATTAAATTAAACTAATTACCAAAAGATAAAAAATGATTATATACATGGAATTAATTTGCCATGAGTCAGTTTCTAGAGATAGTAAAAGTTAATTTTAATATAAATTTTCAAAATTCAATGAAACACTCATTTTAAAATATTTATTTTTAAGAATAAAAATAATTTTATAACAAAATAATTTATATTAATTATTAATAATGAATTTGTTGTATTATTTTAAAAATGATTACTTATTTGAATGTAAAAACAAAAAAACTGAAAGGAACCTTTTCATTAAATAACTAAAATAGAGTAACTGAAACATGTTTTTATTTGAATAAAACATTTCAAAATTTATAAAAATTTCGGGCTTCTATTTTTAAAATCTAAATTAATTATTTAAATTAATTATATTAATATTTACATACTTTTTTTCTAATATTTTTTCACAAAAAATCAATTAATTATTAAATCATTTTAATTTTAAAAAAGTTATTATATTTTTTAAATATGTAGTTTTCAATATTTACCATAAAATAAATCTTTCCAGAAAAATATTAAAACTTCAATATAAGATAAATTTTGAATTTTGAAATCAATATTTTTTTATATTTGGACTAATTCATATTTTCTATTTAATCGTTTAAACACATTCTTAAATAGTCATATTTTTATTATCATATAACACTGAGTTACTATAATAGGAATTATATTATAATTCAAGAATATTTTATTTACATGATATAATAGAATATTAGTATTAAATCCTCCCCATTATATAGTTTCATACTTTAATTTAATTATATAATTCAATTAAAAAATAATTATGGTTAATTATTCATTATTTCTTACCCAGGTTCTCACATATCATCCTCCAAATTATACTTTATCCAAAGTTCCATTACAAATTTATTCATCTAATTAAATAAATATTGATATATAGTATAACGAGATTCTATAGGATCTTAAAAATAATATAATTCATATTATGACTCTATTTAATTTTTGGTTACAATATATGTTGGTTCTAACATGTTCTTCTTTATCAATGAAACATGGAATACATCATGATCATTAGATGTGTTGCAAGTCATATATAGATAGTAAACAAAAAATCAAATCCCCTATTAAATTTATAAATTCATATTATACCTATGTCTCAATTTCCTCTTCTTATAATAACATTTTACTCCTTTCCCTAGAGATAATTTTAAGAAGAAACAAGTCACAACATGAAATTCTAAGTCTATCCACTTATTATTGGTTTAACACTTTTGTATATATCGTAATATCTTAATATGATTCTGAAAAGTTATCACATTTATCATTTTATATTTAATGATTTCTAGAGTTTTAAGATTCATCTCTCTATATTCACCTCCAACAAGTTGTTGTATGACATCTCTTCCAATATATTGCTTCATATTTTTCTATTCTAATGCATGAGAGGAAAATATTATTGTATTAAAATACTACCAAAGGTAAATAAAAATCCCACATACCTTGAATGACTTTCAAGAATGTAACACCACAAAATTTTATAGTATGTCTCTTATTAAATAAATTCAATTTCTTTTATACCTTACTTTTCATAGAACAATGATCTTAAACAAGGGATTAAATATTATTATGTAATTGTTATAGCTATCACCTTTCTATTCTAATGGTTAGAATATATTAGATTGAATATAATTATTAAAGTATAGTTTACATATTTTTAATTCATTGGATACTTATTAATTATAAATATGAATGAAGACAAATTGGACAAAATGTATGTGTTTTTAAAAAAATAAAAAATATATTTTCATAATCACAATGGAATTTTATCACAATAAATTAAATTAATCACTATTAGTAAAATATATTAATGAAATTTATATGTTAAATATTCAGTAATTTTTTCAATTCATACAGTAAGTTTGATAGTCTTAAGATAAGAATAAATCAATTTTTAATCATAACAATATTTTTCTAAAGGCATTTCTATACCCTGTTAATGGAGTACCAATTTTAAAACTAAATATTGAAAATTTTATTAATTTTATTTTAAATAATAAAAATAATTTTTGGACTAATATTACTAATATTATATTAGTGTAAATTTGGGGTTTTTTGAGATGTTTCATTTTTTGATGAATATTTTAAATATTGAATTTTAATTGAAAAATTCTTTTTCATGTAATTTATATTTATTTTTAAATTATATTTTATTATTTATAAAGTATTATTACTTAAATTATATATCATTAAGTCAAAATTATTTCATTGGAATAAATTTATCATTGAAATTGGATATATAAACATTAAAATCTTTTACCGTTTTGACATTAAAAACCACCTTTTCATTATGTCGGTAAGATTATTTTTAAATATAATTTTTACAATTATATTAATAAAATTTGTTAAAATGGATTGTGTATTTAGAATAATAATTTCAAAATTAGGTTTTATGGTCAATTTCATTTGTATTCATTAAAAATGTTACCATTGAAAATATATTATTTACAGTGGTATAGTTAAAAAGTGAAACACGTTAAAGTTTAAAAGGTAAAGACTTAAAATACCAAAAAAACTAAAAAAAATTATTGGTATCTTGAGGTATTTATGAAGGATGAAAATAATAAACAATATTAATTACATGAAAATTTTGTGTAAATTAATGTCATCTTAATGTGGATGGATTTAATTATAAAATATTCATTATTTAATCACATAAACCCACCTCTCCTCAAGTATAAATACCACCCCTCACCTCACCATTTCAACCAAAAAAATTATGAGATCCTAAAATATATTCCAAACTATATATTCTTCAGTATAATCATGTTAATTTTATTATACTACCTTAGAATACCAAATAAAAGTTTCTCACGGGTCACTTAAAAGAGGTGATATTCAGGAGGTAATTTTCTTAAAACACCTCTCCTAATTTTTTTTCTTTTTCTACTTTATCCCCACATCCTTAAAACATAATGGAAAATTAATTACAGAATCATATAAATAATGGAATTTTATATTTCTAAGGAAATATCTTATACTCATAGCTCTTATTACTTCCTATTATTCAAAGAAATGAAACTATTCTTCAAGTTATATAGATTAATATCCTCTATGAATAATGTTATTGTTTGTTTTCCGTTATCGCCATCATGGATTATCATTATACTTCTATTATGGTTAAAAATATTCTAATCAATATATTATATCCTATTTAATGCTCTCAAACTAATATATACTCATAATATTAAATAAAATGAAACTAGTTTGTGATTTTCTTAAAAACTTCCAACATAAATGAAACATTTATCATTAACTTTTTATATAAGGAATCATCCTCGTGTAAGAAATAAAAATTATAAATGAGATGATTAATAGTTACTAAATTTAATTATTACTATTAAATTTCATTTTTGTATTTCTAATTCCATTATAAAATATCATTGATAATTTTACAAAATCGAACCAATCATTAAACTATGGAACAAATACAGCATAAACCATGAAAATAATTAAATATTATTAAGGAATGGGTTATAAGATGTTATAAAATCATAACATATAGTTTTATAAATATTAATATAGTTGATTAAGAAGTTAATAAAAAAAATTAAATCATTATACATGATTTTAAAGAATGATACACTAAAAAAAGTATGAGTTAAGTGTTTCTCGTCTCACTTTTTTTACTTCTGTGAGATATATGTCTTATTCATCACTTTTTATTATGTCTAATGTATATATACTTCCCTTTTAAATATTTTACCATGAATTTAATTATATTAAATATATTAAATGTTTCATTTAATTATTTTTACTTTTCTGGGGAACATGATTCAAATGATTACAATGTTGTAACGGGATTTTTGACCCAATTTCAATTCATTGGGTTGAACGTCTACTTTCTTGATTAAGTTATACCAAGATTATTTTTGAAATGATTTTTTAGTATATTATGTCTTATTTCCACTCATTTTATGTGTATTTACATAGAATATGAATTTTTGATTCATTTAATTAATTCTCACTCCATTTTATAACGGAATTTATTTTTTAAAAAATATCTTTTTAAAATTTCACATAAAACTCTCTTTTTCTTACAAGTCTGTGTTTTTTAAAATTGTTTCTATTTTTTTACAATTATATCTTTTCTAAAACAAATAACTCATGTTTTAGTTTTTTTTAAAAAAATTAAATGTATATTTCATCTTATCTTAATAATATTCTTTGATATTTTTTTTAACAAAAATGTGGTTGGAATGTTTTTTTACTTATACAGAATGAGAAAAAATTTCTAACATCATAAAACATTAATGTTTTTAATCTAAAATTACATGTTTACAAGGTTTTATTTCATATAATGTTTTTTATTTTATAATTTCTCATATTTTTAATGCTTTTTAATTTTAGAAGTGAAAAAAGGTATTTTCCTAAATTATTTATCAATAATATAATTTAAAGTATTTTCAACTATGTCAACATACTTTGTTTAATATTATAATTATTTTTTTATCTCTAATGATATAATCATCCATATTTTATTATATGGGTTATCATTAGATTAATTAAGGATGAACTCTTTCGATACAATTTTTGTATTTCATTTGGTTACAATCCTTGGCAATATTACAATACCCATTTCATTAATTTAGTAACACTTATGATTATTCCATATCTTTTATTATTTATGTGGAACAATTATACATAATGATGTTATAATTTATCCACCTAGATAGATCTCTAGTTTATAGGTAATGTTTTAGTCTCATGAGATCTCATGTTGGGATATGGAGTGAACCAAGTTCCATTATGGGTCCTTATCACGATGTGATATAGTCTTGGAAATAATCCTTGACTCATGTTTATGTCATGTTATAAGTTATTTCCACATTTCCATGTTCTATGTCATGAAATTTTTTCTCATTTTCTTTGATTATTTTATTACACATGTCTTATGGAGATCCATGTTATGTTTCGTTACTCACTATTTTTAACCGTGTAATACATGATACAGTTTCCAAATTTTATGTTCATGATCACATACCCACATTCTCATCTAATGATTTTAAATGATCATGGTTTGATTACTTTTATGTTTACCCACACTGAGCATATGATCTGGCCCTTTTTTTTCTATTCCCCATATTGTGAGGAAATATCATAAATGAACTGTGTCTAGAATGATTTAACATGGAAGATGTTGATGGACGATTTTGAAATATAGGTATAGTGGTATATAATGTTTTTCTTTATGATCTAGTTATTTATAAACCCATGTTAAAAATAATTTTTCCAAACTATCTAAACCATTAATCCTAAAAGGTCCTTTGGTATATAAGTGATCCAATATTTCCTTTCGATGTTTTTAGTTTTTATGGGAAAAGCTAGGTGACAATTATCAGTATTAAATTTATAAATGTAAGGTTTATTTTGTTAGAACCGAATCAAGAAGTTCAGATTCTGGGATATTATATTTGGTATTAGAGCAATGTTTTGAAAATTTTGGACATTTGGATGTTTTACATATTGGTATTCTTATGATTTATGGATTTCCTCCTAGAATTATAATTTTTTGGTTTATCATAAGGTCAGTATCATAAAAAATCATTTCTAGGATTTATGTTATGCAATTTAAAGTTGAATTACAATAATTATTGAGACATTTAATTTTTTCAAAATTATGGATTATTACTTTTTGGGTTCAAAAATAACTGGTATGAGATAACCATTGAAGTTAAAACATATTAAAGTTATTTTTTAGGATTTTTTCAACATTTATGGAATTTTATAAGGATTATAATAATATGGTTTTAGAAAAAGGATAACTAGATGGATCGGTAAAAACACATCACATCTGGAAAGGCTCTGGAAATTGAACCCACAGCTGAATGGAAACATGGGTGCATCACCTACCACTAGCCTACGTGATGTCCTTGTAATTATAAAATTATTTTATTTAAAAAATATATATGAAGGAAATAGTTTAAGTTCATTTTTGGAAAATATTATTTATTGATAACCAAGACAATAGAATTGATTTTTTGATTAATGTTATATAGGAAGAAGTTTAAAATTTTGGGAACCCTATATGATTAAGGTAAATACAATACTATGGGATTTTTTTAGGAAAAAAAATTTATTCATATTTTTTAAGAATATATGATTTTATTGTTTCTTTATGGTGGGTCCATATATTTAATAAAATGGTTATAATATCTAGAATATTATGTGATTTAGGATATTAATTTTTTGGTAGGAGGTTTTAACAGTTATTGATGTTATTTGGGGATAAATATTAAAATTTACTTTGGAAGACAATGTGATTAAATAATTATAATTTTTGGGTTTAAATATTAATATATAATACTTTTAATTAATATTAAGGATATTTATTTATCGAATGATCTATGTTTAACTTTAGTTATTACTTCTAAATTGTAGAGACTAAATATGTATTTCATCATATAATTTTTCATTATTTCTAAAATATTATTTATTGTACTAACAATTTTCGTTTTGGTTAAAACCTAAAGAGAGGAAGAATAGATTGTTATCTTTTGTAGTTATAATGATCTTTACAATTTGATTCTAGTGGTTCAGGGAAATAATCCATACTCATCATTTGGGAAAAAAGATGAGTTTTTGGTGAAAATTTATTAATATAAGAAATTATACTTTTCAAGTAAGTATATTTAATCTTATTCTTAGATAATTGAAAATGAAATTCCTCGTCACTATGAGAAAGATCTTGAAACAAAAACTTTATTTGTTTAATTTTATTAACGAGAATTAAACGTCTTCTATAACCTATCATATATTTTTATTTTTGTGATTTTAGACTTTTTGATAACCATGTTATATGTCACTCTCTATCAGAATGATATAGTATTATTTCCCTTTTTTATCTAAGTTTTTACATTAGAATAATTTTATCCAATTCAAAAGCCTAATTTTTTGGTGACCTTTCTTATTTCTCATTTTCTATTATAAATGGGGTGTTTCATTAACACTATTTTGGATGTGAGTTTCTCACTAAGTAATTTTCAATTATCATCCTTTAATATTTGAGGTGAAATATAACATTTCAAGGAAAATATTTATTGAATAAGGAGAGAATGTAACACCCCCATGATTTTATGGTATTTTTATCCTTGAATAATTGTATTTCAATGATATCTTACATTAAATGGAACATTGAAATTAAATAAACAATTAAATATTAATGTTTAATTATGATTATTGTAATTGAGCTTTATGAATGGAAATAATTAATTACATTAAATAAATTATTAAAATATATTTTTAAAATGTTTAATTCATTAGTAACCAATCAATTATAAATAAAAATGATAACTATTTAAACTTAAATGATGTGTTTTTATAAAAAGACAAAAACTACTTTTATGACCACAATGGAATTTTACCTCATAAAATTAAATTAATCCAATTAGTGAAATTTATTAATGAAATTTAAATGTAATATATTACATAAAAAATTATTTCATCAAATAAATTTTATAGGATTTAAATAATAATAAATCCTATTTTTAACCTAAATGTGATATTTTACTAAAAGAAATTTTCCTGCTTTTTATTAGAGCAGTTATATTAAAACTAAATTTTAACACTTATATAGATTTTATTTTCAAAAATAAAAAATCATTTTTGAATTTTTAATATCAAAATTAGATTATGGAAAATTTTGTTTATTTTTTGGAGAAGTCTCATTTTTTCGATGAATAATGAAAATTACATAATTTCAATTGAAAACAACTTTTTAGTCTAATTTATTTACATTGTAAAATTATATATTAAATTTTTTTTAAATGTATATTAGTTAAATTATACAAAATTAATTCAAATTTTGGTCATTAGAATCAATTTCACATTGAAATTGGATATACAAGCATTTCAAACATTTTAACTTTTACCTTTAAAAAACAACATTTTTAATTAAGCTTGTGGGATTAATTTAGATCACAATTTTTCTATTATGTATATTTTATTTCATAAAATTGATTAAATATTTATATTTATTATATTAAAAATATGATTTATGGTAAATTTAAGTTTTATTCATAAAAAATATACCATGGAAAAAAACATTACCATGGTATAGGTAAAAAATAAAACATGTTAATGTTAAAAAGGTAAATAATTATGTTTACTAAAAACTATAACATTCAATGGGTTTTTTGTGGTATTTATTAAACCTAAAATCCTATAAAATATAGATTAAATTCCTAT
This sequence comes from Viscum album, assembly GCA_963277665.1. Lineage (NCBI taxonomy): Eukaryota > Viridiplantae > Streptophyta > Magnoliopsida > Santalales > Viscaceae > Viscum > Viscum album. The sequence continues at coordinate 399,408,453 of OY728126.1, forward strand.
GTTTTTTAAATTAATACCACCTCAATGTGGTTTGCTTTATTTATAAAATATCCAATACTTAATAACATAATCCAACCTTTCCACAAGTATAAATTGCAACCCCCACCTCGCCATTTAGACCCAAAATAAATTATGCTCCTAAATATTCTTCCTATAACTCTCATTCTCACTATACCCACATTAATTCTCCTTCTTTCTCAAAAAATACCAAATCCAAGGTTCTCAAGGGTCTCTTAAGGAGGTCATATTTAAGTAGTAATTTTCTAAAAACACCTCTATTAATTTCATTTCTTCTTCTAATTTTACTCAGCTCTTTCATACATCATTACATAATAATTCCATAATCATTTAAATACTTTAGTTTTATTATTCGAATTAAATATCTTATATACATACATTTTATTATCTCATCTTATTCAAAGAAATGAAACTATTATTCAAGATAATGCTTGTTAATCTCCTCTGTGAGTAATGTTATTATTATTTTTCCATTACATCCATAATGGATGGTCATAAAACAATTATTTCGGTTAAATAATATTTTAATAATTATAATATATTTTATTTCATGTTCTAGATCTAATATATACTCATAATAGTAAAAAAATGAAGCCATTTTTTGATGTTCAGAAAAATCCCCAAAATAAATGAAACATTTATGATTAACATTTTATTTAATTAATCATAATCATGAAGGAAATAATAATGATAAATTGAACCATAAATACTTCTCAATATTTATTAATACTATTAGATTTCATTTCATGATTTTTAATCACATTTTACAAAAACATCCATATTTTTACACAAATGAGATGATCATTAAACCATGAAAAAAAAGCACCTGAAACCATTATAATAGTGAGATATTATTAATTAATAGGTCTTGATATGTTATAATATCATCTTATAAGGTATTATAAATATTAATATATATATGTTTAATGAGTTAATAACATTTTTAAACCATTATACAAGATGTTAAAGAATGCTAACCTAAAGGGAAGCTTGAGGTAGGGGTTTCTCATCTCATTATTTACTTCTGTGAGATATACATTTTATTCACCACTATTTATTATGTGTGGTATATATATACTTAAAATTGATATATCTTAATATGAATATAATTATCTTTATTTTATTAAAGGTTCCATTTGATAAGTATTACTTTCACATGAATATAATTTCATTGGTTACAAAGTGGTTAGGGAATTATTATCCCGTTTTCCATTCCTTGAGTTAAACTTCTACTTCCCTTATAATTTCATTCCAAGATTTTTTTTAAATTAAATTTTAATATCTTATGTCATATTTTCACTATTTTTATGTGTATATATAGTGAATATATAAATTTTAATCATTTTATTATTCCTCATACCAATTAATAAGGGGAATTCATTTAAAAAATTATATTTTTAAAGTTTCCCTTAAAACTCTATTTTTCATCCATGTTCATGTTTTATAAAATTAATTATAATTTTTTTTAATATTATTCCATGCTTGTTTAAATATATTTTTACTCATTTTATAATTTTTTCAAATTTATATTTCTTGATTTTCTAAAGAAGTTTCTTTGAGACTTTTATAAAAAAAATATGAAAGGAATGTTTCTTTTAACTTATATGGAATGATTGGTATTATCGGCCATCATGAAACATTAATTTTTTGAGTATTAATTTACATGTATACATGGTTATCTTAAAAGACACCTTTTCCCTTTTATAATTTCTTGTACTTTCAATCCAATGTAATTTTGACCGTGAAAAAGGGTATTTTCATAAATATTTCTTCAATAGTCTAATTTAAATTATGTTCATCTATGTCAACATCCTTTGTTTAATCTTACACTTCCCTATAACTGATCTCTTATGACATCATATTTTATATTTTATTATATTTCATAAGATTATTTTGAATGGGGATGTACTATTATAATACCATTTTTATATTTCTTTTGGTTTTTCTTCAAGAAAATATTAAAATACCGATTTCATTACATGAGTAATTATTATGATTATTCATTATGTTTGATTATTTATATTGAAGAAATAAATATTATAATATAGTAATTGGTTCACCCGGATAATTTTCTAATGCATTGGGTAATGTTTAAGCCTCATGAGGCATCATTTTGGGGAAGAGAGGAAACTTATTTCCTATATGTAACCTTGTCATAATGTGATATAGTCTTTCCAAAAAACCTTGAATCATGTTTTTTAATGTTATATGTTATTTCCACAATTCCATGTTTTATATAATGGTCTATGGTTTCATGTTATCTGATTATCTTATGAACCATTTCTTATTAAGATCCTTATTATGTTTTATGACTCAATATTTTGATCAGTGGTATAAAAGGTATAATTTTCAAATGTTATGTTCATGATCGCATACCTTTATACTATTATTATGAATTCATATGATCATTTTTTTATTAAATTTATGTTTACCCTTACTAAGATTCTTGTATAACCCTTATTACTATTTCTTTTCCCCGGGTTATGAAGAAAGATGTTAAATGAATTGTGTCTAGAAGGATTTAACACGGATGATGTTGATGACCAATATTTAAAGTTGGGTATAGTTAGGGATAATGTTGATATTTATGATCTAGGTTTTATTGAACCCATTTTTTTAATAGTTTTCCAAAATTCTCTAAAACACTAATCCTAAAATGACATTGGTTATATGAGTGATCTAATATTTCCTTTCGACCTTTTATTTTTTGTTGGAAAAAGATGGGTCACATTTATCAGTATCAAATTTTGGAATGTAATGTTTATGTTTTTTTACTATATCTAGAAGTTAGGATTATTGTTAGTTATTGAGAATGACCTTATCATTTCTTTTAATATTTTTTTAGTACATTTAGTCTATCCATCTAATTCAAGAAGACATGTGGTTCTTAATTTTATCTCATTGTCGAGATATTTCTAAAGACTTGTCTTTAATTTAAATTTGATTCTTCAGCCATGATCTGATCCAAATTATATTGGTTGACCATAAATTCTCAAAATATCATTAAGGTATATTTTTGATATTTTCTCAGGGGTTAAATTTTTATTTATTGTAAAAATATGAGCATATTTCTTAAGGTGGCCCACAATAATCCATATTTTATCATTCTTCTAAGGATACATTTATTGATAAAAGTTAACGTATATGGTTATATCATGCCACATCCACATTTCTATAAGGAGGGTCTGCTTAAAACCTTTAGGATTTTGTCTCTTAGAAAATACTAATTTAAGACCCAATCATCATGATACATAATAGATATTTCTCACTTCAAATTATCCAAGAAAACATTCCCTCAAATATCAATACATCATAGTGATTCATTGGTTTATATTGAAATGTAAACTATGGGATTCCTCTAATAATTTTCTCTTCAGTTTATAGAAATATTCATAACCTTAAATATACTATATGTACATAACCTCATTACCAATAAACAAGACTAAAAGTTTCTAAAATTGATAAAACCTTTGAGAAAATCACTGATAGAATCTCGTTAATTAAAGGAAAATATATATATCAGTGATAGTAATTGGATATAGAGACTATTTAATATCATATATCATAGAAATATCAAGATATATTTCATTCATTGAAATAATATACCCATTAATTGAAACTTCTGGGAGAAAAAATTCCCACTTTATATTTTTTAAAGATGACACCTTTTTACTGATACTATCCAAAATGATTTGAAAATGATCCATATTTTCTTCATATAGTTTCAATTATAATAAGATATCATCCAAAAACCAAATTGAAATTATCAATAAAATTCAAGAATATATTAATCCTCATATCCTTAAAAATATAGGGCTTATTAGTCAATCTAAATTGAAGTAGTATAAAATAATAATGTCCATAACACATACAAAATGAAGTTATTGTTATATCATTTTTCTCATCTTTAAATTTATGATACCCAAAATTAAAATCGATCCATAAAAAATATGGAACCCTATGAATTAGATCTATAAATATATTAATGTGAGGAAAGTGAAATTATTTCATTATGGTAATTGAAAGTATAACCTTGTAATTAATGAAATTCCTAATAAAGCTATTATTGTTTTTAAGAAAAAATAATTGGGGCTCATTAAGGATAGACACTAGGTAAAGTCAATTTGTTGTCACCAAATTCTTGTATTTGTTTAATTAGCTCCACAAATAACATTGGGGCTATTCTTTATAAATTTTTATATAATTTTTTTTCTTCAATGATGGGTTTAACAGAAATCCCAAAATTACACTAAAGTGTATTTCTTGGTAATTATTTAAGAAATACACCAATTTTACCAAGTTTAATAGGTACATACCTCCTTCATTAGATTCATTTATCACCTATATATTGATTTAACTCTAACTCTATGAATTAATTTTTTTTGTTCCATAAGAGGTGGATATAGAGATCACTTAGATAATGAAGTCTATTCTTTAAATACATGGAATTCAATACATACATTAGGAATTTTAATTTCATTCTCAGGGGGAAAATTTATCAATATACATTGAAAGTTTTTATATACCTACTATTATGTTAAAATCAACTATAGGTATGATAATAAAGTTCTCAAATTATGTAAATATAAGAAACATAATGTGAATTAACTAAAATATCCTTGTTGAAATAGTATTTCTATTGGGTATCTTAATAAAAAACAAAGTTCTCAAGGATATATGCGTTTTTTTATTGTTCTCCACAAATAATAATGATATACAAGTGAATTATGATCTTAAATAAAATAATTTATCATTTATAATTTGTTTTATTATCAATATACCTATAATAAATTATTTATGAACTTCAACATCAATTTTAGTAATCTTATAATATTAGCATTTCACCCTCTACCTTTTCTAATGTGGACACCCATAACTATTAAGATATTTCTTCTAATAATTCCCCATCTCATTAGAGTTTATGAAAAAAATATCATAGGATTGTTTTTATACCTTTCATTTATTATACATATAGACCTTATACCTCCACTAATAACATAATCTCATTCATTTAAATAAACTGTATGTTTTCTTCCACAATTATCATATTGGATACTCCACCCTTACCTTATTTATCTTTACTATATTTATTTTTCCTTGGTGATCAGTCATTATTTTATTCTCTACATTTATATTTAAAATATAAAATATAGATAATTATTTAACATTATTAATGGAACTTGATATTATAGCATTATAATATGAAACTTTTTTAGTAACTAGTTCCTTTCAGAGGGTCATCTTAACCCTGTAATATAAATAATAAATCTTATAACTATATTACATTTTATTTCCTGCATCACAAAAGCATAATATTTTAAATGTATCCTCACAATCAGTAAAAAATACCTTTTCCGTCATCTTTAAATTAATAAATTTAATTTACATGTATTCTTATTGATCTTGATGAATGTATTTCTCATATAATATCACCTTAAAATCCTTAAATTCCATTCTCTCTATCTATTCCATCTCATTAGTATTCTAAATAAATGAATAGTTCTAATAGAATCTCTAGTTAAGAGATATACTTTCAGAACAACCTTTTAACATTCCTTACATTCCATATATTAGAATATGTAATCATGGGACTTGATTCATTTATATGATACTAATATATTAGTTATTACTATAAAGTATTGGGGATTCTTCCTCATGAATCGGTCAAATATCAATTCAATATTCTTTGAAGAAAACAGTTTTTGCATATAGGTAAGGTTACAGGATATAATGTATGATAAATTACCTTATATAGTCATAAGTTATTCATATATTACATTAGTTAAGTTTTCATGCTCCGGAGGAAAATCACATCATTTATTATTGGTAATGATATGTTTCCAATTATTTCTACAAGGTGTCATCTCTTAATAATGGTATGAAAGTGATTATATCTTAAAATAAATAATATTGATCCAAAAAATTAAAATTTCATACCTAGAAAGTAGTTATTTAATATTATTAATAGTTTATAATAATTATTTTCATAGTTATTCTATTTTAAAATTTTTTCTCAAGATTCTGAAAAAAAAATTACTTGATACCAACTATAACAACCGAGACTCTAGTAACCTAGTGTAAATGTTTGATATATTATATTGATATATAGTACAAGATATTTTAACCCATGGAATTGAATATTTTAATAGTCTCCCAACAATAAATACAAACATTATTTTCATATTATGTTAGATTATTAAAACATATCAGAAATACATCATGAAAATAATCATATTTCCCTTATAAATAATTCAATTTTCTCTTCATAATACCTTGGGGAATGGAAAACAATAATGGTTGAGCTACTGTTCTCAGTAAAGTAAATTGTAAAATATAGTCTGTCATGAATGCATATGGCATAAAAAAAATATGGAAGATCTAAAAATCATCCCATATTTCATTTAATAAATAAATTCATCTATAAATGATTTTAAAAGAGTAATCACCTATAAAAAATAACAGATTTTCAAATGATGGAATTTATAATTGAAAAAATAATTACATTACGTCCTCATCCAAGAATCTTTCAATAATTTTGTAGGGAGTGCACTAAATAACAAAAATTATATATAAATAATTCCCAACTTATAATATCATGAGACCTATTAATATATTGATAGGCCATATAATATTTGGACCCACCCTTCATGAAAACATATTGAATTCTTTATTTATATATTCAATGATCAGTACAATCTGAAATCAATGTGATTTAATAATAAATATATATTTTATTGAATAAAAAATATAGAATCTCAATATTCCCAAGATATTAGAATAAAAGTATTTGTATGTTTCCTTCATCTAATACAATTATTATGATGGTATACGTTAAATTAAATACTGAAATGATAAGCATATCCCTCATACAATATATTATAGATATAATTTCAAATAAAAGAGTGATAGATAACATAACTTAAATGAAATGTGAATATTCTATATTAACACAATTCGGTATAAACTATAAATTATTAATGGATAAAAGAATATCTTCAATTAACAAGAAATTAGGTTTTTGAATTAAAGGTAAACCATTATAGAATTTCTTAAAAATATGGATGTCAAATATTAAACTGTAATTTCATTACAATTTTAATTATTTTTAAGGAAGTTAAAAATAACTTCCAAAATTATTATCAATATTTTTTGAATGGTAATATATAAAATTATTTTTAAAATAATTTATAAACAAATAATCATTAGAAAAATATTCTAATATAATAGAATATCAATAGTAAAGAAAAATATACATAAATAAAATAAACCAACTTTTTAAAAGCATTAGATAAAATAATATCCCATTATTTTATATAATATTTAAAAATTAGAAGTTATAAAACTAATTGGGTTAATATTTTCATTTAATTAATCATAAAATAATGTATTTAAATATTTATAAAAATTAGTGCATATAGTGGAAGATAATTGAGTCCAAGTAGTAAACAATAAAAATAATTCTTTTCACACTTTTGTAAATATATTCTTAATTGACACAAAAAAATAATTAACATATTTCAATTAAAATTTTGAAAAAAAAGTGCATGTTGATATAATTTTCTCTTAATAAATAAATGAAGTGAAAAAAAAACTTCTTTTAATAAATAGAGAATATGGATATGGAATATAAAGGTTCTCATCCACCAAGGTGAAATGGGGTTGTATTTTCTTATAAACAAATTCTGGTGGATTTTAGTACCAAAGAAGGGAAAAATATAATGAATACATGTAAACCATAGAAGTAAAAAAAGTAGGAGGGAAATATGTTTATTTTTAGAGAATGGTTCAAATAATTCCCTCAATATATATTTAAACATAAAGAATCATGTATAAAATTGTTATTCTAAAATTAACCCTTACCTTGGATTCCCACTAAGTCGGACGCCCTCTATACTGCTATAAAATATGTTAATATTTAATATTAATATACATCTGATTCATATATTTATCCTTATTTATATATATCATTAATTTATATTTTTTTTTATCTATTTACCATAAATCCGTAGTTAAAATAAATTTTTTAGGTTTTAAATGGCATGTATGTTTTAATTAAATGATTTCAGTCCTCATTCCTTGGTCATGGTTTCATCGAATCAAAAAATTTAATCATAAAATTCATATCATATAAATAAATTTAATACTATTTTTAATCCCTTCATTTGAGGATGTAATGAAAAATTAATTACATCACTTTATAGAGGTGGTAGACTTTATGTACACGAAAGTGACATTTTCATTTTACCAATGGATATGAGGGTAGTGACGTTAATATTATTTTGTCTTAAATGAATAAAAATTATGTAATAAATATAATATATATATCCCTTAAATATAGATTTATAAATTTTCACTTGAGGTGGTGATGAGTAATGAAATGCATTGATTCATGAAGGTCAAATTATGCACGTATGAATGACCAACATTTTCATTTCCAATGGATGGAAATGAAGTAGAAAGTAGTTATCACATCAATATAACAATATTTCAGTATATTAAAGATAATTATATAATTATATTAGTATTTTTAGAATATATTTGAATGATTTAGGTGAGTAAATAAACTTTAAAATCAACAGTTAAGACTTATACCTTTGCCTTAAATATTTTTACTCTACATACACCTCAAGCATTCTAGATTTTGACTTCTATTGAGACTAGAACCTAAAGGACATGGGTAAGATAATTGTAATAGTATCTTATATAGTTGTTTAATATTGGGTGTTCTATTTTTTTAGATAATTTTGTATATGAATTTCCATTTTCTTAGGGAGAAGAGTGGAACCCTTGTAAAAATTATGAAGTTAAAATTTTAAAAAATTAATATCTCAAGGATAAAGTATTTACTTTAGTAAAATTAGAAATATATTATAATATAATTTTATACATATTCACCCAATAAAAAAATATAGATATTGTATGCCTTATATTTTTGTTCAGTCCCTTATTTTACACTTTTAATTTTAACCACGTTGACCAAATTTTACAATGGTAAATACTAATTATTAATAAAAATGAAATTAATCTCGTTAAAAAACTAAAATTTACCAATAAAAAATATGTAATTAATTTTATAAAATTAAATTGCTAGATTAAATAAATTGTTTAATGTAATTTGGAAAAAAATCAATGATAACTCATTTTTAGAAAAATGAAAATTTTTAGTATACAAATGCTTTTATAGAAAAATCAAGTGTAATGTTCATTCAGATGTAATTAAATAGAATTTTTTCAATAAAAGTATAATTATTTAAATTTAAAATAAAACAAAAAATTAATTTATCCTTAAAAAACATGTAAATAAATAATAATAATAAATATTTTTTATTTGAATAAAAACATTACTTATATTATCATAATTACAAACATAGATTTTGAAGTTCAAATTTATATTTTAAAATTTACTATATTTCTTTATAATTATTAATATTTTCTAAAAAATCATATATTTTACATTCGTTATTTCATTATAATAATTTAAAAAAAGTGATTTTATTTTTAAAAACAATTTCTTCACTGTTCACAAAAAAAAAGCAATCATTTTAGAAAAATACAAAAAACTTACGCTAAGAAAATTTTGACATTAAAAATAAAAACATTAATGTATTTCTCAAATATTTATCAAGTAATTAAAAATTTCTTCTAATAAAAATTTATTATTTTATGTTGTGTCATTTTATCAATCATTTGAGAACATGAAAAGGAAGTAAGTGGCTACATTGATCATGTTTAATTCTAATTTATAAGATAATATCTTGAAGATGTGAACTTATATAGACTATGTAATGGGTGAATATTATATATTTACTATTCATCACTACATATATATTGTATATTATGCATGTTGAACATGAAAAAACATTCAAATAAATTACACTAATCAAAATAAATTACTAATGGTAGTTAATTTCTCTTATGATAAGTATAGAACTTATCTGTTTTGACTCCAAATTAATAGTCTTCCTAAATCACACAATAATAAAAAATTATAAATAATGTTATATTCAACACCAATATTGATTTTCTATATTATCTTTCCAAATATTTTTATAATGAAATAAAGGATAAGAAAATATCATCAAAATTAGTTGTTGATTAATTATAAGTCATTGAGCTATCACATTTGAAGGATGATAATGAGATAGAAATTAATGATGACTTCATTAATGATAGATTACTTGATATAGATTTACAGGCTCTATCATGGGTTTTTTATATTATAAATAACCTGGTGTATAAGACATTATACCCTTAGTCCATATATAATCAAGATATATGATCTTTAGATAAGATAAATATATTTTATTTGGATGATCCCTTTAAATTCATTTAATGTCAAGATAATAGTATTCATTATTTTTTTCTGTTTATAATTGTAAGGATAATTCATTAATTTTTTCATTAATAACTTATCAAATGACATAATATAATGGACTAAATAGTGAAAAATATATTTTAAAATAGATTAAATTTTCAACTTGATTCTATAATTAAAGATATTATACTAATACATGTGACCATCTTCATTAATAAATTATTATTAATAAAATAATTAATATCCCTTAGATATAAAATATTTGGGTTGAAGTGATTAATGTATTGGATATTAACTTCATATCTACCTTTATAAACATTATTAAATTTTTTTATTTTCACATGTCTGAAGAATATGTTTTGAAATGTGTGTACATTGAGTCTATTTTAACGTGTTAATAAAGCCCCATAAGAGGTTTTTTTAACTTGATTAGATAATCTTATTAATTTACGATCAAGTAAAACACTTAAAAAATAACCTATTATTAGGACTACTTGATAAGTGAAATATATAACGCAATTCCAAAACCTTTTATCATCCATAATTTAGTGGATAATATAATAAATCTTACCTATAAATAAATAAATTCTTTTGATAATAGAAAAATCAAAAAAAATTAATTGGTCTAAAAAGATCAATAATTCATTCTACGTATACAAAAAAATTAAAAACATATATATACATCATCATTATGTGTAGCATACAGGAACTTATGAAATTTATAAATTGAAAAAGATAAAAAGTTATAATATTTAGTCAATGGTCTAAACATTGATCAGAATAAATCTTTATTAAAGAATGATTTTAAAACTAGATATGTATGAGGATATTGGTAGAAAATATTATTTTAAATATAATATATAAAATTAGGTGATAACGTCATTAAATTATTGGTCCATTTGGAAATTAGATTTTAATCTTAGAGACAATGTATTTCTTTATGATAACCAAAAATTTCTTCACTTTGACCACATACAGTTAAAACAGTCTAATATCATGGGAAAATTGAAAACTATTTATATAATGGACAGTAATTCAGAGGGAATATAAGAAGGATTGATATTTACATTAATAATTCAATATTCTTTTGAACCATATCAATTAAATTCTCTTTTAAAAAAGGATAATCCTTAATTATACATTACATGAAATTTTTTATTGGGAAATACCAGATATGTCACTAAAACTATGAGAATAAATTAAATTCTTATAAAGGATGTTGGGATTTTTTTAATTTTGTTTTAGTTTATGGTTGTTTTATTTAATGAATTCATATTAATTCTATTTAAACCCCTTCTTCCATTAAAAATATATATTACATTTGAAAAATAGTAGATGAATATTTTATAAATATAGTGGAGTTAGAATGTAGGCTGATAGAAAATTTTTTTAAGATAATCCAAACAAAGATATGAAATTTATCCATCATGCCCATAATTTTCACTTTCCAAAATAATTAAAACCAAAACACAAAAATGGGAATTTTTTTATTACAAAATTAATTTTACCCAAAAAATATATCAAACAAAGAATTAACCATGAACTTTCCTTATTTTGTTTTTTATTTACTCTAGTTTTCTCATAAGTAAAATAATACTAGCCTAAATCAAAAATGGATTTACCAAAGTCGTTATCTATTATTGTTTCTACTACCATTCCAAACCCACAATTATTTTACATTAAATCATGTCTTCATTATTCTATTTTATCATAAAATACCATTAACCCACTAGGATAGACTAAGCATTCCATTTGAAAAAAATCAATCCATAAGCTTATCATTTCCCCTATTTAACTAAACCACTACTATAACTTCATTTTAGGATACACAATGTATAAATCTTACACCAGATTAACCCTAAAATTTTTATTTTATTTTCCATTTATGAAATAAGAAAATATAAAAATAATGAATAACTAATTTTTATTAATAAAAAAGAATAATATAGTGAGAGTGTGTTTACTCATTTCAAATAGAGATATTATAGTCACTGGTTATTTAGAAACTAAAAACCATTTCATTATTTTCTTTTTTCATAAAAACATCTAAAATGTACATTCCATCCAATATACCTTATTTCACCAAAAAAATAGAAAATAACTTATCCATTCTATATTAGTAAATCAAATACATGTTTTTTGTGGTTATGTTTGAGTCTTTATATCAAGAAACCAAACCCTAGAGTAATAAATACAGTTTTATTTATAAACTAATTATCTTTATTCATTTTTATCCAAAACCTAATTTCATGACGCATATTCACAGGAACCCCTTCTCATTTAGTATTGATAATGAGTGTAAACCTAGAAATCCACCTTGAAGTTTACATTAGCTGGTGACTAGTGTGAAATTTGTATAAATTGTGATATATAAGTAAATACCTTATTCCAAATATATTAATGTAAATACACTCATTCAATCAAGCACCATAGATATGATAAACCCAAAATTCCAATAATATTATTATAATTCATGTAATTCCATATAAAAAAAATAGACAAAAACTAGAATGAAAAACAACTTATGAAATGGAAATCCTCTAATATCTACAATTATCCCAATGTAATGAGCAAGTAAGGTCCAACATGATATATTTACACTATCTTATAAATATATAAAAATATTATATAGATTTTTTGGGTGACCATACATGTATACATTATGGGTTCCTCTATATTAACTCATACGTAAACGTAAAAGATTCATACATAATCATTAACAAAGAATAATTCCAATAAATGTTTGATTCTATCTTAGGACATTGAAAAAACCACATTACCATAGGATCACTCTCTAAATTTTAATAAAATAGATATATTATAAATCATGGAAATAAATAAAAGTATGTATTACACACCTAATTAACCATATATATAGTCACTCTCAAGTACCAATGGCATATTTCCTAACACTCACATCTCATCCAATGTCCACATAACAGGGCCTAAAACCATATCCAAATACTGCAACCATATAGAAAACCCACATACAATGGCTATATAGAAAAATGGAATACAATATACTACCCCCACTACCACATCCAAGATCTAATGAAATAATAAGAGAGAGTGAGGGATATATGATATTTATCTAGGCATTCTCATTATATCCCAGATATTATTAGTAATCTCGATACCCATAACCTCATATGTAAATTTATTAATGTGGAAAAATTCATTGGTGTCTGTTATTGATTTATTTTATAAAACATTACAAGTAAATATCTATATTGGAGCAAGTTTTTTGTGAAGAATTTTTACTTAATATATCATTATGGGTTCATAAAATTCATATTGTTTTTAGTTTCATCAGGATAAATAGGAGAAATATATCTGAGATAGATTCTATTCTATAGAGATAAGAAAATATTGTAGGAGGTTATTTGATAACCTTCAATTTAAATAGAGTTTTTAGGGAGCTTATGGTATAGGAAGAATCATTCACTGTATTCTTATTAAAAATGATATGTCTATGATATTTTATTTCAATATGATATAGAAGGTGAATTTTTGGAAAATAATAATTCTTACTTATTATTCCTTTATAATTATGTTTACACCATATAAATTCATTTTCACTATGAGGATATGTGTTAGGATGTATGAATGATTTTTAAAATCACTAGAATTTGGAGAAGGGATATACAAATGGAAAAATGCTACATTGTAGCCCTATTTAATAGAAAATATCTATATAATTGAAACTACTGATGGTATAGAATATGTGAATTATGTAGTGTAGATGATATTTTCCTTTTATTCCCATAGGATATAACACCACAGTAATGATTTCAATTCCATGGTTAGTTTAGTGAGTTATTAACATATGGTAAATCATTGATTGGAAGACTGTTGTTAATAGAGGGTATTCATAAATGAAAAATGGACCCATATATTGGTTTACAAACTACAGAGCATAATACCATGGAAACATTATTTTATATAATCTGTATTATGTGCTTTAGTTGAGGATACAGTTCTGTAGTGACATTTTGAATATTATTTCTATGAATTAGTACATGTACCCATGTTGTATCTCCAACATTATAATAAAATAAATAATTTTTATACTAATGTTTTATTTTGTTATTTATTTCATTCATTTAAAATAAATTTTACTTGATTTCCACATTCAAGTGTAAATGATGCATGTAATGATTGTACATAGTGAGAGTATTTATTACTTTATTTTTACCTTTGGGTCAAATCAAGGTTATCAAATTCTATATAGGTTTCTAAAACTATTTATTATGTGTGTTTGAAAATATTATATGAGGAATATATTTGTTGTGATAGAGAAATAATAAGGTGGATATTTCTAGGATTACTAGAAAATTGAATGTTAAAAAGAATGAGGATATTTTATGTGCTTCATCACACAAGCACATCATCTGGTTATGTAGAAGAAATGCACCATTCCATATCTATTTTCATATAATGATATATTAATGAAGAATGGTTTCAAATAAGGATCTATAACATTATATTTTTTATGGAAGGGAGTGATCATTTCTCAACTTTTTGAATAATTAGTTAGAAGGTCTTGAGTGACCTCACTAATGTGTAAACTAAACAGAAGTTGTACCTTCTAGTGTTAAAAGTGAATATGTGCATAATATTTTTATGATTCTTGGACTCTCTTAATGATGGTAAACAAATTAAAATATATTGAGTACATTATTTCATTCATCACAAATTGATAGAAAGTAATGGAGGGACTATCTTTTTCCTCTCATTATCTGAAAAATTTCAAAATCATTGGATAATGATTATATTAACATTGTCCCCCCCCCCCCCACTTAGGGTAATACACCTGATAATAAAACAACAATTAGAATAATATCTATAGGTTTGGGGTAATGTTTTTTCAATTTTATAATCATTGAATTAGTAGAGGTTATTAATCATGAAATCATACCAATTTATGAAATAAAGTATCCAGTTATGGAAGAATTGGATGATACATTAATATTTGTTATTAGGGATTGAGTTTTATGATGAATCCATTCATGGTATATCAGAAAGCATGGAATGTAGGTCCTTATCATAAAGATACAATAAATAATTGGATATTTTTGTGAAGGAAATAAATGTATTTCGGTAGAGTTTTTTCCAAAATAATCTACCCCATGGTAATTTCCTAAATAAACACTCATGATACATGGCAAAATATTTTGAATAAATATGAAGGTGATTAGAAATTTTAAGATGGAAAGATATATGTTATTTGATATAAATATGAATACATGAGTATAATCCCATCCTAAACTATTTATTCATACTTTTATTGCCTGAATGCTCTCGTAGAATACATGCCTAGTTATAATTATGATATTTTTTTAAAAAAATTAGGAAAAATAATATGAGGAGAATACCCTCTAGGTTTAGTGTGATCGTATCATTACATAATTATAATGATCTAAAATAGGTATCTCATATAATAATTCATAGTAAACTCATCACATATGAAATAAGAAATTATGGAAATGCATATATATAAAGGGAGAACTCAAAGGAGGATGGGTTCAATGTAATAAAGAAAAGTTCAATTAAATATGACCCATATGTAGATGAGGTTGACGTAGTAATACTTTTCCTTTTCTCAAATTATATGTGTATAAAATGAAAATTCAAAGGAATTCTTCTACATACATACATAAGTTATGAAATGGTAAGAAATATCATTTATAAGTTATTTAAAGATATTTAAGATGATGAGGATAAATAATATATGACAAATAATTATAGGGGTTCCAAAAGCAGGAGGAAGCCATAATGAAAATTATTCATGTGGAATAATCAGTTATCTATTGAAGATGTAATCTTAGATGACTAAGAGGTTGAAGATTTTGAGTATTTATATGACCTCAGTGAAGATTCTTTGGTAGATGTTAATAACAGACCGCATACTTTTGATAGTTATACTAAAAAATAAAAATGTTTAGGGAAGAATAAATATTTAAGTTCAACTCAAGGAAACACCATATTAACTTGAAAAATTGTGGGTAAGAATAAAAAAGATAATTTGAATTTCCCTAAAATTCATACTCTATAAACAATAATACTAAAATTATACATGATATAGAAAGTAGAAACTGAGAAACTGATAATAAAAAATTTTGGGATTAAAGAAAATAATGTTGATGACATGTTCCATAATAGAGTAAAAACCAAGATAAATTATTTTCAATCTAAATTTATAAATTATAGAGTTAATATAATTTAATAGTTAAAAGTAGGATTCATGATATGAAATCAAATGTGTAAATACGAGGAAACACTCCTCACTCTCAGTATGATATTATGAAGTTTATGTGACTTTCCATCAAAGAATAATCCAAGGGGACTACTGAATAAATTATTACCATCCCCAAAGTGTATTATTTCAATAAAATAAAATTATATTTTAGGGTATTATCAAAAGGATGAGACAGTGATGCTTTTGGCTAGATAATAAGCATCAACTCATGAGAAGAAAGTAAACGTGGAAGTACCTCAAAATCATACTAGTAAAATAGTACGCAATAGAAAGATAAAAGGAAGCATTATATGATACATTTGTGAAAAAATGTGACACATTTCTTATGTGTGTTCTATTAGAGAGAGAGTTTTTAGGAAGAAAACAACCACAAATTGGAAAGTATTTTTCAATTATTTTTTAGGCTTTTAACTATTAATACTTTCGGTGTAATATATTTGAGAACAATACAACCTATTATTCATTAAGATTGAAATGGAACATGTATCAAGAGATATGGAAATAATAAAATTAGTATCATGGAAATTTTAAAAATAAATATGAAACTAAAATAATCCTATGTCTTACATGATTTGAGTGAAATTTTTGTGTCAGAGAATTAGTATTATTATCAATCATCAGGAAAAGTTTCATAATGGACATGGATAAATAAATGATGTTTTGAGGATGAATAAAATTATGAGTTTTATTTGAATGGACTGTAATGATCTGATTTATTGGTTTTAGATAGTAGGTGTACCACTCAAATGTCTGTAAATTAATGGCTTGTCACTATTATTATATGCATCAATGGTGGAGTTTTTGTATTCGGTAATGACTAATGGATCAAAATAATTGTCTCCATGATGTAAAATATTGGTGTAAATGATCTTAAAAAATATATTTTATCTTATTTGATGATCTTATCCCAAATATTCTAAGTTTAATTTAGTTATGTGATTCTTTGAATGGAGAGGAATGTAGAAAGAAGGGTACACTGATAAAGCTAGGGTTGGTTCTTTTATAAATCAAGAAATCTATAAAAAAGAAATCATTACAATATTTATGAGGGAATATCAGTGTATGATTCCAAAAAAAATATGAAAACCAAAATTGGAATAAATTACATTAGAAAATTATTAAAATATATTAGGAAAATCTGGTGCATAATTATGGAGATCATGATTTCTCTATGCTCACATGTAACACTATTAACAAATGTGATTCTTATTAAAATTTGAATAATTATAACACAAAAATGTGTAAATAATCAATAGTTCTCAATCTTCTTAATGTGTATATTTACATACCAGTCAATATTAACTCTTTTTAAAGAAGTCTAATTTTTTTGTTGATTATTTGAGCAAGATGGCTTATTTAATGGTTATTTTTCACTAAACATACATATACAAGTGCATTACTTGATATCAAAGGTAATTCAGAAATATACCTACTGTGAAAATTCAAGATTTTCACACCAAAAATTGAACATAATTTATGAAAACACAAGTTTAATAATATATAAAAAAACATGGAATTCAACATCAATTGACGGTAATGAGTATTCATAAACATAATAATTTCATTGAAATAAGAAATCGGATTATCAACAATAAGACTAGGACTATAATTTTATAAAATCCATTATAAATTAATTATTGGAGAGAATGGGTTCTAATAATGGAAAATATCAACACTCATGTATTATTTAATTTAAATTAAGGAAAGAGTGCATATGTAATTTTTTAGGTAAATAAAAATATACATAAATATTTATGGGAGTTTGAAGGAATGTTTTTTATTCATAATAATGAAATGAATAGTAAGTTTGAAGCATTTTGTGATGAATGGATCATTCTTGTATATTTATCCAAAATAATATAATATAATACATCTAACAAATGGTTATGTATGAATTTTTTTATCAATTATATCACTATTACTATATGTGAAGATATTTTAAATTAAAATTACACGATTTAAACTAAAAAAAAGAAAAAACCAAAAAGAAGAAACATAGATCTCGAGGTAGAAAGGGATGGAGATATGTCTATCCTAAGGGGAGTTTATAGTGAGGAAATGTACTATAAGGATTATTATATTGAGAAATAAAGAACAATAGGTATAAAAGGATAAAAATGATCTGGAAGAGATTAAATCAAAGATCAAAATTTTTTTAATGACATGATAGCTCCTATTCAAACTTAACGAATAAATAAAAGGAATCATGCATTATTGATATCTAAAGAAGAACAAAATAAATTTTATAAATATACCATATCTGAATGTTGGTCTAAATATATGCATGATCAGCTTTTCTAGATTGAGAAGGATAACACTTTAGAATTTTCCTTGAGGCCAGAATATAAAACATAATAAAAACCAATAGCTTTTTCTGAAAAAATAACATAATAAAAATGGATACGTGATAAGGAAAATAGATTTTATGATGTGATAGTGTTATTATCTTATTGAATGAATCAATGTTGACCTTAAATTTTGAACTATTTATCATTTATAGACCATTTGGTTATTCTTGATTATTTGTATCCAAAATTGTTCTAACATGTATCAAATGATTCCTAAATCAGCATCTATAAAAGGAGATATTAAAGAGAAAGTATAAATTGAGAAATAGTATTGTTTTATCATAAATGATAATGAAAAACAATGTGTATCAGTTGAATAGATGTCAATACCAACTAATATAATCCCCAAGATACTATTCATCATAATTAGATGATAATTTGTGGAATCATAGATATAATAGAGGATAGGTTTATCCCAAATTCTACATCTAGAAGGGAAAAATTTAAATGGGTGTTGAAGATTATATATATCTTTGAAATAATATTTGGAGGCTCATAAAACACAGAATGAATTTATATTTTATAACTAATGAGGATATATTTTTGAGAAGTCTCTAATTGGTGAACTATCAATTTTCCTTGGTCTATAGGATAGTCAAATGACTGAGGAGACATTTTTTCCCAAATTAAATATTCTATGGTTTTGTTGAATAGGTTTAATATAGATTATTTTAAACTGATGGATTCACTTGTGTTGAATTTGATAAAATTTTAAAAATATATTCAAGGTGAATATTTTGATGTGACTCTCTATAAGAATATCATTAGTAGTTTAATCTAAATGACAACTACTTGTAAAAATATTATTTTTTCACTCTGTCAAACTTCTCGTTATCATAGTTTTCTAAAGAAACGTCACATGAGGTATGTGATATGAATACATCATCAAATCAACAATATTATGGACCTTGGGAAATATTATTATATACATTCCCAGTAGTAACTGGATAAGAAATGCAGATGATGATTGAGATGGTTTGGTTGATGGACAAAATTCTACTTCTATATGTGTGTTTTTTCATTGAAACTCATTAATTTTTGGGAGTAGTAATAAGGTATGATTTTATATCTTTATGAACATAATAGGTAATCTGTATTATAGGAACAGAATAATATATAAATTTTATATGGATACAACAAAATCTTGATGATATTTATATTCATTTAGTATCTTATATTCTGATTATGTGTGACAACTTAAGTGTT